>OX424500.1:4800000-6000000 GCA_949152395.1 Agrochola litura
TATCAATTGGGATGGCTATAAGAGTAGGGGAAGACCAAAAAAACGATGGATGGACTGTGTGAGGATGATATGGATAGAAAGGGGGTGACTACCGAGATGACGACTGATAAAGAAGTATGGTAGAAAAATATATGTTGTGTCGACTACAAAAAACCGGCCAAGTATATTGTGTAAAGTATATTGTCGTTGAAAAACATGTTCTCCCATACATTCCAACTGAAAATGTAAGTTTGTACGCACAATATTGAAAGATTTACCATGTTATTTTAAGACCATAGACTTCTTATAGATTTTCCTGTAATCTTGAATAAAGAGCCATATTACGTATTTTTTTCAAAATTATAGGTCAAGTAGTTTCGGAGATAAGGGTGGAATGGGTCAATTTTCATCGAATTTCTTAAATACCTTTAAAAGTATTTATTTTAAAATTATATAATAAATATGTTGGAGATTCTCGCAACAAGCCCTTTTATTTGATATGTCACACGGTAGGTACTGTTAGCAAAACTTTTTTTTAAATTTTCATGTTTGCCCCCCAAAAGTGACCCCTATATTCAAAATTAATTTATTTACGTTACACGTTCGTGTTTGGATCACAGAAATACATATGTGTACCAAATTTCAACTCAATCGGTCCATTGGATTCGGAGCAAATTAGCTGTGACAGACGGACGGACAGATTGACAGACACACGAGTGATCCTGTAAGGGTTCCGTTTTTCCGTTTTGAGGTACGGAACCCTAATAAACTGGGATAAGGACAGGAAAATGATATTGATAGGTTAGGATCGATATTATTATTTTTGAAGTGAAAACTTCTTTAGGCACGTTGAGCATTTTTGAGATGGGAAAAAACAATTGAACTCGCAACACTTTTACCGACACCTCATTTTTGTAAACGTGATTGTGCTCTTTATTTATATTACGTTACGGATCAATGTTCTATGCAAGTATTTTTACTTTAAAGGTTTTGGAATTTTTTTTTTTGTAACCCCGATTGTGCTCTTTATTTACATAAAGTTACGAATCAATGTTCTATACAAGTATTTTTCTTCCACCAAGGCAATCTTGTTCAAGTTTTCACTTCTGTCAGCACTCCCGGAAGGCCACTGTTTTTTTTTTATCTATAAAAAGGCTATTTTGTTTATTTCAATTGATCATTTGCATAGGGTAGGAGACTCAGAGAGACATGGAGAGACTAAAATCAAAGATACGATTACCTACCTCTTCGTTTTTTTGAAAGTGAGCTTGTGGGTCTCCCTGATACGCAACGGTTCCCGTTTGCTATCGCCCGAGGGAAACCACAAACTTAGTAGATAATGGTGCTGATTCCCTTGTTCACAAACTAAACAAAATTTAAGTTCAATGCATCTTTTTCTTTTTATTTCTAAAAAAAACTTGCCTACTAAAATTACGTCAATTTACGTCAAGCGCTGATTAATTTGACAGGACTAAACTAAAATTTATCTTCTGTCCTTTTCTTAATGAAATAGAAAGAAAAAGATGCACTGAACTTAAATTTAGTTTAGTTTGTGAACAAGGGAATCGGCACCAATATCAGATTGCTGTCTCTATAAAAACCAGAAACTGTCATATTATTATGTATGAAGGAATATCTATAAACCCAACAACCTGTATACAGAGTGGCAGGAACATCGACGCGAAAACGGTTACCATGGATTCAGTACATGATTCTGAACCCCCATAAGTTGAAATTTTTTGTCGGTTATTTACAAAAAAATCTGCTGTTCCATACATTTTGACCGCGTAGGTATTGCACTTTTCTATGAAACAGCTGTTTTTTTTTTAATAACCGACGAAAATTTTCAACGCAAGAGGGTTCAGAATCATTTACTGAATCCATGGTAACCGTTTTCGCGTTGATGTCCCTGCCACCCTGTGTGCATTTTTTTCCTCCAATTTACCTTTTTTTTGCGTCATGTGTTGTTTATTGCAAATAAATGTTTTCTTTTTTGTTTCTTTTTCTTTCTAACGTTCTCTGTTCGTAATAACATAAGAACATACTTTTGTAGGTACGCTATATCACGTGGGATGTAGGTAATAATTATTATGCTATGAAAGTTTGCGTGGGTGGATTTTTTATTATTTCAAATTTATTGTTAGTACCTTCCTCACCGGCTTACATTGTAGGTACTCTGTCTACTTCAATTTGCTAGAAATACAGTAAGCACCTAATTTATAAGCTTACTCACACTTTCTAATTAATTAACATGCAAATTTAATGACGCACGAACGCAAAAAACTGTAAATCAAAACCGAGTATCCACCATTTAAAATACCTAATCGTTCACTAGACTAAAAAAAAAACCCACAGTCGACCATTCGTCGAATGTAGGTCGGGACGAGCAAGTAAATCCCTCCTTTTAAACTCTGTTAATCCCTCTGGCTTTTCAATTGTGAAACCTTTTCAGGAGCAGTATTACCCTCACAATACTGAGCGGCGCCAAGTCTTGAACGTACGCATTGTCTGACAGATCGCGAGTTTGTAACCTTTTTGCTTCGAACCTTTTGCTACTCGGTTTTTCATTACAGCAGTGTTGTGACAGATTGGGTTAAACGAATCGGAATGTGTGGTGATGGATTAATTTTTCTTTATTTTTTAAATTCGGGTTTTCGTGTTTCTTGTGGATTGTGTGACGGAATGTTGAATTCCATTTTTGAGTTTTTCAGTTGGGAGAAATTGTTTAAAAAATGAATTTTCTGTAATAAAAATGAAATGCTTTTCGTCGGTTAGCGGATCACTTCAGAACAGCTGAACTGTTTTGGCTATTTTTTGTTTTAAAATGTTTGTAATAGTCCGAATTCGTTTTTTGGATTTTGGAGAAAAATTTGAATAGTTGCTTGGAAAATCGAAAACTGCATTTTTTATAGAATTTGAAATAGTTGCCCAGAAAATCGGAAAAAATTTGGGAAAAACTGAAACTGCTTTTTTCTATCGGATTTGGACAGGACAACGTCTGTCGGGTCAGCTAGTGCTAAATATCATTCTTATGTTAAAACTTTTTAAACCATTTCCGATAACAATGTCTAACTTTTTTTTGTAAAAGTTTAATAATAAAATTGCATGGAGATTGGATGGATGTGACCCAAATAACTTGCACCGCATCTTCATACATGTTCTCTTTCAAGGCGGTCTAATTTAACATAGTTCTCCGGTAGAGGATCTTTCTTTGAGGGATAAGATACGGAACCCTAATCACGCGAAGGCTGACTTGCACTTAGACGGTTTTAACTTAAAAGCTCAGAAACTTCGGGAGTAAAATGGGCGTGCATTAATTTAGACTTTTAAGTTTTGAATGTAAAATCTTGACAACACCTGGCTGTTCTATGATTGTGTGATGATAAAATATTGTATCTTTACATATAATAATAAAATAGTAACGAAGAATATTTGTCCCTTTGTCTGTTTGTTTGTTTGTCTGGATGTATGTTCCGGATTGTCGCAAAAACAGCCGAACGGATTTGAATGAAATTCGGCACGCAAACAGTTAATAACCTGGATTAACACATAGGGTACTTTTTATCCCGGTAGCACGTTCCCGCAGGATATTTTCCGACATCCACGCGGGCGAAGCTGCGGGAAAAAGCTAGTATTGTAATAAATACGGCACAGCCTTCCATCAGTTTTGTTCTATTCTTCCTACAGAATATTAAATGCCCAAAAAAGGCAGTCAGAGTCGGGAATCCCTATTTACTTATCTACATGTTCAAATATACGAGTCATCCAAAGCGATGCATTAAATGCCTGCTACATGGTTGCTAACTGCGTCCCCGATAGAGGTGACCCGGGTTGTCGACCCGCAGAGCTGTTTGAAATTTGGTCATAAACCACCATCTACACGGTTGTAAACCACCAATATCACCGCTGTCGGGACGTGGTTGGTAACCGTGTAGTAGTCGCTTTAGCAACCTTAACAACGAATGAAAGCGTGAAACTAGATAACTAAACTAAACCGCCCTTGTACCTTTCATGTTGCATAAAGTTGAATAAATAAAAAACTATACAATAATTTTGTAATATTTACTGTACAGTCACAAGCATAAGTACCTACCTTATAATTCCGTAACATTAAATTGCGATTTTCTCGTGAAATAAAAATAACAACTGTAACAAAAGACCTATTTCATATTAGTATGGTTTCGATAATACTATGTTCGTAACACCATAAAATATATATTCGCTTCGAAAGATGTTCGTGACTGTACCTATTTTATCAAAAAGGAACCCCATAATAAAACAGTTTCTGAAAGTTTATTTACATTTCCACCCTCGAGAGTAGTGACAGATTTACTTCAAATAGGTACAGGTAACAAGACAACTTGCAAATATGAAAACAGTCCTAACCCTCCGTTATTTAAACCTTTTAAGATATTAATCCCAGATTTCCTTTAACAGAACCCTTTTCAAAGAAACGTGAGGTACTGCCACAGAATTAAAAACATATAGATGCGAAACTCCCACTCCGACCTTTTTTTTTTGGGTGGGAAATTATCAAATAACTTCTCCCATTCTGGGCGGAGCGGGAGGGCGTATCAGACTCTTACTGACTAAAACCCACCCGTGTTCCTTCGGTTGCCTTGCTGCCGGGGGCCATGATCTCCCTTTCGGTTTTCTTCGCCACCCCGGCAGGCATTGGCCCAAGCAGACCCCGTCAATTCTGCTGAAATCTCTTTGAGGCGCGCGTGGAACACAACGCGCTGTCGACCCGGGCCTGGTCCTTATCGGACGGCGAGTTACCCATTGCTCACCATCCGCAAACCCGCGCCTACGATGGCCGGAAATCGGCCTGCGATTCCCGACGCCCAGGGCGTCTCCTCCTGCGGCGGTTAGGGGGTAAGGGCGTGAAGTTTGCCTCTCCCTCACGCGTTCCGCCTCCTCCTTCGCGAGCATTACCGCTTCGCAGAAGGAGGTGACGGCCTCCCATTTTCTCTCGCTCCAAACCATGGCCTGAACCAGGGCCGGACGTGAGAGATCCCCGCTGCCGCTCCTACTCCGACTTCATTCTAAGGCCCGTATTACAAAACTTTGATTTTCAAGCATTATTTAAAATTAGCTGCTACTCGCGGCTTCGCTCGTGTGGACCCTAATTCTTTTTCCAGTAGCCTAAGTTACTCCTTATAACATCAGCTATCTGCCAGTGAAAGTCCCGTCAAAATAAGTCTAGCCGTTTCGGAGATTAGCCGAAACAAACAGACAGACACAAAACATAAAATTGTTTTTTGTTATTAGAACCATGTAAACTTTTATATGCATCTAGTAAAAAGCTATTATTTTGACATTACACATCGACACTTCAATTGATAAATGTATAGACTAGTTTCAGTCAATCAAATGACTTTAAACTAATTTTAAGTAATGAGTGAGGTTTTGTTAATACGGGCTTGAAAACCAAATTTCGGGCATATTTCGGAAAGGCCAACACAGATAAGAGATCTGCAGGAGAACCAAGGTAACCGACATAGCCAGAAGAACTGCCAAACATAAGTGGCAGTTAGAAGGCCACATTGCTCGCAGAACAGATGGCCGTCGTGAATACCGCAGGATTCCACTGGCTGCGAGAACCAAAGAACTCATCGAAGTGGCGATGCTTTGGAGTGGCCTATATCCAGCAGTAAACGGCTGAAATGATGATGAATATAGAGTAACAACCCTTTTTTTTTCGGAGGGACATTATCAAATAACTTCTCCCGCTTTGGGCGAAGCTGGAGGGCGTGTCAGACTCCTACTGACTTAAACCCACCCGTGTTCCTTCAATTGCTTGTATGTTGCTAGGGGCCACGGTATCACTTTCCGACTTTCCCACGACCCCGGGCTTTCCCGCGAACCCGGCTCAGTAGCAGCCCTGAGTCTGGATTTGTGCCCGGTTGATAGCAATAGGCTCGCCCCCTTTTACATGGGAAATGTGGATGTACTATAATGTTATGGTGAGATGTTATGTTGGAGTGTTGTCATTACTTACCGGGATGGCCCTTGTAACAAGAAACTCTTTACACCAAACCAACCCGTTAGATTATCAACAGATGCACGTGCACAGGCACTACTAATAATCCAAGCTGATCTATTTTGAGATATATCGCTATAACGATAAATCAATTGAAAGGTTTCTAGTTGACCTTATTATTAGAAAAATAGATCAGCTAGTCTTTATTATTCAAGTCATCAAGTCTCGTCTCATTTAATAACAAAACAGCTTTCAAGTTCGTGGTAAATTAATACCGGTTCATACAGTCAATCACACTAATATTATAAAGGCGAAAGTTTGTGAGTGTGTGTGTGTGTATGTTTGTCTCTTCTTCACGCTCAAACGGCTAAACGGATTTGGATGAAATTTGGCACACAGATAATTTATAACCTGGATTAACACATAGGATAGGTACTTTTTATTCCGAAATTCCCACGGGATCGAGACTTCTACAGGTGAAACCGCGGGGCGCAGCTAGACTCATAATAAAATTGTGTTACCACCTTATTGTATAAGAAGTTTTTATGTGTGAACGCAGCCATAGCTGCTAAAATGTGACACAACTGTCAGAATGTCATAAGCCCCGCCATGCTGTCACTTGAGTATAAAATAAAGCGTGTTGCGGCTAAAACCACCCACGTTGCTCACTCCATGCTCAATCTTTAACGATATTGACAACCCTGTTTTGAATGAGGGTTTTCATGAAAATTTACGCCACCAGTTGGCGCCACTTTGACAAGAGGTCTTCCATTTCTACCTTGAATATAAAATATATGATGACGTTCATCATTCATTTCATTCATTCGTTCATCATTCTGTCACGACTAAAGAAAATATAGGCACTTTGATACTTTTGACAGGTGCCCGGACCTGACGTCTCAGTGCTACCACCTAATGAACGTCATTTCATTACTATCCCACTGCAGGGTAAAAGCCTCATACATACAGAGGAAGTACGATCATTGGCGATTAAAAGTTCAGGTTTCCTCACGATGTTTTTCCTTCACCGATGCGATATCAGTAAGTCCAAGATAAACTCAGAAAGTACATATGAACCCACATTGGTGCTTGACCTTCAACCTCATGCATGAGAGGCCTTATAATAACCACTGGGCGATAGTTGAATATTTTAGCGGCATCGACGTATGTACACAGGACTGTCGCGTCTATGAAGTTTTATGATTCTATGGTACTAACCTACTCTTCAGTCCATTCACTATTTCACTTTGAAGATCATATGTACCAAACAGGGTTTTTGAATAGAAAAGGATGTATTGGTTCTTTTGATGATATAGCTGGTAATACTGTTTACTACGTTGTTTGACGTACCGACATTTGTTTGTGCCTTTATACTATTGAAAGGGAAGATTGTGTGTGTAGATATGACTGAAAGTCTGAGTAAAAGAAATATATACATATTGATAGAATTCTGGTATGATGGAATCGTGTTTGAGATGCTTTGGCATTTTATATTAAACGAGATGTTTAACTATATAGTTGTATGCATGTTTTTTGTAAAATATTTTCAAAAGTGACAATGTTGATATTCTTTGAATGAACCTACAAAATAACTTTACAAGCCCTAACGATTTTTAAGCAGCAAATATGTTTTGGAACGATCATTATTTTACAAATATTTGTTAGTACAGAGGTGTAAAAATTGGCAACTTCAAACCGAACTCAATTCTCCTTCCATCTTAAAAATACACCAAGAAAAAGTACAAGTAGGTGCTAATAAAAATGCTACATACACGGTTCTCACACAAACCTATCACGGATTCAAAAAAAGAAATAAAACTCGCAAAACAAACATCAAAACCCGTTCCACTGAGACCGAACAAACAGACAAAGTCTCTTCACAATATAAGTGTAAATAAAACGAGGAGCTTTGAGGATTTATTTAAATTTAAAACGTTTTCAAAAAAGAAATTTGAAATCATAAAAACCTGGTCTCGCCTCGTGGAACTTCATTCACGCTCAATTTGTGGAGTGCGACGATATTGGTTTTTTTTTTTACTTGCTTATTATAAATATTATGTTTATGTTTGTCCGTTTCAATTATTAAATTTCAAGGCAAATAATTTATTTCAAGTAGGCGATTAAAAGACACTTGAATGACAAAATTTACAAAAAAAAACACTCGGGGACTGCCGCGGTAAAGTTATTGCATAGCATTTGTAACCTCCATACTTCCAATTTGTCAACGCTACACTTGGGATGATGACGGATGATGACATAAAACAAAAATTACGTTCCCATGACAACGTGATGTTGTCATGGGAACGTAATTTTTGTTTTATGTCATCATCCGTCATTACATGGTAGGCGGAGTGGGTGTTAGGTTTTTTTCGTTACGGAATTTCTTGATTCGGTCGCCGCGCTCAAAGCCCGCGATAAAAGCTATGCAATAGCTTAAAAAAAGATTCCTAGGCGCCCCACCGAAAAGGTGCAAGAAACTCCATTACGCTTTTAAAATTGTTTTGCGAGTGCGGTGCACGTGATCAGACTCATGTTCCATTTGCTGGAGTGTCCCAAATGCTCGTTCACCTGCACCCTTGTCGATCAGAACAACGCCTTCGCAATAAACGTGGGCACGTACTGGTCCCAAACAGTATAATACCTATAGCTGATGTACCATCGATACGAAAACAAGAAGAATTCTTGTTTTGAGGACAAGTCAAGTGACAGACATTATGATCTAGGATTCTCGTGAACGGAGCGTTTTCAGACAATAAATAATTAACTTTGACGATTCTGAACGATACAGAAAATAGATCGTATAAATATATATGTTGGTAAAAGTCAATACGATGTATGTGCTAATCCAATAAAAGAAATCACAAATATTACACTAAATAAGGAACATAAAACAAAACTCAAAAGTAATTTATTCAAAAAAGGTCGAGAATCAGCACTTTTTGAACGTCAAAAATACATAAGAAAGTCCCACAAAACGTCCACCCTTCACCACTTCCTAGTGCTTTATCTGGGAAGAAGTGGCGCAACAAACTCCCAACAGCCTAGCCAAAAAGTCTTCATGAGAACATGGATAGAAATGTATATGAAAACATATATCCATATACACTCAATTTATATTTCACATAGAGCTGAGAACCGATCGTGCGGTTCGCCACACATGAACGCTGGTACTTAATTTCATGTACCATTTTACCTGTTGCACTTAATTCACTGCAGGGATCCAGTAGAATATCAGTGTCAGGTATATTTGCCTGACACATGCTGAGCTGGACTCCCATTTGGTGCAACCTTGAGACGTACACCGCACCTTGTACATTTGATTTGAAGTATGTCATAATGTCACTCCATTTCTATACATGTCTTTTCTTTTTTGTTTATTGGCATCTTGTTTTTATATATGTATATTCATGTAATTTGTTATCATTTTATTGTGTTTATGTGAGTCTTTTGTGTGCACTGAACAAATATTTTATCAATCTATCTAGTTCAGTATCTTTTTACTTCTGAAAGCTCATCTAGTGGGAATGTTACTATGCCTGTGTGTGTCTATGTATGCGTGGAATGTTTTGTGTCTATGTCTATGGCTGTGTGTCTTGTTATTGTTTTATGTTCTATTGTTGTTTTTATGTCACTATTTGTTAATAATTTTTTTAATGTATGACAGTGTTTCAGCTAGTAGGTATCATTATTGGTGAAAACAATCCTTTTTGCCAAATTATTTTTGGATATAGACATAATTATATTCAATACTATATTTGAATTTGAGGTGACCAGAGTGACTTTGTGAATATCACGCATCATTTAAGAGCTTCAGTCACTCAACAGGTAATAATGGGCAATATCTGCAGTATCCCTGGACAACGTATTTACGACACCGACCTGCACCGGCGTCAAACTTCATAGGATATTAAAATAGCTCAAATGACAGAACTGGCACTGCGATCTGTTATTCAGCAGTTTGTTCTGGTTTCAGTTTACCTACGTGAAAATGGGTGTCAGTCTGTTGAATGTCGAACGAGGTTAACGAAGGAAAAGCTATTTGGGAATGTTATTGGGTCTTGAATATTGTAACCTTGGAATGTGGCCATTATCAACTGAAAGATCATTAATTCTTACTTATAAGAGCCAATAATTACTACCATCCGGCCCCCCCGACTATTGCTCGATGAAGCGCCAGCCCGTGCCGAAGCTGAGCCTGCAGCTTTAAACTCCCTTACTAATAATTACCTACCTATGATCCAGCCTGTCCCATCTTGCTGTCCTCTCCCCAGCGACACCCTAAGCCGAAGTTCGTACCCCACGACGGGTGCTCTTAGCGTGCAGTCGTCTAGTTTTTAATTACACGACTGCCCAAAAAGGAGTGTAATGTTTTCAGAGTTCATGTATGTATGTATGTAAGTTTCTTTGTTCCACCATAACTTTAAAATGCCTGAACAGATTTGGGTGTATCGTTAGAATCCTTACATCATCCCAAGTAACATAGGCTATAATATATTTGGGAAAAAAAAAATTGTCTGCGAGTAAATGAACCTTTCGCTTTGTATATGTTACGTCTAAAACCCGAAGTGCGGCTACACCTAGTTTTAGCCAGCAACAACTAGGCGCGGCCGGTAGCAATTGGTTAAACTTTCCTAAATGGACCCTGGCACTCGCCGGCCGCTGCCACGGCACCGCTCGCTCGGCTCGTGCGGTGTGTTATGTGGTCACAGTTCTAACCTAACCTAACCTACCTTTCATCCATTTTCATTTGCTACAAATAAATTTAACCAACTGCTACCGGCCGCACCTAGTTGTAGCCGGCTAAAACTAGTTGTAGCCGCACTTTGGGTTTTAGCCGTGATATATATATGTTACGGCTAAAACCCGAAGTGCGGCTACACCTAGTTTTAGCCGGCTAGAACTTGGTGCGGTTAGCAGTTGGTTAAAGTTAGTTGTAGCAAATGAAAATGGCTGAAAGGTAGGTTTGGTTAGGTTAGAACTGTGACCACATAACACACCGCACGAGCCGAGCGAGCGAAGCGAGCGGTGCCGCGGCAGCGGCCGGCGAGTGCCAGGATCCATTTAGGCAAGTTTAACAAACTGCTACCGGCCGCACCTAGTTCTAGCCGGCTAAAACTAAGTGTAGCCGCACTTCGGGTTTTACCGCACCTAGTTCTAGCCGGCTAAAACTAGGTGTAGCCGCACTTCGGGTTTTAGCCGTAACATATACACCATAACCAATACAACTTGTTACTTTTTTTACTTTTTGTTCGTTTTTGGAAGTGCAGTTGGGTTTTTGAATAAAAAAAAATAAAAAATTATGCCCTGAATGGAGGCTTTAAGTTAGCCATTCAATAAAAAAAATAAAAAAAACCATACTGCGTCAGTATCAAAAATGAGTCATCATATATTTAAGAGTCTGGTACAGACCATCATACTGAACAACTCTCTCCATAGGACCAACAACGTAATCGCGAAAAAATAATCACTTGTCCTATACAAAACTTTAATCGGCACTCACTTAATCGACGTAAATGTATGGGACAGTTGATCATTTTTATAAATACGTCTTAATTTTTTTAATCTTAAACTTAAATTAAAAGAGCCCTCTATCCTTTGATTATTTAAATGTCTAGATAGAGTGTCGCGCAGCAAAAGAACTAAAATAATCAGGCAAACTTTTGTTATACTGGTGTGCGTGACAGCTACGTCTCACACTCGCGGCACGTCATTGTGCTTTTCTAGTGTGCGTGCATTTAGCGGCCAACAGTTGGACGCTATTTTATTCGACGAGTTGACAGCTTGCACTGTAAATCTAGATATATTTATATCTTTGCCTCTATCACTACCTTGCAGTGGTTAGACAAGCTACGGAATATTGCTTCCCGCTTAATAAGCGCCGTAGTAATTGTTTTTAGAACACCCATAAAAATGAATGAGTCAGTAATTTTCGTAACTACCCATGAAATCTAAAATCACACTTCAAACTCACCGCAAAATTACCTCATCACATAATTTCCATGTGTTTTTCTGCCATCAAATCATCTGTATCGCGTCAATACGATTATTTTAACTGTACAAATTCAAACGGCGGTACGTCAGACTGAAAATAAATCATTGAGCAGCAAATAGCTCAGAAACGACTAATAAAACTCCCTTGAGGTCGAACGTCTTAATGATTGGCGGTTTAAATAAATATCATTCTCTATTTGAGTTTAAAAAAGTGAATCTAAATACGAAACTTGAATGATCATGTTTTGAAAATGGAATGTTTGATGTTTTGAGTTTAGTTTTATTGTTTTAGTCCATTTTGATAGTTACTTCAGAAATTAGGAATTTGCTTTATTATTTTATTGATTTCGCTTTGATGAGTTTGAATGTGTTTTAGAAGTTATTTTTACGTCACCCAAGATGGCTGTGTGACCAGACCATGCTATAGGTATAGAGCAATCACTTATACCTACAATTTTTATGATAAACGAAACGTTAACTCATCGCTCATAATACAACAATTAAATATTTTCTTAAAATCCTACACTATTAAATGAGCAATATTTGTATATTTATTTTTAATCATGTTCTCGAAAACGGCTCTAACGATTTCGATGAAAGTTGCAATATGGGGTTTACGGGGCGAAAAATCGATATAGCTAGGTCTTATACCTGGGAAAATTCGTCTTCTCTATTTTCACAGCCTCGGAAATGTGATACGTCGTTGGTATACCTGGACAATATGTTTATCTTTTTTCACCCGAGCAGAGCTAGGCCGACCAGGTACTTAAAACCGTTGCACGGAATCAAATCAAAAGTTACTAGGAAATACCAAAAAAATTACCGTTTTTCTTTCCATTTAACAAACTACACCTAGAAATTAATACTATATACGGAGCAAGGAATCCAATCAAAAGTCACAAGGATAAAATACCCAAAAAAGCTTTTCACACGAGCCTCCACACAGTATGACTTTGCAGCCACGCCGTTAACAAATGGAAGTCGACGCTGACCATCAAAACGATACAATACAGCGATATTGGAAATGTGTGACGAACCATCTGTTGGTCCGCTACTGCTTTTATTCGCGAGAGTTTTGTGAGTTTCATTTTGAACAGGTCGACTTTTTTGCAAAAAAAGTACCTATCTTACTATGTGCTATGTTGTTGTAGGTATTTTGATTTACAATGTATTCTGTGACTTTCTTTTCTTAAACTGTCTTCTCTTTTCAGTACGAGCAATATGGAAATAGCTCAATTTGTGGACAAAAGGTTAGTCAGTCAGCAATATTGGTAGCGGAGCTTTCTCCATCAAGAGTAACATGACCATACAATTAATACTTAGGTTAATTTAATATTCGCTAAATAGTGACTATGTTAAAATATCCAAAATACTATATGGTGAGTACCAAAACAAAACTACTTCGAACTAGGTACTGTGTATTTGGAATAACACTATTTCCACTGCCCCCTTTCCCTGCAAGATTTGCCTAGAAATGATGTATTGCCCACGTCATCACCATGGGCAAACGTGGAATATCGAAATAATCTATTAATAGCTTCATATTATTTTTTTATTTTCTGCGTAGACGCCCGACTTCCCCTTGGCGCCCGTCTACATCCCGTCCAGACAAGTCAATATAAAATATAACTCATAATAAATCATTTTTGTATAAAATAACGCTATGATGATAAACGATTATGAGGTATTTAGGCTGGTTTTCTATGAAGGTCAGTTTAGCACCGATTCTTATGAAATTCAGTCAGAAAATGGAGGTAAAACGGAGCTTGCCCGAAATTCAGATTGAGTGTGGCTTCAACACCGTTGAATAAAACCAATAATTTATTTCTTCATTTTGTTTACCTGTATAATTTAAAAAAAAAAAATTATAGGTGATTTTTGTTAATATACTTACTGCTATCAGCACCACCCAATCCAAATATAAATGGTAATAAGATGCTTACCTGAAAATAAAGGAAAAAGAACATTAATATTTGAAACATCTAAAACATTTACATTGCTCACATAAATATTTTGATCCTTACATAAAATCATCTTTCAAACCCCAAATCTGTTTGAAAACAAATACGCCACAAGTCAACACTCGAAAAAAGGCGAAAACACACTAGTAGCAGCCACATGTCCAGTAATACAATATGCTTTGATTTATGATATGGAAAGCAATTCCTCTTCGTTACGTCGTCGTCCGGAGGATTTTTCCGCTGTGTTACGACGATACATGAGTCGACTGTTTCGATGTAGTCCATATATCATTATGAAACTCTTTATTGGATAGCAGTTCCGAGCGTTTTGTTTAAAAATGAAAAAATAAATGTTCGTTTGTTCAACTACGTGTCTTCAAAATTTTTGATATACTGTGTGTAAAAACTTCAACGCAACATGCGAATTTCTGATATTTCGATTTTCTCGCGAGCCATGTTTGACGTTTGTGTTTATATCCAATTTTTTTTTTTTTTTTAACCAAGCCTTTAAGAGCGTTTGCACTGAAAGTGGGCAACGTTGCAAATAGCTGTCAAATATTTCGCTGTTTTGATTGATTTGGCAATATTACTGTATGGAAAAATTAAATAAAAAAATTAAAATATTGATTAAGAAATGCAATAATTAACATCGTGGAATATTTAGTTTTAGACGTAAAAAAAAATTGAAATTTTCGTAATGCCTTTTTTACACCAAAAACGGTTACAACATCAAATTCAGTGTTATAATTGCAATTCATTATTAATATTCTAGTTCACTAGTTAGCCATATTTTTTATTTCCATACAGTAATATTGCCAAATTAATCAAAACAGCGAAATATTTGACAGCTATTTGCGACGTTGCTAACTTTCTGTATAAACGTTCTTAACCTTATGAGCAATTAAGCCATAAGAGAAAACCCCAAAGGTTGGATTTGTGTCTAATACATGAATTATTCGTTTAACATTGATTCCCGTTATGCCAATTTTATTAAGGCAATTTGCTCGCTATGCATAGTAATGAGCTGAAAGGTAAATACCGTTAGAAAAATATTGATGTAAGTACAACCTTTCTTATCCCTACGGACAATACAGTAGGTAATAGTAATACAACCAAAAGCACACACAGTTCCATTACAATCATAGACTTCATTCTAAATTCAAAACTAAAGTAACCAATCCGCATTCTCTAGAGTTTCAAACCGTCCAAACAAATGGCCAATATATCTCAAATAACAAACGCAGTAAGCACACAAATCCCGCTGATTGGTGGCATGTTTGCCCACGTCCACAAACATGTGTACTTGTGTACAATACCCAGTGCTGGGCAAATAGTTTGCGGTGCTTTGTCTTTGTACGGAAAGGGAACTATCTTTTCTGGATGTGTTGTAATATTCAGCTATGCTGTAAGAATTTAGCAGTGTAAATCAATGTAGACATTTATGGATGGTGTAAACCTTTAAATTTCTAAAAATTACTTTTGGTGTATGGTTTTTTTATTTTTTCCGCATTCGCTTCACAAAGTTATCCCCACACATGATATTCCTTGTTTGTCCTACATTTCATTCCTTGGTGACCCCGATAAGCTTAGGTTGTGTCATAATTAATGTCATATTACGGCGCTTTGGCTTCAAATTTTTGTATTCAGAATCGCCCGAACATATTGAAACTAAAGTGTTGTTTTGAAACTCTAAAAAAAAACATTACAGGTACAGGCCCTCTCACTGCACGGAAATCGTATACAATGCGAGATCAGCTTATAATGGAAATTTATAGCTTGATATGTAGCCGTGTGTACCAACTAGATTTATAAACGAAAACAGAGTTCAAACTTCACCAGTAGAATCGTTTAGCGGTTTCACCGTTACTGAGAAACAAATCACATTGATAAACAAAAACTGATTCCTCGTACAGTTATTTCCACTTTCCACCTTGCTTATTTTCTCGATCGATTCCCTGAAACATTGAGATGCGGTCCATACGGCACATCTTTAGATGTAGCATGACATGGGATGTTTGTAAATATACACGTTTATCTATCATTAATAACCAGCAGTTATTGGAACCTTACAAGTTCTCGCAACGTTACTGCATAGTTATTTGTCTTGTAGATATTCAAGTAAATCTTGATACAGAACTCTCTGAGGATAGTATTTTAATTTATGTACTTCACAAAGCAGAAATTATGTAAAACAAAACAGTGGCACTCCGGGAGTGCCGACAGAAGTGAAAACTTGAACAATTAAAAAAAAAAAACTTCCAAAACCTTCAAAGGAAAAATACTCGCATAGAACATTGATCCGTAATATAAATAAAGAGCACAATCGCGTTTACAAAAATGAAGTGTCGGTAGTTCAATTGTTTTTTCCCATCTCAAAACTGCCCAACGCGCCTAAAAAAGTTTTCACTTCAAAAATTACATTCGTCTTTAATGCTTAAAGAACAAAAATATCTTAAACTGTTATTAATTACTAGCTTCTGTCCGCGACTTCGTTTGCGTGAAATTTTTTGATCGCCGACCCATCCCGTCACATCGCATTGCCAGCAAAAAGAATTTTTAAATCTGACTGGCAGTTCCAGAGATAAGTTATCGCAGTTGCGATCAAACAAACAAAAAAAACAAACTCTTCAGCTTTATTATTCGTATGGATTAAGACCCCCCCCCCCCCCTCTAAATTATATGTTAATTTGCAATAATATTCTGAAAAAGTCACGCATACAATCAAAATGGAACTTTAATATATGATTTATTGGTTTTTTTTTTCTTTCCATTTATAAAACGGTTACATAATTGGAAAATTTTCGGTCGATTCATTTTTTATTCGAAAATCTTCTTTTTCATCTTTTTTTAAAGATTATTTTAAACAAAAATAAGATTACTCGGCTTTTATGTCTACAATAATTATTGACAGTCAGAAAATATACTTTATTATCCAGTTATAAGATATTTTTTCTGTAGATCAATTATTACTTTAGTTATAAATGAAATAAGAATTGAGACTTACGAAATTTAGTTTCGTTCTCGAACACGACCAAAGAGCGCACGCGATATTCAATTTTATTACTGATGTGTTAGCGTTTAGAACATAGTGGAGTGGTGGGGTGTATTGGGGCGGAGTTTGCGTGGAAGATGTCTTTGGAATGCCTGGTCTTAAGATTGTGAAAATTGAACTAAATGGTAAGTATAGCAATTACACAGGGATCCATCAGTTCCTCAAACGCGCTTCGAAGCGTTTCTTTGAGTCCGCGGCCAAACATCGCAACCCTCTGATTGTCGATGCTGCCAATTATTTCCCAAGTAGAATCAGTCATATTCGCCGACCAAGGCATATTCTTACCGACCCAGACGACCCGACTACCATCCATCAGGAGTCTAGTAGGGAAACGAGTACGCTAGGACACAAGCACAGACGCTTCCCGTCATTCCGACCTCGCCGTCGAGGTCTTTTGCGATCGCGACCGCCGCGCCCCCGAGTAAATGATACTCCCCCCCGACCCTTGCTCGAAAACGAGGTGCCAGCAGTTGTTGCAGCTGAGCATGTAGCTTTAAATTCCCCGATTAATAATCATAATCAAAACTTTGATCCAGCCCGTTCCATCTTTGATGTCCTCCCTCCGGTAAACACCCTAAGCCGAGGCTCGTACCCCACAGGGTGTGCCCTTAGCGAGCGTTCACCTAGTTTATAAGTTTAGTTTATAAGTCCCTGGCTGGAGGCTTTGAGTGTAGCAGCTTAAGGCACCCACAGGTTTGCTCGGTTAAATAGTCATGGCCTCAGAGGCCACCTATGAGATGCACTACAGAAAAAAAAAAAAAAAAAAAAAATTACACAGGGAATTTCTCATCTAATAATTTAGACCCGAATAAATGACAAAGGATCTATTTTCTATAATCATCTTTGCCTCAAAATCTACCTTTTACATTACCAAAATATTGGTTCTTGCTAACAAAACTTCCTGCTAACTAAACCATTAGCTGGTAATTAATGTCTATAATATAGTACATAGTCGGTAGAAATGGACTCAGTCTATTTGTTGAGTACACAAAGCTACCCAATATCCGCCCCATTTCAGCACCGAAACGTTATAAATCTGTTATTTTCTGAAAATGATTTATTTTATTTGTTATTGGACATAACTTGTCATTATAGACTGTTGATACACGTAATTAATCAAAAACAGCGAAATGTTTGACATCTGTTTGCGACGTTGCCCATAGTTTCAGAATAAACGCTCTTAACCACTAACCAATATGTCAAAACGTCAAACAAATAGTTTTATGACAGCTGTGCGCACAGACTGCATTAAAAGGCTGCGGCGCGTGAGTCGCCGACGGAACGAAATGTTGCCATTTTAAATATTATAATTTTTATAAAATTTAGGGCTAAGTATTGTATTTATTTTATTTTTGATTTATTATTTTGTTATTTCATTATATGCTGCACCGGTTGACGTCATCACGGCAACTATCGCTGAAAACCAGCGCTGTGGCTCTGTCTCGCATAGGGTCGCAGCATTATGCTGAGCGATGGCCGTTTTGCGTGAAAGTGACGCATATTTCCTCCAAATTGTTATATTCGTATTTTTGTTCTTTCTTTGTGTCATGTTTACCGCAAATAAACGTATTTCATTTCTTTTCATTTCTTTTAACACACCCAACATTTAACATTTATTCAAGTGAATCTGAATGTTTCTGTCGATTATATTGATAAATTAGAAACAGGTTTAGAAAATCTACCTAAGCTTTTAGAAAGAGAATTTGTTTTATTTCTTTCTCTAGAGTTTAAAAGTTCAATTAGAAAGAAAATTTTACAGCTGAATGATATGGTCGAAAATTCTAAAGCGGTGGCCCAAATAAAATAGCATTTGAAATTTTTTCTAAAGCACTCATGGAAGTCTGACACGAACCAAATTGGGGGTAGAATGGCTGTACAGAGCAGAGCGGCCATCATGTTGCTGGGAAATATGAATTTTTGTCCAATTTTAAACTGTATGCCGACTACCCGTATTTGAATAAGTAGGTATCTACCTCTTTGTACTATACGAATGTAGCATTCGTTACTAAAATATGTATTACCTTCAAGTGTGTAGTGTGTTTGTCCTGCCTGTGGGTATCACAACTAGATTTTACCTAGAATCGTTAAGAGCGTTCATTCTAAAAGTTGGCAACGTCGCAAATAGTTGTCAAATATTTACCTGTTTTGATTAATTTGGTAATATTACACATAACATAACATCACGCCTTGTTTCCCCGAAGGGTTGGGCAGAGGTGTCCCTGTAGCAGGTACACCCACATTTCGCCAGTTATGTTTAAGTCCCACGTAATAGGGGGCGAGCCTATTGCCATCAACCGGGCACAAATCCAGACTCCGAGCTGCTACTGAGAAATTTCAGATAGAAAAACCCAATAACACTTTGCTCGACTCGGGAATCGAACCCAGGACCTCATGCTCAGCAGTAGCGCTTGCGACCACTAGACCAACGAGGCAGTAACACGCGCACGCGTGGCAGTAATATTACTGTATGAAAATATGAAACGTGACTAACTAGTGAGCTAAAATATATCGATTATGAAATGCAATAATTAATATCTTATCACGGAATATTTAGTTTTAGATGTATTAAAAGTATTTGGAAACTTTCAAAATGCCATTTTTACATCTGAAACGGTTACAAAATTAAATTAAGTGTTATAATTGCAATTCAATATTAATATTCTAGTTCACTAGTTAGCAATATTTCATATTTCAATACAGTAATATTGCCAAATTAATCAAAACAGGTAAATTATTTGACAGCTATTTGCGACGTTGCCAACTTTTAGAATAAACCCTCTTAATAACGGTCGGATAGTTCAATGAGGTGTAAATCCGGTCAGAAAAACATATATCGGCAGTGTCTGTGATCTCAAATAAAGAAACATCCATTTCTGAGCAATCTGTTACCCGGGATATTTCTCAATAGCAACTACGAAGATATCTCTTTAACACAATTTCCAGCGTCCGATTTTCAACCACGGAGCAGGATCTCGTTAAAAATTCAGATCACGTCTGCGAATTGCAGGAACTATTCATCCGAAAGCTGTGACCTGTTATCTGTCGCAAATCTATGCAAAAGGAAGGAAGGAGCAAGGGAACGGCTGTCATAATAATCTGGTTTAATCTTTGGTCCAAGTTATATGGAAATTCTTGTTTCTGGGTTGGAATTTTCTTGGTGTTGCAAATATATTTGGGATTTTTTTGTTACTTCTTATATCTCTGTCGTATTTGCACGACCAGAATAGCATAAGCCTTTGGTAAAAGTTAAAATATTAGTCTGTCAGCGCGGTGTTAGGTGACTGCCCAGGGTATGCCCGACCTATGTCAGGCATACCCTTAACTGGCAACTTAAATGTAGGTCTGTACCTACGTACAGACCTACATTTAAGTTAGCACCATGCAATCGTTGAGCTTCTTCAGTTCTGAGTTGAGCTGCACGATAATTTACAAATGCGTGCACTGTCTGGACCGGTCAACTCAAATCTGTGTGGTTCTTACCTCAAAAGACCATTTCAGACACCAATCTACATGGTCTTCACAAGATCTGACCAAGATTATGTCTGGACTTTAAAAGAGACTGTTACCTCTGAGTTTGTTTCGGCCTTTCTTCTCAGAGTAGTCGAACAAGAAACGCCGACCTCATCTAGTTTTTAAAATATGATTGACGTGTAATAGTGTTTGTACAAACCTACTTACAGAAATAAAATCATTTACCATGGAAGCTATATCGCTTCAAGGAGTTTTTGGTGCTTGAATGACATTGACATGAGGGCCGTAATAGTAAAAAAAAATAACATAACATAACATAACATCACGCCTTGTTTCCCCGAAGGGTTGGGCAGAGGTGTCCCTGTAGCAGGTACACCCACATTTCGCCAGTTATGTTTAAGTTCCATGTAATAGGGGGCGAGCCTATTGCCATCAATAATAAGATGGCGGCGCTTGTTCCGATTTTTCCCACGTGCCAAAAGATCATTGTACTGCTCATCTATTTTGTAAAATCTCACCGTCAAAACTTAGGTGAAATGAGCTTGAAGTGAGCTGTCAATCCACTTGTCGGTCCATTCCGTATAAATCTCACCGTGAAAACTTAGATGAAGTGCGCTGTCAATAGTGTCAATCCCTAGCATCAGGTGGAATGACAGCTCAATTCAAGCTCACATCTAAAGAAAAAAAAGAAAAAATACTTTTTTGCTCCGCACAAACAAAACGCACATTTTAAAAAACTAGACAACATGTATCACACATAAAACTTTTTTACAAAAAAGTTATTTTTCATTTTGTAGTGGTTTTTTGGATGTCTGTTTTTTTTTTTGGAAAAAGTTTTTATTTCTCGCTTTTTAGTGGGTCAATTTGTAATTTATCTAAGTTACATTAGCCTAATGCCAACTGCTCATCACCTTTTACAAAATATTGCTTTTCCCGATGCAGGGACGTTCATCGTTGAGGAGTTCTCCTGGTAATTTACCATCAGCTCCACTTCACCATATACATTGTCAATCGTGCATCATTGTTATCTCCTTTCCAACAAAAAAAGAATCATCAAAATCGGTTCATAAACGACGAAGTTATCCGCGAACACACATTATTTTTTTTTTATATAAACGCTCGAATTGAGAAACCTACTTTTTTTGAAGTCGGTTAAAAACAAAAGTAGCCAAAAGCCTCGTAAACAATTAAAATAAAAAAGTTTGACAATATTGTTCATAGTAATTATACCTAACACTGGTTCTTTGGTTGATGTCAAGGCCACGGACCAAAGACATCTATTAGGGATTGACACTATTCTTCACATAAGATTTCACGGTGAGCTTTTGACAGAATAGAGTTGTATTTAAAAAGCTCAACATAGCACTAAACCGGTTTATGAGGAAGTCGGTTGCAAAATAAAATTCCCCGAAAGGAACCCAATATATTGTTTGCAACGTATTTCTTCGAAAAATGAGGGTAGTCAGCAAAAGGTTCTAAGAATTATGGGATCAATTTAAAATCCCAAGAGTGCAGGCGCTTTTAGCTGTAGTAAGCGACGCGACGTCACTAGAATTTTACACGAGGAAATATTTTCCACGTGATTATTTAAATTCAATCACTTAGCACTATTTTATAACCTCAACTTATGAAAATGCAAAAGTAGGTATTATAATGCTTTATGGAGGGTTCGAACCTTTTATCAAATACATAAATATGTCTAGATAGATAATCACATCTGTGAACTCGTCGAAAAAACCGGCCAAGTGCCTGTCGGACCACGCACAATGAAGAGTTTTGTAGTTGGGATGAATTTATCCCCAAAACAAACTTAACATCGTAGTTAAAAGACACGTTCTCCCATATACATCGATATACTTCATGGTCAATTCTGCAACTGCAAATGTAAGTTTGAAATTGCAAAACAAAAAAATATTTTTTTCAGTGGATAAAACTACAAACTAACGATTTTCGGACTTTTTCCTTGAGCTTGCTTCCTGCCAAAATTCATGATTCTAGGTCAACGGGGAGTAACCTGTAGGTTTTGATTTATTTGCGAGTATCAAAATATGTCGCATAAATGGCCGTATTTTTTTAATGTGTTGATTTAGAAGCTTGATTTTTTTAGAGCTTCAAGAAACTATATACTATGTATTTGATATTAATTGAATTTTTTAAATTATTTTTTTCATTGTGCTGAACTGCAAACTAACTATTTTCAAACTTTTTCCTTGACCTTGCTTCCTGCCAAAATTCATGATTCTAGGTCAACGGGAAGTACCCTGAAGGTTTTGATTTATTTGCGAGTATCAAAATATGTCGCATAAATGGCCGTATTTTTTATTGCGTTGACTTAGAAGCTGATTTTTTTAGAGCTCCAGGAAACTATAGACCTACGTATTTGATATTAATTTAAATTTGATGCCTCCACGCGTTCCATGGGTCTTGACAGACTGACGGACGGACAACGGATCCTATAAGGGTTCAGTTCCCGACAGGGTGTTGTGGTGCAGCTTGGGAGAGGATTATATCCTAGATAAGAATGCTTGGAAGCATGCTGGTCTAGCTCCATAGGACAATTTAGAGTCTAGACAAAATCAAACTGGTTGCTAATTTAATTGTGTAATGAATTATTATAACATTTATTTTACATTCTGTGATTACTTGAACTCACACACTGACTTATTAGTATTATTTTTTAGGAATATTGTATAGGTACCTACTTTTACAATGCTTGTAAATATGCGAACACCATGTATCCATTACTTACATAATTATTTTTTCTGTCATTGTTTAATTTTTAATTATTTTTACCTATAGTAAAGTAATATTATTCCAGGTGCATCGTCTTCACTTATAATTATATAATTAATGTATACAAAATATTGTAAAACATTTTAAAAGAGTAACGGCGGAGCTTCCTGCCCATTCTTCTACATACAAAACTACCTTTTGGAAGGGGCGACTAGACTCAATTCTATTTTTTGTAAATTTTGACGTTCAAAAGTGCCTTTTTGTGCCTAATTGAAATAAATTATTTGACTTTACTTGAGGCCTTTATCCAGCAGTGGACTGTGATAAGCTGAGTTGATTAAACGTGGGAATCTGATGTTTAATATTCTTGCACGATTTCTGAGACAGTCACAACCGGAATTTATTTTTCGATAGACGCCAATTTGATATTTCGACACACTCAATAATGACTTCTCCTACATAGATTATTTGTTAATACCCACTGAAATTGTTTGAAAATATTTATTGAAATAATAAAATTAATTGATATAAAACCTATTGCTATGGAGTTTTCCACCCTAGTCCGACTCGGAATGTGCTAGATTATAGAGCTGTGGACTTCACGATTTATTAGAAAGGGGAAGGACGTCAACTAGTTTTGCCCGCGGCTTCGCCCGCGTGGAGGTCAGATATTATCCCACAGGAACGTACCACGTTATGGTCTGTAGCGGTTACACCACCACATACGAACAACGCATCAAAGACACGACGTCACACAATTCCTGCATCGCGCAATTTGAGTTTGCCGCGCGATCGACATTTGTACAAGATTCTGATTTCAACCGTCGGGCAGTTGCCCGCCAGACACAACACCCGTCTGGTCGGAGGATCCTCCCTTTTCTATGGTGGATGAGTGAACTTTACACCCTGTTCCTCATACACCTAAAGGTCTACCCATGTGCCAAATTTCATCAAAATTCAGCCGTTTTGGCGTGAAAGCGTAACAAACAAACAAACTCACTTTCGCATTTTTAATATTAGTTAGGATATCGGGCCTTACACTCAGAGATGTATAAAAAACTTCACGAAGACATAGGAGACTCGTAGAAATCAGTCAAAGAACCAAAACTTTCTAAGATCTTTATAGTTTTTTATAAGATATAATACTTTTATATAGTTCCATATTTGAATGCAAGAGCACGACCATCCAAACTTCGTATTCCTTTCAACAGCAAATAAACGCTAGTGCAAAATTTATGCTGAACCAAATGAATATTACGACCAAAACTCTGTAAATAATGTTTTCATTCCACGACCAAGTTTCCACTAGCAGTAAATATGAGCTGTTCTACTAATAAACCATTGAAAAGCGATTCGATGGAAGTTTTCAAAGTAAAGGCACAGAATAAGTAGGTGCAGAAAGTCAGCTTTGTAAAACGAGTGAAAATAAGTAAATTAGGTCTGATATTGCCAACCCGTATTGAGCAAGCGTGGTAATCAATGCACGTGCCTTCTCTGTATGAGAAGAGGCCTGTACATTGCAGTGGAACAATTATAGGCTGGTACTACTTTCTAGTCGCGAGTGCGCTTGCACTCGCTGGACGTGAAGTGTGTCTATGTGTGCGTGCGTTTTCACTCGCTGTATGGAGTCGACCTTCTGTAGTTACTATTCTGTGTTAAAAGCGTAGAAATGAATTTAATTAACTGTTTCAATTCGATTTCATTCTGTCCCTTCTTTGATAAAGGCAACATTTTCGAGCGAAAAGTTCTTTGTGAGTTCGGCGTTGACATTCCTTGTTTTCGTGTACGGCTGTCTTCACATTTGACATATGCTCATAGAGGGGAAATACATTGACATGTGGAGGTTTCGAATTTCTGAAAGGTGAAGGAAACGTTGGCATTAACATGTTTTGAATAAGAACGTAAAATTCTCGAACATTTAGGAGAAGTTTTTGGGAATTTGTATGAGGTGTGAGGTGAGAAAACTCTCAAGATAAATCAGCGTGCTATTTTATATTCTGGAAATATGACAAGCGTATAATAATTACAGAAATTTCAAGAACAAAAAAAAGTTAAAAAGAGTACCTAAACGATTAAAAAACTTGTAACTTAACTTAACTAGTAACTTAATCTAAACTAATAATAAACGTAAGACTTCGTTTTTGTGTTTGTTTTAACGCACTAATCTCTGGAAATGCCAGTCGGATTTGAAAAATTATTTTTCCATTCGATAGCCCAATTTTTGAGAAAGGTATATAACATCACGCTATGACCCTTAAGAGCCGAGCACAAAGAAAAAAGTCTGGCAGAACGATAAGCAAAAACGAAGTAATAGCGCAGGTGGGCGATGGGTACCTATGCGACGTGGTGAGTCGGGAGACGAAACACGCGGACGAAGTCACGAGAAGAAGCTAGTAGTGTAATTAATCAAGCAAAAAGCAAGTTTATTATAATTAAATACTGCAAAACTGTTTAAAACTAAGATGTACACTAGTTAATTTTCGTTGAAGAAGTTTTTCTTTGAGAATATTACAGTTTCCAAGTAGTTTTTCAAAAATCAAACTTTTTTTAATGGCTTAAATTGCTTTTTTTAAAATTAAAAGTACCGTGATAATATCTAAATGTTTAGCGAAATAGAATTATGCTTATAATCTTAATAAGAATCTTTATAACTAGGTGCAATCTACCTTTTTATAAATAAGTGACTTGGTTATTTTAATAAACCACTAGCTGCGCCCCGCGGTTGCACCCACAAAAGTCTCGATCCCGTGGGAATATCGGGATATCGGGTATCCTATGTCGTTTTCCAGGTCATGGTATACCCATGTGCCAAATTTCATCCAAATCCGTTCAGCCGTTTTGAAAGAAAGAAAGAAAGAAAGAAAGGAAGAAAGAAATAAATAAATAAAGAAAGAAAAATATTTTATTTGGGACACGCACAGGAAATACAGACAGTAATAAAAAAAAAATAAGAAAGGACCATTTTAAACTAACAAAAAAATAGTAACGACCTGTGCGAGGCCAAAAAGCCGAGGCGAGCGAGGCTTTTAGTGTGAAAGCGTAACAAACAAACTCACTTTCACATTTATAATATTAGTTAGTTTACTTAAACAATATTGTACCAATATTGTGGCTCGTGGCTAAATAATAACAGCCGCACGAGTCGATCTTCAACGTCAAGCAACGCTTGCCGAGCCGAGGTCGGTCAGCGGATGGATGACCATCCATAACACACCGAAACCCCTCCATGCCTCGGAAAGCACGTCAAGCAGTTATCCCGGCTGCCATTCGTAGATCTTTGATAGTCGTTACGGGTAGTCAGAAGCCCGAAAGTCGACAACCAGTCTTGCCAAAAGGTATCGTGTTACTTAGTAACTGGGTTGTAGATAGGCAGTTGCTCCATGTAAAATTCTGGTATCCAGCAGCATCCGGTTAGACTGGAAGCCGACCCCAACATAGTTGGGAAAAGGCTAGTGATGATGATGAGTTCAATCTTCCAACTTCAGAAGGTGCCAAAAAGTTATATAATTTAATAACAGTCCTGCATCTAGACACGCGATAGCGTGTCGAGCCAAGTTCCAGGCAAGACACGGCTGCAGTGTGTTATATTACACGAACCATTTGGAGCCACTTTTGACCCCTTAATAACTCAAAATCTATGTAACATTAGCACATGAAATTTGGTTTATTTATTAAAACCCCTTAGATTAACTAGAACTCCAAATTTCATAAATAAAGCTCAAACGGTTATTGAGATATTAACGTCTAAAAATCGGCATTTTTATCAACCACATAGCCATGGTCATCAAAAACCTTTAATCCACTTCCGGATGACCTATAAAGTTGAAAGGAGATTTCTCGAAAGCAGGCCCACGGTATGGTACTGTGTCAAAGCTTATTTAACAAAAATTATGTCGTATTTTTTTCAAGTTAAGTCGTTTTTTTTTTTAATTTCTTTCTGCTAGCATTAGAGAACCTAATTAATATTTATTTGGTTGACTAATTGTAATTTTGTACATCCGCCATTCAATCCTAACCTGAATGTTGCCAAATGACAGACTATTCCAATCAAATAATTTGTAATCGATTGAAAAATCGATTATAATTCGTTGCTTCATTTTTCAGATATGATAATAACAATGTAGTTTCCCTACTTGCTTGGTAACCTCGCACATATTTTAAAGAGTTTTAAAACTATAAAGTGATTTATTTCCGGTCTGTCCGCCTCCGTGTCACACTTTGACGTTAGCTCATTCCTTTTTCGTGCGCGGTAACTATCGCACGCGCCCTTCGAGCAATATGTCAAAAAGAAGCGCGCAATCAAAAATTGATCACTATAATAGGAAAATTCGTAAGATCGAAGAAAAAGAAAGACATAGACGAAGAATAAAACCGTTACAATTATCATCGTCGGAAGATGAAGGTAAGCAAAAATGCATTAAATATTTGATGATCTAAAAGTGAATAGTGAAATTATCAGTTTTGTAAATGCTCTGGGATTGACTGCGAGTCAATAACTTTGACATTTTTCAAAACTAAATTATGAAATTTAAAAAATAATATTGCATCGGGGTTGACTGCGAGTCTTCAACGATGACAAACTAGCACAGAAAATACGTACAATCTAAAACAGATGTATCGTTAACGTGCAAAATATTTATTCAATCTAATTTTTACACTACCCTCAAAATGTTTATCTTCACAACCTTAATTGCAAATCGTAATTTTAGGTAACGAAGAGCTTGAGGTGGCCCTAGGCAATAACAATGAAACCTTTACGGAGCCAATATCCGTGCCGCCCAATATATTGCAAGACGCGGAACCGGAATCCGGTAATAACCCTGACCAACACGTTGGTCAAGCGGAACCCTGCCCTCAAGAGGAAACCACTGGCAGTGTAGAATCTGAGTTAGACCCTGATCTACTGTCTGCACTCGGTGAATCCACGTCCGACTCGCCTGACTATGGCGACAGCATTCACGGCAATCTATCGCAATTATGGCTTCCTTTATTAAGGAAAGGAATGTCTAAAGAAAATAAATACAATCTACTGAAAGAGTACCTTGTACCAGACAATTGTAAGCTCCTGCAAGCGCCCAAATTAAATGCAGAAATCTCGGCGGCGGTACCGGATATGGTTCGTAATCGCGACAAGACACTTACAGCGTCTCAACAACAGTTAGGCACGGGTATCACCGCCATCAACAGAGGCATGGATCTGCTTCTAAAGAGCGATAATAAGGTTCAAGCTATGAAACATTTGAGCAATGGTTGCCGCTTACTGTGTGATTCGCACCACATGGCAACGCAGGCTCGAGTGAAATTAATCACTCCTAGTTTAGACAAGGCCTTCTTAAATATCACTAACGAGTCCGAACGAGACGAGTCGCTGTTTGGCTCGTCCCTATCAGAAAAAATTAAAGCCGCTAAGGCCATTGAAAAACAAGGCCTTTCTATAAAAAAGACTGCGAAGGTTTCGAAACCGCCTCAACAGCCTAGTACCCGTCAGTCCTACCAGGGAAACTGGAACCCGCCTCCTCGATACCCGGCGAACAGGGGGGGGCGGGGTGCATACAGAAGGCCGACGACGGCAGGGAATCGCCGTCCGTACACGTCGTCGCCAGCGCAGCCGTCACAACGCCCTGCGGCGCAGGACAAACCTCGGGCTCCTCTTCGTTAATACAGGTACATGCGGGTAGGCTTACCCACTTTTATGACCGATGGTTAAAAATAACTAACAACAATGTTATTCTTGATTGGTTAAAAAATGGTTATCCTATACCTTTTCATATGCCTGTAAATCAATCGGTAATACCTAAAAATAACCTATCAAATACTGAGAAATCGGATATGCTGGAAGCCATTAACAAATTAAAATCACTAGGAGCTATCTCAGAGTGTAATGTGACCACAGATCAATTTATATCTAAAATATTCCTCACTTTGAAGCCTAACGGCGATAAACGCTTTATATTAAATTTAAAACCCTTAAACAAAATGATCAAGAATGAACATTTTAAAATGGAGGATTACCGGACAGTATGCAAATTGATACCACGTGATGGATATCTGGCCACCATCGACTTGAAAGATGCGTATTTCCTTTTAGCCATTAGGCCTTCTGACCGTAAATATTTAAAATTTCAATTTCAGCCTAATAATTCGCTAAAAACTGTTACATATGGCTTTAATTGCATGCCGTTTGGTTTATCCGTAGCCCCACGAGTATTTACTAAGCTTATGAAGGAAGTTATGACTTACCTCAGACACCGTGGTTTTCAGTCAGTATGTTATTTAGACGATATTTTATGTATTGGAAATACTTACAAGAAGTGTCTTAATAACGTAAGCCAAACATTGAAACTACTCGAGTTTCTAGGATTTGTTGTCAATTACGATAAAAGTATGTTAAAACCACGACAATCCTGCAAGTATTTAGGATTTTGTTATGATACAAGAACCCTTAACATAGAATTACCAGTTGATAAGCGACGAAACATTGCAGAGTTGGTTACCAAGTTTACAAGATTACAGCCATGTTCCATCCGCGAATTAGCTCGTCTAATCGGTATACTAGTTGCCGCTTGCCCAGCCGTTAAATACGCCTGGATTTACACTAAAACCTTAGAGCGACAGAAGTTTCTAGCGTTACTTGAGCATAATAATGATTATGAAGTCAAAATTAAGCTTCCTAGTATTATACTAGAAGATTTGTACTGGTGGTTGTCAAATATTGATACAACGCGCAATTTTATGCGGCAGCCAAACTTTGACATCGAAATCTATACCGACGCGTCGAGGTCAGGTTGGGGTTCTGTCTGTAAGAACGCTCAAGTATATGGTAAATGGAAGTCATCAGAAAAAGCATGTCATATTAACTACCTAGAGCTGCTGGCAGCCTTTTTGGGTTTGAAGTCATTCGCTAGCGATGTAACCAACTGTGCAATATTACTTCGCATGGACAACACTACTGCGATCAGTTATGTGAATCGTATGGGGGGTATTCAATACCCCCACTTAAATGACTTGACTAGGTCTTTTTGGAAATGGTGTGAGCAGCGTAACCTTTGGGTATATGCATCATACGTGAATACCAAAGAAAACCAGGCAGACGCTGCGTCAAGAATTGTTAATCCGGATACTGAATGGTCACTTTCCGATGAAGCATTCCAAGAAATTGTAAAAAAATTTGGCCACCCTGAAATAGACTTATTTGCGTCTCGTGATAATGCGAAGTGTACCAGATTCATTTCATGGAAACAAGATCCTGACGCAGTTTCCGTAGATGCATTCACGGCAGACTGGCATACCTATTACTTCTACGCTTTTCCACCATTTTCCCTAATATTAAAATGTCTTAGAAAAATTATCGACGACAATGCATACGGCATATTAATATATCCCAACTGGCCATCACAACCATGGTACCCACTATTGCAAAACCTTATAGTCTCCGACATTATTTATTTAAACCCCAATAAAAACCTCTTGCAATCTCATTTCAGGGAGTGCCACCCCTTGCACAAGAACCTTACCCTGGGTGTCGCGAGGCTCTCAGGCAGGCTTTCAGTCGACGGGGTGCCTGTGCAGACTCTGGTACACTGATGCTATCATCCTTTTCTAACAGCACAATTCAGCAATACAATACTTCACTTAAGCTTTGGTGGCAATATTGTATCACTAATCAGATTAATGTATTTGACCCTTCAAAATCGTCCTTACTCTCATTCTTAGCGTCACAATTTAATAGCGGTTGTGCATATGGCAGTTTAAATTCCCATCGTTCTGCTTTGTCAGCCTTTATAGGTAATAATATTGGTTCAGACGAATCTATAAAGCGCCTCCTTAAAGGTGCGTATAAATTAAGACCCATAAGACCCAAGTACTCCACCACCTGGAATCCCCAATTAGTGTTAAACTTTATCTCAACATGGTTCCCTAATAGTAAGCTATCACTCGAAAGAATCACTAAAAAACTTGTGATTCTATTAGCAATTTGTACAGCTCATAGGGTACAGACGCTTTCCTTGATTAAACTCGAGAACATACATTTTTCGGATAGCGGCATAAAAATAGTTATAACTGACATCATAAAAACATCCGCACCTGGTAGAGACCAGCCGGTCCTGTTCCTGCCATATTTCAGGGAAAATACGTGTATTTGTCCAGCTACAGTTCTCTCAGATTATATTTCTATTACTAAAAACATAAGACCTGAGAGTGCAAATAATCTGTTGTTAACGTACAAACGGCCACACAAACCTGCTACCACACAAAGTATCAGCAGATGGATAAAACAAGTGCTGTCAGAAAGCGGCGTCGATATCAGCGTATTCGGCGCGCACAGCACACGGCACGCGTCCACTTCGGCCGCGAGCTTGGCCGGGGTTAATATAGAAACCATTCGCAAAACCGCAGGGTGGACTAGTTCATCTAACTCATTTGCTCGTTTTTATAATAGGTGCATTATAAACGAAGGTGAATTTGCTAGATCCGTTTGCTTATCGTAAGAAGTTCAATGTGACTATTTATTTAAATGATTGTATTTACAATATAACACTTTAGAGAATTGTTTCTTTATGTTAAGTCAAATGTGATTAATTCGAAATAGGTAATTATACCATTACGGAAATATAATCATTAATTACTGTAAGGCTGATTGGTCGATAAATAAAACTATAATGTTAACAACATTATTGTTTATTATTTCATCCCAAAAACTTTCTAACTCTTAACATCTACATTGTTATTATCATATCTGAAAAATGAAGCAACGAATTATAATATATGATCAAACGAACTTCCAAGTGAAGTTCGATCATTATTATGATGAGTTGCTTCATTTGAAGATATGATCACCCACCTCCCCTGACGCTTGACGATCCCCTAATACAGAGAAAGTTTTGTATCATATAACATTACTGGACTCTAAAAAAAAATGAGCTAACGTCAAAGTGTGACACGGAGGCGGACAGACCGGAAATAAATCACTTTATAGTTTTAAAACTCTTTAAAATATGTGCGAGGTTACCAAGCAAGTAGGGAAACTACATTGTTATTATCATATCTTCAAATGAAGCAACTCATCATAATAATGATCGAACTTCACTTGGAAGTTCGTTTGATCATATATTCTAACCCACATGGAGTACGTGGAGTATCCACTACACGAGTATGTTTCAAATGCTATTTATTATACTCAAATACTGTAAAATTATGATTTTACAATAATTAAAATATTATCTGGTCTGAATATACTCAAAAACTTAAAAGTGTTTCGAGACAGTAATGTTATTTTATAAACTAATCACCAGTGATCGGAGTAGGTAGATTGATTTGGTGTCAATGAACTGGCACGTATATATTAGTATGGATATGCCTCCGGGATTCCGGGATTTTGAAATTATTAAGATTTTTTTAAGGAATTTCAAATGTTGTGATGTGTAAAATAAAGAATACATCAATATGAATAAGAAATGTTTAACCCTTTTGCTGTCTTTTTAATAGTATGTAGGTGATCGGACTCCAAGAAAAGGATAGGTATACTGTAAACAATATAATAATTTAATATATTTTAAATGTTTATCTATCGCATTCTATAAATTTCTAATGTAGTAGTTTAAAAATCCTTACTTTAACAATATTTGATTAAATCCCGTAAGTACCAAAATGAAATCCCGGAAAAAAGGCTTATCCATGTTATGATTTCTATGACTATTCATGATGCGAGTACCTACGTAAAATCAATCTACCTACTCCGATCACTGCTAATCAGCCAATCGATTTCGTCAATCGATTACCAAAATAATTAAACCTGGTAACATTGACACCATGCATAATGTCAAACTGTCAAAAAAATATCTGTCAGATCAATGGCATTGTTGGCTGTTTGTTTAAGTTGATTTGAATTTATTTTTCCGTATTTACTTTATAGTTAAATTACGTTACGATTTAATACTGTTAATTTAAATTGAAGCCAGACGAACTATTGCTTATCTTTCCATAGCCCTGGGTAAGTTTAATAAGTTCTTTAAATATTTGTTGTAAACACCCGTTCACCTTTCACTATTTTAGCGTATTGTATAACCTCATTGATTTTAGCAGCCTATTAGTAGAAGGCCTATGTTCAGTCAGGGGTACGTCGCGCGTCGTCAGCTGTAAATTTATATAGTATGATGTAATTATATTACATAAGTAAATACACTGAATTTTTTTACCTTTTTCAGGTATGACGATGACATGTGTTATTGCAAGACTTGAAATTATTGATTATACTATCTACAACTCTATCCCAAGTATTACTTGCTCATGGAAATCTAAGCATATTATGTTTTGCAAGTGGCATGTCAATTGCAAGTCACAGAAGTCATCAGGTTAGTGTTTTTAAAATGGCAGAATTATTATGAGTGATATAATTACTAAACAAAAGTAAATAAACAACAATAAGAAGTACTTTCTTACTTTCTAGGTCATACATTTGGATAAAGTTTGTCATGCTTATTGAGAGAGGCTGCTACCAGAGATGTTTATAGACAAGCAAGTGATGATAAAAACAGAGCCACCCTAGAGTTTAAGAGATTTACCCTTAGGTCAAAACAATAATCTGGTTAGGGCCAGAATCAAATCGTGACGTGTGAGCAGCAGGACTTGGTGTACATAATTATTGATAAGTGAGCAAAATAGGACAAATCGTTTAAGAGATCATCATTGCTTATTACTGTTTCGTGGGAAAGCGTACACCTACCACCTACTGTACCTACGCTGCTTTCATACCATGACTAAGTTATGAGACTGAAGCTGAAGCCGTTTTAAATTCTATAAGAAATAAAATGTTTTTAGTATTTATTGTTGTGTTAGAGTAAACCTTCCTATAGAAGCGCTGAAAATGCTGCTACCAATAAGATTATTCATCTTTAATTAAGAGAGTTGGCTAAAATAATGTTTATGCCATTAAATGTTTCATATTTAGCGCGCAAGATTATTAATTCGCCTTTATAAAATTGCAAGTCTGTAAATGCAACAATCGCCATTTTGATGACAGTCGAGGTCGAGGCTAAAAAACATAAAAAATTGGGGATTTCGAACATCCAAACTCCACCACAAGGACAGTGACTATTACAACATTTAATTATTTGACAAATTCATCCATTGTTCAAGTTAAATAAGTAGTGGTAATGAAGTTTTTTAGTATCAAAAGTCGAAGTTTCGCGCCAATCGTGCGTGTTTACATTTTAACTTTTCACAATTAACACTCATACACATGTAGATATGATTTAAAATGTGACAAATATGATTAAAAATATTATAAGCAACTAGAAAATGCCCAGATCTTAACTTATTATACGAACACACGTTCAATAACACGTAATATTCATTACTACTACTCAATTTGTGTTAAAAATCGCCGATCATTGTTTTTTTTTATTGTAATGATGTGCGAAAACGATTATGCCAAACGTTTTTTTTTTTTTTCAATTTTGTTTGTCTCGATAAATTTAGGTATATGTCGAATGTCTGAAATCTATACTTGAAAATTTAAATAAAATTGTTTTAAGCATTAAATACAATAAGCATTGTTTAAAATAATTATTTATACTTTTCTAGTGTAATTTTAATCGTTTTTAGGACATTCAATATAAAACGAGTCAACAGACAGGACGTGGATAGATACTTACCTCATTTATTGAATTTCGCGCCGAATTGTTTCTACATTTGAATTTAAATTCGGAACGTTGTTCAAAATTATTTTTAATTTATTGGACAATTATTTAATGTGGATTTTATTTTTGATAGTTTGCTACAGAATGCCTAGTATACATTTTAATCGTTTTTAGGACATTCAATATAAAACGAGTCAACAGACAGGACGTGGATAGATACTTACCTCATTTATTGAATTTCGCGCCGAATTGTTTCTACATTTGAATTTAAATTCGGAACGTTGTTCAAAATTATTTTTAATTTATTGGACAATTATTTAATGTGGATTTTATTTTTGATAGTTTGCTACAGAATGCCTAGTATACATTTTTTAGGTAGGCAAGAAAATTTTGTTCGGGAATTATGTTAAATTAATTCTATAAATTAGGTAGGTATTCCGCAAACACTTTTAAATGACGTCTATATTTTTTGTTAGTTGTATGACTTTGGTAGGATTTTATTTTTGATAGTTTGCTACAGAATGCCTAGTATACATTTTTTAGGTAGGCAAGAAAATTTTGTTCGGGAATGATGTTAAATTAATTCTATAAATTAGGTAGGTATTCCGCAAACACTTTTAAATGACGTCTATATTTTTTGTTAGTTGTATGACTTTGGTAGGATTTTATTTTTGATAGTTTGCTACAGAATGCCTAGTACTTATACATTTTTTAGGTAGGCAAGAAAATTTTGTTCGGGAATGATGTTAAATTAATTCTATAAATTAGGTAGGTATTCCGCAAACACTTTTAAATGACGTCTATATTTTTTGTTAGTTGTATGAGTTTGGTAGTATTTGTTTTTAATAGGATAATCTTACTCGAGTAATAGAAATTGCTTTTTTTTTGAGGTAGTTTCAAAATGAAATTTAAAAAACTGCCCAAGTGTATGTTGGACTACGCACAGTGAAGGGTTCCGTAATTGGGATGAATATTTACGCATAAACATTGCATAGTATCAATTTTATCGACTGCAAAAATAAGTTTGTGTTTCTCGAAAAAACTATAAAAAACAAAGTTAATTCTGCGGTTGTAACCGAAAATAAACTGTATCTCAAAAACTATTGACGTCAAAAGCAAAGTCACTTAGAAACATCTTTAACATTTTAATTATGAGATCCAACAATACACGCTTTATATGCATAGATTTTTTTCATCTCTCGGTTATATGTAGGTATGGAGAATGCCACCCCCACTATTATGTTTATCGTAATTTCACTACACCATTGTATAACGGTGCTAAAAATACACCTTTTTTTAAATTTTCTTTATTTAAAATGGCTGTATGACATCCGGACACACGGACAGACGAACTTGACGAAATTAAGAGGTCCGTTTTTTTTACGGATTTTGATTATCAAGTTTACAATCGGCATGCAATTGATGTCTATGAGAATTGATCTACAATATTATTATTATTTGGAATAGCCGCCATCTTAAAATCCAGAATTTCCATCTAATTCGATATCAGCACTATCTCCCGAAAATGACAGTCATGACGAAAAATTTTCAAATAGTGTTAAAAACTGCCACTTGCTCACTTCAGATGGCGCTGATCTCCAGCGTCTTATAATTTGACAGCTAACTATACATTTTTGATTCGAATGCTAAAAGTTGATGTAAATTCCAGAATTTCATGACTGAATTCAAAACGCCCCGTCGAGTCAACTGATGTGTCACGTGTCAAAATCTTGGTCCTTAATGTTAGGCGGTAGTGAATTCATTCATTCTCTGATCTCGAAAAACGTTGTTACAAACCTCAGGTTGGTATGATCAAGGTAGTTTGTAGGTTGGTACTGTGCTTGAGACGTTTTTGAATTGATAGATCGTATGACTATTGTTTTAGGGACTATTGTCGTTTAATATAGTAAATAGTTAAGGAACTTTGTTCCTGACGGGGCTCCCCGACTGCACAAGTTTTTTTAAATAATAATACTTACCGCGCCGGCTCAGCGACCTGACATCATTGCGGACAATTGTAACAATTGTTACGAAAGAAATACCTACATTCTTACACAATATTGCTACGCATATTTGCAAAAAGAATTTTATAGATCACGTTTGATTGACAAATGATAATAATTTCTTTACAAAAAGTAATGATATCCCATCAAAAACATAAATGTGAAAATGGGAGCCAAGTTCAATAAATATGGTTGTTGACTTCGCCGACAAAAGAATTGAGATCTAAATGGGTGCCAAGTTCTGTAGATAATCCTGAAATTTATTTATAAGAACATGCAACTTTCTAAAATAAAATTAAAACACAAATTCTTGTTTTTTCTGCTATAACAATGTTTGCTATTTAAAAATATAACTTCTTAAATTTGAACAGTCGAATTATTTACACAAAGCACTTAGGATAAATTGAAGCTCAAGATTTGACTTGGCTAGTTTTTACCAGCAAGCTGAAATTTTAGAGGAGGAAGATATTTTGACCTTACAGTTACAATAAGACACAGTATCTTGCGCATAATATAAATATGCCTAGGCAGACAGTCAAAGCTGTAAACAGTTATAATAAGAAACAGTAACTTGCGCATAACATAAAGAACAAAGATATCATCATTTTATTTTATTTATTGGACTCACCAACAATTGAGTATACCGATACAAAGATATGAGATACATCCAATAAACTTATAGACTAGAGTACCAATTTCTTACAGGTCACATCATGAATGACTTATTTGATGTTGAGTGCCTACTTAAAATTAAATAATAATAATTAAATATGACTAGGTAGATAGTCAAAGCTGTAAAGTCGATGAAAAAAATAGCATCCAACTGTTAGCCGCTTAATGCACGCACACTAGAAAAGTAAAATTACAGCACAATGACGTGGCGCGAGTGTAAGACGTAGAAGTAACGCACACCGGCATAAAAAAGTTACTCTGTTTATTTTAGTTCTTTTGCACCACGACACTGTAGACAAATATAAAATCAAATATACATAAAACATCATAACATCACGCCTGTAATCCCCGAAGGGTTAGGCAGAGGTGTACTTATAGTACACCCACATTTCGCTAGTTATGTTTTTAAGTCCCATGTAATAGGGGGCGAGCCTATTGCCATCAACCGGGCACAAATCCAGACTCCGGGCTGCTACTGAGAAATTCAAGATAGAAAAACCCAATAACACTTTGCCCGACCCGGGAATCGAACCCAGGACCTCATACTCAGCAGTAGCGCTTGCGACCACTAGACTAAATATAAAGTTGTAAGATAACTTGTATGTAAAAACTAGCCAAGTCAAATCTTGAGCTTCAATTTATCCTAAGTGCTTTGTGTAAATAATTCGACTGTTCAAATTTAAGAAGTTATATTTTTAAATAGCAAACATTGTTATAGCAGAAAAAACAAGAATTTGTGTTTTAATTTTATTTTAGAAAGTTGCATGTTCTTATAAATAAATTTCAGGATTATCTACAGAACTTGGCACCCATTTAGATCTCAATTCTTTTGTCGGCGAAGTCAACAACCATATTTATTGAACTTGGCTCCCATTTTCACATTTATGTTTTTGATGGGATCAGTGATTTCTATCTCAATCACAAAGTGTTTCGTGTATTGTTTAATTGTTAATTATAAGTGATGATGTTACAAGGTAAAAGGCACGATGGGGTTGAGATATCTATTTAGATAAAAACCCCAAAAACAAATAAAGATTTAAAAAAAAAAAAAAAATTTGTATCCCAACTAATATGATGAATACGAAAGTGAGTTTGATTATTTGTTAAAGTTTCACGCTAAAACGGCTGAACGGATTTGGATGAAATTTGGCACATGGGTGACCATGGTCAAAAAAATAGCCTATGTCCTTCTCTAGGTCATGGCCTAGAGAAGGACATAGGCTACTTTTCACCCTGGATCGTAGACGAAGTCGCGGGCAACAGCTTTCGTAATGCTCCATCTAATGCGAACATTATTCGTGTCCTTTCAACCGAAGATATTTCCTGGTGAAAATAAATGTGCTCCAATATTCTAATGAAATCACATCCCTTCGACATCAAACCGTGTCCCACGACACGCCAACCCTTCGGATAACAAATGTCTTTTTCAACACTTTGAATGCAAGCAGCGGGTATTATGTACCACAAATCTCTGGAGCCTCATTCGTATGCAGCATCCATCTTATTTACTTTTTTCCTTGACAAAATTGGTTGGGTACGGGTTAACAAAATTAAAAATATTATCTTAGAGGGTTATCTGGGGGTGTATTTAGATAGGTTGTCGAGGGACAGAAATTAAGGCTGAATTTTAGCTGAACTGGGTACTCATCTTAATGACTGTGGACCATTTTATTTTTTGTCTGTAATTATAATTTTAGGGTTAGGTCGTGAGTTGGATTGTCCTTTGTAGCTGAAATATTTTTTGTGTCGTTGACAATTTGCTGTCGTCTAGGCCGCTTTTCCCGAGAGAAAGGTTTAATTATGCGGGAGAACAGACCACGTCGGCGTTTTCTGAAAAGTTACGGCCTGGCTATGTTCTTATTTTTATATAGGTATATAATTTACTATTTTTATGAAGTATGAGTTTTGTAAGTCTGTGACAGATTTTTGATATTACAACAGTAATAATTGTACGATATTTAAACACGTCACTATTATCACCTTCCACAACATTTTTCATCTCACTGCAGCTTTTAATTTTTATGTGCCACTATACAGTTTTGTATAAAATATAAGCAAATACCTACATGTAACAAACAACAAACGAATGGTCGAAGATTTTATTGACATTTCAGAGGTACTGCTGTGAGAGGGATTTATGAAATTTTATTGTTAACTTTCTACCTGAACTTGATGATTTTATATTTTCTCTTTTATGTAAATGTGTTTATATAGGGTGACAAAATTGAAATTTTTCGTCAGATAAAAAAAAAAAAAGCAACGCCGGGTGTTCAGTATCATGTACTGAATCCATGGTAACAGTTTTCGCGTCGATGTCCCTGTCACCCTGTATACAAACTGTATTTAATTTTTGTAATTGCTTTTCAACCGTCTTAATTAAATAAATTAATTAATAACTAAAGCAAGATTTTAACTGAACAAATACAGTCATAAAGTTACACATAATCGTATCATATACACCCCGATTAAATTATTTCTCGAGATTACAAAGAGAATACAATGGCACAGAATAATGCACACAAACTTTAAAACACCCACATTTACAGTGCTGTGATAATTTCCTAAAGTTATAGCAAGTTTAGTATACTACGAGAACAGTGTTAACTGAATACCCGTGAAAGGGAAATTGGAAACCTACTTTGAATAGGACAAAATTATAACTTGGATATGTCACGAACTCCCCCCACACGACTATATACAGGGTGGCAGGGACCCCCCAATAAGAACCCCCTACGTTGAAATTTCTAGTCGATTATTTTAAAAAAAAATACTGCTAACATTTTGACCGCGTAGGTATTGCACTTTTCTATGAAACAGCCGATTTTTTTTTTTATAACTTTTGAACAATTTCAACGCATGGGGTTCAGAATCATGTACTGAATCCATGGTAAAAGTTTTCGCGTCGATGTCCCCGCCACCCTGTATATACCTATACCTACCCAATATTTCCTTAGCATATGCATAATCATCAGCCTATAATGTTCCCACTGCTGGGACACAGGCCTATTCTCTGTGAGAGGGAGTGTGCCGTAATCAACCACGCGGGCCCAGTGCGGTTTGGTAGATGTCACATTTCTTCGAATTTTTGGTTCGGACATGCCGGTTTCCTCATGTTGTTTTCCTTTACCGTTTTGAGAGTGGTGATGAAATAATTTACACAAAGTAAAGCGCCTGTCAGGGTTCGAACCTACGACCTTCAACTAGTGGCGGTTACTACTGGGCCACAACTGCGCTCCATTTTGTTAATTTTTTTTTATTAATTGTGAAGCAAATTTACTACTTACAATTTTTTTCCAAATATATCGCAACCGTCAGTTTTTGACAGTTGTATCAAATGACTTTACCATGGCGAATTGACGTAGGATGTCTTTGCTTAGCAATTAATTTGTCTAACTGTATAATAAAATAAGCCCCAATTTTATTTGAAAAAAAAATAGCAACAGATGGTGCTCTTAATAGTTTCGAGCGTATTGCTCGAAGTTGGAGTACAAAAGAAAATTGTTTCCCAGACAAATTTCACCTTCACCATTACAAACGTACAGATTCTAGACTTTCACAAATCTGCCTAGCCTTTTCCCAACTATGTTGAGGTCGGGTTCCAGTGTAACCGAATACAGCAAAATACCAGTATTTTAAAAAACTGCCTATTCTGACCTCCACAACCCAGTTACGGGTAAAACGATACCGCTTGGTAAGACTGGTTGTCAGACTTCTAACTACCCGTAATAATTCTGTACCTTCAGTGAAAAGTGATATATCTTGACCTATATCAGTTTTAATATTCTTACACTAAGTTTAACAGTAAAAAAATGCAATTTTTTGGTCTAATTGGTACCCCCCCCTCTAAGATTAAAATTGAGCAAGCTTATTTTGGTGTAAAGTGCTCTAACTAAGTATTTTTTACATTTATTAATGTGTAATAAAATACATTTTAAATAATATCAATGTGAACTGAACAAATATTTCAAGTACCTTAATGTATATTAATACAAATGTATGTGACTCTTATTACATGATCTATGTGAATTAGTACAAACTGATATATTTAGATACACATAATCATCCAACACCAACCAACAAATAATGTGTAAAATGGTTCAAGTCATTTTAAATTAATTTACACATAAAACGACTTTAATATATTGTGTTAGGTGATACAACTGGATTTCTTAAATATAAAAAACTTTACAAATTAATCTGTCTCTTCTTACACTAAATTGTGCTCTAAGATATTGTTTACCTATGTCAGTAATCAGTACTCATTTTAGTGAAGTAGACAGAGTCAGATTTTTTTTAACTTTAACATTAATTTTCTCAAAATCATGATTTTCCAGTTACATCACTTTTCACTGAAGGTACAGAATTATCAACAATTTACGAATGACAGCCGAGACCAACGGCTTAACGTGCTTTCCGGGGCACGGAGGGGTTTTGGAATGGATGGTCACCAATCTACGGACAGACTTCGGCAAGCGTTGCTTAACCTTGAAGATCGACCCGTGCGGTTGTTATTATTTGGCCACGACCCCCTCTGTTATACTATTCTAGATTCTCATAAATAAAGGTACAATAAGATTGAAGCTGTAGTATTATGAATACGGTACAGATAGTAGGGTATCGTCTGGCAGCAACAGTTGCCGGCCTAGTTTCGAGCGCAATAACTTATTGTTGCTTTAAGTCAAGCAATCTGTTGCTTGAACAACATGCACTAATATGCTCGTGATTGATGAATCGTAATTAAATTATACTGCCTACACAGCTATAATGACTGCCTATGCTCAAATAGAGTAGATATAAATGCCGATACAACAAAAAAAAACATAATTATGCAGTCCGACTGCCGATAGAAGTGAGATCTTAAAACTATGAATAAATGTTTTACAACAAGTCACCCTTAAAGCGTTAACAAACTGGGACGCCATGGCGACGTCGCCAGCTAAGTATCCAAACAATTCGTTTTGAAATGTATGACAGTTAACTCACTTGGCTTCGGTCTGGCGACGTCGCCAATTTGGAAGCGTAGCCATGACCGACCAGCCCCTACGAGGAGTCTGGATACTCTGGTGACTTGGCGGCGCATAGCCAAATCGCCAGTATTTTGTATACAAGTAAGTTCCACCTACCTCACTCAGTGGCCAATTGATCGCCAGGATGGCTCAGCAGAACTGACGAAGTCCACTATCGCGGGAAAGTCCGAAAGGGATATTGTGGCCCCTGGCAATATACAGACAACTGAAGGAACACGGGTTCGGGTTTTAGTCAGTAAGAGTCTGACGCGCCCTCCTGCTCCGCCCAGAGCGGGAGAAGTAATTTGATAATTTCCACACAAAACAAAAAGGGGCGTGAGGACGTGAAATATGCCTCTCCCTCACGCGTTCCGCCTCCTCTTTCGCGAGCATTACTGCTTCGCAGAAGGAGTCGGGAACCAGCCTGAGATTTCATATCTAATTATGCCTTCCGGACTGATTTTTCTTTCAAATCATAATAATTTAATTATGACCATTGATTTTTTAATTCTTCGAACTAACGAGGAGCAGTGCAAGGAGCAACTCTGTAAGTCGTGGTCATTACCACAGGGCCAGAAGTGGTAACGACCACCACTTACCGAGTTTTAAGTCGTGGGTTCAAACCCCAAGCAGGCACTTTATATTGTGTAAATTATTTTCAGTACTGCTCTCAAAAAACGGTGGAGGAAAACATCGTGAGGAAACCGGCATGTCCTAGAACCAAAAATTCGAAGATGTGACATCCGCCAAACCGCACTGGGTCCGCTTGGTGAATTATAGCCCACTCTTTCTAACAAGGAGGAGGCCTTTGTTCCAGCAATGGGAACTTTATAGGTTGATTATGAACTAACAAGATTCTCAACAATAAAAACACTTAGCAATTCTGAACATGATAAAACAGCAAAAGTAAAATATTTTGTGCCGCAAATGTGGTTCAAGCATATATTATATAGTTTTCAATAGTTGGAAAAAGGAAAACCATTATAACTTGGAAACGGACAATGGCGTCTTCTATTGAAACTTGAACAATCGATATAACTTGCAAAACATTTGAATTTCCTGTTTTCATTCTCCATATTTACGAAATACAGTGTGAGTCTTTATAATATGCACATATCGAAATGAGGGAATCTATGCTTAATTTTTATGGACGGAGAAAATATATAAAAAGTCTAAATATTTTTTAAGGATTTTCTTAACAAACCGGTGTAACTTTTTAACTAAATGATCTATCGCGATGAAACGAACTCCATAATAATTGGAAGTAATTAGGCGTCGTTATAAAATGAAAATTGTGGAAAAAAACTACCCTCAATTGAAAATAAACATGTTTTTTTAGCAAAAATCTGTTTTTTTTATAAATTTTTACAATAATCGTAAAATTTCTCAATAAGACGCCCCATTAAAAAAAAGGTTTTTAGAATATTTTTCCGTCGATAAAATTAAGCATAGATTCCCTCATTTCGATATGTGCACATTTTATAGACTCACACTGTATTAATCTTGAAAAATTGTTCTTGCTATTGTTGCAAAATCAAAAAAATAAGTTGTTATTGACTACATAACACAACATAACATCACGCCTGTATTCCCCGAAGGGTTAGGCAGAGGTACACCTATAGTACACCCACATTTCACCAGTTATGTTTAAGTCCCATGTTATAGGGGACGAGCCTGTTGCCATCAACCCGGCACGAATCCAGACTCCAGGCTGCTACCGAGAAATTCCATGGATGGATAAACCCAATAACACTTTGAACGACCTGGGATTCCAACCCAGGATCTCATGCTCAGCAGTAGCGCTTGTTACCAGTACCTACCCCAACGAGACAGTTTTTAATAGTTCACTATTACTTCCTTATATAATTATATGGTTCCTGGGTAACCGAACTCTGCTCAGGTGGAAATAGAGAATGCTCATATAGTATAGGAAAGTTCATACTAATTCCATAAATAGTACATACTAATTCCACGCTGCCATGATAGTAGGTACTTACTAATTCCATGCTGCCGTGTCATTATTCTAAGGTAGGCCATCTTGTTCTAAACTTTGAGCGACCGAGCTCTGCTCGGTTGAAAATACGGAGAAAACGAATTTTCCCAGATATGAGACCGATTTTTCGCCCCCGTAAACCCCTATATTGCAACTTTCATCGAAATCGTTCAAAATTCAATATTCAAAATATTTTATTTCACATAAACCTACAAGGGCACTTATGAAACGTCAGAAGCTAGGTGCACGGTTCCAATTGGTCGCTTCCTATGGAGAACAGGAGAGCCGAGTTAGAGCCATTTTCGAGAACGTGATTACAAATATATTTAAATATATATATACAAACATTGCTCATGTAATAGTATAGGATAATATGTACGCGTAATTTTGAAGCTGGATTTTCCATTCCACGTTTGTCTCCGAAAATATGGACGCTGAAAATGATATTGTGTTTACATCAAAGACGGTGTGTATTTGACATGACATGAGTAGGGGTTGCCTATGTTACGGGAAAATTATTTTTGTCGTAAAATTCATCAGGTAGAGAATTTTATCAAAAGGTTTTTTCTGCTTGTGTTCCACGTGATATCTCAGTACTCGGCTTATGTAGGAGTAATATTAAATTTTGTTTCAATTATTGTTTCATAGATGGGCAAACAGAACCTGCGCATCCCATTAAACGCAAGACGACATCGCGGCAGGCCAAGGCAAAGATGGAAGGACGAGCAGGACTCCTACCGAAAAGACTGGCCAACACTAGAAAAAGACAGAATAGTGTGGAAAACAGAGAGAAAGGCTTTTTCCCTGCAGTTAGATTACAGGTTGTTGATAGATCTTTCAAATTAAAACCTTCTTTGCCTACAGCCTTTAACTTTTAATCCATAGACGCTTGTCTTGCTTTCTCCATTTCCATTTTTGAAGTGAAAAGTTTTTTAGGCACGTTGGGCATTTTTGAGATGGGAAAAAACCATTAAACTCGCAACCTGTTACCGACACCGTGGACTAAAAGACATCAACGTGTTGATTATCACGGTGCCGATTGTTTTTCAAGTTGATTTTTTTTCAAGTTTTCACTTCTGTCGGCACTCTCGGAGTGCCACTGTTTTTTTTTTTATGTGTAACATCGTTCCACTCGGTTTCCTGCAAATTAAATCTAAATAAAATAAAAAAAAAATAAAAAAACTGTGTGAGTAATTTCGTGAAAAGGGACGGAAGTGTGTAACAAGATGCCGGAATAGCGCACGCTATTTAATTTTACAAATGAGCGCACATGGTGCTAGAGTTGCTCAGAAACGACCTTGACGCCCCGCCCCTTTAATGTTGCTTATTACCTTAATGTTGTCCCTGTCCCTCTGCTGGGCAAAAGTCTCCCCATACTTCGCCATTCATCTTTGCCTGCTGCTTTTTCCGGCCAATCAGTCAAGAGTCGACGCCCGTCTTCAGGCACCCACTGTGTGATGACCCTGGCCCATCTGTCCTAACGCATCCTGTTAGTACATGTGGCCCTTTCCATTATAAACAAAATAATGTCTACGTCAATAAAAAACGGTTGAATTTTTGCAAAAAAAAACGAGTTATATTAATTCAAGGTTCTGTGTACCAATAAAAACGTCCCGTTGACATCGCGGACCACAATAATTGTGGATTAAAAGCTTTCTGGTGATATAAAAATGTTACGACCAGTGCTGGAGTCATGTGCACTTAGCTTAAGAGCTGTTGTCAACTTGTTTTGGTTTATTAAACGTATTGTCTTTTTATTGTTTTGTATTTTTTTTTTACTTTCAGTCTACTGAATTGTTGTAACAGTTTTTTTGTGTGTAACATATCTTACCTCTCACTTTCCTACAATCTGTAGGAGTGATTTCGTGAAAAGGGACGGAAGTGTGTAACAGAAAGCCGGAAGAGCGCACGCTATTTGATTTCACCAATGAACATTAAATATTAATATTCTGTGTTAAGTCTGATTTTGTGTTTTAGGTTAAGATTTTATAGATTATAGTAATTGTGTTTTTAATAGAGTTTAGTGTTGCTTGTATTTTTTAATTAAGTTTAGATTTTAAGTATATTGTAAGTTGCTTTTTAATTTATTTGGTGTGTTGGCAAACCATTATTGTATTGGGGTCATCCTGTAAAAATAGTGTGTTTAAGTTTAAATAAATAAATAATCAATTTCAATTTAAATAAATAATTTCAAAGTGTGTTTAAGTTTAAATAAATAAATAATCAATTTCAAAAAATAGTGTGTTTAAGTTTAAATAAATAAATAATCAATTTCAATTTAAATAAATAATTTCAATCCGAACCTTTAATATTTTGAAGGAAATTGCTAATTTAAAATTGATTCATACGTTTGAAAAATGTGTCTACTATCGCAATGAATGTTGTTGAATTACCTGTGTCAAAATGTATTATTTTTTTATTTATATATTTACTATTCACACTTTCATTTGTTTTAACAGGTTCAACCCAATACAGCAATGTAGTCACAATGTCCACTGTGTGTCCAATATGTTAAGTGTCACCGTCTGGAATTCCGCCAATGAGCATGTAAAGATATCCACTTGCAGAGAGATGCTGTTGAGTATCTTTCTTTATTGCCCGCCCCACTGGTGCAAACTTTAACAGCCTCTCTCTCGGCCCTTGTCGCAGCCTACTGTTTGGAACGAGCAATCCCAAAGATTCTAGTATTTGAGGATTATTCAGAATACCACGAAAAACCATAAAAAAATATTTAACTAGTGCGCAATTGCGCCTTACCTCCAACTTATAGTAACCAACCATCCCTATTACAAGAGGGTTGGATACATAAGTGGATAGAATGGGTAGACGCCAAATTGCTTCATATAAAGGAACCGAGTAAATTTATTTTGCATTTTTTCTACCATCAGACAATACTTTGTTTCAAATGGATTCCAGATGATAGCACTCGTTTCCAGGTTACTTCTTACTACAGCATTATAAAGTGATTTCACAGCTGTTGTGTTAGTAAACTCCCGTGTTTCACGCATAACAAATCCAAGATTTTTGAAGGCTTTCTTACACACCTGTACGTGTGTGCGAAACGACAAATCTTCGGAGAAGGTGCCCCCAAGATCTCGCACCGTCACTATCCACGGTTTGGCATGCTCGTCCATGCTATATTCGTGATGTCGGGGGGCCACGGCTCGCGTAAAAGACATCACGCCACACTTTGCCACATTAAAGAATTGTTTGTTTTCAATACTCCACCCTTCTACACGATCTATGTCCCGCTGCAGCAGTTCGTAATGCAACAGATTGGTAATTCGCATGAACAACTTCAGATCGTCGGTAAATAGTAAGCAACCAGCATCTTTCACAATTCCAGGAAGATCATTTACCATTATAATAAATTCCAACGGTCCTAAATTAAAAGCATTACCATTGTGTGTGACGCTATTCTCCCGCTGGTCAATAGTGAAAGTGCAGTGCAGATCAAACTAAAAACCTCTCGTCGGAAGTCGGTGTCTCAACCGTTGGGTTATAGTCGCAAAAATTGGACACATTTTCTATCTAATCGAACTTTTGTCGTAGAATCTAAACCCTAGACTTCAAGTCAACTGCTACTCTGGGAAATTATAAAAAAAAAAACACAACATTATATCGGATGAAGATGACGTGAATAATAATGTAACAGACTTTCTAAAGGTCAGTCGGGCGTAGCTTTCTGTAAGAATTACATTTTTTGCTTGGACAAGAACCCTCCAGAGTCAGCTAAAGGTCACGATCAGTTTCTAGAAAATGTTTTGAAGTTTACCTAAAACGAAGTCTAGGAAAATATTTATTCAGGATTAAGGTACAGTCAACCGAACGTGGTAACACTTTGCCCTTGAGCTGGCCTAGCGAGTTTCAATAGAATAAAAAGTCAGTTTATAAAGGTTTTGTTACTACTGACGTGCGGCCTACTGTACACTCACAATTAGGCAACTCTAAATTCTCTTGAAAAAAGTAATTTGAGTATGAAATTCCGGGAAATATAATTTAATTGAAGCACTTAATTTCGAAATCCATAAGGGCCCCCCAGCCAGGCGCGACTCGACGGCGGTACGCGACTCCGGTTGAACAATTTCCATAAAGTTTTCATAGAAGTTGTTCCACTAGAATCACGTCGCGCCTGTCGGTAGGAGCTTAATCAACACTGCTAAATTCTAGATATTCTAAAAATAGAATAGAAAATGTTCCTTAAAGGTTAAGACGTCGACTGAAAGCCAGATTAAGTTACAAGATTCTAGGTAAGTAGGTATAGTCGATCTCGTTTTACACAATTTTTGAAAAACAATAAAAAACAGTATTTGTCATAACTACACTAAGGTTGAAACACTCTCAACTGTCACATAAACAAATAGCCCTGCACTAACTGTAAATACATTATATAGATATATATACGCGTCGAATTAAGAACTTTCTCCTTTTTTTTTTCGTCGGTTAAAAATGAAATGAATTGCAATCGATTGCCATTTTATGTGTGTTACGCAAGTGCAAGTGGCTTTCAACCTTATTACTATAAGAAAAACAAGAAAGAAAAATTGTTTATTCTGTACAAACAAAACGCACATTACAACTCGAATGATCCTACAAGGGTTTCGTTTTGTCATTCGGACGTACGGAACCTTAAATAAGACATAAAATACACACATACAAAGTAGCCAAAAGCCTCGTATTCAAGCAATAAAAGTTTGACTATTTTGGCCAGGGACCAAAGACAAGACAATATTATATTGCGGAATTACTGTTGCGACATTGGCAAATGACAACAAACTAACAATTAAAACAAAAGACAAAATGCCAATTGCAAACTAATTTTATAAAAAATAACAAGAAATATTAAGCCGTGGGTTACGTCTGTGCAACAACAGGTTGCACAGCAAAATGCTGTGACTTCGGTCGAATCTATCGTCAACAGCGATGATTTTTAGCAACTACCTCTGGCAACTATTTCTACCAATATTATGACTATGAAGATTATGTATGTATAACAGAACTGCTAAACCATCCAAATGATTGTAATAATACAACATTTCAGTGCTAATATTTCTGTATTTATATTCATGCACACATACAAACTTGGTATACTTTTAGGATTATTTAACAAACTATTTAATTAGGTACTTAATATAATAACGACTTTAGACTTCTTGAAGACATTTTTGGATTTCGAGGATCAAACCGAACTGACTTATAAGTTAAGCGACGCTCCAAACATCATGTTTTCAATTCCGTTCCGTTAAAAAACAGTACTTTTACGGTAACTACCAAATAAAATACTTTTAAACTTCATGATTACACTGATACAAAAATAATTTGAGACGAATGACATACTTTTAATTTTATCTTAAGTATTTAAAATCAGTAAATCTTATTAATATTTGGAAACCATGACATGATGAATTAAAATTTAATCAAAGGCAAGAGATATTAAAATCACTTCGCAACGCAAACATGTCAAAGAGATGACGGCTTCCGTCGTTTCTGCATATGAGTGAACATCTGGTATTTTAGCATAGATCTAGGAAACTGCTTAGAAAATAGATGTCTTAGATGTTTTTGATTTGCACTTTTTCATATCAGTCAAATTAGTGCCTACTGTAAGACTTTAATAAACCTATTTAGAAGATTCAAAAACAGAACTATTCTCTACTTCGCCATAACATTCAACCAAATGCATCTTGATAAAAATCAAACCGCTCTCCCAAACGGAAAACGGTTTGATTTGACATAAATATCTTCTAAATAATTGCTCTGCCTTTACTTTGATCCAGAAATAGCTACAAGAAAAAAAAAACTTTTTTACAAAAAATACAACCGACTTCCAAACTTAAGTAAAAATAACTTTAATTTCGGAAGTCGGTGTCTTTGGATCAGCATTTTAGTTTTTGACACCACTTTTTAGTGGGTTGGTTTGTAATTTATCTAAGTTACAATAGCCTAATGTCAACTGCTCATTAAAAATACCCAAATCGCTATAGAAGTGCCTATAATATTTGAAGAGTTCCCTCGATTTCTCCAAGATCCCATCATCAGATCGTGACCAAATGACAATGGGACCAACTTGAAACTATATCCTTTCAAACAAAAAATATTTATTCAAATCGGTCCAGCCGGTCAACTGATCAATTTCTCTTACAACCCGTTTATGTGAAGAAGCATTTGTATTTAAATAGCATAATTACAGTAAACGTCGCCGCGTCGTGTTGCCATCGGTATGAATAGGTATTGTAGTACTGTCTGTGTCTATTTAGAACTAAACAATAAGAAATAATGGACATTTGATAGCTCCTATAACAGCTTTAGTGCAGAGTTGAAATAGAATTGTGGCCTTACGAGTAATTATTAGGTAATGTATAGTAACCACTGATTCTGAAATATGTTCGAATGTATGCTTGGTTATAGAGGGTGGCGATTTAGTCACCTGCATCCGTCAAGGGGGTGATTTTACCCGTCATACTAAACAACTTTTGCTATGAAACTCATATCCGACTCGGAGAAAAAAAAGAAAAATATCCTACATTAAGTAGACAATTTCGATGCATCTATGTTTTTTTTTACGAATCGAATACGCGAAAGCATACGCGGTAGCTCAAGGACTCAAGTATAACACCAAAAAGAGCGAAATTATGGTTTTTAAAGCAGGTGCTATAGGTTACCCAACTGTACCAGATATATCGCTCTGCGGAGCGCCCTTAAATAGGGTGACCAGTTTTAAGTACTTGGGTCATTGGGTTACCGACGATTTGAAAGATAACATGGACATTGACAAGGAACGTAGATCGCTGTCGGTACGCTGCAACATGCTGGCCCGCAGGTTTGTGCGATGTACAGAGGCGGTCAAGATGACTGTTTAAATCTTTTTGCTCGTCATTTCACACGTGCAGCCTGTGGACTAGTTATAGTTTGCGTGCATATAGCGATCTACGTGTCCAGTATAACAACGCACTCAGGATACTGTTGGGGCTGCCATGGCGATGCAGCACGTCAAAGATGTTTGCGGAAAGGCATATAGATGGTTGGCCGCAAGGCCATCATACGTAAAAGAAGCGCCTCTCTGCTTGCTCGTCTTCGTGGCGGCACCAACACTATCTTGAGTTTATTCGCAGATAGATGGGAGTCTCCAATACTGCGACATTGGATGAAACTCCACACTAATTAGAACTTGTATGTCTACTAACACTAGTTTATAAGACCGTTGTTTACTAACACTATGGGCGTAGCCTGAAATAAATGATATAATAATAATAATAAGTTTCATAGCGAAAATTGTTCAGTATGACAGGTAGAATCACCCCCTTGACGGATGCAGGTGACAAAATCATCACCCTGTATAGGCTCTTACTACTACATAGGACTAACGTAACTGACCAAATATGGGTGTCCTTTGCTTCTGCACGCCTTTATTTCTCAAAGGGGTCGACAGCCCTTTGGGAAATACACGCGTGATTTTATGTCGTAATAAACAAGTTATTTTAACATAATATAACCACGCCTGTAATGTAAAGGTTAAGCAGAGGTGTACTTATATTACACCCATATTTTGCTACTAATGTTTCAGTCCCATGCAACAGGGGGCGAGCCTATTGCCATCAATCGGGCACCTATCTAGACGAAAGAGAAATTCCTGATAAAAAACCCGATAACACTTTGCCCGACCTGGGAATCGAGCCCAGGACCTCATGCTCAGCAGTAGCGCTTGTGACCACTAGACCAACGAGGCAGTCCTTAACGAAAATACGGAAACTCCGTGCTGACATTATTGAAACATCAGAACTATGTGCTTCAAAGACTCTCAAACGGAAACTAACAACGTTCTTGAGATATATTTCTCAATATACGAAGTATCCTTGAGATCCAAACTAGTCAGTAGCTACACAGCTTTAAGAGGAAAATTCTTGAGTATGTCTACACCAGCAGTATTGTAGACTGGATTCTTAGAGCTAGTGACGGTATACTATCGAATTCTGTTGAGACTTCGCGAAGAGGGTTAAAAGCATATTATAGTGTTGGGTTTTAATTCCAAAATTGACAAATAGACCAACTCTAGCATTGACGGCTTGTAAGATTTGTAAACGCAATGATACAATAAAAATTTTAGTTTTCCTTGAGGTCCAAACTAGCTAATAGCTACACAACGCTAAGTGGAGAATTCTTGAGTATGTCTACACCAACGGTATTGTTGACTGGATTCTTAGAGCTGGGGTCACTGTATTATCGGATTTTGTTGAGACTTTGCGAAGAGGATTAAAAGCTTAACTTCTATTGCAAATGTTTGGTAAGTTTTTATTGTCCAAACACACAGATCAACTTTAATATTTGCGGCATCATTCATGCAGTCGCTGAGCAGTAAGCAAGCGTTTTTTTTTTAATTTTTTTTATTTATTAAAACATTATGCACAAGTACAAAAAAAATACTGTACAAAGGCGGACTTAATGCCTGAGGCATATTCTACCAGTCAACCTTAGTGTGATGCAGAGACAAAACATGGCATGTGCAACAAAATTGATCGATAACTCGAAAAATAATAAATACTTATACAAAGATACATATATACAAAATAAACTTAGGGGAAATAACGATAGGTAGAGGAGAAAACGAATCCAGCAAATCAGCGCTGGGATGATTCTGCCAACTTCTTATGAATATGTTCACGTGCCTTCACTTTAAAAGATAACCAACTGGTTGCCGTCCTCATGTTCAGAGGGTTTTGTGCTACGAATCACGATATTGATTTGAACATCTAATTAATATTTATATGGCCTACAGTTCCGGTCACCTATTTGTGTGTACGCGACAGTGTGTACATGTTAGAGGAGCTGATGGAAGCTACTACAAGTGTCAAACTCGTAGCCAAATTTTGGGCCAACTCTATTTAGATGCCATTGACACACTAAAAACAAGAATATGATAGGAGAAGTTACCACTGTGGCGGCATCACCATAATACATTTCTGCCACCAATCATCATTGCTTTGGGAATTTTGTAACAATATTTTGATTTAAAATGGTGCCCATGGAGTTTCTTGCCCGTTCTTCTCTATAGGTATCTACTACACTTTGGAATGGGAAATTAGCTACATCTTTCTGACCGACCGACCCCTTGAGAATTCAAAATTGCCTGTTGAAATAATTGCTATAAGATTTTTTATTACACTTGACACTGCACTGGTTAAAAGGGGAATATATTACAGCTACATATTGTATGTAGTGTAGAGGACTCTTCCAGTGATTTATGGGGCATCCCGGCTGTAATAGTTAGAGGTTATCTCCTAACATCTCACAGGTTATCAGCCAACTCCATCACTTATTCTAATAACTAAAAATATTTACTATTACCTTCACATTTACTATCACCCATTCCTGCCGCGGGCCGTTCAAAGGTGATATCAATTTAACGCGAAATATGTCGTCAATAAACTTGCACATATGTAGGAAATGGCGACTATGAAGATAGTGGAAAAATATGGTTAGTATTAGAAGCACTCAGATGTAAGTAATTGCAAGATGAGTACTGTAAAGATGTTATAGCCTTCCTGTAGGTCTACGACCTTTCAAGGGAATTAAAGTTTTATGTCAGACGTTTGAGGAAAATAGACGCCTTAGAATAAGTTTCGTAGCGAGTTCATCTTCATTAATGTTGAAATAAGTTTTTAAAAGATTTCAGTCAGAAATTAAACTCTTAATAATCTGATCAAAGATTTAAATCGTAGATTTGCCCTTACCGTAGGTACTTATGTCGCGCGAAAAGCGTTCATACTGAGAATAGTGAGCTCACATATGCCGCATATGGTGCATCCATGGCAACATGCGACATTGTGTGTCAGAGATGTCAATACGGAACAGAAACGCGACGATCTTTTGACGCGTTATGGCAAATCTAACGATTGAAATCTTTATAATCTGATATATCTGCAAACGTGTACGATGTGATGGCTTTATCTTCTTTTGTTACACCATAAATGTCCACGGTTAAACTTGAGCCTTTGAGTGACCGCCACAATAACGTATGATGAACACGAAATTCATCGTGACGACAATGCTTGGCTCACACATTGGTTTTAATTGTCAACGTCGTAGTATTAGAAATACTTGTTTTAACAACTCAAGTACCTACACTGTAAAACCTTAATTCATTCATTAATTAATTTAGCCGAAAGACGTCCATTGTTGGACATAGGCCTCCTCTAAGCACCGCCACTCGGTTCTGTGCTTCCAGCATCCAGCGGATTCCTGCGGCTTTCAAATGGTCATCAGTGCACCTTGTGGGAGGCCTTCCAACGCTACGTCTTTCGGTACGCGGTCGCCACTCCAGAACCTTTCGGCACTTAAGTTTATCAATTCTTCGGGCTATGTCGGTTACCTCGGTGCTCCTGCGGATCTCTTCATTTTTGATTCGATCGCATAGAAAAACTCCAAGCATAGCTCTCTTCATTGCCCTTTGCGTGACTTTAACCTTCTAATAAGGCCCATTGCCAGGCCAAAACCTTGACATAGACTTCTAAGTCGCAATGGACCATTGTCACAATAATTGTGATACATTATTCTAAAGAATCGTCTTCTTTAAACTTCAAATCATGGTCACAAAAAACAGGTTTGTTCACAACAATATTGCTCGCGATCCAAAGAATCTATCGTTTGTCGGACGAAGTTTCGAGTAGCCATTACCATATAAACGGAAAAAATACCTGAGAACCACTGTATACATAAAGTTAGCTCTGAACGTCTTGAAATATGAATAAAATATCTCAGGTCAGGTTTAAAGTTTGCACGAAATTATTTAAAGCGAAATTATCATAGCTAAGGTTTCTTTGTTCTATTTTATTTTATATGCGAAGTTTTGCCGAAAAGCCTACACTTCAAAAAATTCTTCAAGGGTTATGAAATAGTTATTACGGTTGCATAATATATCACTGTTAGATTGTGAAAAGCGTTCGTTTTTAATCTATCAGTATTATTAAACTGTAGAAAAATTGTGAACTGGGCGAAACGGATTAGGCAAGGTTAGAACTGTGACCAACTGCGCGGGAACCGAGCGAGCGCTACTTCCAAGTTGCTCGCAGCTTCTTTTTCTTCGTAGTACTTTTAACAGAGCGGTCGTGGTCTTCATGTAGTTTCTTGTCCAGGGGCTGATGTGATTCGCCTCACGATTTCTCGTCATCTACTCCGATTTTTGGTTTTTAGTGCAATTATACTCAGGTTCGTCCACTGCGGATTTAATTTGGTCAGTCCATCTCATGGGTGAGCGTCCGCCTGGTCTAGTGCCCTCCATTCTACCCTGCACGCACAACAATGCACTCTATAGTACCACACGCCTCAAGACTTGTCCGAAGTATTTGAGCATGCGCGTTTGGACCAAAACAGAAGTCGCTTTTTGATGCCGAGTTCTTGGCGTATAGAGGTCTTGTTGCGAAACTCCATCCACGCATTCTTCTCCAGCACCATATTTCCAGACCGTCTATCTTCTTCTTCTTGATGTCACGCAGCGTTTACGTCTCAGCATCGTAAAGGAACATAGGAAAAACCAGGGTTTGGCAGCTAGGCAGGTTAAAACCTGTGTACCTGCTAAAAAAAATCTATATATATTCTACCATCCTCCCTTCCCCAATTTGTTTGGGGTCGTCGCTGCATGATTTCTTCGTCCATACATCCCTATTAGCCGCACAGTAATCACTCCCTTCATATCCCTAATCATCAATCACACAATAATTCATCCAACGTTTTGTTGGTCACTCATTAAGACATTCACATTCATACTCAAAACTTTCCTCACGACATTTTCCATCGGGATAAGATAACCATGATGCATTGTGTAAGCTTTCTACAAAGCTAAATTCGCGGAACTTCCATTGTATCTAGTCCAGAGATTACATCACGGTCGAAGTCCATCCATCCTCGTTTGATTTAGCCGTTAATGCCGCGGAGTCAACACGCAGCTTCCAAAGATAATACACGAACTCGTACGAATTGTTCGTTTAACAATAACAAAGTGAACTTGTATTGTACGGTTGTGTGAATCGAGTTTTGAGGCGACGGTAACTTTGACAGCGTGTGTTGACGCATGGTTAGTGGTGGGTTCAGCCGGCGCGACGATTGTGACACTGGTTTAATTTTTGGTAGAGAAAAGTAAATGATTTTATTTACTAATGAATTCATTTGTTTGGTCATCGTTCTTTTTAACCCCCGACGCAACAAAAAGAGGGGTATATTATAAGTTTGACCGCTGTATGTGTGTGTCTGTATGTGTGTGTCTGTCTGTATGTTTGTCTGTGGCACCGTAGCTCTTAAACTGGTGAACCGATTTGAATGCGGTTTTTTATTATTTGAAAGCAGATTTTCTAGCAAATAGTTCTTAGACAAGTTTTATCCAAATCGGTTCAGCTGCTTCAAGGTCATAAGCTCATTTGTGTTAGCTGCGGTAGGGATCTTAGACGCATAATGGGTAATTACTTTATTTTCAAACATGTGGATGACCTAAAATTTTAATCGCCCATGTATGCTATATGATTTGCAAGATTTTGGAATTCTTGGTCTGATGCTGCAGCCAGGATATCCAGCACACTAGTATACTCTTGAAAAAATAATAGCAGGAATGTAGTGTTTGGATCCGTTTTTGACTTTTTGGAATTGCTCGGCTAAGCCTTGTCCGTTAAGTCACCGTCGACTGTCCAGGTTTCATGACTATCAATATATTTTGAAGAAAAGATAAATCCTTTATCGAGGCCCATTTGAACGATAACTGACGAAGTTTTTAGTGCTAATTATATTTAGTCATCTGTTAATAATCTGTCATGCAAACCGGCCAAATCCTTGAAACTTTTTCACCTATTACCCAAACGTTTGTTGGTGCTGAAACTAGTCGAACAAATCTCCCGTCTAAACCCTCCTTTACCCGCATCAAACAAAGTGTGTACAAGACAACTGTCGCGAACCGAATTGGGAACCGAGTTATAAGCGTGACAGCGGTGACGTCACTCCTCACGAGGTACCTACACGTTATACCTACGTACAGTCAAGGGCAAAAATATGTACAAAATTCAGAAGCGAGTTTCTAGTAGACTAACAGTTAAAACTTTGAAGCCAGTTTCTGACTTCTGAATTAGATAATCGTTTCATATGTAGTTAAATGTAAAACATTTCAAAAAAGTATGTGTGCGAAGATGCAATGATTTTCGGGGCCACTAAAGAATTAAATACACATAACATAACATCACGCCTTGTTTCCCCGAAGGGTTGGGCAGAGGTGTCCCTGTAGCAGGTACACCCACATTTCGCCAGTTATGTTTAAGTCCCACGTAATAGGGGGCGAGCCTATTGCCATCAACCGGGCACAAATCCAGACTCCGAGCTGCTACTGAGAAATTTCAGATAGAAAAACCCAATAACACTTTGCTCGACTCGGGAATCGAACCCAGGACCTCATGCTCAGCAGTAGCGCTTGCGACCACTAGACCAACGAGGAATTAAGAATTAAATATGGGGCGAAAAGGGAAATCAAATGTGGAGTAAACTTTGTGAGGCGAATGTGGAACAAAATTGTAGCGATTACATCGCCACATACGAACTACGCATCAAAAGACGACGTCACACAAATCCTGCATCGCGCAATTAGAGTTTACCGCGCGAACGACATATATAAGACTATCCGACTTCAACCGTCGGGCAGTTGTCCGTCAGACACAACAACACCTGTCTGGTCGGAGACACTTCCCTTTTCTATGGTGGATGAGTGAACTTTACACCCTGTTCCTCGTACCACAAAAAAATCATAGGTAAGCGGTTTTCTGACTTTTGAGTTAGACAATCGTTTCAAATGTAGAAAAATGTTGTAACATATTTAAAAAGGTATTTGTGGGAAGATGCAATGATTTTCGGAACTACTAAATAATTAAATGTGGGGCGAAAAACGAAATCAAATGTGGAGTAAACTTTGCGAGGCGAATGTGGAACAAATCAAAGGTACTTATGCACAACAACTCACAATTACCATCCTTTACGAAGAAATCATTGCTGAATTTCACTATGTGTTTAAGTAATATGTGTTTGCCGTTGACTGTATCTACATCAGTCAAGTTTAATACTTCGGGTAAACTGTGCCTAAGTAATTAATGTACTGTCTGGTTGACCGAGCTTTGTTTCATAGAAGTTAGACAGGTGCTCCAAGTTTGTACGCCAGATTTTAATAATGCATCTTAATGTTTTAACTAACAAGCCTTAAAAAGATAACATCCATTTCTATCTATTAGAGATGCTAAGAGGCATTGAAGCATAAATGCCCGTTTTCCCCAATCAATCCAACAGAGCGCTTTTTTTTAAATTAATTTAGGTGTCGCCTAGTGTAAGTCAAAGCTGTAAAAATCTCCTCAAGACTTATTTTTTAACACACACACCAACACCTATATATGGAAACTTATTGGTACTTAAAGCGGAGAGTGAATCTTAACACAAGTAAAATTTTAACAGTTAAAATTTAAAAACCCTCAATAGAAACATTTCCTCATTTCTCTTTCCTACTCCATCACCAGACCCAGTTCACCATCTATCTATAACCTGATGCTGCAGCATCAGTCCAAGGTTGTAATTATGTTCTTCTAATATCATTGAAGTAACAGAATACCAAATTTCAAATCGATCAAACCTGTGGAAGATACTCACATCCATTCATTAACCAGAAAAGAGCTGATAATCTTCAAACGACTGAACCGATTTTCATGAAACATGTTTAAGAACCATCACTAGAAAACCTGCTTTCAAATAAAAAAACCGCATTCAAATCGGTTCACCCGTTTAAGAGCTACGGTGTCACAAACAGACACACACACACAGCGGTCAAACTTATAACACCCCTCTTTTTGCGTCGGGGATTCAGTAACAGTAACACACAAATACACACACAGACACAAACACATCTACAGAAAACAAGTAAATAAACATGTTACAATTTCACCAATAAAGCGATTTAAGAGACGTTCCCGGAAATTTTCCCTAATACACTTACATAAGATTGGGAACGAAAAGCAATAAATCCGGAGATTTATACCTAAATGCATAAAATTTGTTGTTTCCTAAATCTGTGTTTACGTTTACAGAAGATACTTGTTGATATGTTGCTAGGAGACAAGGAAATTGAGTAAATAGAGGGTGTAGTGTAGATACCTAGAATTCGTGGTCGTGGAGTTTCAGAGAGTAGGGGGATGCTTTGGGGTATATGTAAGTGGCAAATGATGTTTCTATAAATAATGTTGTCATGTTAACTGGGGTGCGTCGAATAGAATATTCCATGGATGCCTAATGGTATTGTTGTTAGTGAAAATGATTTCTATTTTATTTAAAGTTGACGTTATCAGTGACAAGATGCTCTTATCATGCCACCGCACTTATCAATATTTTGGTTCAGTGCGGTTAGTGGAAGTGCTCTAGTGCGTTTCGGTCAAGTGCTGTTGAAATCAGTGCTCTGAGTGGAATACCTCAATTTAACTACTATTCAAAAGGAAAATTGAAATCAGAAGTCAAAGAGAAAAATGTAAATTCTAAAACCCATAGAGTATTTTTTTTTTGTAAACAAGTTTTTATCCTTGACAGCATTTTCCTTTATCTGATTATTATTATTCTTTTTTGTATTGATTATTGTAACACACCAGTCAACGGAAGTTTTCTATTAACAGCATACAAACCATAATTGCAATAATTCTAAACCACAAATTCTACAAAACCATACCCGAAAATCCTCACAAAACAATTATAATTCCGCACAACGTTTTCAGCATTCCAGCCTTTAGCTAAAGTCCTAGGAGAGGTCAGAACAGCCAGGTCGAGCCATCATGATTTATTCCTAGGCCAAACATTCCTTCATACCGACTTGAGCCGAATATCGGAGCAAAATAAACAATAAATCTATATTGGCGTAGAAATGAAAGTGTGTGCACGGAATATGGATTTTGGACGAGCTTTGTTGAAAAGGTGTTTGTACCTTTTTCGCCTTTTTGTTGAGTTAGTATAGAATTTTCCACGTTGGGATCCCTGGAACTTGCAGGACGTTTATTGAGTAATGTGCTTATATGTGCTTACTTTTAATACAGGATTCACCTTAGTAGTGAGGAGATCGTGGCTAAGTAATAACAGCCGCACGGTTCGATCCATCAGGTTAAGCTACGCTTGCCGGGGTTGGTCCGTGGATATGACCATCTTTACATACCGAGACTCCTCCGTATCTTCGAAAGCATGTTAAGCCTTTGGTCCCGGCAGTCATTCGTAGATCTTTGACAGTCGTTACGGGTCGCCAGAAGCCCGAAAGTCTGACAACCAGTTTTACCAAGGCGTATCGTATTACCCATTTACTGGGTTGTGGAGGTCATATAGGCAGTCGCTCCATGTAAAATACTGGTATTCAGCTCCATGAGTTAGATTGAAAGCCGACCCCAATATAGTTGAGAAAAGGCTAGGCAGATTTTTCATAGTTCTAGAGAAAACATGGTATTAGATGAGATACTGAGAATGTTATTTTCAAGTAACCGTACTTTTTGGCCACTGTATCCTAGCTACTTAGGATAGTGTTTTTTAACTGCGTAACTAAATTACAGGAATGTAAAGATATTATAAAGATCATTTTTAGGGTTCCGTAGTAAACAAGGAACCCTTATAGTTTCGTCATGTCCGTCTGTCTGTCTGTCTGTCCGCGGTCTAGCTCCAATACTGTTAGTACTAGAAAGTTGTAATTTGGCATGGGTATACATATTAATCATGCCGACAAAGTGGTAAAATAAAATGATGAAAAAAAAACTTTTTTACGGGACCTCCCTTAAACGTAAAGTAGGGATGTTTTTTTTTTCTATCCCTTGGTGTGAGATATCATTGGAAAAGTCTTTTAAAAATATTGTGAGTGTGTTCAAACCATTTTTGAATTCAGAGATCCGTTTGCGAAATATTATGCTATAAAGTGCAAATTTTTGTTACAGTCAAGTGTCCCCCCCCCCCCCTGCCAGCTAAATGGTTGGTTTCAGATATGTGAAAAAATTCACGGCAGTAGCTTATATAACGAATTTAAAAGGAAAACTATCACAACTGAGTAGGCTTTACAAGTTAACGAGTAATAATCGACCAACTTAGATTTGCGGTTGCAAAAACATGTTCTCCCATACATTCTGTATGAAAGATTTTTTTTTTCAACTACAAAGTTAAGTTTGTTCTTGGGGTAAATTCATCCCAACTACGGAACCCTACATTGTGCGTGGTCCGACATGCACTTGGCCGGTTTTACATCTGCGTTCAATACCTTTACTAGCTAGTCGAGAATCTATAACCACAGATGAATTATACCTATGGATGGTTCACTCCGGATTTTAGGTATGAAGCTACAAGGACGTGGCAGGCTAATTTTTTTGGGCCAATTCAGTGAGTGTAACGTAGTCAGAAGATATAAGAGTTACGCGATAGAAAGAGAGGCAACTTCTAGGTGAATATAACTACAGGTAATTAGCGCTGTGCGACCTAAATTGCACTTTATTGTGTCGCCGCAAGAGTCGCTTTTTATTTAATTGATTTTGCGGAATGAATCGTCTGTATTCATCTGTGCCAACCAATAACACAGTCCAATAAGTCCTAGATAATCATAGATCATTCTAACTGATTGCGTTACAGAATCCTTTAGGTGTAGACAAATTGTTATTTTGCCTGATACCAGTGTTAATGATTTTATTGGTTTGCTGAAGGGAATTAGGTCTCGAATAATCTTTTGTATAAATAGTACTGTATTCTTTAGTACAATTGGCACATATTGGAAGATCGTAGGTGTTAATGTCATATATGGTGAATAAACCATACTATGGAATGGGTGGTGTCGAGCAGTAGTGGCTCAGTGGTGTCGGCCGCGACTTACGAGTCTTAGGTTCGAACCCAGACAGGCGCTTTACTTTGTGTAAATTATTCCATCACCACTGCTCTCAAAACGGTGAAGAAAAACATCGTGAGGAAACCGGCATGTCCTAGAACCAAAAACTCGAAGACATGTGACATCAACCAGCACTGGGCCTGCGTGGTGGATTACGGCCCACTCCCTCTCGGCAGTGGGAACTTAATAGGCTAATTATGTATGGAACTGTTAATAGAATATAAAATCTATGGCAGCACAGCTCGCTGCTTTGCTCGGAGATTTTTCGAAGGACTTGACCCGAAATAAAATTATCCGGAAAAGAAATAAATTTATCGATATAGCTAGCATTGTTAGCAAGCGGAAGTGACAGTGGGCTGACCATGTCTGTCGAATAACCGATGGCTATGGAGCAGTCGAGTTCTCATGTAAAAATCACGACAGGATGGATCGCCGACCTTAAAAAGGTGAGTTGGACCAATTGGAATTGAATGGTTGTATAGCTGCAGCTTGGTCCCCCACGTGACCGGCAGTTGACTGCGATAAGCTAAGTTTTTGATAAGTATAAAACTAAAGTAAAATCTAACCTTTGTTCAAAGGCATACTATTGTATCAACGACTACATAAATGAATAGTTGGTCGCTGTGATTAACTCAAGACAATACTTATGTTCGTTCTCCAGAATTAGTTTACCTACGGACAGTTACATAATTGTTTATTTTATTTGAATTTATAAGTAATTTTTTATTTTTTTATGATAAAATTTATTTTTATTTTATTTTATTGTTGACTTAATCTACTCATTACAATATTTTGTTATGAGTTGTATTGCAATTTGTGGTTAGCTAGCGACCTCGACAGTTGATCATTATTTTTTATTTTTTTGCCTGAGCAACCGGCAGCAAGTTCGTCATGCTCCCCTTAGATGTCACTGCTTGCGGTAACGTCGGGGTCGGGTTGCCTCCTTCCCTCAAATATGGCGAGGGGGGTAATGGCTGATCTTTGCGTTGTGCTCGTGAACGGGTGCTGCTTGTGGTGACTGTTCGTCTTGCTGATCATGGTTTTGTTATTGTAACTAGTAATTAACTGTTTATTTATTTTTTACCTCGATGGTCCTAGTTTATCATTTATAACTGCCAATTACAGCTTTAAATAGCTTTATGTAAGCGGGCACGCCCTTTACGCCTGGAGGCTTTTATTTAGATATTTAGTTCTGTTTACGTTTAGTTTTTATTTCTGCTTGAGTATAGTTCTCGATGTTTTTGGTTGGCGTGTGCTAGCTGACATATGGCCAATAATTTATCATTTAAATTATGTTTTGTGTTGCGTAATGTAAATTATTAATGCATACTATTGTATAGAATTATTATTTTTTTCTAACTTGAACAGATAGCTGTGCTGCTGGGGAGCTTGTTGCGCCACTTCTTCTTCCCAGCGAAAGGCACTAGGAAGTTGTGAAGGGTGGGCGTTTTGGGGGACTGTCTTATGTAATTTTGACGTTCGAAAAGTGCTGATTCTCAGCCTAATTTGAATAAATGATTTTTTAATTTTATAAGCTGATTTAAATAATATAAGCTGGTGAAAGGTTTTCTGAACCAAACAATTGATCAGTGTCTAGTAACTATTAAGGTGTGTCCAAACATTGAGCGGCAAGAGCGCGGCAGCAACACGCGGCATTTGCAGGACACATTTCTGCCGCGCTCTAGTTAAGACTAAACCGACTAATGTTTGCGCGGCAGTACCTACTGCGCGGCACATCCGAGACACGCCGCGCACTTCAGTTGTCGATATCAATATACGTCCGCAAAAATACGTCCAGACACAATTAGTGAAGACTGTTTCTTAAAAATGTTCGCGAGCGGCAGTCGTCCAAACACAGCGCAGCATCGGCAGGCCGCGCGTGGCATCCGCGCAAGATTGCCGCTCAATGTTTATACATACCTTTAGGATACCAAATATAGTTCCTTAGTTCTATATTGATCGTCATTTGTTTTGTTAAAGAGCCGTTGTTAGCTTTACCACACCGTGACGCTGTAACGTGATGGAGTGTATTGTTGTGTTCCCATTGATTGAACGAATTAATGGATATTGACGGCTTGAAGACATTTCGCTGTTTTGTGGGTAGCGTGGTTTCATTTGTTAACGTCTGTTCGAGGCAGTTTGCTTTTGAAGGAGAAAGCGGAAGTGTTTTGTTTTTTTTTTTTGTCTGATTTCTATGTAAAATTGTTCCTTTAAAAATGACCCGCACAAAACTCAACACGACTTGTAAAACTTTGCCGAAGAGATTTTTAATGTCTGATTAATTGTTGCTGAAAGTTTGACTAAGTTTTAGAATTTGTTCGCTAAGTAATGAAGTTTTTTTCAAGGAATTGCGTATACATTTTCCAAACAGTTCCACGTTTTAATTAGATAATATTTAATTGCTTAAAAAAATTAGTTGTGAAATGTATGGAAACTAAATAATAGTTTAAAAATAAAAGCTTCTGAAGTGATAAATATTTTCTATTACTCTTTCGCTTTTAATTAAATCTAGCCATTGAGCCGAAAAAGCAGCAACAAAACTAAATACAGCCTTTTAACAACGCAGAATGAGATAGATTTTCGTGGTGAATAAGTCTGCGGTTAAGTCTGAAGTTAGGTCTAACTTTTCAGACTGATACGTAGCACGTAGCCACTGGAAGTTTCTCGCAGACATCTCGCTACACATTTTGATCTTAGATTGTCTGATGCAGGATAAGAATGTGCAACTTTGAATGTGTCAAAGGAGGGAAATTAAGTTTTGCTTGGTAGTTAGTTGAGATGTGTGTAGGAGTCCAAATGTAGGTGTAGCAAGTGATCATCATTCTCCTGTCTTTATCATTACAAAAGAGCTGATAATCTTCAAACGGCTGAACCGATTTTGATAAAACATGTCTAAGAACCATTGCTAGAAAACCTGCTTTCAAGTAAAATAAACCGCATTCAAATCGGTTTATCCGTTCAAGATTTACGGTGTCACAGACACACATAGTGGTCAAACTTATAACACCCCTCTTTTTGCGTCGAGGGTTAAAAACTCATGCACAATACTGGTTCTTTTTCAATACTAATTCTTTTTCAAAAGAATACAGATAGGTTGTAGGTAGGTACAGGTTATTTAGGTACCCTGAATTTACAGCAAATTTTTGGGTGGGAAATTATCAAATAACTTCTCCCGCTCTGGGCGGAGCGGGAGGGCGTTTCAGACTCTTACTGACTAAAACCCACCCGTGTTCCTTCAGTTGCCCTGTTGCCGGGGGGCACGATCTCCCTTTCGGTTTTCTTCGCATCCCCGGCAGGCATCGGCCCTAGTGGACTCCGTCAATTCTGCTGACATCTCTTTGAGGCACGCGTGGAACACAACGCACCGTCGACCCGGGCCTGGTCCTTTTCGGACGGCGAGCTACCCATTGCTCACCGTCCGCAAGCCCACGTCTACGGTGGCCGGAAATCGGCCTGAGATTCCCGACGCCCTCGCCACTCAATATTTATTTGATCTAAAATTGTATTTAATTCAGTACCTACTTCATCCAATTTTCAAAATTCCAGGTACACAAAATAAACTTCTTACTGCGAAGTCAAAATCCCTTTACCTGTAACAAAAGACACTGCCATTAATAATTTTCACAAAGTTGCATCTAAGTTTTGTTCTCAAAAGGTGTTATTATGAAAATCTGTCTCAACACTATTTATGTAAATGTCTAGAGAAATACGGTGAGCAAACTGAGATGAAATTGAATTATTATATTGTTTTAGTTGAAGAAAAGCATTTTATGGAAGTTTTTACAAATAAATCTGTCATTTGTAAATCTTTGAGAGTCGTTACGGGTAGAAGCCCAAAAGTCTGACAACCAGTCTTACCAAGGGGTATCGTGTTACCCAGTAACTGGGTGGGTTGTGGTCAGATAGGCATTCGCTCCATGTAAAATACTGGTATTCAAGCTGGATTCGGTTGGATTGGAAGCCGACCCCATCATAGTTGGGAAAAGGCTCGGCAGATTGATTTTACAAATAAAAATGATTATTTAACACTTTTTGGGACTTTTCGAAATAGGTACTTTAACGTACTTATTTACAACACGATAATATTTCAAAGTAGGGAAATTAATTGTTTATCCTAACTAATTATAATAATATTAGAAATATGAAAGTGAGTTTGTTAGTTTGTTACGCTTTCATGCTAAAACGGATGAACGGATTTGGATGAAATTTAGCATATGGGTAGACCATGACCTAGGTTAGGACATAGGATACTTTTTATCTCGATATTACCACGGAATCGAGACTTATGCGGGTGAAACCGCGGGACACAGCGAGTCACAAATATTCCGAAATACTCAATACGATTCCTTACATCTTATTACAGCTTTATCGGTTGCTAAAGGCGGTACTAAAATATTGACTCATATTTTTTAAGAAGGTAAAATTTTTCGGGATTTTTGAAACTTTTGATTGATCTTGAAGTCTGTTTAACAGAGACTTCAAGACTGAAAATTACAGCACTAACACATTCATCCATCATCTTTAAATGTTATACTCTCAGACATCTTCATGAGATGTTTTCAATTAAGATAGCGATGAGGCATGGCATATTAAATGTTACTTTCCTACAAACCAGTGCACATCTCATTTCCAAGACTGACATTTATTTTAGCTCAGGCTTAAACTAGAAGATAAATAGACACAGTTCAAAGTTAAACAGAAAGAAAAAATGTTTTTTCATTATTTTCTGACACGTGCCGACCTTTCTACACGTGCCTTTTTAATATTCAGGGAGAATATTCACTTAGTAACTTAAAAAACCTTTTTTTTTGTTCGACATCCATTTTAATTAAGCAGAATTCTGGATTATTATAAACAGAGGATAGTTAAATATTAGCGCGTAGTACAAGTTAGCTTTTGGCTAACTCTTAAGTTTAACGAAACTAACCTTATTCACAGTGCAATAAGTCACATACCAAAACAAAAATAGCCCAACCATATCTCATATTCCTAGTCAACACTAAAAGCGTAAACTTAACAGCTGTCAAGCTTCAAACAACAATCTCGAACTACCCATCATACGGACACGTTTCAAAATTCTGCATTACAAAGGCGATACAAAGTTGATTTACTGTCTAACAGTAACTGTGGGTCGAGACGTTGAAACTGCAAATAAATCATAAGTGACGCATTTGAACTATCTCAGTTATGATGCCGTACATCAAAAGTTGTTTGTATTACATTTTATTATGAATGGTGGCTGTCAACGCTTGCGCATGATTTAGGGTTTTTAGGAGAAAAATTGGGATGAGTCAGAAATAAGTTCAATAACATAGCTAGCCTGTCAGTTGATTGTAATTCAATCCCTCGCTTTACATATTAAACTTTCGATTCAAACTTCTAAATTAGAATTTTAATCACTTGTAAGTAAAGACTAAAAGATTAATTAAGAAAAATATTAAGGCTCTCGCAGACAGGCGCAATGCCACAATGTTAGAACAATTTTCGTGAAGTTTTAATACAAATTTTTCCACTAGAGTCACGTCGCACCGTCGCGTCGCGCCTGCCTGCGAGAGCCTCTATCCTACAGAAAACAAAGGTCTATTGGTACTCTAGTAGTGCCCATCTTACACCCTGAAATATAACCCGATTCACAAATGGATGCATTAGTGTGTAGGTATCTATTTTGTTTTTAAAAGCAATCCAGAGTACCTATACCTATTGACAAGGATTGACGAATGAAAGGACGTCCAGATATCGAGAAATAATTACTCCAATGAAACCATTAAATAAAAAAAAACAGTGGCACTCCGAAAGTGCCGACACAAATGAAAACTTGAACAAGATCACCTTGGTGGAAGAAAAATACTTGTATAGAATATTGGTCCGTAACCTTATCTAAATAAAGAGCAAAAAGGCGTTTACAAAAAAAAAAAAACTTACAAAACCTTTAAAGTAAAAATACTTGCATAGAACATTCTGCACAATCGCGTTTAAAAAAATGAGGTGTCGATAACGGTGTCGAGAGTGTTTTTTCCCATCTCAAAAATGTCCAACGCGCCTAAAGAAGTTTTCTCTTCAAAAATGTCAAATAGAAAAGGTTAGCTGTCACCTATTATAAGGTTATCCACAAAAGGTCAAGGTATACAACGACAATTCGATAACCGTAATTGATTCCATTACGTGCATTCGTGTTTGCGAGTGTGTACGTGCTTTAGGAACGTGTTACGACTATCTCCGACGATTGCCGATGAAGAGAGAAGGACTATTTTGTGAAGTGTATGTGGCGATCAGTGGCCTTGTGGACGCGAAAAAATCCAATTTTTTATACTTACTCAAATGGTTACAGGACTTATTTGAATGAATAAATAATTCCAACATGAGAGCTGTCTCTTAATTAACTGTCAATTTGAAGTATACCAGAACAATTGTACTAGGACGTTGAGCGTTTCTAAAATCGGAACCAACGCCACCATTTTGTTTTTAGGGTTCCGTACCTCAAAAGGAAAAAACGGAACCCTTATTGAATCACTTCGTTGTCCGTCCGTCCGTCGGTCTGTTTGTCAAGACACTTTTTCAAGGAAAGATATCAAGTTGAAATTAATATCAAATACGCAGTTCTACGGTCCCTTGGAGTTAAAAAAAAATCAAGCTTATAAGTAAACGTAATAAAAAAACAGTGGCACTCCGGTAGTGCCGAAAGAAGTGAAAATTTGAAAAAAATCGGTACCGCGGTAATCAACGCGTTGATGTAGGTATTTTACTCCACGGTGTCGGTAAATTGCGTTACAGTGTCGCGAAATCAATGGTTTGTCCAGTCTCAAAAATGCCCAACGCGCCTAAAGAAGTTTTATTCTTCGGATAATTTCACCCCAACTACGGAACCCTCCATTGTGCGTAATCCGACACGCACTTGACCAGCTTTTTTTAAATACACAATTTCACAAATGTCTACAAACAACGCCCCCCTGTCAATGTTATTCAAGTGCCAAAAGATTTTTGTAGCACTGATTAGAAAATGTGACGTTGTCAGCTCTTTGAGACTCGAACCACAAACACCTTTTTTTTTTTCTTTCATATTTCTTTATTAGTCATCTCAGTAGTCATCCATTTTCAAGCTATATCATCTTTAACACGGTCCAGCCATCGTTTCTTTCTTCCAATGGTAAATCTTAAAAATAAGTTCCTATAAAATACAACCATCGTAAACAAGAAACTCTGTCCTAGATACATACAAACAGAATGTCAAATAAAAAAAGCAAAAAAAAAACAAGTCCTTTGGCCTCGTTTAAGAGCCTCTATTCCTGCCCACCCCCCCTTGCTAGCCTAAGAGTCTATTCAGTACGTTAGTTCTCGCTCCAATGCCTCTAGTTAACGAGCCTGATTTTATTTTCTAGAATTTTCCACACACAATTTTGTAAGAGCTTAGAATTTTAGCCGTTATTTTTTTTTTCAGTCTGGCAGACACTTTTAAAGTCGTTGACTAGTTAGAAGTTTTCAGTAATTAGTGGTGTTATTTCAAGTTATTTTACGCGTCGGTTTTTCTTTGTGGATGTCGTATACCTTTTACTTACCTATTTAATAATATTTCCCTAGTTGTATCCGATTACAAAGAAGAGTATTTTGAAACTATATGTTCAGTACTTTAGTTGAACATCGTGGCTTGATACCAAGTTTATTTTAGGGCATTGTACGACCAGTGTTCTACAAAAGTGCACAAAATTGCACAACCAACTACCCGTAGCGGTTACATCGCCACATACGAACTACGCATCATAGACATGTCGTCACACAAATCCTGCATCGCGCAATTAGAGTTTACTGAGCGATCGACATAGAAACAAAATTTCAACTTCAAACTGATGGGCAGTTGTCCGCCAGACACAACACCCGTCTGGTCGAAGAAACCTCCCTTTTCTATGGTGGATGAGTGAACTTTACACCCTGTTCCTCATACCACTTAAACCTAAAATTTAAAATAAAAAACTCAAACAACTAAATATTTTAACCCGTTCTCTTAATTCAACCAACAACAATAAATCCACGACAGCGCGCTCCACAAGTTAACCCTCAAAAGTGCACACAGAAACACAATGCAACTGGGTTGGTTAGCGTAATATTTTCGCTTCCTCTGCCCTCTTTAACCCTCCATTGAGGAGGCTCGACTGCTTGCCCTGCAAGCTAGGGGTTAATGAGCGCTTTGCTCTATTCCAGTCGCTTTTTTTTTTCGTTTTTACGCAAACGAAATGTTAACGTTTCTGTTGCGTTGTTATATTAGTGTGTTTTTGTTTGTTTGTGTGTTTGTAAGTAGGTTACTTGTCTGTGTTATCTTACTTTACTTACAAATGTATTGTACTGTACAAATGTATTGTCATGCTTACAATGTAAAGGCAGTGCCAAGTTACAAATTGTAAGGAATTTTTCGCAAATGTTAAGCTTCAGAAGGCCAGTTATCTTATTTAAAAACGTTCAAAGTCTAGTCGCATTCTTATTTCAACGACAATCAACGTCAAAAACGTCAAAATGTGAGTAAATTATAGGATTTTTTGACAGATGGATATTGGGAATTAGAATGCGCCCGTTCTTAAAAATTTCCGCTCTGATCTTTTTGACAAACTGTCTGGAACAAACCACCAACGTCTTTAAACGTAGGTACTGAGATTTTTAAATATTTACTCTCAGAATCAGAATCAAAATGAATTTATTTGTAGGAATTTAGTTTTACATAGTATGGTGTTAGTATTTTTTAACCGACTTCCAAAAAGGAGGAGGTTATATCGTCGCTCGCATGACTAACAGTCCTATCTCCGTATTGTCAATTATTAAGGAAAAGCGTTTTGCAGTTACGACATTTCTAACTAAGATAAAATTCGTAAAGAGTATTTACAGTACTTTATTTTTACGATATAGCTACTTATTTATTTTCAATATTGGTATTTATTTTTAATTATTAAAACAGATGGAACACTTTGTGAAAACTTTATTTATCAATCCGAACAGAATTAGATAGGACTTTTAGTCATGCGAGCGACGATATGTTCGACGCGTATGTTTGTCTTTTTTCTTTGTTTTTTTTTTGTTTGTATGTCCACCGATTTCTCCGTCATTTGTGGACCGATTTTGAAAATTATTTTTTTGTTTGAAAGGGTATGCTCCCAAATTGGTCCCATATAAATTTTATTAACTTTGCTTGGGTAGTTTTTGAGTTAGCTACAAAATACGTTTTTTTTTTCCACTTAGTATGTAGATGATATGATAAGTTCCTGACACTGGTAGGTAGTGGTATTCGAATGTGTGTGGGGTAGGTACCACAACTAAAAAGTGAAAAATAAAAACTTTTTACAAAAAAAAAAACTACCGACTTCCAAAAAAAACACTACAAAGTGAAAAATAACTTTATTTCGGAAGTCGGTGGCAAAAAACGAAAACACAAAATCTTCCGAAATTAAAGTTATTTTTCACTTTGTAGTGTTTTTTTTGGAAGTCGGTAGTTTTTTTTTTTTTGTAAAAAGTTTTTTATTAGGTTTATACATTCTACCACGACTTATCGTTTGCAAATATTCTAGTGCCATTCTTAACTAAGTACAATTAATTTTAAGATTAGTTCTGTTATTTACATTTAGTGCAATATGATTTAAAAATTATTATAATTAGATAATAGTTACTTTAAAACCAATTTCAAAATCATGACAGCATTGTGTTCATTGTGTTTTCTTGGATTTTTACAATGTTCCTTATATTCACCAATGTCATAAAAGCAATTATCCAAAAACCAAATTGTCAGCTTTTTCTTGAACATGGGGATGGGAATTTCCTTAAATGAGTTAAGTAACTTGATAAACACCTGAATGATATTCACATAAACATTCCTCCTAAATATTTGCAATCTACATTGAGGTCCATTTAATTCGCATTTATAATTTCTAGCACAAGCTTTTTTGTGGCTTTCTAATTATCACTGTGAGGTAAATCAAATAAAATTTAAAAGAAGTCATATTCTTCCTCACAATGGTAAAAAGATACTAATCCCGAATCATCTTCTTAACGCCCTACATTTACCTAACAGTAAGCAAATTCATCTCAAGCGCCTCTTGCACACAACGAGCGTCCACAAATTTTCCTCACACGTCCGCAACAGTAGTCTCACGTTAACATAATCTACGCCATTGTTGCTCCATTTGGCATCCGGGACTAGATTTGGGTCCATTATACCCGAGACAAATTAGTTCATTACTGCGTTCAGGAAAACACCTTTATGTAATGTAACTTGGTCCTTCATTATCCTTTACGGCAGGAGCAGAGGTTGGGGATGAAATAGTTTTGAGAAGTCTTCTGAATTCATTGTAATATTATTACACAGTTCAAACAAAATTTATATTGAAAAGCGCAAAATTTACAACAGTAAATGATTTTCGTTTATGTTTCAAACAAATTGAAAGATATAAATGAACCGTGTAACATTGCCATAATAATAGTGGTTTTCATAAAAAAAATCGCACATTTATACACGGGCTTTTATTTAGCTTCAGCTGTTTAGTTTATCTTGAAAACCAGCGCTGTGGCTCTGTCTCGCATAGGGTCACAGTATTATGCTGAGTGATGGCCGTTTTGCGTGGATGCGACGCATATTTTACTTGTTCTTTTTTGTGTTTGTGTCTTTTCTTTGCGTCATGTTTTACCGCAAATAAACGGACCTATTTTCTTTCATTTCTTTCTTGCAAGCTAATTCAATCACATCTTGAGAGCCAAGATACAGTAACTAGGTATCTTGTTTGGGGCTCACTGGCAATATTAATTACGTAAAATAGCTGTAGGTATATACTTTTAATGTTAAGTATTTATTAAATAATGTTATTTATCCGGTGATTGGTATTTTAAGAAAGATAATTTTGAACTGGATAAAGTTGTACTAATGATCGTTAAATATTTAATGGCAGTTAAACATTTCCTTATTGAAACATGTGTGTAAAGTAAATATTTAGTTAAGTCCTCTGCAGATTGATTTACAATTTTAGTTTACGAGTTTGCAGAATCGGAAGTGTGGAGGATTAATTGCTGAATGCGCTTAATTTTAAGTTTTGTTAGTCACTAGTTAATGCAATGGTTACTGACCAATCGACTAAAGAGTATTTATGTATGGCCCATCGTCCTCGATGCTATTCTCAAAAGTAACGTGTTACTAACTCAAATGATGATTCAAGGTCGCTCAGCGAGCTATGCTTGAAATGTCTCTGAAGGCAAGAATCCGGAACTAGGTGATCCAGGAGAGAATCAAAGAAGTCGATATCCCTCACAGAATAAGCAAGTTGAAGAGGCAATGGGCCGGCCATTGAGTGGAGACTGCAAATCGGCAAACGTAAGGTAGGACGCCCTCAGGCTAGGTGGAGTGACAATCTTCGCAGGGTGGCTGGTAGCAGCTAGATGAGAGTTGCCGAGAATCGAGCTGGATGGCGGGCATGGAGAGGATAGGCGAAACTAGTTAATAACGCGTTAGTAAGTCGCGTTGTGTACGGACTGCTATTGCTAGTGATTTGTGTTTTATAACACGTTAGTTTTGAGTAGCGTCGTGGATTATGGGCATAAGTCTGCATACAATAATGAGTTTGTAGCGGTTACACCGCCACTTACGAACTACGCATCAAAAAGACATGACGTCAGATAAATCCTGCACCGCACAATTAGAGTTTACCGCGCGAACGACATTATAAGACTATCCGACTTAAACCGTGGGGCAGTTGCCCGCCAGACACAACACCCGCCTGGTCGGAGGATCCTTTTCTATACAGGATGAGTGAACTTTACACCCTGTTAAAAGTTGTATATTTTCATGAAAATCGCTAAAATTTACATTTGTTTATGAAAAACAAACTTCTTTATTCTTAAAAGATAAAAGCTTTCTTTATGGAGGAAAATTATTTCCATCTACTAGAATATTCAGTATCATAATAATTTAATCAATCAATTTAAACTATTTCATGGTAGTAAATATCACAGAAGTCAATAATGGAAGACAATGGGTCATTAACCCCCGACGCAAAAAGAGGGCGTTATAAGTTTGACCGCTATGTGTGTTTCTGTCTGTGGCACCGTAGCAGCAGGTTTTCTAGCGATGATGGTTCTAAGACATATTTTATCAAAATCGGTTCAGCCGTTAGAAGATCATCAGCTCTTTTCTAGTTGATGAATGGAAGTGAGTACCTACCATAGGTCTGATCGATTTGAAATTTGGTATTCTGTTACTTCAATGACATTATAATAACGTAGTAACTTTGAACTGATGCTGCAGCATCACCTGGAATTTGCAGGATACCCAACTCCCTTACCAACTTACAGCACATCGCAGCGTACCGTGTTTGGGCTCATTGTAATGGTCTCAATGAATAGGTTATAGATAGATGGTGAATAGGGTCTTGTGATGGAGTAGGAAAGAGAAATGAGGAAATGTATGTGTCGGGGGTATATACAAAAAACTGTTAAAATTTTACTTGTTTAAATAGATTGAGAATAAACAATTTTCGCTGATGTTTTGTATACAAAATGGCTCTTACATAAATTAAGCTTTGTTATAGTTTTGTACGGTTTGTATTCAAAACATAACATAACATCACGCCTGTATTCTCCGAATGGTTAGACAGAGGTGTACCTATAGTACACCCACAATTCGCCAGTTATGTATAAGTCCTATGTATCAGGGGGCGAGTTTATTGCCATCAACCGTTCACAAATCCGTCTGGATTTGTGAAGTTTCTTCGTGGAATTTCTCAGTAGCAGCCCGGAGTCTTCCGGGCTACCTAACCTATTCAAAACGGATAAATTGTCTTCGTTATGCTAAAAACACGTGTCATACTGGATACTTGACTGAATTCATTTTTTATCGGGTCGAGAATAAAGAATGGCGTGGAGTGTGTTCTTTAATGTATTTAATAGATGTAGGTTACTTATTTTATTGATAAAATTGGATCTAACTCAGAGTCAGGCTTATTGTATGTATGTAAAAATATATTAGTAGTAAGTATTTTTTGATTGTGCTTAATTGAAAAAGCTATAAAATATTGTGAAAGTCAATAGTCAAATTTATAATGAGATGTCCAAAACTTCAAGAATTTTCAAAATATCAATACAAAAAACCAATAACACTAACATAAACCGATTTGCCATAATAATGGCCATCAAACTATTTTGGACTGTAACCTTTATCTCTCCGTCGTAGACTACACATGAATCAGTCAGTCTAATCACAAATGATATGATTAATGCCCGCCCGTTTGATCAAGTAGCAATTAATTTATAACTAACTACTGTTTGGAGATCGATTTATAATAAACGCATAATGTTGCTCTGTTTCGTTGTTATTACTTTGCTGATCGCGGTATTTCCGTATGCTGCGTCATGGTTTAGCAATACGATAATTGTCCTAATGATAACTATTCATACTTCCATACTAATATTATAAATGCGAAAGTCACTCTGTCTGTTTGGCGGTATATCTGCCTGTTACCTTTTTACGCCTTAGGGTTTATGCACACACATCAGTCACTTCAACGTCAAGTCAACAATCAGCTACGTCAATTTCAGGGACGTGTGTGAACAGATAGTCAGTCAGTCAGTTATATAGCAATGCCTTTTTTTTTGCATGGGAAATTATCAAATAACTTCTCCTGCTCTGGGCGGAGCGGGAGGACATGTCAGACGCTTACTGACTAAAACCCACCCGTGTTTCTTCAGTTGTCATGTTGCCGGAGGCCACGATCTCCCTTTCGGACTTCTTTGCAACCCCGGCAGGCATTGGCCCTAGCGGACCCCGTCAATTCTGCTGACATCTCTTTGAGACGCGCGTGGAACATAACGCGCCGTCGACCCGGGCCTGGTCCTTATCGGACGGCGAGCTACCCATTGCTCACCGTCCGCAAGCCCGCGCCTACGGTGGCTGGAAATCGGCCTGCGATTCTCGACGCCCAAGGCATCTCCTCCTGCGGCGGTTAGGGGCCTGAGGGCGCAAAATTTGCTTCTCCCTCGTTCAGCCTCCTCCTTCGCGAGCATTACTGCTTTGCAGAAGGAGGTGACGGCCTCCCATTTCCTCTCGCTCCGTACCATGGCCTGAACCAATGCCGAACGCGACAGATCACCGCGGTTACAAATTGTCTTTAATACAAATTTTGACTTGCCGGTGACGCGGCGTCGACTGAGACGCTCCAGTAGTGATGTGACTGATGTGTATAGCCAACTTTCTACAACTTCTACGTTACTATATTTTTTAACGTGACTGATCAGCGACTTTACGTTGACATGACTGATGTGTGTTCATGAACCCTTAACGGCCAACGGATTTCGATGAAAATTGGGAAATAGGTGGACCATGACCTGGGTTAGTACTTAGATAGATCAAAGCCTTTGAACCGACCGAATGTAGATCATCATCACCTACCTAGTCTTTTCCAACCATGAAGGAATCGGCTTCCAGTCTTACAGGATGCAGCTGAATATCAATATTTTACATGGAGCGACTGCGTATCTGACCTCCACAAACCAGTTACTGGGTAACATGATACCCTCAGTAAGACTGACCAACCGAATGTAGATAATCCGTTGAATAACTTCAACTTTTTTCCATAAATTAAATTCTTAAATAAAAAGTCTTCCCTTCTCAAAATAATTCGTCTAAACTCGCGACAATCTAAAAAGTCCGATTTGACAGCTTTAAAAATACTTTGAGCAGTGATGGAAAAAAATCGGTCGCTTTAAATACCGATTCTCGAGAGATATCGATTTATCATACTTAGAGAGTTTTAATCGACGATTTATCTACATTGCTTAAAACTGATTCTCGAGGCACGTCGTTTCATTATACGTACGATTACGAAACGTCAAATCGGACGTCTTAGATTGTCGCGAGTGTAGTTAGTTCTGAATTTCGTAAAACCATTCAAGGCTCCCAGTCCATTGACGCGGAGTGAGGCAGCGGAGCGGAGCGAGGAAGTAATGCGGAGCGGAGTTGCGGACTGTGTCTGTCCATTGATGCGGAGCGGAGTTGCGGACTGTACGGAGCTAGGCCGAGTTCACGCGACGAGTAATTTGAGCAGGCGGCGGCGGCGGGAGATCAGTTCCCCGCTCCGCTTCCCCGCTCCACCTCCCCGCTCCGCATCCCCACTCCGCCTTCCCGCTCCGCCTCCCCGCTCCGCTTTCCGAATTTGTAGGAATTTTTTAACTAGTTCGCAAATCCCTGTCCACTCGGAGACTTTATGCAATTCCATTGGTTAATATTGGCACAGCTCCGCTCCGCTCCTCTCCTCTCCGCTCCAATGGACAGTCAACCATCTGTCGCATTCCCAGTCTCAGTCCCATAAATCATTGTATTTAATACCGGCATTTAAAATTGACGTTCTGTGTAAATACGTACATTCAGTTTATAGTTTCACAGAAAGTTTGTGAAACAACTGGGACATGTGGTATACGCCTACTTCGCAGACTGACGAGAAATTAAATGATTCATTGTTTTGTATGAAATGAGTTCTGTAGGTGTATATGTGTGCTTTCAGCACGTACTTGCTATGCTTCGTTTAGTTTTGTGGTTTTCCGAAAGGATGCCAAACGGAAACCTATTCCGAAGTCTCCGCTGTCCGTACGTCCGTCCGTGTATCTTTCAGCGGGCTGTATCTCATGAACCGTAATAAGTAGACAGTTGAAATTTTCATTGATTGTGTATTTCTATTGTCGCTATAATAACAAATAATAAAAAAAGAGTTTAAAATCCTTTCCAAGAAACGTGTTTCTTTGGCGTTTTTTTGCTAAATATTGTACAGTGGTATAAACCCTTCGTGTGCAAGTCCGACTCGCAATTGGACGGTTTTTTTTTTTTGTTTTTGACTGGTCAATAAACCTTCAGGGTTGGGGTTTAGCACAAAGGTTGAGTTTTAAAAAGAGGATAAGCTGTAGTCAAACTAGGATAAACCTGAAAATCAAGTTTTCAGGAAATTGATTGTTGGAAGGAACAAAGGACCTTCACCGACTAAAGTTATGTCAAGTAACAGAATTAACTAAACACTAACTAAATATGTTCCCTGTTCCTGTGTGTTTCCTGTTTATTTGATTACTGGTGGGTTGTGTATACACAACAAGAACAGACAAGTAGATATACTCACTCATACCACATTTTATTGATCTATCTATACATAGATAGATAGAATATTCTTTATTATGTACACCATAAAAATGACAGGCATTAATATAGAAATTTTACATTAGGTGACACAATGGGCGGTCTTATCGCTAAAGGCGATCTTTTACAGACAACATATATACAAATAAATCAAATTGAAGTGTCTGTTTGTAATCTCAAAATAACAGCTTTTTACTAAGTGCATATGAAAGTCTAAATGATAGGTAGGTACTTATAACAAAAGGAAAACCTATATTTGTGAAAACTTCTTTAGGCGCGTTGGGCAATTTTGAGATGGGAAAAAACAATTGAACTCGCGACACTGACGTGTCAATCCAAAACACTGTATCTCAGAAATACCTATTTCGTGAAAAGGGCTTTTAAAACTTTTTAACCCACTTCAAAAAAAAAGGAGGAGGTTCTCAATTCGCCGGGATATTTTTTATTTTTTTATGTATGTTCCCCTATTACCCGAAGACGGCTGGACCGATTTGAAAAATTATTGTTTTGTTTGAAAGGGTATACTTTCAAGTTGGTCCCAATGTCATTCGGTCACGATCTGATGATGGGATCTTGGAGAAATCGCGGGAACTCTTCAAATATTAAAGGCACATCTATAGCGATTTGGGTATTTTTGATGAGCAGTTGACATAAGGCTATTGTAACTTAGATAAATTACAAATCAACCCACTAAAAAGCGAAAAAAAAAAACTTTTTTACAAAAAATACAACCGACTTCCAAACTACAAAGTGAAAAATAACTTTAATTTCGGAAGTCGGTGTCAAAAAACTAAAATACTGATCCAAAGATACCGACTTCCGAAATTAAAGTTATTTTTCACTTTGTAGTTTGGAAGTCGGTTGTATTTTTTGTACAAAAGTTTTTTTAAACCGTACATATAATTAAAATATAGTGTTTTGTATGTGCTCATATCTCCTTCTACATACTATAAAATAAAATAAATATTATTATAGGGATAAGTAACTGCCTCGAAATAATCGAATGAGGGCTATAAAGGCAAAACACTGTAACTCGAGTTACAGTGTATTGGATTGACACGTCAGTCACTGTTACCGACACCTCATTAAAAGTATTTCCTGCACAATAAAATTGTTAAAGTTTTCACTTCTGTCGGCACTCCCGGAGTACCACTGTTTTTTTTTTGTCTGTTTTTTCCGGCTAATCTCCGAACCGGCCGGACCGATTTTGACGGGACGTTCACTGGCGATAGCTGATGTTATAAGGAGTAACTTAGGCTACAGGGTCCACGCGGGCGAAGGCAGCAGCTCATAAAAATAAATACTCCAATTTTAGCGTTTTACAGCATCAAATAAAACTAATGGAAACAATAAAAAAAAACAGTGGCATTCCGGGAGTGCCTACAAAAGTGAAAACTAAAAAAAAAATCTTCCAAAACCTTTAAAGTAAAAATACTTGCATAGAACATTCATCCGTAACATAATATAAATAAAGAGCACAATCGCGTTTACAAAAATGAGGTGTCGGTACCGGTGTCGCGAGTTCAATTGTTTTTTCCCATCCCAAAAATGCCAACGCGCCTAAAGAAGTTTTCACTCCAAAAAGTAGTTCAATGGTTAATTGATAGACGGGTCATGTCACAAATTGATATTGACGTAATAAAACTGTGGACATTCCTTTAAATGTAGCTTCAACCCGCGACTTTTATTTCTTTTTGCTCGGCTCCTTGTGGTAGTACCGTGATGTTAATAAACTATAACCTTCCTCTAGAATCGAGCTATTAAATGCAATTTTTTTTTTGTAATTCCATATTTTAGTGCGATCTAAACAAACCAACTCTTCAGATTTATTTTTCGTAAAGTATTAGTATTAGTATTTTTAGTATTTTCTAGACCGTAATAAATTACTAAATGTTTTTAAAGGCTATTTTACTGTCTGTACATATCATGTTCACGCTTCATATAATATCTGAACGACAGATAAATGGAGTTGAACGTTTTTGTATTTTATTTTGTTGAATGAAGTTGATGGGACGTGGGTGGGTGGTTGGTACTGAAATATAAAAAATGGCTGCGTTTATTGGCAATTGAGAAAGTTAAGTGTGCAACTAGACTTATTTTTTTTACTTGAATAATTTGAAAAAGAATTGAAAAACAAAAAGAGTCGAACAGATTCTCGCCAACAAAAAGCTGTGTCACTCAAGTCAGCCAGCTCACTGCTCGTGCACATACTAAGTGGGAAAAAATACATAATTATTGATGCTAACTCAAAAACTACCCAAACAAAGTTAATAAAATTTATATGGGACCACCTCTGACGGATGACCTACCAAACAAAAAAAGAATCATCAAAATCAATTCATAATTGGCGGAGTAATCGCGTAAAAAACCTCAACGCGTCAACACCTCCTTTTTGTAAGTTTGTTAAAAAGTCAAGCATATTCTATAGGTAACCATGTTTGTGGTTTTGCTCACACGAATATTGCAAAATTGCTCGATAAGGTAAGCACAAACGGACCACCAAATGCATGAGGTGTTTCTGCGGTGAGGTCACTTAGTACCTACCTAAGTGTAAGGGGTACTGCACATATGTTCGGGTTAGCACATTCGATTCGGCAGTATTTGTTCAACAACAAAGCCGACCCGAAGCAATTACTACACATATGTGAATATTTGAATTGCATTCGGCTCGTGCCGATCGTAAAACCTCGTTCGGCATCTACCCTTGCATAATCGTGTTCGGGTCGGCTCGACACAAAACTGCGCGGCTTTTTCCCAAATATACAGGGTGGCAGGGACATCGACGAGGACATACTGTATTCATGAATTCAGCTCATGATTCTAGACCTAGCGTAGAAATATTTCGTGAGTTACCAAAATTAAAAAACTGCTGTTTCAAAGAAAAGTGCAAAACTTACGCGGTCAAAATGTATGGAACAGCAAATTTTTTAAGCTATTGCATAGCTTTTATCGCGGGCTTTGATTGCGGCGACCGAATCAAGAAATTCCGTAACGAAAATAAAACCTAACACTCCCCACTCCGCCTACCATGTAATGACGGATGATGACATAAAACGAAAATTACGTTCCAACAACAACCGTTCCGACAATGTGATGTTGTCATGGGAACGTAATTTTTGTTTTATGTCATCATCCGTCATCATCCCAAGTGTAGCGTTGACAAATAGGAAGTATGGAGGTTATAGGAATGCTATGCAATAGCTTTACCGCGGCAGTCCCCGAGTGCCACACGTTTTTTTTGATAAACAAAAACAACGGTCGATGTCCAATAGAATATACAGGTTGGCAGCACCCTCATACATATTTGATTTTGCCGCCCGGCTATGCCAAATCATACCCACCCGAACATGTCTGTAGCAACCCTAACTATAAAGAGTCATAAACATGAATGTATGACCTTTACCGTTAATTCTTGACAGCTGCCACTTATAAGTACCCGTTTAGACGGCGGGAACCATACGACAACCGCCCGATAAACGCGTCTAGTCTGCGGGCATGAAATTAGCGGCGGCCGAGCGATGGCGACAGCGGAGCAACGTGGGGCAGCGGCGACGTAAAAAAAAGCATAGCATTCTGAAGTGACGCACACGAAACGGGCGTAAGCGGCACGAGGCGGTCGAGCGATACACGGGTAGCGACAGGAACAACTTGTTCGATTTCGCCGTTCGTCCCAGTATTACATTGTATTTTTTTTACCGCCAGTTTCGTGCCCACGCCTAGACCGCTGCCGGATCGCCCCGACCCGCGCCGCTCCGCTATCGCCATCGCTCAGCCGCCGCTAATTTCGTGCCCGCAGACACACGGGCCTTGCGACAGCGGCTGAGGAGAAAACAAAGGTGATGCGCGCGCGTGTCGCTTGACGCATGTCGTGTCGCATTACCCGAGGTCGTGACCGGGGCCTTACGTCTGTACGGTTCCCGCCGTGTCTGAACGGGTACTAAGACAACACCACAAACGCAACGTGTTGGACATTACTTAGCTACAATAACTCCTAACATTTCTGCTGTCACATTAAATGACAATGGCGAAATAAAAGTGCGCGTCAACGTTTACGTTGCAACGTTAAAGGCAGTATTACGCGTAAAAACGTCAGTTCACGATTATTGTCTACAATGTTAAATTTTTATTGGTTTTGTTGCTTTATTGAATTCTAGCACACTAACTGTAATTTTACATTTTCAGTGAAGTTAAACCCATGAGCGTCGAAAAACTGTGAACTTGGTGAAATGGGTTAGGTTAGAACTGTGACCAACCGCGCGCAAGCCGCGCGATCGAAGCGAGCGGTGCCGCGACAGCAGCCGGTGAGCGCTACTTCCAAGTTGCTCGCAGTTAGGCAGGCTATTTAGTATTAGCGCAAGGTGCGTCACGTCGCAAGCAAGTTTAATGCCAGCTCACAATTTGTCGGTTTCCCATGGATAGATTATAAACTGCCTATCGAAAAACAATTCGTTAAATTGTAGATGGTTTGTTGCAGTTCACAATTTTTCGACAGTTTATAATCTAACGGAAATAATACCGACAGATTATAAACTAACGAAGTTATTAGTTATACGGTGACATAAGCGCTCCGCAAGTGGCACGGTAAAACTTAACTAGTTAGCAAACCTGAGGTCCTGAGTTCAGTGTCGCGCTGGCATAAACGGAAGCAACACATGCTTGTCTTCTTTTCGCTCCTGATAATAACCACATGGCGTACTGCTTCCATTATATTGTGACATTATAATATTACGTTATCTAAGTGTCCGTGTGAAACCCACATCTACCTCTTTTTAACCGACTTCAAAAAAAAGGAGGAGGTTCTCAATTTGTCGGGATATTTTTTTTAATGTATGTTCCCCGATTATTCGAAGACCGCTGGACCGATTTGAAAAATTATATTTTTGTTTGAAAGGGTATACTTTCAAGTTGGTTCCATTGTCATTTGGTCACGATCTGATGATGGGAAAATCGAGGGAACTCTTCAAATATTAAAGGCACATCTATAGCGATTTGGGTATTTTTGATGAGCAGTTGACATAAGGCTATTGTAAAATAGATAAATTACAAATCAAATCACTAAAAAGTGAAAAAAAAAACTTTTTTACAAAAAATACCACCGACTTACAAACTACAAAGTGAAAAATAACTTTAATTTCGGAAGTCGGTGTCAAAAAACTAAAATACTGATCCAAAGACACCGACTTCCGAAATTAAAGTTATTTTTCACTTTGTAGTTTGTAAATTCAAATTCAAATTCTTTATTGCGAACTAAGTGTACAACATTTTGAAGATGTTAACAATAGGTAGGTTCTTAGAACTTAGTTGCCTGTTAAGGCATTGCAATTAAATGGTTATAAAGACTCAATAAAAAAATAAAATAAATTTATGTTTTATTTTATTTGATTTTGATGTTAACAATAGGTAGGTTCTTAGAACTTAGTTGCCTGTTAAGGCATTGCAATTAAATGGTTATAAAGACTCAATAAAAAAATAAAATAAAACATAAACATACTCAATATTCCAGTTATACCTACATTTTACATTATATTATATTAATTACATTTTATATTATATCATACTATTCTTATAATTTATTTCACATTATAATTAAGTAGGTGGTATTTTTGTAAAAAAGTTTTTTACTAAGAATGTCATTGGAGACTTTCATCAAAATCGTACCTACTTTACAATAAACGGTCCTTTGACATAGAAACTTAGCTTTTGTCTTTCTGCCACATTCACACAAATAATATTCAGTGACATGAAATGAAGAAAATCCGCGATATCGCTCTCTTGAATATAATGAAAATAAAACCGTATCCAGAAATACAGGATCTTAGTACATTCTTATTCATATTTGTACGCGTCGACGTGCGGTGTGCGTAAAACAGAGTATCCATTCAAATCTTACATCTTACGTCGTAATCTGTATTAGCGTTGGCACACATAGGCGATTTGTCGTCACATTTTTTAAACGACAACGTTAACGTTTTTATGTTTTCTGTTTGTGATGGGATGTAATGTAATGGAAATGGTTTGTATTGACGTCATTGTGATATTGAAACGTGGAACTAAAACGTGCCGTTTTTTTTCCCTGTACATGCTAGAGAGAGGGGAAGAAAATTTGTCTTATTCTCCATTGTACACAACTATAATCTGTGTCGTTCTGATCTAAAAACCTTTTTAAAAAACCCAATATAGATTGTCTGCCCCTGGGTTCTAAGCTAAAGAACAAGAAACCCAACTAAGTAATTAATTACCCATTCCGAACAAAATTAACTTGAAAACCTACTTTTACGACAGTTTACGTCTAGGTACTAAAAGATACTTAGACAAAAGCAATTACGTAGGTAAAGGCTGGACACGCAATAAACATCAATAGTCGGTTGTGCCGCTCTGTCCTGAGCTGTTACAGCAATTACTCATAAACAAATGGCAGGCGAAACGACCCAACACCGTTCTTTAGGCCATTACAGTACAGCGTGAGTTTATTAGAAGGCTAAAAGCCTCCCAAAGGGAAATAGAAAGGGCTATGCTTGGAGTTTCCCTACGTGATCGAATCAGAAATGAAGAGATCTGCAGGAGAACTAAAGTAACCGACACATCCCGAAGAATTGCCAAATTTAAGTGGCAGTGGGCAGGGCACATTGCTCGAAGAACAGATGGCTGACGGAGCCGAAAGGTTCTGGGGTGGCGACCGTGTACTGGAAAACGTAGCGTTGGAAGGCCTCCCACAAAGTGGACCGATGACCTTGTGAAGGCCGCAAGAATCCGCTGGATACGGGAAGCTTAGAACCAGTCGAAGTGGCCGTGCTTGGGGGAGGCCTAAGTCGAGCAGTGGACGTCATTCGGCTGAAATGAAGACAGTGTGTATTAGAAAGGTGTGGTATACATTTGGGTCGAGTAGGTATTGAATATTTTCGCGATCATGATATTGGTCCCGTGGAGGCCAGTTGTTTAGTTTGATGATCTGAACCACACCCTTAATTTTCACCACAACTTTCTGATACAGGCTGTAAAGGAAAATAGGACGTGTCAATGTTGTTAACTAGGCACAGTTAACAAGCTTGAACTAGGTTGTGTTTGAGTTTCTGCTGAAGCTATAAAATAGTGAAACTTGTTTACATGCCCCCCAGTCTTGAGTACAATGTAGTCGAGGTTAACTGCATAGGCACAGCATAAACTGTTCTTTAAACTATGTGCACAAGGGCAAATTGCTTCCAAAAACGAAACGATAGTTTTGTTTCTTCTGACCTGTAATATCTTTTCTCTCGCTTTCCTGCAATCTGCAATCCGTGCGATTCTGCAATACAATCTATGGTGGTGATTTCGGGAAAAGGGACGGAAGTGTGTAACAGGAAGCCGGGGAAGCACGCGCTATTTGATTTGATTGTAAACAGGATGATGATGACGATGATGATGATGATGATGACGAAGATGTCAGATGTTACACATTTTATGTGACTACTGTAAGGCTCACTCGTTTTTTTTTTACAGAATGGGCCTGTTCTTGACCCCGATCTCGCCTGATGGAAAGCAATGGATGAGGTCTATTCTGCCCCCGATAGAAAAAAAGACGCATCAAATTTTTTTTCTAGATTTGACTTATATATCAGGCAGATGCGCCTTTTTTTCTGATTCCGGCAATGTATACAACGTGCTGCTTCAATGGCGACATTAATTTAACACACGGGTAGGGCTAGTGGCTAGTAATCATAAAAATATAATAAGAATAAACAATTCGTTAATTGAAAAATTAACATTTTCAATCGCTCGCCGACATAGGGCTCTCCCTTTCTTTCAATTCGCCTTCTCTTTGCACGTTATTCGTTTTATTTTCATTGATGCGATGTTATGATCCGTGATCCCGGTAAATGACCTCTGCGCTACAGTTTTTAAGTACAAGTTGCACCAAAATGCCATTTTAGAAAATTTAAAATAAATCGATAAATAATAACGTTTAATGAAATTAAAATATTTTCATAAAAATAAAACGCTAATCCGTATGCGTGTGTTAAATTAATGTCACCATCAAATCTGGTTAAAATTTTAGATGCGTCTTTTTTTCTATCGGGGGCAGTATTGCAGAACGAGTGTGCTCAGAAGATGCCTGTTCACTTTTGTTTTGCAGGCAGACGGGTTATAAATATGTGGAAGGGGGCACACAGACGCTGGCAGAGAGTTCCACACTTTGGCTGTGCGCATAATGATTAGGAGAAGCACTGAGTGGACGGGATATCAACCAAGTGCGCATGGTACCCTGAAGATAGTGCGTCTGGTAGTCCGGCAATAAAAGGGCGATGATGGGATCAGATTGTGGAGCATGGTAAAATGGAGCTCTTAATTATGTACACCTTAAAATTACAGATATAAATGTAGACATTTTACATAGGGTGACATGACACAATGGGCGGTGTTAGCGCTAGAAGCCATATTTAAGGTTCTTCTAGTCGACGGCTCCAACTCGTTGGTGGCGTGGCTAATATGCATGCTATTTAGTAAAGTTATTTACATATTTATTTCGTTTTATTTATTTATCTAGATTTTATTTATTCATTTGTATATTTCATGAACAGACCTTTGGGCGTATAGATATTATGAAAAACTACTGTATGTTTATACTCAAAATAAAATTATATGAACTTTTCAATAAATTATCTATCGCGGTATGGTTTTTATTTTGCCATGTTTATACTAAATAAGTTATTTATTTACGCCCAAAGATGACTTAAAATTAGCGTTGAAATATTGAAGTTTCGACGCTCATAATTTCCAAACCAATACTTTTTTTCCAGATAATGACAAGGCAAATTGATATAATTTTTAGTTTTGAACGTACACCGTATACTGTCAAACAGATGTGTAATCACCATACTACGTTTCTATGGAAGAATGACCGACTAGTGTACCCTTAAAAGACAACCTTTGGATTGATTAAGAGAGAAGGACAGCTAATACTGCAAAATACTACAAAATAAATCTATAGCTACCAATAAAAACGATTATAACTCAATAGCTTCTAAAATAACGGCTATATTTCAACCACGCTCCACCTTTCTTTCAACATTCTACAAAATAAAAGAGAATGAAACGCAAGTGCGGAGCGAATCATAAATTATTATTAAAACGTGACGCGACGATCGTAAGTTCAAATAGAGACCGAGATTTGTACACGCTGTTTAAATAATTGCGTTAGGTACAAGTCTTGTCTTAAGTGTGCGCCCCAAATTATACTTGTGTGTTTTGTTTAGCCACATCCCATTGTTTGAGAATTATTTCAGAGCTTGATTGCTGGGACGTGAATTAAGTTTCATAAGCCCATCACAGATGTAGCCCTAATACATATAAATTAATAAAAATCATAGCTAGGTATATTTTCAATATTATCTCACACAGCTTATAATTATATACATAATTATATACCTATTTCTATGAAGTCCCCAACCTATACAGTAATCCTATACTATCAGTAATCCTCTAAGTAGGTATACTATTAACGAGCAATATTTATATATATATTTGTACTCACGTTTTCGAAATCGGCTCTAACGATTTCGATCAAAGTTGCAATATAGGGGTTTCCATGGCGAAAAATCGATCTACCTAGGTCTCATATCTGAGAAAAATCGTTTTCTCCGTATTTTCACACTAACAGAGCTCGGTCGTCCAAAGTTTAGAACAAGATAATGAATAATGACATGAGAATAATATATATTGCATCTTTCATCGAAATCGTTAGAACCGTTTTCGAGAACGTTAGTACAAATATATATACAAACAAATATATACACAAATATTGCTCGTTTAATAGTTTAATATAAAAATAGAATAGAATATGAGCCTTTTCAGCTGAAAATGAACAAAGGATATTGGATACTTCTCTACTAATTACTTTCAAATAGGGTGAGGGGTGAGTTTTTTTTTTATATACTGTTCTTCTTTTTCTTCATATAGCAGGTAGAGGGATCGACAGTAAAGGAGGAGCCTTGACAGGCCCGATCGACGGTGGAACAATTATTATGAAAACTTTACGGAAATCGTTCTACCGGTTACTCGTTGCACAGTCGCGCCTGTCTGCGGGAGCCTTTACCCATCACTACGGATTTCAATATTACTAATTACAACCAAATGTAAACAATACATAACATAACATAACGCCAGTATTCCTCGAAGTGTTGGGCAGAGGAACAACGACAACAACAACAAACAACAACAACAAACAAACAACAACAACAATTAGGTATATTTTACTCTTTTTACAACTAGTTATAGTTACACAAAAATATAAACGTAACTTTAGTAAGAAATAAAAAAAAAACAAGCCATTGCGTACTTTCTAAAAATAGAAGTATTACATTTACATGTTACTGCCGCACCCTCACAGTTTTTACACTGACACTACGCCACACCACGTCACGGAAATAGGTGAAGTTAAAATGCATACTAAAATAAACATGTCGAGTAAACGCATAATGAAATATGCATATCGACGCGAAGCCGACACCGATCTGTGTTGCCACAAGCAAAAATATTATATGCCAGTGTTAAGGCGAAAGCGTCAAGAATGCCCGCGAAATTAAAATTTTCTTACGTTTTATGCAATTTGCAGGTCAGTTTCAGGTTGTATGTTGATCTAAATATGATTCGCGGCCGTAACAAATGTTTATTTATAGAATTATAATCTTATTGAATGACTATTTAATGAAATCTTGACATTTGAGAATTATGCTAACATAAGGAGTTGTATTGCTGATTCTAAAGATTATAATTCTGTAAAGCCATATTTATTACGGTCGCGTATCATATTTTAATCAACATATAATCTGAAACTGACCAGCAAATTGCAAAAAAAACTAGAGAAAATTTTAATTTCGCGGGCTACCTTAGCGTATCCCCCTTAAACAAGGTTTCTTGGGAATTGGTGATGTTGTCACCGATCTGTGTTGCCACAAGCAAAAAAATATTATATACCAGTGTTAACGTTTCTTGGAAATTGGTTAAATAATCTGTTGAGTTTTCTTTGTTAAAAATGTTATATTTATTTTAGTTCGATCTGTTTTTCTATTTGGGTTTTTTTTTACCTTAGAAGACAATGTTGAATCTACATAACATAACATCACGCCAGTGATCCCCAAAAGGTTAGGCAGATGTTTAAGTCAGATGTAATAAGAAGCGAGCCTATTGCCATCAACCGGGCATAAAGACCTGGGCTGCTTTTGAGAAATTCCTAATGGAATAAAACAAATAACACTGCTCGACCTTTTTTTTTTTGGTGGCTCTGGGTGGAGCGGGAGAGCGTGTCAGACTCTTACTGACTAAAACCCACCCGTGTGCCTTCAGTTGCCTATATTGCCAGGGGCCACGGTAACCCTTTCGGACAAAAACCGCAACCCCGGCAGGCCCTATTGGACCCTGTCAGTTCTGCTGACATCTCTTTGAGGTGCGCGTGGAACACAACGCGCCGTCGACCCAGGCCTGGTCCTTATCGGACGGCGAGCTACCCATTGCTCACCGTCCGCAAGCCCGCGCCTGCTGTGGCCGGGAATCGGCCGACGCCCAGGGCGTCTCTTGCGGCGGTTAGGGGCGTAATCAATACCAGGAACCCCATGCTCAACAGTACCGCTTGCGACCGCTAGATCAACGAGGCAGTTCGATGATTACTAAGAATACAATATTGAATCTTGGTGGTAACAACGCTACGCTATTTTATAGCTATGGATTGCCTGAGTAATCTTCTTGGAGTGTCGATGGCAATCTAAATGGACTCTGCCCAGAATTCGGCTACGTGTTTGGCGCCATCACTAGCGTGCATCAGTTCCTGTAACGTGCAGCTGACAGGACACGCAGGACACGACATTAAGTGTCCCATTGTTTATGGAACAGCACCACATTTACACTCCAAGGCGGATTGTTTATGAATCTCCACCTGAGGTTTACTTGCTTCGGACAACCTGGGTCCGGAGTCTGTTTAAAGACTTCCAGGCTACCCAAGGTAACTCATGTCCAGGTGGGAGATCTTTAGCAGGTGGAACGAATGGTTTGGGTAATTATAAGCACAGAAAAACAGTGGCACTCCGGGAGTGCCGACAGAAGTGAAAATATGAAAAAAAATCGGCACCGCGGTAGTCAACGCTTTATGTCTAAGAACAGGAATGATAGGGAATCTCTGGCTAGGGAGTTAAAACTGAACATGTGGGATGTTGGACTTATTCGAAATATTTTGGCATACCCTAAATCAGAAAGAACTAAACGCATAAATTGTGGTTTAATGCAGAAGCCTGGACAGTGATTCTCTTTTATATTTTTTAATTTTTTTTATAGTATTTATGTATAGTGGTGGTGGATAGTAATGTAGTAAAATGTAATATAATTACAAGTGTATAGTTGTGTGTAAATAGATAGAGTATAAGGTACAATGGGGTTGACGTATCCATGTGGATAAAAACCCCTAATCAATGAAGAAAAAAAAATAAAATAAAAACGAGTTGTTGTCTGTTACTCCACGGTGTCAGTAAATTGCGTTACAGTGTCGCGAAATCAATGGTTTAGTTTCATCTCAAAAATGCCCAACGCGCCTAAAGAAGTTTTCACTTAAAAAAGTTTATTTCGTGTCTTTCTGAAAATATAAACCGTTTATTTAGCAATTAAACATGACCAGGCAAGGTTAGAATTCTGTCAGTCAAAGCGTATCAAAGGTTTTCTTGTTTTCCACCGATATTTATTCAGAACGGAAACACATCGATTTGAAACACGTTTTCATCAAGCGGACGTCCGTTTTATTCATGTCAACGAGTTTCAACCTTTTTACACTAATTGTGTAATTTGTTTTGATAATAACTTACGTAAACGTTATGGAAACGTTTAAACAAAGACATACACAGAGACAGACAGAGGCAGATGATTGACCTTCATTGATTGGTTAATCAATCTGTTAGCCTTTTCCCAACTATGTCAGGGTCGGGTTCCAGTCTAACCGAATGCATCTGAATAACAGTATTTTACATGGAGCGACTGCCTATCTGACCTCCACAACCTAGTTACTGGGTAATACGATAAGTACCCTTTGGAGACTGGTTGTCAGATTTTTGGGCTTCTGACTACTCGTATCGATTGTCGTAGATCTACGAATGACAGCCGGGAACCAACTGTTTAACGTGCTTTGCGAGGTACGGAGGGGCCTCAAAAACAATAGATAGGTTAAATATAGTTATTTCTTTTTTTAAATGAAACCTTCTTTAGGCGCGTTGGGCTTTTTGAGATGGGAAAAAACAATTGAACTTGCGACACCGTTACCAACACGTCATTTTTGTAAACGCGATTGTGCTCTTTATTTATATTAGGTTCCGGATCAATGTTCTATGCAAGTATTTTTACTTTAAAGGATTTGGAAGATTTTTTTTTGTAAACGCGATTGTGTTCTATATTTAGATAAGGTTACGTACCAATGTTCTATACAAGTATTTTTCTTCCACCAAGGAGATCTTGTTCAAGTTTTCATTTCTGTCGGCACTTTTTTTTCTTTCCTAGAGTTCTTTCTTTTCCTATTCTTCTTTGTTCTTCGTTTCTTACTCATTCTTTTATTTTTACAAACAAACAATAATAAAATAACTCTCACCGCAATAACAGTTTAACCGGCGACCTTCCGGCGATTATCCGAACAAACCAACCCCATATTCGTCCGAATCACTTACCGTGTAATGTACATTTCGGGTAATGTCCGTTTTTAAATGGGTAGAATCGTAAACCGTTCCGTGTTAGCCGGGCGGTGTGTGAATGTCCTCGTAAATCCGGACTGCTGCGGTCCGTTGCAGTGGCGTGCGTGCAAGTGTGATGCTCTTAAATTGTTTAGTTCCCTTCCGTTTTCACAGCCTTTTCATTTAGGACAAATATCTTTTGAGGGAAGGAAAACTGTGATATTTAATGGGATTTCCCATAAGCAAAAACTATCGAACATACAAAAATGAGAGACAGTGCACGATAAAATTATGAACATTCCACTTTGTCCCACTGGTGGGGCAAAATGGAATACCTAATCCAAACTTTCACCCTCTTTTTTATCCCTTCAGAGGATGAATTAAAAAAAAAATCCTTAGAGCTCATCTTTGTTATAATATAAAGACCTCTTATACAAATTAAGATTTTTTAATAAGTAGATGGTACTATTTATTTATTAGTAAGTTATAACAGCCGCACGGGTCAATCCATCAGGTTAAGCTACGCTTGCCGGGGCTAGTCCGTGGATGAGTGACCATCTTTACATACCGAGACTCCGTTCCTCGGAAAGCACGTTAAGCCGTTGGTCCCGGATGTCATTCACGGATCTTAGACAGTCATTACTGATCGTCAGAAGCCCGAAACTCTGACAACCAGTCATACCAAGGGGTATCGTATTACGTAGTTACTAGGTTGTGGATGTCAGATAGGTAGTTACTCCATGTAAAATACTGGTATTCAGCTGCATTCGGTTAGACTGGAAGCCGACCCCAACATAGTTGGGAAAAGGCTAGTCAAATTATCTTCATCTCTCGTATCAACAGGAACTATGATTATGATGAGAATGCATTGTATTATGGTATTCTTTGTAGTCGGGCTGACTGCCAAAGGTTTGCCGGAAGTACATTAAGGCCGACTCCACGCGCTGGCTCCAGTGTTGGCCCCAATGTCGCATTCAACTTGTACATCTAGAAAATAGCATTGGCCCCAATGTTGGTGCGACGTTGGGACCAACGTGTAAGTATCGCCACTCGCGAAGCTACTTTAATGTCCAATGCTTTGTAATGTGCTATTCACATAACATAACATCACGCATGTTATCCTTGAAAGATTAGGTAGAGGTGTAACTACAGTATACCCACATTAATAGGGGGCGAACCTGTTGGCATCAACCGAGCACTTATCCAGACTCCGGGCTGCAACTGAGAAATCCCTGACAGAAAAACCCAATAACACTTTGCCCGACCTGGAAATCGAACCCAGGACCTCATGCTCAGCAGTAGCGCTTGCGACCACAAGACCAACGAGTTTCGTCAATCGTCGGATTCCTATCAATTGCCCTTTGCACTTGGTGCAGACCGGACGCTCTCAGTCGACTTGGAAGAATATAGAGTTGTTAATACTCTTTGTCTTAATGTAATTGGTTTTAAAAATGGGAGGAACACTGCTGAAGTCGCAGGCACGACAGATAGGAAAATATTGTTACAGCTCTATATAGTTCACGCGGAAATCAAAATAAAACAGCAACAAAGTACTTAATTCTGAATTCAAATTACTATACACGATAAATCTAATAATTGATGGAGATGGAAATTAGCATTCGTTTGTATTCGGAAATGCGATGATTCCCGAGGGACGGGACGTTAAGAAAATAAAATACTGTACGTAAATAACGATCATGTCTTGAACGAACTAGCTAAGGAATTCAGGCATTATTGCTCTGCCAAATACTATATATTTTTACAAATACGGCGTCTCTTTGAACAGCTAGCAATTCCTAGAAAAACCTATCGTTTTGTCTAGAAATTCCTCCTTTAAATAGATGAACATTTGTTTTTGAATGAGCATCCATTCGTTGAGCATCTTTCTTTGTAAGGTTTTTTGAACAAAGGGTGCTAAAGTTAAATACTGTGATTGGTATTTTATGTGGTTGTGTTTTCAAATTTGAAAGGTGAAGCTAAAGTAATTTTCATTTCTTGTTTAGATCATTCAGTTTGATGAAGACCATATGAAGTATCAGTTTTGTTGACAACGGAACCAATTCCAGGATGCTAAATAAACCCAGGAAACTTTATTGTAGATTTTCACAGACAATATGGATCGCCAATTATGGTAATTAAAACAATGTAGGTTCTGGCAAATAGCAGTCGTATAAGATATTCTATGGATATCATAAAATGATACAACATACATTTCTCAAATAGGCACACGGATAAAAAACATAAATGACTATTATCGATATGACTTCCTACATACAGACATATACCTAAATATAGCAATAGACAAGTCACTAAATAATAATAAACGAGAAAAAATTACAATATTCAAAATTACATGATTATTTTGTAAAGTATTACATTATTTTAATTATTGTGAATGTGAGGACTATGTGGATATTATTATTATTTTTATTTCTCAGCTAGTTTTAATGATAGTCTGGCAGTTTGAGTAGTTTATGCAGCCTACCCAAATGTCCTTTCTTTGGTATTGTTCGTCGGGTTGAGCTCCTTAAGTTCTGAGTTGAGCTCCACGATTACTGAAAAATGCTTGCACTGACTTGACAGGTCCACTCAAATCTGTGTACCTATTTCTTTCCTCAAAAGACCATTTCAGACACTAATCTACACGGTCCTCATATGGCCTGATCAAGATTGTGTCTGGACTATAAAAGAGACTGCGACCTCAGAGTTTGTTTCGACCTTTCTTCTCAGAGTAGTCAGATAGGAAACGCCGAACTCATCTAACTTATTTTTTTTAAATATGACGTGTAAAAGTCTTTCTAATTACAGAATAAACAATTTCATTCCATTTCAGAAAAAAAAAATTTTTTTCAATCTCCTTCGCGTAGGTACGCAAACTATTTGTCAGACCCCAGAGTTGTTAGCCAACAACTGGGGCCCAAAAAACGGCTGCCGCGGTACGATTTCTTTGGAAAATATTACCCGACTACATTTGATAGTACCAGTTTATAAGTGACTATCAAAAACTATCGCTATTTCATATAAGCTGACAGCTAATCTATACAAAACTCTATCTACTAAACAGGCTGATATTGATTTTCTTCAAAACCAAGCATACTTTGTGTCAGTAGGTCAAGAAACTATGACTGACAAATTCTAGACAAAGATACAATATTTCAAACAACTAGTTATTGCAATATTAATGCGATAGTTAAACTATTTCTAACAGACAGGAAACGGTGCTACATTTTAACGGACACACATGCAAATCAATGAAGATTTTTGACATTACAATGTATACAAATTCCGTCGTGTAGGCGAACCCAAAATACTACAAACTAGCGGACGTCACGCGGTTTCACCCGCGTAGTTCCCGTTCCCGAGGGAGTACGGGGATAAAATATAGTCTATGTTATTCGCTGATAATGTAGCTATCCATTGCTGAAAGAATTTTTCAAATCGGTTTAGTAGTTTTTGAGTTTATTCATTACAAACATACACACACACAAAAATATTAATTATTCGATTTTGACTTTTGTTGCGTTGATGGCACGACAAATGGTACGAGTAGCTGCAGTAAACAGTTGGTATTGTAACCACTTTTTTGCTTTTAATGCCATCCTTATGCCTACGGTATAGAAGTCAAAATCGGTTGAACGGACTGTAAAAAGGTTTGTTTAAATGTCTAATCTTACTTCAAATGGAGTATAGATACCTAACAAACATTCCTTAAAATGAGGCCAGAGGGGCAATTCCTGTAGATTCAAGAACGTTCACAGTCTGATTACACTCTTAATCTGCAAAAAATACCTACCTCTAATTTCCGTTCATTTTTGACAACTTAACGTACATAGTCGCTGAGATGAGATAGTGACTACATTTTGAACGTTATTCAGGTATTTACAAGATAATTATTAGTAGTTTTATTATTATCTCATTAGTAGCCCGCCGAAATTATAAACAGGGTTGGAAACTACCGGTGGACTAAGTCTGACGAGAGCCGAATAATATATACTGAAAACTTAAAATGGCTTAGTACTTTAAAAAAAACATAATTGGTTCCATAGGCACTATTATAACACAACAGGCCTTTGTCCAAAAATGTTATTTTGTGTCCGTCTTGTAGATTATAAAAAAATATTGAACACGTATTTTTTCTTTTTTGACGTTATTAAAAGATTACGGCGATACATTGAGTTAAAATGTGGCATGACGTCACGCCTTGCTAGATTTAATAGTGCGTTGCGACGTAGCGAGCCACTCCCAAATTTTAATGCGTGTCTTCTAAGTTATTTTTGATTATTATGATAAAGCAAAAAATATGTGTCTAATATTTTTTTATTATCTGAAAGACGGACTAAATTGTTTTTTTTTTTTTACCTAGGCAGCTACCCTATTTACTAAACACATCACGAAATATGTAAAACAATTTGGCTCAACAGCGTTGTTGAGTCAAAATTCTGTATTTCCATTTTTACATTCTATATTCAAATATTTTAAACAAATGCCTGCAGGCGAAAACAGCCTTTTTCAATGTAAAATTAAGCGAAACATGGCACATGTTTACGTTTGCGACTAAAAGCTCCCTAGAGAGCGCAGCGTTGTGCCGTCGACCTTGTAAAAACCCATATGACTTTTTTAAGAACATACAATCCCATGGGTCATGCTTTCACCTTTGTAAAGTACAAGTTATGTTTTAAAAAAATAGATTGTCATGTAATTTTTAAGGACCATTTTTCTCTTCTTAGCCCAAGACATTTCAATTAATAGGAACGAATCAACAATAAAAATATTCAGTGAATCGGAAATAGCAACAATGTAGGTACCTCTATAAATAGAGCAGTAAAAATGTAGCTAATGTATTTTCTAGCAAACAGTCCAGGTAAACTGTTTTCTTCACATAACTCTTTTATTTTGCTTAAACTCAGCATTTTCAATACCAAATATTTATTGAAAATCTTTTATGAAATTAAAAATTAACGCCCAATTTCAGAGAGATAATCACAAATTAACTGTCAAGCTGTCAAATCGGCGATTGGCAAATGTTTGATCAAAACAACATAAAAAAACGTGTGCGGTCATGGGACCCCCGTCAGGAAAGAAGTTCTTTCTCACGTATGATTAAAAAAAAATAAAAAATATTGCAGCCGCCATCTTGGATTTACATTTTGACCACATAACGGCTTTAGCACCCTCGAAAACTATGAAAACGACAACCATGACGAGAAATTTGAAAATTTTTAGAGCCGCCATCTTGAATTTTCATTATGACTAAATTCACACTTTCTCTCTCTGTAGTGTACTCGGACCGATGCGCAGAATTTAATCCCACGAAACTGTAATCACTTTACTCTTTTCTTTTGTTTCTCTGCCGGCGTTCTCTTTGTCTCTCTTTCTTTCTGTTTGAATAAGAAGAAGGCAGTCACAAGTATTTTTAGCGTGACGATTTCTGAAAGTTTACAAGCCGCGTTAAAGAACTTCGTTCCAATAACCAATCTAATTAGGTAAATTAAATAAGTTTTTAGACACGAGAAACTAAACGTTTTATTGCGTAATACACTAACAATAGTAATGTCTTTCATTTTGACAGTTCAACAGCAATCATTGCGTCATTTACGTTGTTAAGCAGAAGATTTTTTCAAGCATATGAAGCAATGGATTAGCAATTTCCTTCAAAATCATTCGGATTGTGATTGAACCTAGCCTTTTCCCAACTACGTTGGGGTCGGCTTCCAGTCTAACCGAATGCAGCCGAATACCAGTATTCTACATGGAGTGACTGCCTATCTGACCTCCACAACCCAGTAACTGGGTAATACGATACCCCTTGGTAAGACTGGTTGTCAGATTTTCCGACGGACTGATTGGACGACTGTAAAAGATCCACAAATGAAAGCCGGGACCAACGGCTTAACGTGCTTTCCGAAGCACGGAGGAGTTTCAGAATGTAAAGATGGTTACCCATCCATGGACCAACCCCGGAAAGCGTAGCTTAACCTGATGGATCGACCCGTGCGGCTGTTATTACTTAGCCACGATCTCCTCAGGGCAGGGCATTACAGGCATAATTTGTTAATAATAATTTGCATTGTGTATCGGCTGGATCATAATAGTAACAGATCATAATGCAGAGCATAGTAAATAAAAAACAAAGAAATAACAAACAAAATTGTGTCTATTCCAAAGTTTATTTCGAAAGCATCTGGCTAGAAAACAAATGGAGCAGTTTCTGAAGTCAGAAATCTGAAGTTATTGTAGTTGGGAAAACAAACTTACATCTGTGATATTGAGCATAGTTTATTGAATTTATTTACATGCCGAAAAATATCTCATATTTTGTAATTTTGTGAAATATTATGTGACAACTTCTGTAAAGAGAAAGGAAGAATTAAGACATTTTTGTCTTACAATTTTTACGCTTGTCCTATATTTTTAACCTTTGTAATTCAATTACTCTTTGATGTAAGAAATTAAAAACAAAATTAAATAATGATATTGCTTGCAAAGGCCTTCAGTCTTTCTTCATTCATTTACAATATTAAATAATGGTTTGCATAAGTAGGTACTTAGGTAGCAAATCTTAAAAAAAAAACAGTGTCACTCCGGGAGTGCCGACAGAAGTGAAAACTTGAAAAAAAATCGGCACCGCGGTAATCAACGCGTTGATGTCATTTTAATGGTCAAAAGCTGGTGTCGACACAGTGTCGCGAAAATCAATGGTTTAGTCCCATGTCAAAAATGCCCAACGCGCCTAAAGATGTTTTCACTCCAAAAAAACATTTTAAAAACCGTAAAAAGGAGTATGGTCAAAATTGTCACAACTAATCATTTTTGTTATTTTTATTTTAAATTTTTCCTCTGGGACTGAGTTTATTCTGTATAGCAGATATACTTTTTCTTTTATAAGCATTTTTCAATCTTTATTTTGCTTTCAGCGTTGTCGCCTGAGAGCAATTTTTAATGCAGGTTTTATTCTTTATTTCAGCACTCTATTGCTGCCTAGTTCCAGGAAAAATCACTTCAGTTGAAAGGATCTTATTCTATTTCGTACTTGCCTTTTACTGCACCTTTTAATTTTGTTGTCTAACGCCGTTTGTAGGACGGCGTAGTGACAAAATAGTAAGAAGCAGTGTTCATTGATGTATCTAATCATGGCTTAGATTACAAAGAATAGGACCCCGATCAATCGATATGTTGAACGACAGATTGAGTCTTTGTTAAGTAGTAGTAGATATTTTTCAGTCGTATTATAACTAAACTAGTTTCTGCCAGCGGCTTCGACCGCGTGATATCTTTATTAGTTATAGCCTAAGTTACTCAATGATAATACAGCGTTCTACTGGTGAAATAATTTTTTCAACACACTTGCTCGTAAAGTGACTCTTATTGAACCGCTTTTAGGTTAATAATGCAGTGTATTAAACACGCCTGCTTTTTACTTTATATTACCGCACTAGTGCGGTAATGTGCGCCACAGATAACTATTTACTAGTCGGAATAATGCATGGCAGGAATTTGTATTTAATATAAATTAACTTTGGTGAAGCTTTTTACCAAAGGCAAGCGATCAAAAGCAACTTTTTGAAAAAAAAAATATCACAGGTAAACCAGGGGCGTCCAGTTATGATAAAAAAATCCCATGGGCAGGTCAGTGGTGTACTATACATGGAATTAGTATGAACTATCCTATACTATTAAATGAGCATTCTCTATTTTCACCCAAGCAGAGATTTGCGCTTTTTTTAATCTCATCAAAGAGACTTCATGTCTTTTTAATCCTACTGTGTAAATAAAATATGATAATTAACATAATATTTCAACAAATTATTATATTTTTCACTGCATATTAATCTTAATTTGCATATTCAAAACATTATTTTGTGTTTATTATATTTTTTATATAGGCTGTTCAGCGGATTTGCCAGTGCTTTTAATTACAACTGCGCGCGCATCGCTACCGGAAAAAACAAAACCAGCGCGCCATTTTCCATAAATATTTCTTATTGTTTTCGTTGTGTGGTTAATTATTATCAAAAATACGAAATCTAAAGTATTGTCACCCAACGTAGAAAAGTTTTTAAAAGAAGCTCCGGATAGTCAGTACCAGGCAACAAAGGTCAGTTGAACTTTATAAATCTAAATGTATCTCTATAGTTACGTTATTGTAGCATAAGTTTTTACAACAAGTCTGCTTTCTCCTCGCAAGTATGTTGAAAAACATCGTATGAAACGCGTGTGCATTGATCATTACACACTCGGCTACCTTATCGCGCTTGTAATAATACCGCCTCGAGAGTAATGACCAACACAACACACTAGTATCATAATGTATTATTAAAATCGGTCGAGTAGTTTTGAGTTCATTCATTACAAACCAACATACAAATCCTTTCTCTTTATAATATTAGTGCAGAAGACTGGTTTATTTTCAACAGTTCAATCGATACAGTGAACGTAGGTAGTGATAAGTCCAAGTTCAGAAGAAGGTAAATGTACAGGTTAATGATAAAGACGATTGTTAAACTAAGTAACGTAGTACGTAGGTACTTACTTAGTTTTTAGCTTACGCTTGAAGAATATTCCTGAATCAAAGATTAATCACGTTTTTTTGTTTAACAACGATTACCCAATTGTATTGCTTATGTTATATATACTTAGGAATGTAGGTAAGTATGTCCGAATATTTCTTACAATTTGAAGACAAATCTCCTTAATAGTTGTTTTAACCATATACAATTTCCAATTTACCATGAATATTTACGAAGTTGTCGTTTATACACGTATCGATTTTAATCATATCCAAGCGTTAGGTGCAGCTAATATACTAGGATTGTCCCTTACAGAAAAATATGACAGTCAACAATTAAATTTATGTATTTTTGTTGCTTAGCGAAACATTTGTGGCAATGTGTAAAACGTTTAGTGTACACACGGCTACACATCAAGCTATACATTTCCAGTATAAGCTGACCTCGCATTGTACGGAAATCCTAGACAATGCGAGATCAACATAAACTCATCTCATCAACATAGCTTGATAAACAACGCAAGCATAAAACCTTGATTTCAGATAAACTATAGCGTTCCCATAAACCCTTTAATATAACTCCAATTTCCTATAACACACCCATAAAAGCAAAAGTATATCAATTCATATAAAAATACAGAAATATCATAAACCTCAAGCGTTTGATTTCGCAGCCCTGCGTTATGCTCAGCTAAATTACTCTAGCCTACCCGCTGTTTCAAACTGGTTGAGAAAAATATGTGCACACATGAGCTTTATAGGAGTTTCCACGGAAGGAATGTACTCGGCGTAGAAAACAAGCATTTCGCTGAATGCGAAACTCGATATCAAAGAGGAAAACACATGAATATCATAGATATTTTTGCGACGTAATATTTTTACGAGACTTTCTGTACCTTTTTCATCAATAAGTGCAATGATTAATATATGCAGCAAAATATATTTGTCGAGCTTATAAAAACAACTTGAATGGTAAAAATATTGTTCGTAAAATGTAAGTAAGTACGAGTAGTTATTAGATATGAGAGCTAATTAGGTATTAATCGCCTTTATTAAGCTATTGCATAGCTTTTATCGCGGGCTTTGAGCGCGGCGACCGAATCAAGAAATTCCGTAACGAAAAAAACCTAACACCCCCCACTCCGCCTAGCATGTAATGATGGATGATGACATAAAACAAAAATTACGTTAATTTTTGTTTTATGTCATCATCCATCCCAAGTGTAGCGTTGACAAATAGGAAGTATGGAGGTTACAAATGCTATGCAATAGCTTTACCGCGGCAGTCCCCGAGTGCCACACGTTTTTTTTTATTTATTTCTGTCTTGCCTATATATCTACAGTGAAAACCGTTTATAACGACTTCACTTAAAACCTCGTACCGGTTATTATGACGAAATTTTGAGGTTCCAACATTTTTTTTAGTTAACATAGTTTTTGGTTATAACGACTATCGGCTATAACAACCGTAATCCGACAGTCCCTTCGAAGTCGTTATAAACGGTTTTCACTGTATACAGGGTTATTGGTTATACGTCGGCAATCCGTTAAGGGTATGTAGGAGAGGTCATTTGCAACCAAATTACTTCTGATGACCAATGTTAACCATTTTCGAGTAATTTGACAGTTTATATTTTAAAGTGTATGAAGTAAAAATATAAAATGTCAAACTACGCGAATATTGTTGACATTTGCATAGGAGTCAATCGGCGTCATTTGGGTGTAAATGATGCCTCCTACATCACTTAATATATTGCCGACGTATAACCATTAACCCTATATTATCAGGGTTATTGGTTCCATTTTACATTTTTATTTCATATATTTTAAAATATAAAATGTTAAATTACTTGAAAATGGTTACGTATATTAACTCTGTATATCAGGGTTATTGGGTACATTTTATATTTTACTTCGCACATTAAAAAAAGTCTAATTACTCGAAAATGGTTGACATTGGCAAAGGGGTCATCAGGGGTAATTTGGTTGCAAATGACCTCTCCTACATCCCCTTAATGGATTGCCGACGTATAACCAATAACTCTGTATATACAGGCTGTGGTACAGACCATCATACTGAACAACTTTCTCTGTGGGACCAACATCATTATCGCGAAAAATTAATTAGCCGTCCCATACATTTGCGTCGAGCAGGTATTAAGTTTTCTATGAGACAGTTGATAATTTTGATAATGATCCATTTATTTTATTAGGAGAAAATGAATAAATACCTAACTGTATGTCTTGTAAGTTAAAATTAATATTCATTAACATAACAAGAATTATGTATGTATAAGTTGGTTTGTAACGGCCCCGACTTACGGTAGTGGGTTCGAACCCAGACAGGCACTTTATTTTGTGGAGACAATTTCATCACCACTGCTCTCAAAACGATGAAGGAAAACATCGTGAGGAAACCGGCATGTCCTAGAACCAAAAATTCGAAGACATGTGACATCTACCAACCTGTACCGGGCCCGCGTGGTAAATTATAGCCCACTCCCTATCGAAGAGAGGAGGCCTGTGTCCCAGCAGTGGGAAAATTATAGGCTGATTATGTATAAGTCTATTTAGCATTGACTACAAGTCTTTATTACCCAATAAAATAAAAATATATGTAATCAGTTCCTTGTCTAAAATTATGGCATTTTATTTTGCTGCCAGCTTGTCTTCCCAAGCAATCTTTCCAAGTACAAGTCTTCCGAAGCAATCAACCAATCTTCCCAAGGGTTATCGTGTTTCCCAGTAACTGGGTTATGGTCGTTGTGGAGGTCAGATAGGAAGTCGACCCATGTAACATACTGGTATTCAGCTGCATCCGGTTAGACTGGAAGCCGACCTCAAATAGTTGAGAAAAGGCTAGGCAGATTTATTGCGTCTCTTCACAAGCAAACAGTCATAGCCTAGCCTAGATCATATGCATAATCAAATACATTTTGACACCCCATTATAAATCTTCCACCTAACCATTTTAAAGTAAATTTTTCAACGTCACCATAAAAATGTCGTCGTCTGCTTTTCTCATATTCAACTTGAAAAGTTAATGTAACACTGTCATTACTTTAAAAACACGCGACTTTAAACTTTAAGTCTGTCACCTAAAGTTGGTTTTTAAAATTCAAGTGTCATGCGAGAGTTTTTCAAAATATTAGGATTTCAGTGTTTCTACGTCTACTGAGTGTCTCGACGACTCAGTGTCAGATTTTGTTCAAGACAAGATATAATTATGTAAGTACATAGTATACAGTGGGGTGATATTTTATTTAGTAAAAATAAACTTCTTGAAAGGGTGTTTGGTTATCATAAATTCGTCAAGTTTTATTTTATTTATTTATTTATTTAACCATTTAAGTACACACAAATAATACATAGACAAGACAAAAGGAACAGAAAAATACGTACAAAGGTGATGCTTATTTCTAATGAAATCTCTTCCAGCATACCTGCGATAGGACAGAGGATAAAAAGAGATGTAGACACCGTGTGTAAGAGTATAGAGTAAGTCAAATACATAAAATCAAAACAATTCACTTAAATAAAACTAATAATATGAAAATATACTTACTTACATACATACAAACATACATACTTCTAAAAAAATAACACTAATATAATGTAACAAAAATATATACATATAATACAAAATAAATACCTACGCAACTTTGATGAAGTGGAAAGGTAGTGTTCTTTCACTCTTCTTTTAAATACTGCAACAGTTTGGCAGTCCCTAATGTCTGGCGGAAGTGAATTCCACAACCTCACCGCGTGCACAGTGAAGGAGTAGGAGTAGAAATCAGTGGAGTGGGGAGGGGACTTTTAATGGGTTTAGGCGACATTTTAACTCAACACGTCACTGTTTTTTTAAATACAAGTGACACAATTTATATTCCATTAATTTTCTAGCGGAAATACCCTAGGGATTGATTTATGTTACAGTTTAAAAAAAACGATGATAAATAATAATAAATCTTATGGGATGTTGAAAAGCACTAAACATGAACACGAAAAGTAATAAGTTACAGTAAAAAAGCTTATTAGTTTTTTAAGTTGGATCGTAATCAATTATTAAGAATTTTGTTCTTACTAAGATCGCATTAAAACATATCAAGCAATATACCTACAGATTTCCAGAAAATATTCGACAATCCGTAGATATAAAATATTGAATGAAAAACAGGCGCTTTTCAAAGTTATACCTCCGCGTGGCACGTGTTTAAATCCCCAGAGTTTTAACGAAATTTACCTAAAAATAAATTCTTTCTATTCCATAATATTCTCTTAAAAAATATTATTTTATCTTTCTCAAATCAAGACTAACAATGTAACAACACAATCTAGGTATCAGACTCGCATTTGTAAGAAACACACAATTTCCGTACCTATTCCTCAGTATTCCCCTATGCTCCCCCGTTCTCCCCTGTATTCCTTCGTTTTCCCCAGTATTCCCCAGGGAAACGGTCCAGTCAGAATCACTTGACCAGTTTGTTACCTCGTATTCTCGGTTCTTTGGAGCATGAAACTCAATTTCGTTACAAAAGGAGCGTTCCCGTTGTATAGAAAGATTTTCTTGTAGGAAATTATCCTCTTTAGTTCGGACAGTATGTTTTTGTGAAATTTCTAGTTTTAAGTTAAGATTATTTGCAAAGTGGAAGTACAATTTTTAGTCCGATGGAGGAACGTGCTACTACGTAATGATTTAAACTAAAATGTGACATCAACCGTTGTAAGGAAGCGAATTTATGTTATCTGAAATAAACCTTTTTTTTTAAACCAACATTCTGTATAATTTTATTCAAAAAGGGGTTATTTGAGTCGTATTAAGGATGATGATTCCCTACGTAAATAAGAATATGATACGCTACCTTATGTGGTGGTCGAATCACATGAAATAGTGACACTCTGTAAGTATACCATTTACAGGGACAAAACCAAAGATTGACACTCAGCTGAAGACATCAACACAAGCTAACGGGTAGGTATCACTAAAACCAATGACAAAAGAATTCACAAGAGGCGTTACCACTTACACTTCTCGCTCATTGACTAATATAGGTACTACAATCAAATCGCACAATCAAGTCGAATGGAAACGGTAAGCATCTCAATCGAATTGTATTACCTTCCACAATTTACGCTGGAAACCATTTGGAAAGCCAGTTCAAGTCGTAACAAAATCGACTTACCCATTATTTTATTTTCTAGCTTTGAAAATGGTATCTTCAAATGTGCAAACAAATAATAAATGGACACTAGACTACACGGGGGTACTAAAAATGTCAGTACTGTTATAAATATAAATAAATTCACATCACGCTCGAAAGCAGACAGAGATATGCTGGAAGATAGTAAATATGTCTCTGTTTCACGTTCGTGAAGATGCGATTTCGATTCCCAGCACGGGAAAAGTGTAATTACCTACTAGAATATAACCTTATATGAAGTTTAAAAGAATAAATAAGAATTTTCGTTGCAGAATCACCCAATATTATTAGAGGGTTATTGGTTGAAGGATTCACAGAGATATCTATGAACCATCTAATTCTTCTTAACAAAATATTTTTTTACTATTTAGTACCAGTGTTCGTAATCAACTTATAGTAGGTGCAGGACGTTTGCTTTTGAGAGAGTTTGACATTTTCTTCCGATAACACAGTTTCAGAATTATATTAGTAGTACAAGATCATTTTATTTCAATATTTTTGGTAACATTTTATTATTATATCTATATCTACGAACACAAACCAGTAACAAGAACAAGCGGTAGATAGCCTCCTTCGTACCTTCACTCCTAAACTTTTGTTCGAAAATTAACAACGTTGGAGGGAAACGTCGCGAAACTCCACTACATAATGTAAACAAAGCCTGAACAATCTCAGACAAGATTGCTCAACTCACCTAACTAAATTAGACAGGCTTGTGATTCGGAAGATTTTTTGTTGAAGAAACTTTAGAAATTGCCTCGCGTGTTGGTTACACCTGCGTATTCTTAAAATAGAAAGTCATTGTTAATTTTTGTTTTTGGATATTAATATTGATAATTTTCTTTTTATTGGAACGAAGTTCTTTAACGCGTCTTGTAAACTTTCAGTAATCGTCACGCTAAAAAGTGTTAATACTTGCGACTGCCTTCTTCTAATTCAAAGAGAAAGAAAGATAGAGAAAGAACGGTGGAAGAAAAAAAAAAACAAAAGAAAAGGGTAAAGTGATTATAGTGCCGTTGAATAAAATTGTACACATCGGCCCGAGTACACTGCGAGAGAGAGAGAGAGAAAGTGTGAATTTGGTCAAAATGTAAATCTAAAATGGAGACTGCGAAATTTTTAAAAAATTTCATCATGTGTATCGTTTTCATGGTTTTCAAGGGTGTTAAAGCCGATACTGGAGTCGAAATGTAAATCCAAGATGGCAGCTGCAAAAAATTTCAAAATTTTCGTCATGGGTGTAATTTTCATAGTTTTCGAGGACGCTAAAGCCGATATTGAGGTCAAAATGTAAATTCAAGACGGAGGCTGTGAAAATTTTGTTTTTTTTTCAAATCATATGTGAGAAAGAACTTTGTTCCTGACGGGGGTCCCCCGACCGCACACGCTTTGTTATGACTATGGTATAGTTGTATAATCAGCAAGAGAAAACCAGGAGCGATATAAACTTGTTTATGACTGGAGTGAGTAAAACAGAGTGAACTTGTGACAAGCAGAAAAAGAAAACCCGGTAAAAAATATACATTTTCTTAAAAATTACGTCGTCTCTGCGAACTCTTTCAAAAGTAATAGAACAGCAAAATCTTAAACTAAACAACAGCTATCTATTTATAAATCAAACCCTTCAATATTCACAAACACCCAACTAATACACGATCCATCTTCGATCACCCAACAAGGATGTCAATCTACCTAGACTATCGCTAGTTCTAAAGTAAATCCCAACTTAGATTGAAATATATAACAGGACTATACAGTTTCAAATTAACTCCTGCTACTGTATTAAGTGAGACATAGGTAGCTGGTTACTATAGTCTTGCAATTAAGTTCTACGTGCAAGCGAGGTGACATATGTAGCACCTTTAAGCAAGTACTAACTATGAAGATGTACTAGTAATACTGGTATCTTCTGTACTATGAATAGGGTTTGTTAAAGACAATCATGATGTGAAGATGGTAAAATACCAAACAGATTTCTACGTGGATTGTTGTATAGATTTGCATAAAAACGATACTTTCAATGATACTCTGGTTATAACTAGTCCAATTTTATCAGTTTGAAATTAAGAAAAACAGACATTTCCTCATTTTTCTTTCCTACTCCATCACCAGACCTTGTTCACCATCTATCTAAAACCTATTCATTGAGAACATTCTAATGAGCCCAAACACCATACATGTACTGTAAGTTGGTAAGGGAGTTGGGTATCCTGCAAATTTCAGGTGATGCTGCAGCATCAGTTCAAGGTTCTTTTAATATCATTGAAGTAACAGAATACCAAATTTCAAATCGAACAGACCTGTGGAAGATACTCACATATATTCATCAACTAGAAAAGAGCTGATAATGTTCACACGACTGAACCGATTTTGATAAAACACGTCTAAGAACCATCGCTGCTTTCAAATAAAAAAAAATCCATTCAAATCGGTTCACCCGTTTAAGAGCTACGTGGCCACAAACAGACACACACACATAGCGTCAAATTTATAACACCCCTCTTTTTGCGTCGGGGGTTAAAAAGCAGCTTTCCATACGTGTCAGAATAAAAAATAAACAAACACTGTACTGTATTGTATCTCAAACTGGGCTAGAAAATCAACTATCTATCTCTTTTGAGCTTATGAGACAAGAACAATTGGTTAAAGGATCAAACTCAAACTGAATCTCAAACTCAAAGCCTATTATATACAGGCACTTTTGAACTATCAAGGAGTCGGTCAGTTATTCAGAAAGCTGAAGCTCATAAGCTTGTTGTTAATCATTAGGTGATTGAAACTACAACTGAGTAAAGCATAGTACGTGACGACAAAGCAAAACAAGAGCTGAAACAAGTAGCATGATTCTATAGTTGTCTTTTACGACAGACACTGCAGCTTTAAATATTTCATTCACTACTAAAACAGTAAAAGCGGAGAATGCTCTTAACCGTATTTTATTAGGGTTGAAAATCAACAAGTATTCCTTTAATATTTTGGCTTTTGTCAAAATCTTTTATATTCCAAAATTTTCAAATAATTATCACAGTATTTATATAATGTTAATACCGTGAAATATCTTTATTCCAACTTTCAATATCTTTGAATTAGAAACTGAAATGATTTGCAACAAAGTATAAATCAGATTGATTTAAGTCAGCCTAATAATTTGAAATCTGTGCTGTCATGAAAATGTCTGTATTTAACAACGTCGTTTTATTTCACCATCTACAATGCAATATCTTACATCACAACTTAAAATCACATAATATTCTAGTACACATGAATAAAATATAACTCATCATCATCATCTGCCTAGACTTTTCCCAACTTCCCAACTGCCTATCTGACCTCCACGACCCCGTTACTGAGTAACACGATACCAATTGGTAAGATATTGGTTGACAGACTTTTCGGGTTTCTGACGACCCGTAACAATTATCAAAGATCTACAATTGATAGCTGGGACCAACGGCTTAACGTGCTTTCTGAGACACGGAGGAGTCTCGGTATGTAAAGATGGTCACCCATCCACAGACCAACTGCGGCAAGCGTAGCTTAACCTGATCGATCGAACTATGCGGCTGTTATTATTTAGCCACGAACAACTTAAATCACATAATATTCTAGTGCACGTGAATAAAATTGAACTACCCACATATTAATAGTGCCTCCTATTCCCCGATCGGCACGTCTGCTGCTAACCCTAGTTGAGACTTTACATCGCAATTTAACTTCGTCTTGTGTGCACTAACTACTAATGATACTTGTGGACCGAAGTGAAGACGTTATATTTTATGTCCGCGCATAGGTTGTAGCCTATTGATTTTGTATGGTTCGCAAATGGGCTTTGTTATTGTAAATAGTTTGTGAATGAGTTGTTTGCACAGTATTTTCATTCATCCAAATATTGTTCAAATTATAATATTCTTCTCTGTCTTTTGCATCTATCTTTGTTTTGCTATTATGAATTTAGTTTATATTCTTCTGTTTCTTTATGAAAGAAAGGGAAAATAACATCTGGGCTCTGAAAGAAATTTGCAGTATCCAGTGCTACTTTATACCGTTGAAATTATTTCAGAATTTGAGTTACGAGTACACGACGACCGAGAACAATAAAAACTTTTCACAAAAAAAAACAACCGACTTCAAAAAAAAAAACACTACAAAGTGAAAAATAATTTTAATTTTGGAAGTCGGTGTCTTTGGTTTTGAATTTTCGTTCTTTGTCACCGACTTCCGAAGTTAAAGTTATTTTTCACTTTGTAGTTATGGTACGTACTCCACACAAATTCGAATACCACTACCTGCTTTGTAAATAACAGTGACAGGAAGTTATCATATCATCCACATACTAAGTGGGAAAAATACGTATTATTGAAGCTAACTCAAAAACGACCGAAGCAAAGTTAATAAAATTTATATGGGATCACCTCTGAAGTATGATCTACCAACCAAAAATGAATCATCAAAATCAATTTATAATTGGCGGAGTAATCGCGTAACAAATATAAAAAAAAAAAAAAAAAACATGCAGTCGAATTGAGAACCTCCTCTTTTTGGAAGTCGGTTAAAAATAACGTCCATTATTCATTTTTGTCTCTGGAACAACAACCTGAACAAATGCTTCTAATTAAATCACCTTTCGCACTATCTCGTCCCGTCAAAACATTCCAGTAACATAATCATTTATTAAATATTTATCATCACACCGTGTAGGCAAAGTTTTAAAATTTCAAAACAAGACCCATCATACTAATCAAAACATTTCACACGCTCAAAGTGAGCCAATTTATTATGAATTCTCGTGTTAATTTAAAACTGAAACTTTGTATAAATATGCTTTTTAATATTTAAAACGCTTTCATTAAAATCATTTTTGATTAAAATAGTATGGAGTTGTTTAATCACAGAGTTATAAATATTAGGAATATTATGTCAGATTTTTTAAACCTGCAACACGTCGTACATGCTATTATGTACCTATGTTCCTGATGGATACAATTTATTGATTCTGCACATGGATAATTTTAAATTATAAGAGTTGTCTACATTTATTCTTATTTTTGTACGGAAACCAATTGATGCCGATAATTTTACCCCGATGACACTATAGTACGTCAGCAATTTTCAGCAAAACATTTTTTACATCATCTGACATCTGACTTAGGTGACTAGCAAATTCCCGAAAGTAATGTAAAATGATTTGGACTATACATAAAATTTCTTGTACGCAATTAGATAAATAAGATTTATTGAACGCAATTTGATAAGGTCTATTTATAACCTTGTTTCCAATTGATGTTATTTCCACTTAGACAAACATCAACTTTATAAAAGTGTTAGTAAAGTTGATTTTAGACTGACAGTATCTACTAGATACTGTTGAAAAAGTCATAAAAAATATGAAGTTGTAGCGCAAACTGAACCTTACGTGTAGGCATTACAGTAATTTTTCCCAAGACTTGTTTGTTTACATGTTTGGCAAATAAATTGCGAACATAGATTACATACGATTGTTTGAGCGCAATTAGATATTAATACCGCTAGGCAAAAGGTGAAAAAAAAAGAAATTCTATTTAGATAATTAAAAAAATATTAGACACATATTTTCTGCTTTATCATAATAATCAAAAATAACTTAGAAGACACGCATTAAAATTTGGGAGTGGCTCGCTACGTCACAACGCAGTATTAAATCTAGCAAGGCGTGACGTCATGCCACATTTTAACTCAATGTATTGCCGTAATCTTTTGATTACGTCAAAAAAGAAAAAATACGTGATCAATATTTTTTAATAATCTACAAGTCGGACAAAAAAAAAATATTTTGGACACAGGCCTATTCTATATTTTAAACGCTCTATGTTTCAGCACACAGAACAACTTCTGAAATTGTTATGGCTTCTATAAACTCTGGTTCATATTTAATTTTAGCTTAGTATATTTTAGCAAATATAGCTCTATCCTAATCATTTTCATTTAAATTATTTATGGACCGGGTAGAAATTGGTAGGAACAAACATCAAAGGATAATTCATAAATCCAATTTCATAAACCTAAGCTATTATTTTGAATCTATAGGCAATATATATGACTAGGGTTAGGGCCTGAATTTCAAACACCCAAACTTCTGAACGGTTTCAGTCCTTTGTAAATGTTATTGAAAATATAGAACTTTTTAATGTAAGTGCCATTAAAACTTTTGTGATTTTCAATTTATTGTTTGGTACAAAGAACATTTTGTTCAACTACATATTTCGGATATCGGAGTAAATTAAATATTTTCGTGTCTCAAATATTAATATTTTATCGCGGTTTGGCCGTTACTTTATGTAAAACGATGATTTTAAAAGTACACAAAACAAATGTAAAATAGTGTAGATACTGGTAAAATAAAATTCTATATTTTAACCACGGAGATTTTAACCAACATCGGATCAGCAGCAGCTTCTGATGCACGCTATATTTCAATCAATTCCGTAGAAACACGGAAACAAAACACAACCACAGAGCAATTTGCATCAAATGCAATGGAATTTACTAGTTGTACTACATAAATTCAGACGCCTCTGCGATTATATTTAGCCACAGCCCACGCAACAGAAAACCCAGTTGCACAAAATCCGGAACGGAATTACTGGCAAATAACTGATGCCCCCATAATCTGACAGTTCCGCTTTTATTCGGCTCTCATTCATGTCTATTTGCAGTCTTCTATATAGATGATAATTCAGCATTGACGCCCCCCTACCTCGGCATCCCCATTGTTTCGCAGCACCACCCTTCGTGGTATTTGTTCAAACGTTCCCAACAATCGTTGATCGTTTTTGCTACGTCGCTGTTTGCATTAGAGCCTCATTGTTAAGCCTCTCCCCCCTCACGTCGAGGTATTATGTGTTGAACACGATTGTCGACTTTTTTGTCATCGTCGCACTTGTTGAACTAGTGATAGATGAGCGAGATGGCAGATTGAAAGATTTTTTGAATCGAAGAAATTGTGACACGAGTGTGATGGAAATGCTTGCGCTGAAAGGAAACGAGTTGATTGGAACTGCAGCTATGGTGCGAATTTATAGAGCTTTTTGTTGGGTGGATCACGTCTCAATGTGAAGGAACTAAAAGGACATTTAGGAACATTTATTTTCTATATTAACGCTAATGTCTTTCTTAGATCATAGCTCTGTAACATCTTGATTTATTGCGGACATAAATATCCTCAGTCAGATTTGAAATGAACACGCGTTTACAATTATTGAAACATATTACGCCAACAAAATGCTGCATCCGCTTAATAAATACCAATAAGTACTGAGTTGTGCATTACTCACTTTATTTACTTAAATAACGCCCACAAAACTACTGCATAGCAATAACATCCCACCTTTGAAAACTCTTGTGAAATATTCAAACATTTACTCAACGTCAGTCAGTGCATTCTTTACTTTTGCTACAACATTATTTGCTTTGTTTTAATTTACCGTGTTATTGATTGTGGGCACAACTATCAAATATGACAGTCTGGTTTCGGGAAATGGGTCACTTTTAGGAACTTCGGGATTTTGTTCTAAGGCACCTAAAATATCAGCTTTATTTATAGATAGTGTAAACTGCTAATATCTTCTGAGTAATTATTAATACGTGGCATCATTTGTGATTGCCTGTTAGATTAGGATTGCTTCGATTATTTAAATAGTTGAAAAAAAAACACTGAGTTGTATAATGTCATTGGCGAAACATAAATCCAAAATTACATTGCACGTGCCAATCCTTCCTGAAACACGAAAACTCATTATTTTGGCTCGAAATTAATCAATATTTACCGCTGTCTGGCTTTAACCCGACATAAAGCAGATTTCTTATTGAATGTGCATCAAATGAACGAATATTAATGTTTGGATCGATGCTTGTAACTGTTGTGGCATCTTGCCAATTGGGTGAACTCTAGTTAAAGTGAAGACGATTTTCTTTACCGGATTTTGGTCGAGGACAGGGTTGGCAAATGCTTATGTGAGAACTGCAGATGGAAGAATTTAGCAAAGTTTTTAGAATGGATTGGTGAACGATTAAGATGTCTCTATGGATTTTTGTACACTGTGTCTTAAATGTTCAAGAAATCTATGTAGATCGTAATATAAGGAATAGACCTTATCTAGGAACCACGGAAATCACATGAGAAAAGCGTTACGAAAATATAAGGTTAGGCCATGTCGAGTTTCATAATGATGACCTAATTCAGGCAGCTAATAATAAGGTCAATAAACAAAACACCGAATTTTTTCAAGTTTATGACGGCTTCTGCAGTGCCATCTATTCTGAGTAAAAGAAAAATGCAAGTTGGAAAAAACATTTTGATCGTATTCGATTAACCCGGAATTGAATTCTAAACTCACTGAAAAGGAACTAGAGACCATAATATCAATCAAGCAATAACCATAATATTCCGCATCAGCTGTATCTTATTAGTTGTTCAAACACGTGTGATATATTGAATGAGCATAATCCATTGAAAACTGGTATAAATACACGAGTTTGTCTCGTTCATTATACCGTACTAAGACGAAGTACATACAGTGCCAAACAATTCATAAGATGACAACCAATTAATGTTTAACACAAGAGAGATATTATTTGTTGAAATTACAAAACAAAATTGTAAAATTACAGTCGAGATGGGACGTTGGATGGCGATTAGTTATAACTACATAATGTGAATCTATTTTAGTTATTATAGAGAGTATTACAGAATATGAACTGTTATATGACGAGTAGATGGTCCCTACAAAAGAAACACCAAGAGAGAGAAAAAATCAGGAATATGCTCCGTTCAAGCCTAAAACTTGTTGGGTATCTCTAGATGATGCGTTAGTAACGTATGAAAAGTTAGTAAGTTACCCTAGCGGACCATGACAATGCGGGAGCTAATCTCAGAGATCTTTATCAGTATCCTCCTGCCGTTATCACAATTTATTTCGAGTAGACGCAGCATGTTTTGTATCATACAATCATCTCTATCAGCCGTCATTTCAGTATTCACCTCATTTCTAGCCACATCATCTTTCACAAACTCTATTCATCCATCGTTGGTCCAAACTTCTTTGGTCTTAAATCTCAAATATATCGTAGAAGAATAATTTTATTTCTACTGACACAATTACAAAATTCCGTCTTTTCCAAACATCAAAGCTTAAGCAACGATTTATAAAGACGTCGGCCATAATGATAATGTTCGTAATATATGTTTAATCTTACACGAACAAGATCACGGGTAAAAGCATATATTTTATATTCTATTTCCTTACGTTCAGCGGCCTTGAGCCCATGACGTCGCACAATATTTTTTTTACTGACGTCATTACCTCATAGATTAATTTATTTTATATTATATTCTATGGATAACGACATCTTTGCTGTAAGATTTTGATTGGCAATGAAATATGTGATTTGATTGCAAGACAAGAGACTATTAACATAGCTTGAGACTGCCATGATGCCACATATTTTTCGTTGTTGACTGTCTGCAAGAATTGATACAGCCATATTATTTTTTGCAAGGTGGCCAGGATCTCAAACGAAATCATTATTTACATCGTCGCCATTATCATAAAACTGTACCGGTCTTCCAACAAACTCCTAGCCAATATCGTCTCCACTAAAGCCCTATATTTAATCAGTGTCCACAAATTATTCTTAAATTATGTACTACAAGTAAACTATTGTTTTTTTTTCTTCTTTTTTTCGGCCAGTTGCCATATGGTCTGGCACGTCGCCAAAACGTATCGATCATTTGGCAGAGTGCCAGTCAAAGTGGAGAAATAAAAACAAATCCTTATAACCGTGACTGGTGTAACTTTCAATCAGGAAATTTGGAGAATATTGGGTTTGGTGTTAATTGGGTCCAAGACTGGTGCAGAAACACCAAAAATAAACTGGTTTTAAATTAACAAAGTTTTTCGTATTAAAGGCTTCTCTAATTTCCACAGCCAATCAGAGAGAGCTTGGACTCGGGTAATTTCATGAAAATGGTTAATGAAACACGAGACGATTTCTCCTATTGGAAAATTCGGTCCAGTAAATGCTCTACTAATTGAGCCATGGAATTGGAACGTCAGTACGTAATCTGAGACACTAAACAGGATAAATACGAGATTAAACTATTTATCATTATAACAAGTAGAATATTGTTCACCCAAAATGTAAGTTTTGAAGCTCATAAAAAAACCGTCTGCTTTAGATATAAAAGTCTCTAAGATAAAATATCGGCGCTACATTTTCCAGTTTCTTTCAAAGAAAAAGATATAAAGGTAAGTAGTAAAATGACTTAATGACAATTTGCTTCATTTAAAATTATACTGTCTAGCCAGACTTTTTACAAGACTTCAGCGAGATCTTTTTTATTGCGCCGGGAAGGCAGACGCAGGTTAATTTTATGAATTAAATATTTAAAGTGATTTAGACAAAACAAAAAGTATTCTATAATGTAGTGGTTCTAAGTTTTGTTAAAAGAGCAAACTTATTTGAATAGGCTCATTGTTTAATTCTGGATTTGTTATTCTGAGAGTTAAGAGGAATGAGGAACAGAGTGTAAAGTTCACTCATCCTCTATAGAAAAGGGAGGATCCTCTGACCAGACGGGTGTCGTGTCTGGCGGGCAATTGCCCAAACGTTGATGTCGGATAGTCTTATATACGTCGTTCGCACGGTAAACTCTAATTGCGTGATGCAGGATTTGTATGACGTCATGTCTTTTTGATGTGTAGTTCGAATTTGGCGGTGTAACCGCTACAAGAGCATGAAAAATTACCATATTAAATGCATCCTAAATTGTTTGTTCTAATAAAGATGGAATGTAGTTTCCTTTTCAGTTTCACGTACTTAATCACCCTCTTCAACTACCAATTTTTCACTTAACTTTTTGTATTATAGCTTGTCTACTCTGAAATGATGTGCCCCACTACCGCATTTAATTTGTTTAATTTCAATACGAATGTCTGTTGGTAACCAAATTAGTGTTGCTAATTTGGTCGAGGCCCCCCGGACATTCCAAACATCTCTATTCCGACCCTGATCGGTTTATTAACATAAAGACAGTTTTTACTATCATTACGAGTGACATGGACAGACGCACGTGTTCGGAACTGGGAATTAATTTAGCACGTGTCATGGGAATCTGGCACGTTGATGGCAAAGTAATGGTGATTGGATCGGCTGGGGTTGTGTTTGCATTTTCTTGGTCCCATTTTTTGTTGAGTAAAGATCTTCTGTTTTGAATTAATTTGGAGACAATGACACTTTTTTGTAAAAAGTTTTTATTTTTCACTTTTTAGTTGTGGTACCTACCCCACACACATTCGAATACCACTACCTGCTACCAGTGACAGGAACTTATCATATCATCTACATACTAAGTGGGAAAAAAATACGTATTTTGTAGCTAACTCAAAAACTGCCCAAGCAAAGTTAATAAAATTTATATGGGACTAATTTGGGAGCATACCCTTTCAAGCAAAAAAAGAATTTTCAAAATCGGTCCACAAATGACAGAGAAATCGGTGGACATATATAAAAAAAAAAAAAAAAAAAAAAAACAACCATACGCGTCGAACATATAACCTCCTCCTTTTTGGAAGTCGGTTAAAATAGGCCATATGCTATAAACTTTTATTATAATGAAGATAGGATTATTTGCAAACGTTTTTTACTGAATAAATTCGGAGATGTTATCAGATATCATTTCGGACCATCTCAATTTTTTTCCGCTTGACTTTCCTAAAAGATCTAGTCATAGAATTACTATGTACAACTAGGCCTATTTGGCGCAGCCGTGACGCACACGTTTTATTGTGTGTCTTAACCTGGGTCAAAATATATAGTACATTGATGGACGAACGTGAAAATGTGGGCCAAGGCGTAGCCGAGGCAATCATAAGTGAGTCCATCAATGCCTAGTTACGGCCAAGGCTTGTATAGTACTTTTCTCAAATAATACACGGAAATTCAAACTAAGTAAATAAATTATAAATTCCAGAATGAACGACGAATAACGATAATTTTTCACGCGACAATATTATAATTTGTTTCTTCTTTATTATAAACAGCTCTATTTGCAAGCCAAATCGAAATTCAAATAAAATCTTTGAAAACCTTCTTGATTGCCATGTGTTGAAGTAAAAAGTTCGTTCCATTTTTAAATAACACGACAGATATATGTAAGTTTTCATAGTAATTTATTCGGCCACTAAACATGACAGATATGGATTTTCATACAAACATTACCGGCCGGGCGCTCGCATGTATTTGACCAGTACCGCAATTTAGATTTATTTCGAAGAAGGTTGTCAAAATAATGTACGAATTTCCAAGCAAGTTTGAGAAAAAAAAAAAAACTATCCGTATTGAATATTAAAACTTGTGCACTCATTCATATTCCATTAAACATTCATAAGACTGATTGCTTTATCCCCGATCCTCACAGACGGAAACCATTGGACATTATTTTTATATCGCTCGATACGCTATTTCTATTCCAACTAGACTTACTCAAACGCATCTATAAGTGTCGTAGTGGTGTTTAGGATGTTTTTTATTTTCATTGCTTCTGACAAAATGTGCGCACGTGTCTTAAGTGGGACACAAAATTCTGAACTATTTCCATAACATAATATTACATATGTCAAGAGTATTCTAGTAAATGTCAATGACATCATGATTAGGTATTTTTGTGTAAATTAATTATTGTTAGTTTTGTGAAATGGTCGATAAGAGTTATTAGAGAGAACGGGAGAGATAGAGAGAGAGAGCGAGAAAGAGAGAGGAGAGGAGTAGAGTGGTTATTTTATTTGTGGCGATGATAAAATGTTAGATCATCAATGCTTTCAATAAATATATCTTCTTTGCTCTATAGACCTAGCCATTTACTGCCAGATTTCTTCACAACCAAAGGAGGCGAGGTATACGGCTTTTTCGAACCGTTGTTAATACTCAGTTTTTCACACATTTACTAGAGTTGAAGAAGTAATTAATCGGTACTGTGTTAGTTTCTAATAGTTTATGTAATGGTTAATGTGAGTGATATGGGACAGCTGTTAGCAACCTAAATTCAACAGAAAATGTGTGTCTGCTACATGGAAAAAGGGCCGCGATGCGATGGATTTAAACGAAGTGGGTACTCATTGTCAAAAAATCTTTTACGAAGAAACTTTGTGGAACTGCTAATAGTTTAACTACTATAAAAGTATTTCACAATTGTTAATTAAGTAATAAACTAGCATTAAACCTTTATGAAAATCAATACATTCAGGAAGCTTAAAAGATTGGCTCCACAAGACGCTATGAAGACCGACCAACTATATAATATTTAGATTGATGTAGATGAGCCAGTGGGCGCATACCAAGAATGACTAAAAACTAACAACACAAAAGATGCTGAATGTCAATAGATGGACAGATTGCATTAGAAAAAGGAAACAAAAAACAGTTTTGCGGTCAACCACTTTTCAATCATCCAAAATCAAAATAAATTTCGAAATCGTAAGATGAATCGCTTTATGTTTTTCAGTTTTATTTGCTACAATATAAAACAAGAAATACAAAAAACTTATAGACAATATTGCAGCCCACAACGCTGTTCACAGATATAGGATACAAAACGTGAAAATATCACTAGTGTTAAAAATAAGTTTTTTTTACTCACTAATTAAATTAACTATCGTGTTTAAGATCGAGAGTATTTTATGTATATAATACTCTCGTTTTAAACGGAATGTACATAAATAATTAGGTCATCGAGTTTTTCTTGTGAACTAGTTTGTCTACGAGTGTATTGGTGGCAATACCAGCTTTAAAATAGACAACGCTTCGCTACAACAGCAGACAGTCGAATAAATAAATAAATATTTGATTGCTGCCAAAGTTTATTTGACATTTCTATTGTCCGCTTTCGACCTTGCAACATAACACCACTTCAATTAGCAGCATTCGGGCAATTTATTACAACAAAGAATCCGTAAACCTTTTAACTTTTATTTAATTCGGCGCTTTGTAAACGATTAATTTGACCTATTTTTAAAACAGTCGTTTCCTCTAGTTAAGAGGTAGCTCAAAATATATAGCAGTTAACTATTTGTAAATAATATTATGGCTTTGATGATCCAGATTGTGGAAGGCTAATAATTTCATCATGATTATAGTTTTCTTCCTGTTATTAAGACTGTTGTCAAAAAGTGGCATAGTAGTCGGTAGTCTTTAAGATTTACTCATTCTAATTATTTAGGATGGAATAATTTATTTTAAGAATATTTATCAGATAAAAATCAAGTTGGTGCTATGGTAACTTAACTTTGGAGAGGCCTTTTTTTTGGGTGGGAAATTATCAAATAACTTCTCCCGCTCTGGGCGGAGCGGGAGGAGCGTGTCAAACTTTTACTGACTAAAACCCACTCGTGTTCCTTCGGTTGCTCTGTTGCCGGGGGCCACGATCTCTTTAATTGATCTCTCATTTTCTTCGCACCCCCGGCAGGCATCGGCCCTAGCAGACCCCGTCGATTCTGCTGACATCTCTTTGAAGCGCGCGTGGAAAACAACGCGCCGTCGACCCGGGCCTGGTCCTTATCGGACGGCGAGCTACCCATTGCTCAGCGTCCGCAAGCCCGCGCCTACGGTGGCCGAAAGTCGGTCTACGATTCCCAACGCCCAGGGCGTCTCCTCCTGCGGCGGTTAGGGGCCTGAGGGCGCGAAATTTGCCTCTCCCTCACAAAGTCAAAGTCAAAGTCAAATCATTTATTTCAAATAGGCCCTTATATGGCACTTTTGAACGTCAAAATTTACAAAATATTAAAATTGATTCTAGTCGCCCCTTCCAAAAGGTAGTTTTCGTATGGAGAAGAATGGGCAAGAAACTCCACCGTTACTCTTTTAAAATGTTTTACAATTGTTTGTATATGCACGTACATTACTTAAATAATATTACCTATATGTGAAGACGATGCACCTAGAATAAAATTACTACACCACAATAGGTAAAAAGAATTCAAAATGAAGCAACGACAGATAATTTAATATGTGATAGATACATGGTGCTCACATATTTACAAACATTGTAAAAATAGACGATTTTCCTAAAATTTTGTAATTAATAAGTCAGTGTGTGAGAAAGTAATCACAGAATGTAAAATCAAATGTCATAAAACACAAAATAATCAATTTTACAATTAAATTAGCAACCAGTTTGATTTTGTCTTGATTCTAAATTGTCCTATGGAGCAGGACCAGCATGTTTCCAAGCACTCTTATCTTGGATATCACGCGTTCCGCCTCCTCCTTTGCGAGCATTACTGCTTCGCAGAGGGAGGTGACGGCCTCCCATTTCCTCTCGCTCCGTACCATGGCCCGAATCAGGGCCGGACGCGAGAGAACACCGCCGCCGTTCGCCTCCACGAGGAGAAGGGATCCTGTTTATTTTGAAAATCAACAGGATCGGAAGATCAAACGTGAAGAAAAATGTAGTGATATTAACAGTTCCGAATGCAGACTAAAATATGCATTCCGAAATATTGCATAAACTGAATACAGAAAATTTTAAAACCGTCTATCGCAGAAAGAGAGATGTTTCATGTCAACATGTAGTCTATGCAGACCTTAGATAGATTCCTATATTTTATGACCCATTGCGAAGTGCAGGCTATCAATTCAGAATTTTTTACAATAAAGTTGACAATGTTTTATATGAAAATGCACAAGTTTTATTTAATTCATACATGCTGGTAACCAATTATCTCAGTGTAACTATAATTTATAACGGATATAATGTCGATGTCATATTTATTTATTTTATCTTTCGATGTTAGTGCCAAAAACTCGTGTAAGTGATATAAAAACTAAAATTTCAACACTACATAGATATCTTATAGGCCAAACGAACATTTTCCATGGTCTGCTTGCAATTACAAACATCGTCTCCGGTTAGGAAGCAATCGCCAAGCGGAAATGACGTAACAAATTGAAGAATTATTACAACCGACACGTCAAAAATTTCGAAAGTTTATTAAGTTGTCTGTATTTTTAGGTTAATAAAATTGCAATAAAACACCGCAGTCCAACACTATGATTACGTCAATCAAAATCAAAATGGTGTCTTTACGAGTTTCCGTACAAAAAAAAAGAAGAAAATATTACAATGACATGATGTTTCAGAGCGATCATTAAAACATAGAAATACACTTTGATGAAGGAAAGAGCAGCTGAACGTAATAAATTTTCAGGAGACAATGTTCCATGAATGTCTGGGAACTAATTAATGACGACGTATCTATTTTTATTTAGTGCTGTGACTGGGTTTTTTGCGTTAAAGGGGCGAGCGATTAAAACGCTTTATAAATTAAATGATTTTGTTCTGGTGCAAGGAAGACGCTGAAGCGGGAAATTAAATGCTTCTGTCATGTGTTACTTTGCTGATAACGCACTTTTTTTTTTCATAATTACATACATTTTTTTAAGTATCTAAATGAATATCCTTGTTTGTTTAATTTGCAGCCTAATTGCGTAACATCATTTTGACAATTGACCAATATTCATTGCGTTATTTACGTTGTCGAGCAAACGAATTTTTAAAACATAATATGAAACAATGGATGATGTGAATTTCCTTCAAAATTCTTCAGATTGAGATTGTAAATGTGTTAAGCAATTGGGGTGCTCGATTCTTATTTTTTTAATTTACTTGTCTGTTTTACGGACATTTTGAACAAGCAGTGATAGCCTAGTGATGTGACCGTCGGACTTAAAAGTCATAGGTCTTGCGTATTGTATAATTATCACTTGCAATTAAACAATGTAGGAAAACCTCGTGAGAAAACTGGCATGAATGAGAGGTATCTCTGGACGGTATGTGAAGCCAAGTCAAGGCCCATGGGCGGCATACAACTCTAAAACCAGGTTAGCCAATAAACAAACAAAAAAAACGGACTTTTTACATGAAATACTTTTTGATGTCTTCCCGCTGTGCGTTTATAACGTAACTCATCGATTACCTTATAAATACCCCCAAAGAAAACATGAAAAAGTTTGCTTTTAAAGCTTATTACCACAGAGTTTTCTAATTACAGTGGGGAGGGAATGAGTTTCTTTTTTTTTTTAAACGGGAAATATTCGCTTATTAAGTATTTTAGAGGAACTGGAGCGAATTTTGAAGTTAATTAAATGAAACGCTACCTTCCTTTCTCATGTTAAAATAATAATTAATAGTCTCGTTCGAAGTTATCTTTATTTTAGAAAGGATGCTGATTATGCCTGAAAACTGTTTGATAAGGCTTTTTCTTGGAAATTCAACTCATTAACCTAATTTCCTCAATCATGCCTGGAAATTCTAAAATTGACAACCTTCTTTGAGACAAATTGAAATTGCGGTAAGTACTGGTCGAATACATGCGAGCGCCCGGCCGGCAATGTTTGTATGAAAATCCGTATCTGTCGTGTTTAGCGGCCAAACAAATTACTATGAAAACTCATACGAGTATCTGTAGTGTTATTTAAAATGGAACGAACTTTTTACTTCAACGTATGGCAACCAAGGAGGTAACTTATCAAAAAAAATATTTTAATTACGATTTGGCTTGCAAATAGAGCTGTTTAAAGGTAAAGAAGAAACAAAAATGAACATATTGGCGCGTGAAAAATTATCGTTGTTCGTCATTGATTCTGGAATTTTTATTTAATTTACTCAATTTGAAATTCCGTTCATTATTTGAGAAAAGTACTATACAAGTCTTGGCTGCAACCAGGCATTGATGGACTCACGTATGTGTGTCTCGGCTACGCCTTGGTCGACATTTTCACGATCGTCCTTCAATGCCAAAGTTACAGACTTACAGGCCGCGACAGTAATGTACTATTCCAAATCGATACAAAAAATTGATAATATGAAATATTGCAAGCACACATTTTTAATCTGTTGGTATCGTTTTTCGATAGTTGGCTGTCATCAATCTTTTTTAGAACAATAGTAGCAGGTGGCGTTCTTTAGTTTCTGCCTACCCCCATGGGAAGAAGGCGTGAGTTAATGTATGTATGTAGTAGTCATGCATTAAAATGTAACGAGAAAAGTACATTATAATTATTTAGTCCCAATAAAAGATAATTTGATTTGTTTTTTTTTTAGTCTAATAATCCGTCATTTGTATAAACCCTTAAACCAAAGCTGTTTATAATGACTACATCACTTGGAAAGCCATTTTATGACGCTTCCCGTTTTCCATTAAAACCGTTCTTAATTATTTTTCAGTTAGTACTCACTGCTTTCAGCCGTCCAGACTAGACTTTCGTAAAACTGAAGCTTACCTGAAAAAGTAAAAGAAGAAAATTTATGAAGGAAAGTTAAATAAAAATGTACGTGACGCAGAAAAAATGTTAAAACGATATTAGTTTATAGGCCTGTACGTGAGTGATTCGAAAACCACCAGTAAAACAATAACATAACATCACGCCTGTAAACCCCGAAGGGTTAGGCAGAGGTGTACCTATAGGACACCCACATTTCGCCAGTTATGTTAAAGTCCCATGTAATAGGGGGCGAGCCTATTGCCATCAACCCGGGCACAAATCCAGACTCCGGGCTGCTACTGAGAAATTCCAGATGGAAAAACTCAATAACAAAAAAAAACAATAATGTTGTTGTTGTTATTGTTTTAGTAAAATAATGTATAAAAACCACCGTAGTGATCACATTTAGCTTTGTAGAATAGATACTCGTAACTAAGATACTTTAAGAGGTTGAATAGCAGTATTATTTTATTTTCTTGGATAGCCAATAAGCGTTCAAGGCACTGACCTGATATTAAGTGTTTATGCACCAATACCTATGAACATACACCACCAAGTCCCACCTGGACATGAGTTGCCTTGAGTAACCTGGAAGTCTTTATACAGACTCCGTATCTAGTTTGGCCGAAGAAAAGAAAACCTGTTCAGGTGGAGATACGGTGTTGTTTCTCAAACGAAGGTATACTTAATATCATGTCCTGCGTGTCCTGTCAGCTGCACGTTACAGGACCTGATGGATGCTATAATGATGGCGTCAAACACTAGCCAAATTCCGGATCGAGTCCATTTAGATTGCCAGCGACACGCTAACAAGAAGACATACACAAGACCAGACGTATCGTAGGTTCGTAAGGAGAAGCAAAACTGAAATGTCCCTATAATTTCAGCGGCTCCCATACCCTTTCAAGTCGGAACACAACAACGTGGCTTGGCGGCAGAAATAGGTACAGCGGTAATTCGTCTCCGGACGAGCGAGCAGCTTCTTAAAGAACTCTATTCCTGTTAAACTTAAATTAGCCGATAGGTTGGACCCCTGCCCGATACACTACTGATAGACTCGCCCTCATGCTCAGGGCACGCCTATCTCTATAAAGAGTGCCAACTATTGTGTCGTCTATTGACCGAGACTAATCGATGACACGTTCAGCAATTGACCCATAAATATATCCGGTAAAGAAGACCGAGTATCATGGATTAAGAGATTATATTATTACGTCGTGAATAGACAACGCATGCACACGCACAGTCATCACTAAGTGCACAATATATTAATTTAAAAGAGTGTCTATAGAGTTTCTCGCCCCTTCATCTTTCTGACTGACCCCTTGACAATTCAAAAATGTATATAAATGGTTTAATTGGAATACATGTTTTAACGATCATAAAGTCGCGTCTAAACGCGACGACTATCTATAGATTTAGATTGGAAATGGAATTCAACGATTTTGACATTCATCAATTTCATCATAACAGAGAGCTTTTAATATTGTTTTTCGTAATCCTATCCTGACTGCTACAATGATCGGTGACAGTGAAATACCCCGCTTTGCAGACGGATATTTGATCGCTGTTTATTGTTACCTACTAGTAGTTAAGTTGATGGTGTTGTTCGTTTTCTTTCATCTTGAAGAAGATCCATTATCTGCCGGAAGCCAAACATAGCCACAAACATCCTAACAGTTTCGGATGCCAGTTTACTTTGAACAGCAACATGACCCCCGGCCCCAACGCTAATCTGAGCCACTAGGTACTCCGTGACTCAAACGGTTGCTATGCTAAAAATGTCGATCATTAATTAGTCTACTTTGATTGGCTGGTCTCTAGCTACGCCCATCGAAGGTGTATTGTTTGACACGCCTACACAACAGCAATGTTGTGGCTATGCTGGCCACAATCCAACATGTCCGCCTGACGTTGATGGCTGAACACCTTACACAATGGACGTGGATAAATAATGGATTTTGTCCCGTTATTGTGTTGGCAACACTTCGATCTGCCGGCGCTTCGGAGATGTGGGGTTTAAATTGGGTTTGACTTTCTTCGGATGAGATGTGGCGGATACTGCCACATAACTTTAAGAAATGAAGCTCTTGGATGATAAATATCAGACGGATACTGGAGATGATTCAGAATTGAGTCCATATCTCACTATTTTACTAAGTCTGTTGTTAGTGAGGATGATTTTAATAAATTAAGGAGTATAGTGTAATGTATTTCTTATGTGACGAGTCAGCATTTCAATAAACAGGCTAGGAGTCCACCGAACGAACAAACCTTTCTATTGAGAACTCGGCAAATTTGCTGGGTGGCAGATATAGTGTGGTGAAGTTAATAGATTTATTTTTGCATGATTAATTTTTAGGGTTCGTACCGCAAAAGGAAAAAACGGAACCCTTAAAGGATCACTCGTGTGTCTGTCTGTCCGTCTGTCACAGCCAGTTTGCTCCGAATCTAATGAACCGATTAAATTTGGTACACATAATGTATTTCTGTGACCCAAACACAGACATGTAACGTAAATAAATGAATTTTGAATATGGGGGTCACTTTTGGGCGGCATATAAGAAAATTTAAACAATAGTTTTTCAAACTGTATCATGTGACATTTCAAATGAAAGGACTTGTTACGAGAATCTCAAATATTTTCTTTTATAATTTTATAATAAACACACTTAAAGTTATTTAAGAAAATATATAAAAATTGACCATTGACCCTTATTTCCGAAACTACTGAGCCTAAAATTTTGAAAAAAATACAAAGAATGGTTCTTCACTCATAGATTACAGGAAAACCTATAAGAAGTCTGTGGTCTTAAAATAACATGGTAAATCTATAAATATTTTGCATACAAACTTATATTTGCAGTTGGAATGTATGGGAGAACATGTATTTCAACTACAATGTTAAGTTTGTATTTGGGATAAATTCATCCCAACTCCGAAACCCTTCATTGTGCGTAGTCCGACACGCACGTGGCCGGTTTATAACAACTAAAATGGCTCAAATAGAAAAACAAAATCCGTGAACGAGACCGGAATAGCTTAAAGACAGACATCTTCATCGAAATCGTCTTTCTTCAAATTTTGGTGCAAAACATTCAAAACCAAGTGTCAACAACCTATCAATTGTTAACCACTCCAAACGAATCACGACCTTATCACTTTTCACTAAGATTTACAATTAATTGCAGAGTGATGACAGACGGATCTAAAGTTGGAGCACGCAAATTTCAATTCTACCGCTTTTCAATACGATTTAAAATTCTTAATTTTGATAATAGACCGATGCGTCATTATAGCAACCAATTCCAAACCTTACTGAGTTCAAATAACGTTTAAAACTGCTTGTGTTTTTCTGAGAGTCTGTTGACCGACACAGGTTGACAGTTGCTGGCTTTCCGCCAGAATCTCACCTGTTGCTTTCGATGTTGTCGCGACAGGACCGAGGAAATGTTGATAATCACTTGTTATTAGTCATGACTTTATCAGTACTGATATTCTACTTATACGTATTTTGGTTGCTAAGGACACAAATAGAACGCCTACGGGAACAGTTTGTGGATGCAAATGCCGTCAACTAAGCGGTTATGTCAGAAAGTTTAACCGCCTCTGTGGTCTAATGGTTCAACCACCTGTCCCAGTGGGGCAAAAATTTCTGCTCGTTTTGGTTGGTGGTAGGGCTTGTTCTAAGTCCGACTGGCTAGCTACCACCATCTTATCTAAGTCTATCGCCATAGCAACAATGTTAACAGCATGGCTGTGTTTTGGCAGTTAGAGGTAAGATAGCCAGTTCTTCTGTGGTTGAAGATTCCGGGTGAAGCTCACTTCCACCTTCGGCCTGATCATCACTTACCATCCGGTGAGATCCAGGCCAAGAGCATCCCCGTAGCGACAGACACGAAAAATTACATTACGAGTATTATAATATGTATTGATAAATAATCAATCAACATTGTTAAATACAATATGTCATTTTGCCCAGAGATATGCTTTTTGAAATGCACACCTGCTTTGTCAAGCAATGACACCAAAAAAACCTTACAACTTTACTCCCACATATTGAATAAAGCCTTCATTATGTACTCACTCATCGAGTACATAGGTACTTAATTCTTAAGTACCTACTCATCACTCTCACGACACTGTCTGCAAAAACGTCGGCTTATGTCGAAGAGTGACATTTTTCATACAACCTCTTTCAGCAATTATATCAAAATCTTACAATCTCTCTGGAGAAAGATTTAAAATGATGAGGTTTTCATAGATTTTATTTAGTTTTGGGAACTTTTGTACTTTAAACCAGTTAAAAATACCCTTAGTGATCCTGTATTGGTTAAGAAAAAGCAAAAAGAACATTGATAGTTTAAGTGGAATGTATCCAACGGACAATCTCGTATCAAGGAAACAAAATCTAAATTATTTTGGATAGCACAAAAATAAAAGCTAGTAAAAATTAAGTTTAAAAAACTGTAACCCGACTACGGAAAAATAAAAGAGATCTAAAAAGTACGAAACATGAAAGTATTTCAGACAGACATACATAGACAGACATAGGTACAAAAATGGTCAAGATAAAGCCGTCGTCGCATGCCAATATAATTTTGTAGGTGTTCACATAAATACTATATCATAAATATTAAATATATTTATTTACTTAGACACTAGAGAATACACATATTTGTAATGTGCTCGTAAAGACTTTTCTTTTGATACTATGTTATTCATGATTATCTCAATTTAATATTTTTCGAGGTCAAAAATGTACGTGTAAAGTCCACCATATTAAATTTAGAGAGAATTTATATGGCTTAAACCATTATTACGAAGCTATTGATACCTTATTCATCAAAATCGGTTCAGTAGTTTAGGCGCTTCGGTGGAACACACGTAAATACAAACATATATAGATAGACTGCTAAAATTATAACCCTTATTTTTGGCTTTGCCGTTGTCGGGTAACAAAAAACAACGAGACTCCTCCAAATAGAGCATCGCAAGTAATTTGAGTAGTTCTTTTTTTTCTGTCTATCGTCGAACGTAGTCAAAACAATTACAACATTAAACCTGATCCTCAAAAGTGTTTCCAAAAACGAAAACATTACTTCTACTCACACATCAATGCTTCTACTAGTCAAACATAACTAAACAGACAATAAGCCCATTATTCCATATACCACTCTATGCGCTTAAATCTCGCCAGCACAGACCCGTCCTTTCAATTTCTATTATTCGGAGTCCAAGCGGATCCCGCAGAAGAACATATATCCGACTGGAGTTCAAAACCTTTTGTCTGCGTTAGATATTCAATTCTCTACTGGGATATTGTTGTATAAGTAAGGAAGTTAGGTATTGTATAAATGTTGGACTGAGGAAATGCCGGGAGAGCTGTTGGAGATTCGTATTCTCGTAATGCGGTTAAGGAAGAAATATTTATAGTGAATGGGAATAAATCAGAGAAATTGGTATTTCACCCTCACTAATATGAGTAAAGTGAGTTAGTTTGTTACGCTTTCTCGCTAAAACAGCTGAACGGATATATATGAAATTTGGCACATGAGTAGACCATGACTCGGAGAAGGACACGTCGCGGGCATCAGCCAGTAGCTCATAAAAGTATAATTTAACAGCTAAGGAGACTGGAAAAGTTCACCCGGCCGAGATAGTCTTGTTGTTATGTTAAATGTTAAACCCAATTAATATCATAGCGTCAAGTAGAATCAGATAAGAGATAATAATAGCCTGGCATTGCATTCTGTAGATGTTATTTCCTGTGTTTTAAACCCCAACAGAAGCTCATGTACTAATAATCTCACTATCTATACAGGGTGGCAGGGACATCGACGCGAAAACTGAAACCATGGATTCAGTACATGATTCTGAAACCCCCTGCGTTGAAATTTTTCGTCGGTTATTAAAAAAAAATCAGCTGTTTCATAGAAAAGTGCAATACCTACGCGGTCAAAATGTATGGAATAGCAGATTTTTTTTAAAATAACCGACATAAAATTTCAACGCAGGGAGGGGTTCAGAATCATGTACTGAATCCATGGTTTCAGTTTTCGCGTCGATGTCCCTGCTGCCCCGTATATATAAAATTCTCGTTTCACAATGTTAGTTGCTATACTCCTCCGAAATGGTTTGATCGATTTTTATGAAATTTTATACATGTATATTCGGTAGGTCTGAGAATCGGTCGTTATTAATTGTTCATACCTCTAAGTGATAAGGGTGGTCCACCCCAAACATTTATTTAGCAAAACAACGTTTGCCGGGTCAACTAGTTTCTTTATAAAATAGAACTTGAGTCACAATAGAAATAAAAAACTTTTAATTATTTCTTCAACAAACTAGTTATTATTTCCAGTTTTGTCTGCAACACCCACACTCCATACAAAACAAAAACCGTCTTACGAAACGAAGGCAGAAGGGTTTTCGTGAGAATAGGAGGAGGGATTGTCTAAAACTCTAAATGATCCCCGGACGAGCCTGTAAAGGTTTCGCCTGTAAATATATCGGCAGTGCGATGCGGTTGCGAGCGTGGAAAAGGGCATGTGGTTAGTCAGGCTAAGAGAGTGTCATGGCGGTATTAGCTGTACGCGTACAGTTTTAAATAAAGCCTTGGGACGCCGAAACGAGATATTTTAATATCTTATCCTATACTATTAAACGAGCAATATTTGTACATATATATCGACACACTCAGTTTTAGGCAATTTTAAGTTACGATCATATTCATGTTATAAAAAAAATGCTGGTATTTTTTGCACTTACCCCTGTGTTTAAATTCCTTTGCGTACAGATTTGTACAGTGTAAAAACATTGTAAGTGAGGGTCAACTGCAGTTAATAAAAAGGTATATTTAGTTACACATCATCATCATCATTGTTTATGCTCGCCATTATTAATATAACATTGTAATTCAAGATAAACTCTTGTTCTTGTACTGATTATTTCTTATTAAAAATGAGCTTTCATCGTAACTGTTGCGGACGGTAGAGGCGCTTCTTGTACCTCCAGTCGCCCTGGGACGATCTCCCAATATTATTTAGCGTGCGCTCCCTGTTCCCTGAGCCTAGGTGGCTCCGCTGGCTAGCACACACCCCACGTACCCCTGAATACGTACCAGGATACTGCGACACACAGAGACTTATACGGTGGCGAAATGAAACATCATTATTCTTGCAATTTTCTTGAGACTTCGGCTTGCACTATTATTTTGATGTTTCCTCTTCGGTGGCTGGGCTGCGACTGACTTTACCCGAAAAATGGCCCTCCTTTTATACTATTTTTGTTAGTGCATGCCGAATTCCAGGAAATGAGTATTTCTTTATTTTTTGTTACAACCTTATAAATTCTTATTTTATATGCTAATGTACATAGAAAAACACTAATTTAAGTTAATTACTAAATAATTACATCCTTTTAAATAGCCATTTAAAAATTATTAGCAATGTAAAATTTTATACATAAAAATGACCATATCTTCTTGTTCTGTGAACCGATTTTTATCAAACAAACGTGGAAAAAGGTTTTGAGTCTAGACCTTTCGATCAACACTAAAATCAAAGAGATATCTCTATAAACAAAAAAGTGAGTTTTCAAGTTACGTAATTATGACAATTTTTAAACTCTTTGAATTTTTTCTTAAAATTTACTTTAAACACATTCAACATATTCAACAAGCATCCGATTACTATTTTGACGTAAATCTAATATAAATCTAATAGAGATTTCTCAAATAACTGTAATTTTATTACTAAATTATAAGTTAAACATAACATTCTTTAAACCTTTCGATATTACATGAATCTAACATCGCGGCCTACCCGCCACTTGTGCTATTGTGCACAGATAGGGTCATATTTTGAAAATTAAAAATTCTAATTAGAAACATATCTAAAACATTAACATTTTACAAGAAACTTACAAACTATTATGCCTTGTATGACGCAGGGCCGCACGCTACTTGCGCCCTAGTGAGCTGCAGGGGTCTGGTCGCCGACATTCTCCCCCTCGTGCGTTGCACCTTTCTTCTGGACTCGGCGATACTCCCGGCACCAACAACACCACTCTCGTACTGGGTCGCCGCAGCACTCCTCCTCTGGTCTCGACGTCGACGATCCGGACTCGGCCATCTGGTCCTGGGTATACTTGCTGGATTCTGCCGCGTGGCCAAGTACATCTCGGCAGGCTGTGGTCGACGATCAACACGATGTCCCCGACGTTAAGGTTTGAAGCGCTGTCGCTGCTCGCAGTCTTCCTTGGTAGTAGGGTGGGTAGGTACTCTCGCAGCCAACGTTGCCAGAAGTGGTCGGCAAGTCGCTGTGTGGCCTTCCAGGTGTGTTTGCCCACGAGCTCGCTGTCCGTGAAGCTGCCAATTCTTGCCGCGCCGCATGACCGCCCGAGGAGGAAGTGGTTTGGGGTGAGTGCTTCCTCCTCAAGGCTCTCGGAGATATGGGTGAGGGGCCGAGAGTTAACCATATGTTCGGCCTCCAGCAGGAGAGTGTGGAGTACCTCTTCTCTTGGTTGTTTTTCGTTGAGTGTGGCGTCTAGGGCGGTTTTTATTGATCGCACCAGACGCTCCCATGCGCCGCCCATATTAGGCGCTCCAGGAGGGATGAATTTCCACTGCACGCCAATCTTCTCAGCTTCTGATGCAAGGTCTTCTTGTTTCATTGTTTCTATGGCTTTTTTCAATTCTTTATTCGCGCCGACGAAGTTTGTTCCATTATCAGTGTAGATTATCTTCGGCATTCCTCTTCTGGCAGCGAACCTCCTCAGCGTCATAATCATACTATCAGTGGAGAGCGACGGTGTGAGCTCAATGTGTACAGCCCTTGTGGTTAGGCATGTAAACAGGGCTCCCCATCTTTTCTCGTAGCGTCTTCCCACGGTGATTGTCATAGGGCCGAAATAATCAATGCCGGTACACGTAAAAGGATGAGTGTTGTGCATCAGCCTCTCAGCCGGTAGGTTGCCCGTCGGTAGTGCTTGAGGTTTCGCCTTCTTCGTCTTGCACCACTGACATTGATGTCGAACTGTTTTGATCGCCGACCGTAGTCCCAGTACCCAGAAGCGTTGCCTTATCTCGTTCATGACCGTTGCGTGATTACCGTGATTGAAGCGGCAATGGAAATCCTCCAAGATGAGTCGTGTTATCTTTTCCTTACTGTCGAGCACGACTGGTCGCTTGTAGTCTCTGGTTACGCCTTGTATAGCGTCGATTCTTCCTTTTAGCCGCAGGAGACCATCTTCCAGCACTACGTCGAGCTTCTTTAATTTGCTGCTGTTTTCTACTTGTTTTCCTTGTTGTAGTCGCCTGATGTCTTCTTTAAAGCTTCTTTCTTGGCTTCTTCTTAACAGTAGAGTTTCAGCTTGCTCCAGTAGGCCTGTGTCCAGCGGTTTGAGTTTTCTTTCGGTTGCTTTTGAAGGCCGTTGTTGCTTCTTGACTGTCTTCTTTTTTTCTCGCGTCGTTTTCCAGGTGGGGTCTCCTTTGCTGACGTTGACTTGCTCTTTGCGCCTGCAGATTTGTATGAACTGCAGTGCTCTTGCTGTGGCTCGCCAAAGTCTCTTCCATGACGAGAACCTCTCTGGATCTGGCGACGGATGCGTGATGCTCGCTGCTGCCACGACGTCTGCTGTCCTTTCTTCGCCGGTGGTCTCTTTCTTGAAGGTTCTTGCTGCAGGCCAGTGAACTTCTTTTCTTCTCAGGAAGCTCGGTCCTGTATACCATCGGTGATTGCAGTCGAAATCTTCTGGCACGCTGCGCGTCGCATCATCTGCAGGGTTTTGTGCCGTGGGGACCCACCTCCATTCTTGAGGCTTGGTGAGGTCTTCTATCTCGGCCAAGCGATGGGCCACGAACGTCTTGAATGTTCTCGGGTCTGTTTTGATCCAAGAAAGTACGATGCTGGAGTCCGTCCAGTATGTTTTCTTTACCACCTTCAGATCCATTTCCTTTTCTACCGAATGCGCCAGTCTGCTTCCCAGGAGAGCTGCTTGTAGTTCGAGTCTAGGGATTGATACCGGCTTCAACGGGGTCACTCGCACCTTTGCTGCTACTAAGCTGACGTGGTAAGCTCCTTCTTGATTTTCTGTTCTCCAGTAAACCGTAGCTGCGTACGCTGTCTCGCTGGCATCGGTGAACGTGTGTAGCTCCCCCTCGGTGCTATGTGGCGCGAGGCATCTTGGAATTTGCAGACCTTGAAGTAGCTTCATCTTCTCTAAGTATGTTTTCCATGATTCATACTCTTTTTCTTCTATTTCTTCATCCCAACCGACACCACTTCGCCATGTGTCTTGAAGCAGCTTCTTGCCCTGGACGAGAACTGGTGACGCCAATCCTAGTGGATCGAAAGTCGACATGACAGCGCTGGTGACTTCTCTCTTGGTAGGCACCTGTAGTCCTCTTGCTATTTCTTCTGGTGTATTTCGGAGGTTTGCCCTGAAGCCAATGGAGTCCTTTTCAGTGAACCAGCGTAGTCCCAATGTCTTCTCTTCCTTCTCGCCAAGGTCCACTTCTGTCTTCTCGGTTGTTTCAGTCTTCACGTTCTGTAGCAGCTCAGGTTGATTCGATGCCCATCCTCTGAGTTCGAAGCCTGCTTTCTTATGTATGAAGTTCACTTGCTCTGTCACTCTTCTGAAATCTTCTTCTGAATGGAAGCTGTGCAGATAGTCGTCCATATAGTGGTTCAACTCGATCGCTCTGGCTGCCTCTGGATACTGTTCTTTGTAGTCAGCTGCGTTACGATTCTTCACGTAGATTGCTGTGCTTGGAGATGATGTTGCACCGAAGATAACAGATGTCATCCTGTACTTCTTTGGCGGCACGTCGCGTTGCTCCCCTCGCCACAGGAACCGTAAGCTGTCTCGGTCTTCTGGTCTGATGCGAACTTGCAGGAACATTTCTTTGATGTCAGCCGCCACCGCTAGAGGTCCTCTTCTGAATCGCAGTAGTACTCCAAACAGCGATTGCAGCAGGTCTGGTCCAGGCAGCAGAGCGTCGTTGAGGCTTCTTCCCTTTGACTTGGCTGCAGCGTCGAAAACGATCCTTATCTTTTTCTTCAACGGATGAACCACGGAGAAGTGTGGGAGATACCATGTCTTCTTAGGATCTTCTTGTCCATTAGGTGCTTCTTCCGCGTACTGACTGTCTATTAGATGCTGGATCTGCTTGCAGTATTCCGCCTTCAACTGAGGATCCTTGTCCATCTTCTTCTCAGTGTTTATCAGTCGATTCTTGGCAGAAGTGTAGCTTTCCGGCATCTGGTCCTCTTCATTTTTCCACAGAAGTCCAGCTTCGAATCGACCATCTTCTAGTCTTCTGCAGGTCTTGTCCAGGATGGTGAGCGCTCTTCCTTCTGAGTCTGTAGTAGGTCTTCTGGGCTGCACGCCGAGTGCTTCAATGGCGAAATGATCCTTGATGGCTTGATGCATTTCTTCTTCTGATGTGTTGATATGCAGACATGTGTTCAGGAAGTGTACTGGTTTCACACTTCCTATGTCTGACCCGTGGAGCACCCATCCCAGTCCTGTTCGTGACGCTACTGGCTCTCCTGGTTTCCCTTTTCTTATTTCTTGAGTCACGATCAGCTCCCAGTTGTCTTGCCCGATGAGCAGCTGTGGTGACTTTCCTTCGTAGTACAGTGAATCGGCGATCTTCTTCAAGTGTTGACATTTTTCAATCCTCCTCTTGTCCAGGAACTGCGGCGTAAGCTTCAACTCGTCGACGGTCCGGACTCTTTTCAGTGTCTTCTTATCTTCTTGATGGACCCCTTTCACTGTTAGGTCCAGCACTTGAGAATCCTTCTTCCTTATCAGCTTGCCTCCCACTGTCTCGATGACTAGTTCCTGGTTATCTCCTTGAGCGCCGATTTCTTCTGCTATCTTTTTATCCAGAAGCGACACCGTTGACCCTTCATCCATAAGGGCTAATATCTTCTGTGATCCTTGTGACCCGAAAACTTCCACCGGAACTATCTTCAGGTATGCTCTTGCGTTGTTGACCGCATTCACTGATGCAGTGACACTGGCCACCTCTTCCGACGGCTCCTTCTTTTCTTCTGATGCCTTTTCTTCCGACTTGACGTGCAGCAAATGATGATGCCACCTCTTGCATTCCTTGCATGGTGGTTTCTTGCAGCTCTCCTTCCTGTGTCTCCCTTGAAGACATTTGAAACAGACGCGACTCTTCTTGACAGCTGCCCAGCGATCTTGTACCGATGCTTTCAGGAACTTCTGACATTCGACGAGGAAGTGTTCACCCTCACATACCGGGCACGTTTTTTCCGATTTTTTCGAATCTTTTTCTTTGAAGTCCCTTTCTTTTGTTGAATGCGTCGCTTGCCGCTGGGTTCTTCTGAATCCACCTTTTTCTTCTAAAGTCGCGAAGGCTCCACATTTGTCCGCTTCTGTGTTCAGGAATCTGGATACCAGCGTCAGGTCGGAGAACTCGCCTTCTACTGACGCTGCAGTGAAGTCGTACCACCGGAACTTAAGCACTGTAGGTATCTTCTCTATTATTTGTTTCACCATTTCAGGTGAATGCAGGTACTGTGGTTTCTTCAATCCCTTGATGGCTGCTACACTGTTGTTGATCTGGCTTGCGAAGATGCATATGTCTCTTGGATTTTCTGATATCTTCGGTAGTGCCCTGACCTTGTCCAGTTCGGCTAGCACCAGCGCATCAGGTCTTCCGTATCTTCTCTTGAGGGCTTGCATCACTTCCAATGGAGAGGCTTCGGAGTACAGCAGACTCTTGATTGCTTCTCTTGCGTTGCCCTTCAGCGCTCTTCTGAGTCGCGCCATGTTCTGGACGTCGGTGAACATCGATGCAGTATCTTCGTAGACGACCTTGAACGCCAGCCATTCACTGCTGCTGCCGTCGAAGTAGGGTAACTCGTGGATGTACTTCGGTTGCGCTGCTGGTCCTCCTCTTGTGGTGAAGGCTTCTCTTAATGCTGTCGCCAACGCTTGGATCTCGATAGTAGGTCCCTTTGTTGCGGAGCTTTCTTCTGGCTTCACCTTACGAGGTTCTTCTGACGTGTGCTGATCGCGTTGTTCCGGTTGTTCCATGTTGCCGTCTTCCAACACCGATGACTGGATCCAGTTCTGCACCTGTGCTGTTCTATCTTCTTGGTCTGCCTGGTCTTCATCCACGGAGTCTTCATCTTCACATTGTGCCAGCTCCAATCTGACGCGAGCAAGTTTCGCCGCCGCCTGTGCTTGTTTCAATTCTAGACGTGCTACTTCTTCTCTGGCTGCTAACTCGCGTCTTCTGGCTGAAGAACTCGTGGTCTTCGTGGACCTAGCTTGACGACTAGTCCCCTTCGGTTTCAAGGTCGTGGCGGAGCCATGAACGCCCTGTTCCGTAGCTTCTTCTGGGGTTTTTCTGGTCGTTTCCTTCTGTGCGGCATCTTCTTTCTTCTGTCCTTTCTTCTCGGATGCCGCCGTGGTCGCAGTTGTAGCCGTAGCCTCCGTAGTCGTAGTCTCTTCTGTGGTCGCAGTTCCCGATGAAGTGTTCGTGTCCGATGTAGTTTCAGTTCCCGATGATCCTGACGCTGACGTGACCCCTTCTGATGCAGATGCTTCTTTTGCCGCGTCCTTTTCCGTTGGTCGCGACGTCGAACGTGAGGGGGCATCCTTCTGCGATCTGGTAACCGGCATCTTGAAATCTTCTTATCTTCTTATTTTTGAACTCTTCTGTCTTGCAGGGAATCCGGAACTCGAAGGACCAACTGTTGCGGACGGTAGAGGCGCTTCTTGTACCTCCAGTCGCCCTGGGACGATCTCCCAATATTATTTAGCGTGCGCTCCCTGTTCCCTGAGCCTAGGTGGCTCCGCTGGCTAGCACACACCCCACGTACCCCTGAATACGTACCAGGATACTGCGACACACAGAGACTTATACGGTGGCGAAATGAAACATCATTATTCTTGCAATTTTCTTGAGACTTCGGCTTGCACTATTATTTTGATGTTTCCTCTTCGGTGGCTGGGCTGCGACTGACTTTACCCGAAAAATGGCCCTCCTTTTATACTATTTTTGTTAGTGCATGCCGAATTCCAGGAAATGAGTATTTCTTTATTTTTTGTTACAACCTTATAAATTCTTATTTTATATGCTAATGTACATAGAAAAACACTAATTTAAGTTAATTACTAAATAATTACATCCTTTTAAATAGCCATTTAAAAATTATTAGCAATGTAAAATTTTATACATAAAAATGACCATATCTTCTTGTTCTGTGAACCGATTTTTATCAAACAAACGTGGAAAAAGGTTTTGAGTCTAGACCTTTCGATCAACACTAAAATCAAAGAGATATCTCTATAAACAAAAAAGTGAGTTTTCAAGTTACGTAATTATGACAATTTTTAAACTCTTTGAATTTTTTCTTAAAATTTACTTTAAACACATTCAACATATTCAACAAGCATCCGATTACTATTTTGACGTAAATCTAATATAAATCTAATAGAGATTTCTCAAATAACTGTAATTTTATTACTAAATTATAAGTTAAACATAACATTCTTTAAACCTTTCGATATTACATGAATCTAACATCGCGGCCTACCCGCCACTTGTGCTATTGTGCACAGATAGGGTCATATTTTGAAAATTAAAAATTCTAATTAGAAACATATCTAAAACATTAACATTTTACAAGAAACTTACAAACTATTATGCCTTGTATGACGCAGGGCCGCACGCTACTTGCGCCCTAGTGAGCTGCAGGGGTCTGGTCGCCGACAGTAACCTTAGGTAAAATTAACATTTTATGAATTTTATCTCAGACATACAATTTATTTTATTTAATGTAGTACCTTTTATCACACTTTATGCGATTGTATGTCTGTTACAATGACATTTTGTACAGTATGTTGTGGAATGTCATTGTAACTCACAAAACGTCTTAAAATATACATAAATATAATAATACAATCATATGAATGTGTAGCTAATCCCTCGTTGACTCATATTTTCAAGGTTGGTTGGCATTAAGACTTAACCGAAATCTGAGAGAATTTTTTAAATCTTTGACGCGCTCTCCTGTAAAGTTACTAAATATTAGTTACAGTGTTATTCCTTGCAGGTGTCGATATATTTGTACTCACGTTCTCGAAATGGGCTCCAACGATTTCGATGAAAGTTGCAATATAGGGGTTTACGGGAGTGAAAAACCGATCTAGCTAGGTCTTATATCTGGGAAACCGGCGTGCGTGTATGAACTTCATACATCTGGGCATACACGCACGTTGGTTACGAGTATCACGCACCTGACTTTCCTGAAGAACTTCAACAAGTTGACCCCAGAAATATCATTGTCTGGCGTAATTAAGACTAAGAATACTATCGCAGAAAAGCAACAGCTAAACCACTGTGCGAATCAGATGTTCTTAAGCAAATCTAAGGCACTGGTGGCTGGTGACAAGCTGTTCATGATTTTTAATACGTTTTGTATGGAATCGTCGCACACGTGCAGCGAGTGTCGTCCACTCGCGACTCAGTGTCCGCGACACTCCACCGGTGGCGACCACTCGCTACTCGCAACTGTACTGCAGAGCAGGAGTATTACAAATTGTAGCGGCCACCCCGACTACTAGTGGCAGTCACCGACCACCTTCGTTTGCGCGGTACCAAAGGACGTGGCGCACGACAGCCACCGGTGGCTGTGGTCGGTGGCCCGTTTGCGCGGAGCCTTACTAGAAATTGTAACCCGTCTTTTACAGGTCATTGTTCAGCGTTGAATAACACACTTACAATGGCAATGCCTTTCATTTTGACAGTTCAACAACATTTATTGCGTTATTTACGTGGTCGAGTAGACGAATTTTTCATACGTATGAAGCAATGGATTAGCAATTTCCTTCATAATCTTTCGGAGTGTGTGTTACGCAAAGATGCTGTTCAAATTACAACAAGTTATACAATGTTACCCGTCTATATACAAGAGTGTAGAAAGAAGACTTATTTAGCTACGAGCTACGCGAAGCCTACGCCGATCACATGATCGGCCATTCACCTCGACCTACGCCATGCGGCTACGCGCCTACGCCAAGTTTTTCACCGAAGTAAAACTTGACGCCTACGCTTTAAAGAAAATGATATCTTGTTATTTTCTTCTTGGAAAATTGTTTTTCTTGTACTCAAAACAATATGAAATTTAGTTGTGAAGGTCGGTCACCTGTACAAAGAGGCATAGGTTTTTCGAAGTGAAAACTTCTTTAGGCGCGTTGGGCATTTTTGAGATGGGACTAAACCATTGATTTCGCGACACTGTACCGACACCTCATTTTTGTAAACGCGATTGTGCTCTTTGTTTATATTACATTACGGATCAATGTTCTATGCAAGTATTTTTTACTTTAAAGGTTTTGTAAACGCGATTGTGCTATTTATTTATATTACGGTACGGATCAATGTTCTATGCAAGTATTTTACTTTAAAGGTTTTGTAAACGCGATTATGCTCTTTATTCAGATAAGGTTACGGACCAATGTTCTATACAAGTAATTTTCTTCCACCAAGGCGAAAAAAATACTAAATTAGTTAATTTTCACTTAGTAGTTTGGAAGTCAATTGTATTTTTTGTAAAAAAGTTTTTTTTTAATAAACTTTCTTAGGGTTCTATTTAAATAAACTATCTCGTTGCTACATATCTTGACTATAATGATATTTCCCCCGAGTGTTGTGTAAATAAATTCCGGCCAGGCCCAGTAGGGCGTGAAAAGGGCTTCCATTGAAAACGGATCGTCTTGATGAGGTTCTATTTTTACGCCTGAAAACGATATCTAAGAATATTTCAGGAGCCATTTATAATATAAATAGGAATGGCTCGTGTAAAGTTATTTTAGATGTGCTAAGGATTCATTCAAATTAAAGTTGTTGGGTTAAATAATTTCTGATGTCAAAGATTTATTTGTTTACCTCGATTGTGGTTAAAAAGCTCTGTTCTCTTATAGACAGAAAGACGGACGGTGTCTAGTTTAGTAATATGGTCCTGTTGGTACCCTTTTGATACGGAACTCGAAAAAACCTCTATACTGTATTTCTATTTTCTTAATGTCCCTCGGCAAACTTCGTGTTTCGTCAGTCGTCGGATTTCTATCAGTTGCCCTTTGCACTTGGTGCAGACCGGATGCTCTCACTTCGAAGTATATAGAGTTGTGAATACTCTTTTAACTTAATGTAATTTGTTTAAAAAATGGGAAGAAAGCCGCTAAAGTCGCAGGCACGAACATAGTTTTACAGCTCTATATAGTTCACACGGAAATCAAAACAAAACAACAATAAAGTACTTAGTCCCATAGAGAAAGTTGTTCAGGATGATGGTCTGTACCACCTTCAAATTTGGCCAAACCTCCCTGATACGACCTGTATTTAAATCTGTAACACTTTATTAAACTTCAAAGTTTTCCAGTAAATTCTAAAAGATTTTGATTATGACGGCATTTCTTGAATTCTTTATAGAGAACGCAGGCACAAGGTAATATGAAGTGGTCGCGAGGCTGACAGTTCATATAATATGTCATGAAGATAGAATTTATCGGGTTAAAATATATTAGAATTGATGTGGAATCTTGGAAAATTTTAGTAAGCTTATCTTGTTTTGTAAACAAGACTTTTCTTTCGGCATGGTTTCAACCATCGAGCCAGTTTTTGTAAGGGAAATATTTAACTACGCGTCAAAAAATCTGTAAAAAAGAAACATTTTGAAAAAAATAAAAAACGGAATTGACAAATATACGAAAAAAGAAAAAGTTGAACTAAGTTCGATAATAATTTTGCACAAGAACTGCAACAGAAAGTCTACATCACATATTTGTAGGTAGACCTTGCCACAGTTGCACCTCTACATCCTTTTGCACCATTACTCAAATCCACCCATGATACATTGTAATAGGAATCATACTACCAAAAGATCTTCGCCATATCAAATACAACAAAATATCATATACGCAACAAAGCGTAGCACAATTTAAATTATCTCGACAAGGATCCCATAACTCATGGCGGTATCTCATCTCCGTAAATTAGGCACTTTGTGCGAATGAGTAAGCTCATATTTGAAACATTTAAGGAGTAACTTCAAAATTGAAGCTAGTCTGATTTATTTCAGAATTGTGGCTTTTAGATTTGTGCATGTGGTATAACTTATAGAATTGCCATCACCAGTTACGATGATTTTGGAGTTATAACTTAACCCGATAAAGGTAGATAGGTCCCCAAATGGTCGCCCATTTGGGGACCTATCTAGCATTGGGCGTTATTTGGCCTTTAAATAATTTAGTATTATGAAGGATGATTGATGGCCGGCAGCGCAGGACCTGTAGTTTTGTCGTTACTTGGAAGAGGCTTATGCCCAGTATTGAACGTCTTTCGACTGAAAGTCTCAAGACGAAGAAGTCTCTATAATTATAGGATATACTTCGAAGACGCTGGTGAACTTTACCCTGAACAGTTTTATATACCATTCCCAAAAGTTAAAATTCTTCAGCTGCTCTGCGACAACCCGCCTAACTAATTCACATCTCACCACTGGCAGCCATAAAGGAATCACAACGTAACCACTGGCATTGAAACAAGCCCACACAATCATTGGACGACCTCTCCAATTTTTCCCTCATAACTGGGCCTACGGGAGTACGGAAATTATCCTGGAAACTTCCAAACCATTCACACCTTTATAATAAGAAATGTAAGGGTTGAAATTGTGTGAGGGTGCTGTAGTTTCGGAAGGATTTGGAGAAGAAGAAATATAATCGAGTTAATGAGATACGCTTCACGTCGGATATCATTGCGCCATCCCGTTTGGAGTGTCAACAGGGTACGATTCAAAGTAAGATATTTTTCTTTTGGTACCTGTTATTTGTTCGATCCCAGGACAGATTTGGGGTCAATATTTGCTTGGGAAAGTCTGGCTCTTTGCAAAGTTGATTTTAAGTCTTCAATTTCTTACTTTACGTCATGACAGTCATAACAAGGAGTTCTCTTGCAAATATTTTTCTTGGCTGTTTAAGAGATATTTACTTAAACTTTCATGTTTCTCGAAACGTTTTCTGATGAATTCTGGAGGCTTATGTGCTAATTTAATTTAATAATTTAACCAATTACTCGTATTTACTTAACAAGCTCAATAAAAATCTACTTTATTTCTCACTCCACCTATTCCTTCTAATCAAAACCAAAACACTGCTGATTAATTTTTCGTCGTCAAAGGATCAAACATGTCTGAGAAATGGAAAAATTATATATCGCACATTCCTTCACGTATTCAATTTCTTGTGTCAACGTATATACGTGAGTCTGTTCGTCTAATTGCGTGCCTAATGTGAGATGAAGTGAAATAAAGGCTCGTCTGAGCAGGACTGCTAATACATATTACCAAAATGTCGGGGGAGAAACGTTCGATAATTCAGAGGTGACTTGTGTAAGGGCATAGATTAGTCCAGATGGTTCACTCCGCAAAATCATTTAAATAAAAACCGACTCTTGATACGACACAATAAAGTGCAATTCAGATCGCACAGCGCTAATTACCTTCCTCTCTTTCTATCGCGTATCTAACTCTTATATCTTCTGGCTACGCTACGCTCATTGAATTCGACAAGCTCGGGTCGGTGACGCTGAATCGGGTATTCTCAGTCCCAGTCGGTCGGTGACGCTGAATCGCGTATACTTGGCTCCAGTCGTAAGTTTTCTTTCCGCTTTAAAATTAGCAAAACTACATTTCAATATTTATTGACATTAATCTCCCGACTCTCGAACACGTAACCAAAACAAAACGAACCGGTACAGTTCAAACAAATACCCAATTTCACAGGTTGGCAATAAATCTTACGCGTCCGTATGCGTGTGCGCACGTCAACTATCGTAATGGGGCCGCCGTGACAAGACAAGACCGTTCGGCATACACTCAGGGGTGCTACACACTTTTTTGGCTCAGCACATTCGATTCGACCGTATTTGTTGATCAACAAAGCCGATCCGAAGCAATTACTACACATGTCATATTCGGGTTTAATTATCAGATTGGCAAGTTCTCCTCGGCATCTGCTCTCGCTGAATCACGTTCGGGTCGGCTCGGCACAATTCGAGCTAAGCCCAAGCAAATATACAGCATTATAAAGGTCAGGAGCGCTAGGTACGCTCCTGACCTTTACAATGCTGTACTCGCAACCTGTGAGCGTGTATGACCAGATGTATGAACGTAAACGACGCAAAAGGAGTATGTAAGGATCTCAGATGGCGTTCTGTAGTTTCAGAAAAAGGGAAGAATTTATCTACATATATATCTACATATTATATTCGATTCTGCCGCCCGATTGTACCGAATCATGTTGACCCGAACTAGTGTGTAGCAACCCTGACATGTGATGGAACGTATTTGTAGAATGGACAGTTTAAATACTATGGATAGGACATGGGGATTTTCCATTGGAACATTGGTGACGTAGATATATTTGGATGTTGTAGGATCAGAGCAGAATATTTTCAGATGTAGTGTGCATTGGCAAATGATGCGCAGGATTATAAAATTCTGGTACGGGTTATGTTTAAGAATTGGGAAAAACATTACTAGGGCAAAAATGTTAGTCATACATAGTTTTCTGTTTTCAAATGAAACACTTCTCGTCTCTGAAACGATTTGGCACTCGGGCAGATAATAATTTTAAACACTGGACAGAATAGTAATTAACAGTTGATTGATTCGCTCTATTTATTCCTCGACGATTAGTAGGAGATAATTATTGTTCAGTAAAAAATCTTGCCGGCGGATTCTGATGGGAAGGTATCTAATAATTATTGTATTGGATCACACTTGCCAGACGAATGGTAATTTGTGTAATATTATTGCTAAGTAGGTAGTTGGCGCACCGATGAAGCAGAATATCTTTATAATACAGTTCCGTAACTGTAAGGAGATTTAAGTGTTTAACATGATTGAGATTTTTGTCTGCAAGAGGCAAGGACAATTTTATCCAATAAAAAACATAGCACAAACGTTAGTTTATTCCTTTCGAAACGAATGAATCTTTGTATCATGAGTTTCGTTTTTTAAATAATAGTTTTCGTATGTTATCCTAAAATTCCAACATCCATGCGTCAAACAAAACTGATCAAATGTATACAGACTTCATAAATCCATAGAGTAAGTAGAGAAGTAAAACGCGAGACAATTCGATTTCGCGCATTCACCGCGTACGCTCGGCCGCGGTATCTCAGCACATTTGGCAGCGAATGATAGACTAAATTCAGAACTATTTCACGTCGAGATAAATGGGATTTTGTTAGCACTTGTCTGTAATACTGTGGAATTGTTTGGTGTTAGATATTGATTTGGTTTTGAAATGAACACACTGTATCTTGGTTAGGGGATAATTTTGGCAGTTAGATGATGGATCTGTGAGTCTTGGTTGGGAATAGATCAATGAGAGACAGAGTGTTTAGTTATGTGATGTGTTGACGATAGATAAATGCGTTTTGTAATTTGAATGAGATGCAAGAAGCACAGGACCGGTAGATGTGGCGACGCTTGGCGGAGGGCGGAGGCATATATCGAGCAGTGGATGTCATTTGGTTGAAATGGTGACTATGATGATTTGAATGAGATTAGGTAATGCCTATATATGTAGCTCGAAACTGCAATCACAATAGGTATTGTCATAATTTTGGGCTCCAAAACCACTTCTAGAGCAAGTTACCTTATCAGAGGGGCAATTCATATTAAGAAAGTTCGCGTTATAACTTCGGTTGCAATGTTGACTTGTTTGTAGCTGAGATGAGATTGCCAGGTAACACAAGGTAACACATTCTAACATTCTGAATAAAAATCCTTGGTATTTTTAATCGACTTCCAAAAGGAGGAGGTTCTCAATTCGACTGTATGTTCTTTTTTGTTTTTTTTTTTTTGTATATTTGTTACGCGATTACTCCGCCAATTATGAATTGATTTTAATGATTCTTTTTTTGTTTGGTAGGTCATACTTTAGAGGTGGTCCCATATAAATTTTATTAAGTTTGCTTGAGTAGTTTTTGAGTTAGCTTCAATAATACGTATTTTTTCCCACTTAGTATGTGGATGATAAGTTCCTGTCACTGTTCATAGCAGGTAGTGGTATTCGAATTTGTGTGGGGTAGGTACCAAAAAAAAAAAAAAAACTTTTACAAAAAAAATACAACCGACTTCCAAAAAAAAACACGACAAAGTGAAAAATAATTCGGAAGTCGGTGGCAAAAAGCGAAAATTCTAAACCAAAGACACCGACTTCCGAAATTATTTTTCACTTTATAGTGTTTTTTTTTTGGAAGTCAGTTGTACTTTTTTCAATAAATGATTCATCAGAACTTGTACAGTTATCTGCCAGCATTGCATTTATTGTGTAGTTGTAACAACGGAAGTTGTCTGTCGTCACATTATGATTATCGTTTTCTTTCGTCGGTCGGCTTTTTAATTGACTCAATAATATTTTCATTATTTCAGTAACTGGGTTCTGTGGCTATATGCCAATGAAAAGAAAGTTTTAATGTGAATTTTATTATTTAATGCAGAATCACTGTTATCTTTTCTAAAAGAGTAAGAATCTTCGTAGATACAACTTAAATAATAAACGAATTCATCCCCAAGCGATCTCTAAATTCCGTGATGTATTATATTATACATCGTATTACAAAAAAGAAATATTCACAAAAGGTATACTAGAAAGGTGAGCGAGAAGGATTTTAAAAATTACGAAATAAATGGACATGTTTGCCTCGCATCTGGTGTAGGAGACGTAGTTTCGAAACAATGGCTTTTCCGATTAATTTATTCTCCAAAGATAATTTCCACCCAAACTCCGCCCCCATGCACCCCATCACTCCACTATGTACTAAACGCTAACACGTCAGTAATAAAGTTGAAAATCGCGTGCGCGCTTTGGTCGTGTTCGAGCACGGAACTAAATGTCGTAAATCACAATTCTTATTTCGTTTATAACTAAAGTAATAATTGATGTAGAGAAGAAATATCTTACATCTGGATAATAAACTATATTTTCTTACTGTCAATAATTATTTTAGACATAAAAGCCGAGTAGTCTTGTATTTGTTTCAAATAATCTTTAAAAAGACATGATTTTCGTAAAAAAAGTTAATCGAGCGAAAATGTTTCAATCACGTAACTGTCTTATTATGGAACGAAAAAGATCCAATAAGTCACATACTAAAGTTCCATTTTGATTGTATGCGTGACTTTTTCAGAATATTTATGCAAATTACAATTTAGGGAGCCTTCTCTTAAGGGGGAAGCGTCAGGGTAGCCCGCGAAATTCAAATTTTCTTACGTTTTTTGCATTTTGCAGGTCAGTGTCAGGTTTTATGTTGATTCGCGGCCGTAACAAATATGGCTTTACTCAATTATAATCATTACAATCAGCAATACAACTCCATAAGTTAGTTATCTTCTTCTTAATCACTATTGCTGGTCTAACAGTAGCAGTATCATGATACTGACTTGCAAATTGCAAAAAAACGAAAGAAAATTTTAATTTCGCGGACTACCCTGACGCTTTCGCCTTAAAGCAGCGTTGTACGCTCAGTGCGAGGAAACTCTCAGGAATACATAGGTAAATTTTATGTATTTGTTCTCTGTTAATGTCAAGCGACATTGCGGCAGACCCAGAAAGAGATGGGATGAGCAGGATGTCTAGGTCCTTAAGTGAAAAGAGAGTAAACGGAGTCCTTTGCCCTTCAATGGGACATCACACTACAGGCTTTGGTTCCAAATGTTATTGTTCAGCATGTAACATCGAAAATAGAATTAGTAGCAAAACTTCTGTAACTTACTTGTTTAGTATTAATACGGTAAGTAAACAGAGCTCAGGTGAGATTGTAGTAATTGTGATGGATCACAAGTATGGAGCTCCACAAATGTAACTATGTTATGTAATTCTTGGAATAAGTTGCCGTTTCTCTGTTGCTAAGTATTCTATGTGTTACAATTTGATCCTCCTTCTTCTTTTGATTCGGGAAACGTTCGTGTTTGTTTTTTTAATTGTTCACCCCCTTCAAAGTACAATCGTCAGGGGCAAAATCTAAAAGTGTCTCTTTTCAGCAAGAACTACGAAACGGCATGCCTGCCGAACTCTTTAGGATTTTGACAATGAGTGACTACTAGTGAAGGTCGCAGAAATTCGTTGAATACCATCAGTGCTAGATCAGCGTTTGCCTATGTTCAGGAGTGAATTTGTTACCTGACTACGGTGAAGCAGAAAAGGAGGGTTATAATTATGACCGGTATGTTCATATATATGTTCATCGATTCCCTCATAACTTCTAAACTACTTATCATAATTTGACAAATGAGGTATCGTTGGAAGCGTATTGATCGTCTGCTAGTTATAGGCTAGTGACGTTGAATATGACGCCCTCTAAAAACATAAAAAGACATCATCATCATTTCAGCCACTGCTGGACATAGGCCTCTCCCAAGCACCGCCACTTCGACCGATTCTGTGCTTTCCGCATCTAGCGGATTCTTGCCGCCTTCACAAGGTCATCGGTCCATCTTGTGGGAGGCCTTCCAACACTACGTCTTCCGGTACGCGGTCGCCACTCCAGAATCTTTCGACCCAATCGGCCATCCGTTCTGCGAGCATTTGACAAATATGGTATTGGAAGCGTATCGCGCGATCGTCTGCTAGTTATAGGCTATGTGACGTTGAATATGGTGCCCTCTAAAAACATAAAGACACGACCCAAAAAACACTGATGCCATGTCGGGTATCAAATGAAAGAGCTTAATTTACACATTTCAATAATATGTGTAACCCCCAAAATAATGTAAATAAAAATAAAAGTTGTGGAAACTAAAACTAGTTTTTTTTTACTGCTATGATGATGACGATGAGTGGTATTTATGGCTTTTTCAATATTATGTTCATTTGATATATCAATGTACAGTACCGACCAAAAGTCCATAAGCAATCTCACAAAGCAATAGACTGACGCTTCGGTTTGACTTACGACCTTCTTCTATAAGTTGTTACAATACTGTAGACACGCACATTACACACACACACTCACTTTGTCTGCAACCAATGACTAGTTCGATAATCATCATTCGTTTTTAGTTTCATTCGTCTTGTTCACATAAATATTAAAGTTTAGCAGGTAGACCACAAAAAACTAAGTAAATTATTTCGATTTCTGTGGGGTAGATGCAGTTTGTTACAAGTATTCAATTAATAGAACTTTGTTGGTTCGTGCCGTGATAATATTGGTGACGAGCATTTAGCGCAGTGTTGTGGTTATTATTATCAAAAAGCAGGCATAAAATATATTGAAGAGATCAGATCAGATCAGAGAATATTATTGCGCTGCGTAAAAGTGAAGTGAATATCTAATAAAACCGGACTAAGTGTGAGTGTTATCATTTATATATTTCATATTTTACTAAACATAAATCCTAATCAAGGGTATTGTTGATAGAACAGAGGTATTGTTGAGACAGAAGATGCCTTTAAAGTTTGAAATTCATTGTGAGGTTTAATTCGATTAGTGAATAATAAATAATTAGGTATTATGTGTAATAAAAACAATGTTTTTCTTTGTTCTAGAGAAATACTGTGACGGTTAAGAGATATGAGGAAGGGGCTTATTATCGAGTAGCAGCGACGTCAAATGGTGAATGAAACAAATGGTTTCATACCAACGAGATATTTTGCTGAATTATTAAAAACACGTCATTATGAACCGTTCGCCGTGCACTCTGAAGGCTTGCATCACTGAAGACCAGCTAGAAAACCGTTTTTGACCTTAAAATATTGACCGTACCAACTTAATAAACAACAGATTCGTTATTGCATGAATTTATGGTAACGAATTTTTTAAGCACGTTTCAATAGGGTGTTTGTCGTATTTCTTGCAGATATACCGAAATTGTTTAATATTATTTTAGTAATAGTATTATTTTAGGATTAAAATTTGAGGTTTAGTTTCAATCTTCTTTTCGTAAAGAAAATGAATACTTAAGCTATAACCTCAATACCAACCAATATTTACTAAAGCCAAATAAAGTTTAAAATAATTAATATAAACAACTGCCTTTAACCTTAAAATCAACAATTTTGTCAGTAGATTTTTTTACATTTTAAGTAGTCTAATATTCTTATTTATTGCTTAATTACTTAGACCATGATCAAAGCTTTATATTTATGGTGCAAAAAAATCCATTTAAAATTTAAAACATTTCAAAATTTAAATATGTCAAAATAATACAAATTGCTTCTAAGTTTCTAGACATCTATTTCACATATTATTCAGGTGAAGTAATGATAAATAATTGTAGCAGTTTGATAACTATACTTAAGTAAAATAAACATAACGAATAAATATTATTTATTTTTTATTATAACATATCACGCATTTTTTATTCTAAACCCTTTATTGCAATAACAACATTAATAAATAGGCAGGATATTTAAAAATATTATTATTGCAAACAAAAATAATAATATTTGCAAAAACCATCTTGAATCTAAGACCAACGCTTAACGCCTTCTGCTATCTGCACATATAATTTACTTTCGAATTTTAGCAATGCGATACACTGGCCAAGGTCACGCGTACGAGTATGATGCGTGCTAACAAAAGTTATGGAAATATAAGTGCGGCGCCCGCGAACCGTGACGATACGATAGTGTGTAGTTCAAAACTGCGTTCTCTGTGGTGTGTGTACGGCACTCACACCACAGACGTCTGACTGTTTACACATACAAATGTACGGACTATACCGCGTGTTCACAGCAATACGACTCTTAGCGTGCTCATGCACTTTTGAGCGCTTACTGTACAGACGCCAGCACATCAAGCTACTACAATCTGTCAAATTTATTTAATAGATTTTCAACTTTATCGCCGAAGTATAAGGTTCAAATATGATTGGGAAAATTTGACAGTTTCGGGTAGCTTGATGTGCTGGCGTCTGTACCTGTTCTAACAAAATAACTTGACTCATTACTTTCCTAATTACCTTTTGACTTTTAGCAGGTACATAAAGGCAAGAACAGCCAGCAAATTCCCAATTAATTAATTCTTGTTAACAAAGAAAGTACCAACATGTCAAAATTACCTTACCTACACGTGTTAAGGTAACTTAGGCTGAATAATGTCTAGACTTTAGGCTAATTTCAAGAAAATCTAGAACTAACTATATAATTATTATTACTAAGTTTAGTGACGCGGCGTTTTGTTTGTGTTATATTAATTAATTAATAATCGTGTTTTTAACATAGGTATAATGTGCCGCCAGAACATTAGTGTTTAAAGGTAATTAGAACGGTTGTTAAAACGTTACCTGTGGTAATTTATGCTGTACGTATTGTTAGGTTCTTTAAGAATTTTGGTATTTAATTTGATTTAAAGTTTATTTTTATGGCAACATTTGAATGAATACACGTGCTCAGCCGGAAGTAATTTTAAATAACGTTTTAAAATATGAAGGGTTTGGCGGCGACGCCGAATGACATTCTGACTTGAGCACTGGTAGAGTTCGGACGTAAGCCTTCGAGTGTTACTTACGTGTGCCGAACTAAATAATTGGTCTGTGGTGGAAATATAACTGACAAAATGGAGGTACACCTCTGTCTTACCCTTCAGGGAAAACGACCGTGATGTTATGCTTTGATATTTTCGTGACGGGTATTAATTTCACAGCTACATACTAATAACTGTGAAAATTGTAACTACAATTTGTCATAAATCATTTCAGTGCCAACCGTTACTTGTTACAGGAATTCTGATTAAACTTTGAAAATGGTACGGTAGGTAATTTCCTGAAATTATATGTATAGGTAAGAACGACAAGACGATTAGAAGTCAAACGGAATTTGAAACTTATTAATTACGAAGGAATTATAATTTCTTTTGTAAAAATTGTGCGTAAAGTTTCGACAGAATAATTAGCTGCGAGGAAATAATTATTTTTTGTTACGAGTTCTTAAACAAATTAAGCACTTACTGTCTTTTACTTTCCGAAGCGAGTGGTCCTATTCGCTTGAAGAAAAATAACAAATAATGTCACAAGCAACTGGAACCGCTGTACCAGTCTGACAGCAGTCCCAGTTGAGGATTGGTGGCCCAGTGGTAGCGGCCTCGACTTACGAGTTGTAGGTCGTGGGATCCAACCCAAACAGGCAATAATTTCATCACCACTGCTCTCAAAACAGTGAAGGTAAACATCGTAAGGAAACCGGCATTTCCTAGAACCAAAAACCCCACTCTCTCTCGAAGAGAGGAGGCCGGTGACCCAGTAGTGGACACGCAGCGTCTTATGATGCAAGTCGCTTGAGTACTCATATCACGAAGCACACTTTTCTGAATGAAAAGGTAGTTTCTACTTAAAAGGTAACTTATTGAACTCATTTATGGGAAACTAGCTTGTGCCCGCTACATCGTTCGCGTGGAAGTCCTAAGACACCACAATATACTAAAATAACAGTCACATTTTGCATACTACTGAATTCTGCAGGACGAGCTCGTCCTGCAGAATTCAGTAGTATAATAAAAACTATCTTTGCTCTAAAATAACTAATTTAATTCTGAATGTAGTTATTTAACCTTAAAATAGATATTAATCCCCAAATGAATCTTAAAGTTGTTACCCCAATATCATAATCTAAAACTGTTCAATAAAACTACATATTTACAAATTTTAGGGATAAGGAAAATAATATGAAACACCAAGATATTATGTCATTCATTTATATTTCTTTGCCAACATCAAATTCAATGTTCTACACCATACCATCACAGCTCCTATTCCCCAAGTAATATCGCTATTTAATCAGTTTTCTAATATTTACCATAAAGCTAATATGTAGGTTACTTAATTTACAGTAGATCTCCAACCAATGCTATGCCAATCTATTTTTTAACCGACACAGTCTTACCGTCATGAGCGCCCGACCCAGAAGGGCGTTGTTCCGCCATTTTGACATATCGAATCTTTGGGTGTTGCCAGTACAATATCCAACAATTTCGTACTAATAAATTGAAACCCAACAGTAGCAATATCCCATTACTTGCTAAGATTTTCGTTTTTAGTGAATTAATGAACGCATTTGTTCCTGATATACCTACTACATAATGACACAACATTGATACAGTGACTGATACATTCTTACAGAGTATTCCTGACGAACAGTTATCACTAAAATAATATAACAGTAGATTGGGATATGATACGGTATGATAGGCCCTTTTCCCATGGGGCATAACACATTTGCGCATTCCTCAATTTTCCTTTTGCTTTTTCCACGTTCATACAACTTGCGTTAACGCGCATCAGTTTCCAAATAATAATTAAAAAACATTACCGAAGTAAAACTGCAAAAATAAATCCACAAAAATTATATTCGAGGCAATAAATAGCAATCAATAGGAACAATAACTGCGGGATGCAAACGAATATCATTTCATTTAATTAATATGAGTATCTGTATTGTTGATATGCATGAGATATTTTTTAGGGTTCCGTAGTAAACAAGGAACCCTTATAGTTTCGTCATGTCCGTCTGTCTGTCTCTCTGTCCGCGGTCTAGCTCCAAGACTGTTAGTACTAGAACGTTGTAATTTGGCATGGGTATACTCATTAATCATGCCGACAAAGTGATAAAATATTTTTTTAGGGTACCTCCCCTACACGTAAATTGGGGATGTTTTTTTTTTTCTATCCCTTGTCGTGGGGTATCGTTGGAAAGGTATTTCAAAAACATTGTGAGTATTAATACCATTTTTGAATTCAGAGATCCGTTTGCGAAATATTAAGCTTTAAAGTGACAATTTTTATTAGAGTCAAGTGTCAGCCAGCTAAATGGTTGATTTTAGATATGTGAAAAAATTCACGGCAGTAGCTTATATAACGAATTTAAAAGGAAAACTATCACAGCTGAGTAGGCTTTACAAGTTAACGAGTAATAATAGACCAACTTAGATTTGCGGTTGTAAAAACATGTTCTCCCATACAATCTGTATGAAAGATTTTTTTGTCAACTACCTACAAAGTTAAGTTTGTTCTTGGGATAAATTCATCCCAACTACGGAACCCTACATTGTGCGTGGTCCAACATGCACTTGGCCGGTTTTTTTATGTTAGCCTTCTGTTCCAAGGAAGGCGGTAGCGTAGTAATCAATGAAAATAATTACTCAGTCTGTAATTCTGATACGGTAATTTCCTCATCAATCAATCTGCCTTGCCTTTTCCCAACTATGTTGGGGTCGGCTTCCAGTCTAACCGGATGCAGCTGAATACCAGTATTTTACATGGAGCGACTGCCTATCTGACGTCGACAACCCAGTAACTAGGTAACACGATACTCCTTGGTAAAACTGGTTGTCGGACTTTCGGGCTTCTGACGACCCGTAACGACTGTCAAAGATCCATGAATGACAGCCGGGACCAACGGCTTAACGTGCTTTCCGAGGCACGGAGGAGTCTCGGTATGAAAATATGGTCACCCATCCACGGACCAACCCCGGCAAGCATAGCTTAACCTGATGGATCGACCCGTGCGACTGTTATTACTTAGCCACGAGCTCCTCTTATAGGTAATTTCCTTATATAGCTTTAAACCGATCAGTCAATTAAAATAATATTTTGATTTAAAAGAGTGTCCGTGGAGTTTCTTGCTCGTTCTTCTCCAAAGGTACCTACTATGCTTTGGAATGGGCAACTAGCTTCATTTTTCTGTCTGACCGACCTCTTGACAACTCAAAAAAGCCTGTAATTGGTTTGTTTGAAATAAATGTTTTGAGTTTGAGTTTTTGTTTAAACTTTGTGGCTCGACTTCTGGCTGCTCTCAGATCATCTAATCACAATATCACCATTACTGGATGATACCTACATATTTCTATCTAGGTATAGTAGGTGCATCATTAACTTGTAAAGCCCTGCAGTCGGACAGTACAGGCTCGTAATAATGAAGGTTAATTTTCTATTAACAATTTTAGAATTAAGAATAACTATGGCCTAAATCTATTATTTTAGAATCGTTGTAATGACCTATTCATTGTAATTTTAGAAATGAAAACTTTTTTAGTCGCGTTAGGCATTTTTGAGTTGGGACAAAACCATTGATTTCGTGACAGTGTAACGCAATTTACCGACACCGTGGAGTAAAAGACATCAACGCGTTGATTACCGCGGTGCGTGGAGTAAAAGACATCAACGCATTGATTATCGCGGTGCCGATTTTTTTCAAATTTTCACTTCTGTCGGCACTCCCAGAGTGCCACTTTTTTTTAACCGGTTTTGTATGGCACATCTGTCAAAATTCACACTAATTTATAAACGTTGCACTAGTCTCTCCAAAACCATAGCAGCGTTTACAAATTAGTATTGGCCCCATAAACAATCAAAACATTAAGCAAGTTGAATCTCTCTCATAGGAAGTTCACCTTTAGGAGTGGTTTCCAACAAAACGCAAAGTTATTATAGCAAATTGTTAACAATCGATAGGTTATTTGTATAGCATTAAAAATAAGTGGACTTCGCCTGCCTCTTTGTGGAAGCTGACCTTAAAAAGTGAAGTTTTAAAAAGCAAAATTTTCCCTTTTTAAGCCCTGGTAAAAGTGGTATGAAACGGCCGCCCGGGTTGCCGTCAAAAGGACAATGTTATTGAATTTCAGGTGTCAGACGTGCGTGTGTCAAATATCATGATATTCGTGAATGCCAACGGTAATTTTTTATAGTAAAAAAATGAGCCGTTGCGGGACGCCTGGCAGATGTGAAATATGAAATTATTATGTACAGGTAATATGCATAAAAAATAGTTTAAGACAGGAAATAAATATTGCGACTGTTGGCGCAGCGACGCGTCGCCACGATAACAGTTGGTCTGACCCGCTGCTATAGACATTTCACAAAAAAAAGTTTATAATTTAACAGGACTGAAAGTGGATGTAATTTTGGGTTTAGTAAAATAACTATGATTGTTTACTTTTAATGTGATTTTCATGAGGTATTTTGGTAAGATTTTGTACTATCTAGGGCCCAGGTTTTCGATAAGTCGAATACTAATTAAAAAGCGTTGATATGCTTTAAGCCTATGCTTCGGAAAAAAGACAAATAACCTAAGAGTCAGAATATGCATCAGAAAATTATTTCCTGACTAATTCAACAAACATGTTGTTAAAAACCCAAAAAGGTTTCCGTATCATGTTTAAAAATAGAAAAAAAGGGGTGTAAAATGTTTTAACTATAAGAGGAAGTCGTTAGACGCAATTTAAATGATTAAATCGAGTAGGTATCAACCCTCTCGCAAGCAGTAGCCGATCTCTGTTCAATGTTTTGATACAGAAATAACATAACATTGCGCCAGATTTCCCCGAAGGGTTAGGCAGAGGTGACTTCTAGTACATCCACATTTCGCCATGTTTAAGTCTCACGTTATAGGCGGAGAACCTATTGCCATGAACCGGGCACAAATCCAGGCTCCGGGCTGCTGCTGAGAAATTCCTAATGGCAAAACTCAATAACACTTCGTCCGACCTTAATTTTTTTTTTTTTTGGGTGGGAAATATCAAATAACTTCTCCCGCTCTGGGTGGAGCGGGAGGGCATGTCAGACTCTTACTGACTAAAACCCACCCGTGTTCCTTCGGTTGCCATGTTGCCTGGGGCCACGATCTCCCTTTCGAACTTCTTCGCAACCCCGGCAGGCATCGGTCCTAGCGGACCCCATCAATTCTGCTGACATCTCTGAGAGGCACGCGTGGAACACAACACGCCGTCGAATCGGGCCTGGTCTTTATCGGATAGCGAGCTACCCATTGCTCACCATCCGCAAGCCCGTGCCTACGGTGGCCGGAAATCGGCCTGCGATTCCCGACGCCCAGGGACCCACCACAGTAGCAGCATTAGCGCTTGCGACCACTAGACCAATGAGGCAGTCACAGAAATGTATTCTAGAAAAATATATTTTGACCCTAAGTCTGTTAGGCTATTGCAGGAGACAAAAACCTGTCCAGGTATGTTGCAAAGTAGGGACAACCACCAAATCATTTTTATTCTATGTTCAATGCGGATTTGAGGAGCTCGTGGCTAAGTAATAATAGCCGCACGGGTCGATCCATCAGGTTAAGCTACGTTTTCTGAGGTTGGTCCGTGGATGGGTGACCATCTTTTTATACCGAGACTCCTCCGTGCTTCGGAAAGCACGTTAAGCCGTTGGTCCCGGCTGTCATTCGTGAATCTACTACAGTCGTTACGGGTCGTCAGAAGCCCAAAAATCTGACAACCAGTCTTACCAAGGGTATCGTGTTACCCAGTTACTGGGTTGTGGAGGTCAGATAGGTGGTCGCTCCATGTAAAATACTGGTATTCTTAATACCTTATGGTCAGGAACCATGGCAACTGATAAGGGCGCATAAACAACAATTCTCGGATTATCCACGGAAACAGCCGACCCCACACGAACCATAAACACTACACCTACACCTTGAATGGAATTATGTGTGGCGCAAGATGAAAGTGATCAAACAGAATTCTTCTTTTATGAGTCCTTTTTTACAAGACTTCGTCAAAGAATTTGTGACCCTACATTGGTTAGTCTTAATTGTTTGTATGTGGGCGTAGCTAGAGAAGCGGCAATCAGTTTCAAAAATTTTCGTATTTTTCAATGACTTTCAAGAAGATTATAATAGCTTTTGCCAGTTCAATACATTTTTGACTTTTCCGTCATCATAATCCTAGTGGTGTGACCGTCGGACTGCCAAGTCATAGGTCTCGAGTTCGAACCCAAGGCACGCACCTCTGACTTTTCGGATTCATGTGCGTATTGTATAATTAATTATCACTTGTTTCAAAAACGGTGAAGGAAAACATCGTGAAGAAATGCCTGAGAGATATTTCTCGACGGCATGTGAAGACAAGTCAGAGGCCCATGGGCGGCTTTAAAACTCTGACACCAGGTTATTCACTAACCATACGGAAAGAAGAAGGTTGCTGATAGAATGTCTCTTTGTCTACGTCCTCTGGTAATGGGTAAAAAAAAAATTTGTTTGCATTTTGATGATACTATAGTGCATCAAACCCGTGAAGGTAACCAGTGAGAAATGTATAAGTAAGTTGGGAAAATTTACCAAACCAAAACATGTGAAACTGTCGGGCAAAAATATACTGCCAAAATTATGATACCATCAGAAGATAACTACCATGGAGAAATGTTGTCCTGAAGTCTAACTAAAGCTCTATTTACAATATGCAAGTTTCTTGCCTATGTCATACAATAAACTTGAAGCAACAAATGACTTGCATCTACTAAACACTGTTTACACAGTGCAAGTTTTATAGTTGCTTCAACTTGTGGTATGCCACAGGCAATTAAATAGCGCCGTGTAAATCAGGCTTAAGGGCGCACCGGGGAAACGATACGCAATTGCAAAATAATTGCGTTCACTTGATCGCTTGCTGCATCTTTATTACTTAACCTTTAGTTATGCAATTAATATGACAGATATTTAAGAATTCACTGTATTAATCAAACACTTTAGAAACACGAGTACTTGTAGTTTCCTCTATTAAAAAAAAATCCAAAGTAATCTGTAAAATACAAAATAAATCCTTAGTACGGTGTAAATACTTCACGGGAGGTCATTCGTTTTTTAATAATGATAAAACTACATGTTTTCTATAAAGTATACATTTTACATTTTTTTAATGTGTATTTGTTTTAATAATACGAAGGAAATACCTAAATTAGCGCACGAACCGCCTGTGGCGGCATCTACATCGCCACATATGAACTTCGCATCAAAGACCTGACGTCATACAAATCCTGCATCGCGCAATTAGAGTTTACCGCGCGATCGACATATATACAAGATCCCGACTTCGACCGATGGGCAGTTGCCCGCCAGACACGACACCCATCTGGTCGGAGGATCCTCCGTTTTCAATAGAGGATGAGTAAACTTTACACCCTTTTCCTTATACCTCTAAATTCATTCTTATCCGCTTCCTCGCACGCTAAATAGCTAGGTGCTCCTTTAATGTTTTCAATGGTAGGTGTGTATACTAAGAAAACATAAGTAGAGAGCGACCATTTGATAAGCACCAACAACAGCTTTTTCTTGTAACTTGTACCACAGACCTACACTTTGAAGAGTTAAGCTCTCCAGGGGGCAGGATTTGTGGTGGAAAAACTTTGTCCATTAAGACTTGCCACTGGTCATCAGTTTGTGTACGTTTGTTTACTTGTTTCTTTGCTTACGAGTATACTTAACATGCTACTTACTTATGCCGGCCGGTTTGGTCTTAAAGTTGTTGTCAGAAAGACAAGTGATTTGTTGAATGGGAAGTGAAGTTCGGTCAGTCCAACTGTGAGTGGATTTTTCAACTTGTTTATAAACTAATTGCTGGAGTTTATCTCGGTTTGTTACTTCCGTTTGGTTACCACTGAAAAGAAAAGTTTTTATTTTTTACCAAAATATTTTATAATAGATATTTTATTAATTTGACTATTGAAGTGAAAATATCTTTAGGCGCGTTGGGCATTTTTGAGATGGGACTAAACCATTGATTTCGCGACACTGTGACGACACCAGCTTTTGACCATTAAAAAGACATCAACGCGTTGATTACCGCGGTGCCGATTTTTTTCAAGTTTTCACTCCTGTCAGCACTCCCGGAGTGCCACTGTTTTTTAATAATTTGTTTATCTAGTATCAATAGTTTTGAGTGTTGACGTGTTAATAAATAACTCAACATAAGCAAGGTAGAAACGGGCAGATTGCCCAGAGTGCGCCAAAGGCAAATACAAACGGATATCCTTTTCATAGATTCCCATTATTTATACCTAACTAGCCACACTCGTCAAGATTTGTTTGCACAAAAGGCTTGCGCAAATTTGCTTGCAACGATATTATTATCTATTTAGTGACCGTCCATGTGTGTTTCATTGTTGATACAAAAATTCTACTGAAACTTGAACGCATGCCCCACACACGCTCAAGCAAATTTGCGCAAACTCAAATTTCCATAAGTTTGGAATCGAAAATTGAAAATCACACAAAGCTAGAAATTTACGCAAATTTCATCCAACACACGTAACAATTTGCTTGCGCAAGCCTAATCAAATCCGCAAGCAAATCATTACGTGTATGGCTATATTAAAATACTTGCTGTTGCCCGCGATTTCGTCTAAGATCCAGGATGAAAAGTAGCCTGTATGTGGTTTTCCAAGTCATGGTCTACCCATATGCCGAATTTTATTCAAATTTGTTCGGCCGTTTTAGCGTGAAAGTGTAACAAACAAACAAACTCAGTTTCCCAGTAATAATATTATATTTAGCTAATTAAATCAAACCCACTTAAAGTAACACAACAATTATTCTTAATAAATTATTATAATCAAAATCAAATATTTTATTGGAACAACAACAGGTTTACAATTTTTTTTTTGTTTTTTGTTTTTGTCAGTTTAAAAAACTGTGTTGCAGCCATTAGCGCCCACCTCCGAGAGGGGAGAACATCGGCGTTCCAACATTAATAACATTTATAATACAAAAACAATAAATAAAAATAAATTTGATATAAAAGAACCTAAAGTAAGTAGGTATATCAACTATTTAACTAAATTAAAATATTATTAATTATGATTACATTTAATTTTTAAACATTATATTGTTAAATTATTGAAATTACTAAAACATTCAGAATAAATTATGATAAAATGTTCCAGTTCTTTAATGTGATAAGTGTGTGTGTATGTACGTGTGTGTGTATGCAGGGTGTATTTGTATGTGTCTGTATTGTATACTTAGGGAATAGTTATAGGTACGTATGTGTTAGCAGATTTTCTAAGTCCTCATACTTCAGGCTTTGGAGCCATTTGTCCGTGAGCAGTCTACACTCCCGTGCGGAAAATATAACTCGAGTACTTAATTAATAGGCTCTTATTTAATTCCCAAAATCCGAGCCCAAAACTCCGATCTGTACGAATAATTAATTCATGTATATACTTTAGCGTATGAAAGTCACTAACAGCCCACTTAAAGATAATTAATTTAGCCAGCAGTAACGTTTGTGAACAAACTGAATATTTATTAAGTGTAACCGTTTCGGGCTTGACTCGTTACCTCATTAGTTCTAGTAGGGTCCGCATAAAATGGGACGCTGTAGGACAAAGGGTTAAAATTAAAAACGGTACAAATTTTTGTCGACTTACGTCTAAAATTAAACGTGGCTTTTTGAGAAATTATGAGCTGAAATCTAGTTTCCGAGATTTGGGTTTGTAAATTATATTATCATTTTGCGACTTCAGAATAATAAAAAACTTAGTCATTTTTAAGCTTGTAAAGGCTGCTTTGAAATACGTGGAAAATCGAATTTGTCTGCATGTCGGTAGCGGTAATAAAATCAGTAGTTAACTGTAAAGTAAGTTTTCCAAATAAAACGCAAAATGACCTCTTCTTGTACAAAATAGGAAACTGCATCGTTACTACGCTTTCGTGTCGGCTATCCCAGACAATACAAACCGTTATTTATATTTTCATTTTATTTCCTCCGGGTAAGCAAAGGTATTTTATCGAGTTCCAGTCACCGTAACAAATTCTCAACATTCAATATATCTTCGCCGCGCCACTAGGTCGTAACATGATATAAGATAAATCGATCGTTGAAATCAAACGCAGAAATGGTTTAATACTGTAGTTTTTAGTATACACCGGAACACTCATATAAGTATTTCAAGACCAAGTAGTAGAATTAAATTGATGATATTTGCTAATAGGTACATTTTGAAAGTTAGAAAATGTAGTGACAAAAATCAAAAAGTAAGCGTAGATGGTTTGGTCATGTTGCGAGAATTATTGAAAGGCGACTAACAAAAAGTATTTACAAGGCAGATGCACGCAGATGTGAGTGGAAACGCCGAGAGGGGATGCCCTAGGTGGATATTTGGTGACCTTATTGGTGATGTTTTTCAGAAAGGTCAGGTGCGTAGTACCCGCAACCGGCGTGCGTATATGACCAAATGTATGAACGCAAACGAAGCAAAATGATTATGTAAGGATCGTAGAAGGTGGCGTTCTGTAGTTTTTGCCTACCCCCACAGGAAGAAAGCATGAGTTTATGTATGTAAGTATGTGTGTTTTGTAAGTGATTCCATTAACAAAAACCGGCCAAGTGCGTGTCGGACTACGCACAATGAAGGGTTCCGTAGTTGAGATGAATTTATTTATCCCAAGAACAAACTTAACATTGTAGTTGAAAAACATGTTCTCCCATACATTCCAACTGCAAATCGTCGCTTGGCATCCAATACCGCGAATGTGACATTTTTTACGTTTTTTTTAAATTGCAGGATCACTTATTTGACCGTTTCGAATGAAATAAAACAAAAATCTGATTTTCGTTTAAAATTTCTCATTCGCGGTATTAATATAATAATAATCTAAATCTAATTACCTTTAAACGAGCAATTCTTGTATATATATAATCTGAATCTCGGAAACGGCTCCAAGAATTTTTATTAAATTTAGTATGCAAGGGGTTTCGGGAGTGATAAATCGATCCAGCTAGGTTTAATTTTTAGAAAACGTCGTTCAAAAAAAAATGGTCATGCAGATATTTTTGTTTATTCAAGTAACAATAAATTATGATCTATGTTAGCTTATTTTACCAGGTCACTCAGAAAGTTTTGCGACTAACAGTTTTTGTCTATAGGATACTGGCTGGTTTTGATGTCAATTAAAACTATGACTATTTATTACAAAAAAACATAACATTCCAAATTCGAACTTCCCTCCACATTTTTTACGAGCAAAATCAAAATACTGAAAACTGGATTTACAACGAGAACATGTTCGCGCAATGATTTTGTACGATTTCAAATGTCGACTAAAACCAGAAGAATCGTTTGAAAGACTTCGAATGTTGTTTACAGAAAAAAGCCCATCTAAAGCGACTGTTTTCCGCTGGTTCAACGAATTTATGGGTAGTCGAGTAATTTAAGCGGACAAAGAAAGAAGTGGCCGCCCTATGACGGTTGTTACATAGAAAAACGTGCTGGCTGTGAAAAATTTAATTCAAGAGAATAGGCGAATTACATATGAAGAGGTTCAGCATATACTGCCGATTGGATCGGGAAGTGTGCATGAAATTTTACACAGGCATCTTCGGTTATGGAAGATAGTTTCATGCTGGTACCGTAAAATCTAACGCAGGCTCAGAAGGAGGTTCGGGTAGAATGGTGCCGAGACATGATAGCAAAATTTGTAGCAGGCTCGTCTCGGTGCGTGAGATATCATTACGGGATATTTATCAGTATGATCCAGAAATAAAGCGTCAGTCGACCGTGTGGCTGTTTCAAAATGAACCAACGCCTACCAAAGTGAAGCGAGCCAGAAGTGCAGGCAAAATTTTGATCGCAAGTTTTTTTTCTTTGCCGGGTTATCTGGTGTCAGTACCCTGACGAGATCAAAGGAGCATCAATGCTGAATGGTATGTTACCAGATGTTTGCCAGAAGTTTTGACCGAACACTGGCCTCCGTGGGCTACTGCTTCACCACAACAACGCGCTGGCTCACTCGGCGCTCAAAACAAGGGACTTTCTGGACAGCACACCGGTCAAATTTATAGGTCATCCTCCTTACAGTCCCGATTTGGCTCCGTGCGACTTTTTCTTGTTCCCCAAAATAAAAAATCAACTCAAAGGAAAACAGTTTTCATCACCTGAAGATGCACTGGCTGCATTTGAGAAGGAGATTGGAGAGGTGTCTGATGCGGACTGGAAAATGTGTTATAAAAATTGGTTTAGACGTATAAAACTGTGTATAGACGCCAATGAACAGTTCTTTGAAAAGATATAATAAAAAAAATTATAACCTGTAGTATATTTTTTTCTAGTATCACAAAACTTTCTGAGTGCCCCACGTAATCTACTTTAAATTCATTTCACCCCATGGGAGATGGCACTGCAGTGATTGATGTACATGCAATCCAGCCTGCTAGCGATCTTTTTTAGGATATTGTTGGAGCTGGCCCGTACTCTGCGCACCAGGGATGCACACCTCATTCGCATCGTTGCGTAAAAACAATTAATATGTGCGTCTGCGAACATTCCCGATGCGCTACAAAAACGGGGCAGCCCCACCAATACCCTGAAAGCGTTGTTGTATTGGACACGAAGGGCGTTGCACGACCTTTGGGTATATCTAGCCCACAGGCTGCACGTGTAAAACGTTGTACAATAAGCTCGAAACAGAGTAATTTTGACTTTTTAAGTGAGCAGCGTGCAAACCTGCGAGCCAGCATATTCGCCCTTACCGACAACACCCTTCATTCCCGCTCAAATATCGAGTCCGTCATTGAGGTCAGGGGTCAAATATGACCAAGATATTTAAACGTAAATACTCATTGTAGTGGAGTCCCATTGAGTAATACAGGTGGTACATAACCCGGTCTACCCCCAGCCTCAAAGACCATGATCTCCGACTTATTGGAGTTATACATCAAACCATGTGTTTTGGCATACTGCTCACATTTGGCGACCAACTTTCCGAGACCACAGATTGACGCGCTCAGAAGCACCATATCATCTGCATAGCTAATATTATTTACACAAATACCATCTATGTAGCAACCCACTCTGGTGCTGCTGAGCTCGCCAATCCAGCCTCACCCCGCATTCCAACCTGTATGGCCTGGAAACAGTTCCAGCCCATCGGACACTATTGATCTGGTTACCATATCACTATTTTTATAAGCTCCGTTGGCAACCTATCCTTCTCCATCTTTCTCCACAATACGTCATAAGCAACTAGATCAGAAGCCTTGAATAAGTCGAGGAAGCTAGCATAAATCGGCGTCCCACGCTGTGTATAGTAAGTATGTGATAGTATGCTTAAGACACAACACTGCACTTTCTGTTGTTGTTGAAACCCGAATTGGCTGTCATGAACATTTACAGTTTTATTTATTTGTGTATTAAGCAGACGGTCAAACACTTTTGATATTTTAATATTATAGTAGCTAGAGAGATGGGCCTATTGGATGCCGAGCGACGAAATGTAAGTTTGTACGCACAATATTGAGAGATTTACCATGTTATTTTAAGACCATAGACTTCTTATAGGTTTTCCTGTAATCTATGAGTAAAGAGCCATACTATGTATTTTTTTCAAAATTTTTGGGCCAGTAGTTTCGGAGATAAGGGGGGGGGGGGAATGGTCAATTTTCATTGAATTTATTAAATATCTTTAAAAGTATTTATTTTAAAATTATATAAAAAATATATTTAAGATCCTTGCAACAAGTCCTTTCATTTGATATGTAACACGGTACTGTTTTTTTTTTTTAGATCTTGTTTGCGCCCCAAAAGTGACCCCTATATTCAAAATTAATTTATTTACGTTACACATTCGTGTTTGGGTCACAGAAATACATATGTTTACCAAATTTCAACTTAATCGGTTCATTAGATTCGGAGTAAATTGGCTGTGACAGACGGACAGACAGACAGACAGACAGACAGACAGACAGACACACGAGTGATCCTATAAGGGTTCCGTTTTTTCCTTTTGAGGTACGGAACCCTAAAAATCACATAGTTGTGATCTAACACGTTACGATCTGTGGCTGATAGAAGGATAAAAGGTACGGCATGGTTACCGTACTACACTCAATATCTTAAACAAACATTTTTTTTTTCAATAATTTGTTTTGGAAAGAATAATGTAGTAGATAAAATATCCAGAATGGAAAACGTCAGAACCCGTCACCTGCAAACACCAATATTTTCCTAAATCCTTGTCACCTTTGGCAGTTTTATTTTTCGACCATGCAAATACTGCCACATGTTTTCATACAATAGTTTCCCAGCGTGTGTGTACTCTAATTGAGTTACATCACTGGTTTTAGCAGTAATACGTGCCAGGAATGTTGATCTGAAGAGCAGGACTAATAAAAAATTCACTGTTACCAGTTTGGCTCTAGCAACAGAAGGGTTTGTTTAAATATTTTATTTTCGTCTAACAAAAATAATTATAAAATAAAATAGGTAGGTTATCATGAATTTCATCTACTTTTATTTATCAATAACAAACTACATAACATAACATCATGCCCTTATTCCCCAAAAAGGTTATGCAGAGGGGGGAGGGGGGGTTGTTAGTTATAAGTGGAGCATCAAATTTCATAGCCCCAGTTTTTAGCCAAAATCTCGTTATTTTCGTTCACCAATCTTGTAGAATTTAGTACAGTATTACAACCGACTTCAAAAAAAAGGAGGAGGTTCTCAATTCGTCGGGATTTTTTTTTTTTATGTATATTCCCCGATTACTCGAAGACGACTGGACTGATTTGAAAAATTCTTTTTTTGTTTGAAAGGGTATACTTTCAAGGTGGTCCCATTATCATTTGGTCACGATCTGATGATGGGATCTTGGAGAAATCGAGAGAACTCTTCAAATATTAAAGGCACATCTATAGCGATTTGGGTATTTTTGATGAGCAGTTGACATAAGGCTATTTGTAACTTAGATAAATTACAAATCAACCCACTAAAAAGTGAAAAAAAAAATACTTTCTTACATAACATAACATCACGCCTTGTTTCCCCGAAGGGTTGGGCAGAGGTGGCTTTTTTACAAAAAATACAACCGACTTCCAAACTACAAAGTGAAAAATTAACTTTAATTTCGGAAGTCGGTGTCAAAAAACTAAAATACTGACCCAAAGACACCGAATTCTAGTATTTTAGTATTTCTGTGCATAAATTTAAATCTTAAAGCGCTTTCGAAAAGCAACAAGTTTAAAAGCTAAAGTTACATCATTAAAACGTGACGGAAGAAAAAAATCGCAAAGAAATATTTTAAGTGGTAACCCTAGCTGTAGCTGTGAACTCGCCAAGTTATCATTTAAAGCCTTGAGGGCCACCCCTCGCCAAGTAAGGGGAAGGAATTATTCTTAATTTGTGAGGGTATTTTGGGAACATTTCTGCCAAGATTATCGGAGGTTCTATTTTCAGAGTGACCTCAAAGGTCGAAGGAGACAATGTTTGTTTTGTTTTTGACGAGAACATTTATTTCTGTGAAAAATGTTTCATCTTTTTGGGACTATGTGTGATTATTCTTCTCTGCTTCTTTTCTGTTCGAGGGTAAGTACATCTATGTTTCCTATATTGTTTGGGACCAGTAGGTGACCATATTTATTGCGGCGTCACATTTGTTCAGACCGTGATCGTGACTCAGATTGCAATGATTATAAACCACTTAACTTGACAATTCTTCGGGCTATGTCGGATACCTTGGTTCTCCATTGGATCTCCTCATTTCTGGTGCGATCACGCAGCAAAACCTTGTGCATAGCCTCCTTATCAGGTCCATTGTAAGCGACTACTTTTCCTATCCAATATGTATATCGTGAAAAGTAAAAGGAAATCCATATCTCCTGCCCAAAAACAAAACCCCTAAGAGACGAAACTTCAGATGCCAAGATTACAAACAAATACTTAACAAGCAGAACACGTAATAAAACACAAACTAAAATAATTACTAAAGAAAATCTGCCACACCGAACTAAGCGAAAGTAACACTAATTAATTAAAGAACTTGCTAGTTAACAAACAAACATGGGACTCAAAAACATGAGTCGCATACAGAGCGGCAAACTGACAAAACTTGGGAGTCCACATCCGTAATTCTGGCGAAAATGCGAGGCTATGAGATATGCGAGATTGGTAACAGAAGATGAGAGATCAAAAGACGGAAAAATACATTGCATATCCGATAATCGACCAAATACGTTGGATTATGACAAGACTATTCCAGCCAATGACTATACCTGGCTGGCCTAGTATAGTTAATTAACACAGTTCTTCCATCAGGAATTTCTCAGTAACAACCCGGTGTCTGGATTTGTGCCCGGTTGATGGCAATAGGCTCGCCCCCTATTACATGGGTCTTAAACATAACTGGCGAAAGGAGCAATATTATTTATACAATAATTATTTATGTATTCAAACTTTGCAAACATGCTCAAATAGGTTCGCGACTTTGTAAGTATATATTTATGGAAGTTAAGTCATTTGCACGAAAATAACAATACTTACTATCTTTAAGAACCGTCTTTGTCTTCACTGCAAAATGAATAAGTAATCGTCTTCAGTTTTAAATGTACGATTATTAGATTTAGTGAAAATGGACTTTATAAAATGCATCATTCGTACTTAGTTTTAACAAATAATAGTCAGTTTGTATGACATTCTCTCTAGTTACATCGTACTAATATTACGGGTTACTACAGTTACATCGTATCATTCGAAGTAAAGTGACTTCGAATGATACGATGTAACTGTAGTAACCCGCCAAAACTTGTAATTACACTTCCGTATCGTTTCAGATAGAACGTCGGGCTTTGAAAATAGCGGGTATCATGAAAATTTTACAATGTTTTACTTTTTACACATCTCAATCCAATACTTAAAGTTTTTTGCAAGTCAACTGGACATATTGCAACATTTTAAATATTTGGTATTTCAACATTTACGAATACTAATGCGGTGAAATAACCATAGAATAAAGGTCTAAATCCAGACATAATCTTGGTCAACTCAACTCAGAACTTAAGGAGCTCAACAATTAGTCAAATTTTTCAAAAATCTTTTGACATAAGTCAAAACTGCTTTCACCGAGGCAGATTATCAAAACTCTTTTGACGTTAGTTTGCGCACTACCTTAAGGCGCTTCGTGTATTCACTTTATCAAAAATTCCGAGGCGGTCACAATTCCAACAGTTTAAACATTGTTCTCAACTTCGACAGCCCTTGTTCAGGGCTGGCACATTCCGACAGGATTCGGCGAGAATTATGCAGATTTTCGTCTGTGGTTTGAATAATTGCGCGTATTAAAATAGTATGCTGGAAAAGGAATAATGGGATGGAGAGGAATCTGCGACGTCTCTAATTGTTACACAAATGAATAGGTCTGGAAAGCTGTGGTGAAGGGACAAATCTTTCAAGTTCATAGAAGATACAGATTTTCATATCGTACTAAGAAACAGTGTTAGTGTATAGAAGTTGCAAAACTTTTGTTTGTTATTATGGCCCTACCCATTGTATGTGAACCCACAATTGCACTTATCCATTCTCCATCTCCATTTTCCATTTCCATCTTTGATTTAGAGATTGCCACAAACACACTTTTTAAACCATACAAATCTATTATTGAAAAGTTCAACTGTATTTATGCAGGGAGTTTAAAAATAATACCAACTTGTCATGTAAAACAGTAGTAGATACCTTAGGTATATGTCAAATATATTTTTCAATCAATCTGCCTAGCCTTTTCCCAACCATGTTGGGGTCGGCTTCCAGTCTAACCGGATGCAGCTGAATACCAATATTCTACATGGAGCGACTGCCTATCTGACCTCCACAACCCAGTAACTGGGTAATACGATACCCCTTGGTAAGACTGGTGTCAGACTTTCGGGCTTCTGACGACTCGTAACGACTATCATAGATCCACGAATGACAGCCAGGACCAACGGTTTAACGTGCTTTCCGAGGCACGGAAGAGTCTCGGTATGTAAAGATGGTCACCAATCCACGGACCAACCCTGGCAAGCGTAGCTTAACCTGATGGATAGACCCGTGCGGCTGTTATTACTTAGCCACGAGCTCCCAAATATATGTAAATATGTGTCTAATATATTTTTAACAATGCTAAAAATGTTTGAACACCCTCAAACGCGAACGTGAACAGCCCTACCCACTCGATAGACAAACAAAATGTACATAGAAAACTTTCGCTCCGCTTCATAAATTGTGTTACATGAACAAACTGAAGCACTTTCTTCGAATTTGTTAATATAATTACATGTACAAGTCGTGCCTAGAAAGGAATCTTGAGAATAGAACACGTCATTGCACGAGGCATGGATCTCATTTCATGTGACAGCATTTCATTAATCCACCAATGAGCGCGCGTGTACGGTGTTGTAAATGTCTTAAAACCTGAATGTTTCTTTACGTGAAGCATATTTAATTTTAATAAATTTTCGAGATTAGGACTTCTTGAGAATATCTCCTTTGAGTACTTCTTGATATTAGGTTTCAAAATTAATCTAGTTTTATTTCTTGAAAATATCAAGAGTACTTACATTGTGTCAAGAGTCTTGTCTCTTCAAATTCTAGTTTGATTAAAAAGCTTTCAGAAAGTAGCAATATTTGTATATATATATATTCGTAATCACGTTCTCGAAAACGACTCTTAACGATTTCGATGAAAGTTGCATTATAGGGGCTTACGGGGGCGAAAAATCCTTGTCGGCCGTCGATCTAGCTATGTCTCATATCTGGGAAAACTCGTTTTCTCCTTTTTTTTAACCCAAGCAGAGCTCGACGCCCAAAGTTAAGAACAAGATGGCTACCTTAGAATAATGACATGGCAGCATGGAATTAGTAAGTACCTACAGCTATCATGGCAGCATGGAATTAGTATGTACTATACATGGAATTAGTATGAACTATCCTATACTATTAAATGAACATTCTCTATTTTCACCAGAGCATGGCAGAGCTCGATCGCCCAGTTACTAAATAAATAAATCATGCAAAGCCTTCAAATTCAAAATCCACTAGTGGTTTTAGAATTCCAATCGCATTCAGGTTAGATTCGTGTTTTAACCGACGGCAAAGCCAAAGGATGGTTATGATTTTAACAGGCTATGTAAGTATATATGTGTGTTACCAAGTAACTGGGTCAGATAGGCATTCGCTCCATATAAAATAGAAAGAAAGAAAAGAAAAATATTTTATTTGGGACACGCACAGGAAATACAAACAGTAATAACAACAAATAAAAACTTTTTTACAAAAAAAAAATCGACTTCCAAAAAACCAATACAAAGTGAAAAATAATTTAAATTTCGGAAGTCGGTGTCTTTGGTTTTGTATTTTCATTATTTGCCACCGACTTCCGAAATTTAAGTTATTTTTCACTTTCTGGAAGGCGGTTGTTTTTAAGTTTTTATTTCTCGCTTTTTAGCGGGTTAATTTGTAATTTATCTAAGTTACATTAGTCTAATGCCAACTGCTCATTACCTTTTACAAAATATTGCTTTTCCCGATTCAGGGACGTTCATTGTTGAGGAGTTTTCCTGGTACTTCACCATCAGCTCCACTTCTCCATATGCATTGTGACGAGCATAAATTGCATTGCAACCATATTAAAGTAATCGAATCGCAACCCGTGAAATACTTATTATTGAGTAGTTCCTGTGGCTATTTGTGGTCTTCATCATCAGTTCCACTTAAACAAATGGTGCTTTCCAAGAACAACTGCACGAGTTACTATAAAAATACCCAAATCGCAATAGGTTTGCCTATAATATTTGAAGAGTCCCTCGATTTCTCTAGGATGCCATCATCAGATCCTGGTTTCCTTATCATGGTACCACCCTTGGAATATTTCCTTTCCAACAAAAAAAGAATCATTGAAATCGGTTCATAAACGACGAAGTTATCCGCGAACACACTTAAAAAAAAAAAAATATATATATATACGGTCGAATTGAGAAACCTCCTTTTTCTGAAGTCGGTTAATAATAATAAACGACCTGTGCGAGGCCAAAAAGGCGCCTATCTTAGCATAGGCTGCGATATTTAAAAAATTGATACTGCAGCGCTGGTATTCTGATAAGGCTCGCTGTGATGTCACGGACACACCTACGGACACATAAATCTCACTATGGGATTACAAAATAAATAAATAAATAAAAAATAATGATAAAAAAAATGGTATTCAGTTGCATCTGGTTAGACTAGAGGCCGACCCCAACATAGTTGCGAAAAGGTCAAGCTGATTGTATGTAGGTATATGTATGTAACATTTAGCCTATTTCAAATGCTGACTAACAATTAATCAGACTTGTAGTATTAGCATAAATTCTTCAGACCACCCTGAAACGTTTTGCAAACAAATTACTGCGTGTTAGACACACCTAACCCATAAATTTGATCGCCAACTGGACAAACCCATTTTATCTTTGACGATAGCAGTAATAAAATATTTGACTACGTTTTAATTTTCATCGCCCATCAATACGAGTACGTCATTTTCCTTGTGGTAATAGATAAATGGTCTGTCTCTAAATAGTTGTGAAAGTTATTTTGGTGCGTGGCCAAAATCGGGACTGACACCGCCATCTTGTATTTAGGGTTCCGTACCTCAAAAGGAAAAAACGTGTTCGGTCGGGGGACCCCCATGAGCAACGAAGTTCTTTCTCACGTATGACTTAAAACAAAATTTTCGCAGCCGCCATCTTGGATTAACATTTTGACCAAATTCACACTTTCTCTCTATCTCAGTGTATTCGGGCCGATGTGTACAATTTTATCCCACGGCACTCTTTTCTTTTGGTTTTTTCCGCCGGCATTCTCTCTCTTTCTTTCTTTCTCTTTGAATTAGAAGAAGACAGTCGCAAGTATTAACACTTTTGAGCGTAACAATTTCTGAAAGTTTACAAGCCGCGTTAAAGAACTACGTTCCAAAAAAAAAACGGAACCCTTATAGGATCACTTCGTTGTCCGTCCGTCAGTCTATAAAGACTCATTTCCTAAGGTATCAAAACCCAGTTTCGTAGATCTATGTTCCCTTGGAGCTCTAAAAAAATCAAGCTTCTAAATCAAGGCAATAAAAAAATAAAAGAAAGAAAGAAAAATATTTTATTTGGGACACGCACAGGAAATACAGATAGTAATTAAAAAAATAAAAATAAGAAAGGAGCATTTTAAACTAACAAACTAACAAAAAAATAGTAACGACCTGTGCGAGGCCAAAAAGGCCCATATCTCAGCATAAAGCTGCGATATTATAATAAATACCGCGGCGCTGGTATTCTGATAAGGCCCACTGTGATGCCACGGACACACCTACGGACATATATAAATCCCTCTATGGGATTACAACATAAATAAAACCATTTATGTGACATATTTTGATACTCGCATATAACTCAAAACCTACAGGGTACTTCCCGTTTACCCAAAATCATGCTCAGCAAAAACAAAGGAAAAATACCGAAAACTGATAATTTGTAGCTTTAACACATTAAAAAAAAAATGGTTTGGAATTACAAACTTACATTTGCAGTTGAAGAATTGAACGTGACGTATATCAATGTATGACAGAACATGTTTCTTACCTACAAAGTTAAGTTTGTTTTTGGATAAATTCATCCCAACTACGGAACCTTTTTTTATGCGAGGTTCAACACGCACTTGGCCGGTTTTTAGGGTTTTTAAATATAATTTCACAAATGTTAACCAACAGCGCGGGGTCCTACTCTGTAATTCAAGCGCAAAAAATCCTTGTAGCACTGTTAAGGAATATTAATGAATTTGTTGGCTCTAATACAGTTGATTATAAGGTTGTTAGCAGAATTTCTTCTTTTTTTCTTGTTTTTTTCCACTATAGGTTACTAAGAATCATTAAAGCTAGGAGCAAAATTCCTGGACAACAGCTTAACATGTTTAACTTAAGCGATTTTCTCAAGAAAATTGTGCGTTTAGGTCGCAAACGGCTTTTCAAAGTTAGTAGTCTCACTCAGCTTAGGCTGCTAGTTGTATTAGTTGTATAAGTGTTAGGTTTTACATAACATCACACCTGTAATCCCTGAAAGGTAAGGCAGAGGTCTTCTTTTTTTCGTGTGGTTAGTGACTAACCTGGTGTCAGAGTTATAAAGCTGCCCATGGGCCTCTGACTTGGCTTCACATGCCGTCGATAGATATCTCTCAGGTTTCCTCAAGGTGTTTTCCTTCACCGTTTTTGAAGCAAGTGATAATTATGCAATACGCACATGAATCCGAAAAATCAGAGGTGCTTTGGGTTCGAACTCGAGACCTAGGTATGGACTTGGTAGTCTGACGGTCACACCACTAGGCTATCCCTGCACTAGGCAGAGGTGAACCTACAGTAGTCCCATGTAGTAGGAGGCAAGCCACTTGCCAGCAACCGGGCCCAAATCCAGACTCCGGGCTGGCCAACCTTTTTTTTTTTTGAGTGGGATTTCAGCAAATAACTTCTCCCGCTCTGGGCGGAGCGGGAGGGCGTATCAGACTCTTACTGACTAAAACCCACCTATGGTCCCTCGGTTGCCCTGTTGCCGAGGGCCACGATTTCCCTTTCAGCCTTATTCGCAACCCCGACAGGCATCGGCCCTAGCGGAACCCGTCCATTCTGCTAACATCTCTTTGAGGCGCGCGTGGAACACAACGCGCCGTCGACCCGGGCCTGGTCCTTATCGGACGGCGAGCTACCCATTGCTCACCGTCCGCATGCTCGCGCCTACGGTAGCCGGAAATCGGCTCGCGATTCCCGACGCCCAGGGCGTGGGCTGCCCGACCTGGGAATCGAACACAGGACCTTATGCTCAGCAGTAGTACTCGCGACCGCTGGACCAATGAGGTTTTATTACTTTATAAAATTGTAAACAGCCCGCTGTCTCAAACGGAGTGGTATTCGTGCGGTATTTCTGATATCTCAAAAATTTGTTAACTACCTTGTAGAGGAAAAACTAGAAGGTACCTACCGGGAAATAATTATTTTTCCTACCTACCTACTTGATATACATAGGTACAAGTGTGCACGACGCACGTGCCTCCATAAATTAAGCAGAAAATGTAAATTACAAGAGGAATTCCCATAATCCGACTAATCATGCCTTTTTTCCTTAAAAGATATGAGGGTAATTTACGTGAACGTTTTTTTTTTAATGGTAGCCGCTGTTATTGTCTTACTGTAGGGCAAAAAGATGTTCTCATAAAAAATCGATGTGCATTGTTCACTAATTCACTATGCTGTCGGCAGACATTGATACAGTCTACCGCACGTAGGTGCTTCGACCTTGAGCTGGCCTAGCGTAGTACAATCTATTTTCTTAATGTCCCTCGGGTTTCATCGGATTTCCGAATACAAACGAATGTTAATTATTATGTTCATCAATTATTAGATTTATCTTGTACAATAATTTGAATTCAGAATAAAGTACTTTATTGTTGTTTTGTTTTGATTTCCGTGTGAACTGTATAGAGCTGTAAAACTATTATCGTATCTTTCGTGCCTGCTACTTTAACGGCTCTCCTCAATTATTTTTATAAATAATATTAAGTTAAAAGAGTTAACAACTCTATATACTTCCAAGTTGATTGAGAGCGTCCGGTCTGCACCAAGTGCAAAGGGCAACTGATAGAAATCCGACGACTGACGAAACACAGAGGTTTGCCGAGGGACATTAAGAACATATTTGTACTATACAGAGTTTCAACAGACTGTGGCGGCATCTAGATTGCCACATGTGAACTACGTATCAAAGACGTCACACAAATCCTGCATCGCGCAATTAGAGTTTACCGCGCTATCGACATACATACAAGATCCCGACTTCAACAGTTGGGCGGTTGCCCGCCAGACACGACACCCGTCTGGTCGGAGAATCCTCCCTTTTCAATAGAGGATGAGTGAACTTTACACCCTAATTCTCACACGTCTAAAAGACTACGAGGCCAGTTTATACTGGTTAAACTTATATTCATCTACGTCGCAAATTTTGCTGAAAACTCGACCTGTTTTGTGTCCAAACAATTCAAAACACATTTCAAGACCTGATTACAAAAAAGATTAATCTGAATGAAGGCAAACGAAGTACTTCCTTCCTACATTCTTACATAAGAATAGGATGTATGTATACGCACATAAAATAGTTCGTATGTCGGTCAGGACGCAGTTTTGTCACGACAGGAAATGCCGCTTACGACTTACGTAATGAAAACGGGCAAGTTTTTCTTGTACGACACACAGAAAAGCTCTTTTGCTAAATAGATGGCAAATAAACTAGTATATATCCTTTGTATATCTAATACCTTTAAACGAGCAATTCTTGTATATATAATCTGAATCTCGAAAACGGCTCCAACGATTTTCATGAAGTTCAGAAGTTTCGAGGGCGATAAATCGATCTCGCTAGGTTTCAATTTTAGAAAACTACCAAAAAAAAAACCGGTCATCTAGATATTCTTTGAATAATAACAGCCGCACGGGTCGATCGATCAGGTTAAGCTACGCTTGCCGTGGTTGGTCCGTGGATGGGTGACCATCTTTACATGCCAAGAAAAATAAAAAGTTTTTCCAAAACAAAAAAAAAAAAACAACCGTCTTCCAAAAAAAACACTACAAAGTGAAAAATTACTTTAATTTCGGAAGTTGGTGTCTTTGGTTTTGAATTTTCGTTTTTTGCCACCGACTTCCGAAATTAAAGTTATTTTTCATTCTAGTGTTTTTTTTTAAATTGATTGATTTTTTTTTTTTGTAAAAAGTTTTAATTTTTCACTTTTCAGTTGTGGTATTTACCCCACACAAATTCGAATATCACTACCTGCTATGTAAATAACAGTGAGAGGAACTTAACATATCATCCACATACTAAGTGGGAAAAAATACGTATTATAGATGCTAACTTAAAAACTACCCAAGCAAAGTTATTAAAGTTTATATGGGACCACCTCTGAAGTATTACCTACCAAACAAAAAATAATCATTAAAATCAATTCATAACTGGCCGAGTTATTGCGAAACAAACATTAAAAAAAAAACGTGTGGCACTCGGGGACTGCCGCGGTAAAGCTATTGCATAGCATTTGTAACCTCCATACTTCCTATTCGTCAGCGCTACACTTGGGATGATGACATAAAACAAAAATTACATGGTAGGCGGAGTGGGGGGTGTTAGGCTTTATTTTCGTTACGGAATTTCTTGATTCGGTCGCCGCGCTCAAAGCCCGCTATAAAATCTATGCAATAGCTTAAAAAAAAAAATACAGTTGAATTGAGAACCTCCTCCTTTTGGAAGTCGGTTAATAAAATAGATTTTCTTTGTTCAAACTAACGTACGGATTGGTTTAGACAGTTATTCCTTGAAGTGGGTTAAGTTGGGTTTGAAGTTAACCATCTTTTGTTTGTCGGCCTGTCTTTGTAAATATTGATGTTACCTTTTTTTTGACAGCCGTGGCTTTGTAGGTAAACTATACTTTTGTAGGTATGTGTTTTTTATTTGTTTGTTTGTGTATTAAGTAATCACAATTTAAATATTGAATCAAAATTATATATTGAATAAATTGAAAGCGTATAATTTTCTTGAAAACATGAAGGGGTTGAATAGTAAGTATCTACCTAATCTAAGGTTCGTCATATAAAAAGTACAAAGAACAGACGACAAAAAAGTTTTTTTTTTTCACTTTTTAGTGGGTTGGTTTGTAATTTATCTAAGTTACAGTAGCCTCATGTCAACTGCTCATCACCTTTGACAAAATATTGCTTTTCTCGATGCAGGGACTTTAACTGTTGAGGAGTTCTCTAGATACTTCATCATCAGCTTCATTGATAATGTTAGTTACGATTATTTAATGTTTAATTCAAACGGACAATGATTCACTCATATTATTATAAAAATATAGACTCTTCTCCATAGGAAATGACCAATAGGAACCGTGCTAGCTTCTGATGTTTCATAAGTGCCCATGATGTAGGTTTATGTGAAATAAAATAGTTTGAATTTGAGAATAGAATGCTGACGCCATCCTCTTGTCAACAATCCTTTACTTGAAAACAAATATGGGAGGCGGGGGCTAATCTCTTAACAGAAACAAGCCAAAATTAGTACCATAACGCTTTGATCTATGACCTACCCTGAGATATCTTAGCAAGCAACTCGACTACCCGTAAACGATAAAGTGGAGGATATCCTCTTCAGGAATACATCTGTTACAACGTACCCCTTTCGATCATCCCCGTAGGCGATATACAAGGAAAAACTACCCGGAAATAGGGCAGTTCGATCTAAATATATTCTTTGGATTTAGGGATGTTGGTGCATGGTTGGGTTATTCACTGTTTTATGTACGTAAATATATTTTGATGGGGGTATGTTTTTGTATCAATTTGATAAGGGGAATTGGAAAGTTGGGTTTTGTTATAACAGGCGGAAAATCTCTTAAGGGTACGTAAAGTTTATAAATGTAACTCAGCGTAGTGTGAAAATATTGGCAATTTCCATGGCAAACTTCTAAGCAGTCTGTGTAATTAAAAATAATCACACTAATATTATGAAGGCGAAAGTTGGTGAGTGTGTGTGTTAGTATGAAATTTGGCACACAGATAGTTTACAACCTTTTTTTTTTTTGGGTGGGAAATTATTACATAACTTCTCCCGCTCTGGGTGGAGCGGGAGGGTCCCTTTCGGCCTTATTCGCAACCCCGGCAGGCATCGGCCCTAGCGGACCCCGTCAATTCTGCTGACATCTCTTTGAAGCGCGCGTGGAACACAACGCGCCGTCGACCCGGGCTTGGTCCTTATCGGACGGCGAGCTACCCATTGCTTACCGTCCGCAAGCCCGCGCCTGCGGTGGCCGGAAATCTGCTTGTGATTCCCGACGCCCAGGGCGTCTCCTCCTGCGACAGTTAGGGGCGCGAGGGCGCGAAATTTGCCTCTCCCTCACGCGTTCCGCCTCCTCCTTCGCGAGCATTACTGCTTCGCAGAAGGAGGTGACGGCTTCCTATTTCCTCTCGCTCCGTACCATGGCCTGAAGATAGTTTATAACCTGGATTAACACATAGGATACTTTTTATCCCGATATTCCCATGGGATCGAGATTTCTGCGGGAGAAACCGCGGGGCGCAGCTAGTGTTAATATGAACCCCTATGAACCTACATTACCTATATAACTATACATTGTAGTTAGGTATTTGTCCCCTTCACTAATCTGTTTTTTCTTTTAATATTAAGTACGCCTCTAATTTGTGCATAGCTACATCAAAAGTAATACCTAAATACTGTTTGAAGCTAATGATAAATATATATGTGGTTGGTATTCTTATTGAATAAATAAATAAATAACGTGGCATTTTCGTTGGTACTTAGTATTAGAAATCTCCAATAAATATAGTTAAAAAAAAACTGTAACTACCGTATGTTGTCGATAGCCCAATCAATTAATACTAAGGTCAGCAGCGAAAGTGCACAAAAAGCAGTGTGCAATAAACTGCTATTCGACCGTTTATTTTCTTCTTTTTTTTTTGGTAAAAAAAGCAACCACCTGTTGGATAAAACATTGGCATTTTAACTTTCCCCTTTTTTATTGAAAAGCTAAATAGAATAGTGATGTACTCAAGCTAAGTCGTCGCGAAATGGGATATACGAAAAGTAACGCTTCAATTTTAAATTGAATACGTGACTAATTTTATATTAGAAGTTTGAGTCACTGAAAATATTCGTAGGTAGAAATGATAAAATTATGCTTTACAGGATTTAAAGGCTTTCCAAAAGGTTTTCCCCAAAAAATTTAGGATAAATGTTCATAAATGTTGCTGATAATCATTACAATTGTATTTTAACCAAGTTACTAGTACTACTTACCATGATGGTAAATAGAAAATTATATTTATACAAGAATTTTTGTAACATAATTTTTTTTTTAAATAATGTCGTTTTGTAATTTAAATACATAGGTAGGTACATATATAGTTTATGTACATAGTTGAAAAATGTACTTAAGTAGGTATTATTAATTAAAAAGTAATTTGCATGCCCTAAACAGGCTAAATATGTACTGTGCATAAACCATTTTTTTTTTTACTTCTGGTATAACTTACAGTTTCAGCAAATAAATTATTTCTATTCATTCATTCACAAAGTAGGTACATGTATCAGATATTTTCCGATTGCAATGACATAAATAACGTTAAACATAAATCAATAAACAATAACCCTACTTATTTCATACCACATCAACTCCTCACAAAATATCCGACAAAAGCCCACAATAAACATACAGACATAAAAGCCGTGCGGATATAATCCGCATCCAATATACGCATCGGGCCATCTCTAAAGGCACCTGGCAGCGGATATTAAACGCCCATTGAGGATAGTCGAGGCAATTTATTTGCCACTTAACTCAGAACCATGCGACCACATTTCCGTGGACGTACCACTGAATTAGTAGGGTGGTAGGTGGTACTTGGTGACCACATGTGATCGTCAGTGTTGCAGCGTTTGTGGTTGTAAGAAGTGATTTTGAAGTGTGGTTTGGATATCCATGGAAGATGACAAAGAGATTATTTTATTTAAACTTATTTCGTTATAAAAAAGCGTGTAAATTTGTCTTCGATTTCTAAATAAAAATAAAGAAAATTAACTCATTAATAGTCACTAGGTATTACTATTAGTACCTGGGCGACCGAGCTCTGCTCTGGTGAAAATAGAGAATGCTCATTTAATAGTATAGGATAATTCATACTAATTCCATGCTGCCATGATAGTAGGTACTTACTAATTCCATACTGCCATGACATTATTCAAAAGAAAGCCATCTTGTTCTAAACTTTGGGCGACCGAGCTCTGCTCGGGTGAAAATACGGAGAAAATGAATTTTCCCAGATATGAGACCTAGCTAGATCGATTTTTCGCCCCCGTAATCCCCTATATTGCAACTTTCATCGAAATCGTTAGAGCCGTTTTCCAGAACTGACTACATATAATTATATATATACAAATATTGCCAGTGGCAAATTAATTCTCAGTAGTATTCCCTGGTTGGTAATAGTTATCGTTACTTGTAACTCAATATCACTGTCGTAAGTTTAGTTACAATACATAATTATTATCTATAATTTTCACCCCTTTAACATAACTGGCGAAATGTGGGTGTACTATAGGTTCACCTCTGCCTAATCTTTCGGGAATATAGGATATGTTATGTGTTCCACCAACATACTAACTGCCTTATTAAAAAACCCTTGTTTAACAAAATTGCTTATAAATACAACTAATTCAACAATATCCTACTCTAAATAAAGTATTACTGGCGCGAGCCATTATCACTCGAAACTGAAGTCTTGTAAAGGAGAATGCATAAACAATATACAAACAACTTCCGAAAGTCTGGGGGTGAAAACTTAATGAAAATACAGGGTGAAGTTCAGCGGGGGGTATAAAGATGTACCCTGAATACCAAATATGAATAATGTAGAAAAATAATGGGCTTTTGAATAGGTACATTTATGTACGACCTAGCTGGGGTTCGCGTGAAATGTTTAACTTAGAAAGAGAATATGTTTCCCTATGGGTTTATTTTGGTGTTGTTGGTGCTTTAATTTAAATTAATGTTCTTTTACAAAGGACTGAAGGTACTACTAATCTGTCAATAGTATTCAACGTCATTTGGCAGTTTATCCGAACTTAAAGGCAGGTTTATATGAGCCCAGTAATGTACATTAAGTCAGTCCAGCGCTGACTTGCAACTGGGCTCATGTAGACACTTGTTTTAACCGAGTCCACTGCCGACTTCGCGCCCTCAAGTCCGTCCAGTTGACTAGCCTACCCGTCTATGTTCGGGCCCAGTAGCTTCCCCTGCCTGACTTACTAATTTACTGTCGATCTCGTCTACATGAACCCATTGACTGGGTCTGAAATCCGAGTCACTGGATCTAGTAACTCATGCCATATGTATAAACCAGGCATAAGAGTTATTTTTGTAATGTTGTTTGTAAAGAATAGGGACAGGTCTAAATTGTTCTAAATTTTACAAAGAGGATATCTTATGAGTGTCGAATCAGCCACAGAATGTTTTTATATTGCTGTTGAAAAAATATATGGATCCTCCTCCAGCTAGTATCATTTATAATTTTCATTACTTTAATAGGTATCTGCGTCATATGAAATGGTTTATTCTGTAAATAGGATACCGAAATCACTTTTACACGTCATGTTTTTTTTTTTTTTAAATCAGCTAGATGAGTTCGGCGTTTCCTATCTGACTAGGTACTATGAGAAGAAAGGCCGAAACAAACTCAGAGGTCGCAGTCTCTTTTAAAGTCCAGACATAATCTTGGTCAGGCCATATGAGGACCGTGTAGAATTAGTGTCTGAAATGGCCTTTGAGGAAAAAACCACACAGATTTGAGTGGAACTGTCCAGTCAGTGCAAGCATTTGTCAGTAATCGTGGAGCTCAACTCAGAACTTAAGGAGCTCAACTCGACGAACAACTCGGTTTAGTCATTTCCAAAACCTTGATTACGTACCACAGTAACAATCTCCATAGCTTTCATTCTGACAGTTCAACAAAGTCTATTGCGTCCTATGTTTTAAGAAGTCACCTTCATGACAATCTATTCAACACAATGAATATTGCTCAACTGTCAACAATAAAAACGATTGTCTAGTTCTCTCGCATCTTACGAAAGAGTGAGACAGCTATAAAAGAATCCGAGAATATGTATCAAAGAGAATCAGCTGTTATAACCACTAAAAGTTTTAAGCGTACTGTAGAGGGTTACGTTATTACCCCACTCGTAACTTGTGTGAGTTTTATACGATTTTCACGAGTTTGATGCACCTAGTAAACAATATGGGCTTTATTACTGAAAGAGGATTAGTTTGAAGAGTTATCTTCATCATTTTCCATTAAAGATTTTCGTGTGGGCTACATATTGAGCTGACTCGCTCCTGGGGTTTAAACGGTCTCATACAAAAACAGCAGTTTTGTATTTATCTATAAAGATAAACAAGCTGCTTATACCTTTACAACAACCCGTTTTTCCCGACTGCGGCGAAGCCCAAAAGGAGGGTAATGTTTTTAAAGTAGAGAAGAAATAATATTTATTTTCTTCAAGTTATAAAAAAGAACCCGATAGAATTCTGAAAAGTTCAAGATTAACTTAAAACCTACAAGACGGCTTTTCTTCAGTTTTCAGAACCACTTAGAATCTTTTTCCTAAAAAATTTTTTGCATATTATTTCAAGCGACTGAAACCGGTCTCTGGAATTTATTTTTTTAGGCATTAGGCAATTGAATATTATCGTAAATAAGGTTCTACCGTGTTCCGTCCCAAGAGATAATAAACGTAATATCATTAATGAATTACTTTTGTCCTAAAATAACATTATGAGCCTTTGAACTTCATGTTTTAGTATCTGAAGTATATATACGTGGATTGAAACTATTGGGTCAGTGACTAAATGAGAACCAAATATTATGATTTATTGAACTTTGGCCTATGTAGAATTCATGTTATTTACTCTCTATGTAGTCCAAATATATGAAAATTCAGTTGTCATCAAGTTTGAGTCTAAAATACATGACATTTTCATAGCCTATCCAGAAATACAGATGTCGAAACGTCATGCAAACGAACACGAAAACATCAACATTTCTCTATTTGCAAATATTTCAACATTCCATTGACATCCTAGACACTTAACAGACAGACCAAACATCCTATGTAAACAAACGCCAATACCAGAATACCAAACGCGAGAACGCGTAGACAAAAACGAGAAACACATACCTTGATCTCGCAACTGTCTCAACGTTAGCCACTCACGAGAAACACACAAACACGGTGTACCTATCACGGTGTAACACGTTGTTTCACGTCACTAACACGCGGGCGGGTTTCAACGGACGTGCGTCCGGGGCGGCGGCGTGACGAGTACTGTAAGGCGGGCGGCAGTGTTACCAGCCGTAGACGGGAATTATTTTATTGTCAACCAAAGTAGGCTTTCCAGGGGGTGGGTAAAAGTAGGCATAGTTTTGTTATGCTGCAGTGGGAGGGAAGTTTTGAGTTGTGGTTGTATTTGCATCAGTTTTTTCACGCTTAGATTATTTGAAGCATTGATACCAAGTTAAAAGAATCAAAACATAGAAAATTATGTTAGTACCTATATTTAGCCTGCAGTGACATGAAGACTCTTTTGAGTTACAAATACAATGGCACAGAAAAAAATCCTGCACTACCCTCTTTTTCGGTTGATAATCGGGGTGATTAACCAAAAAGATTTTCCGAAGATCAATAATTAGTTATCTGGATAACATCAATAGAATAGTTACAGCAACAGCCAATTCCTGCCTACTAATAACAACAAAATGAAACCTCAAATCTATTTACCAAGCTCAATAATTAAGGACCTTAACTGTAGGTACTTACGTTAAAATACAAACAAATTCAAAACCAACTCGCACCAAAACTTCACCTTTCAAAACCAAACATAGTTCCTACACATCAGTAATAAAATCTCCCCCACATCGTACGCCTTCGTTCTTCACTAGCAACACCGAGGGCGGGCGGCGTCGTGACGAAGGGCGGTATTCTCCGTGTATTAGTATTCGATTGGGAAAGTAGAGGTTTCTGTCTGATCGCTTCATAAGCATTATGTGTGGTAATTCAATAATGGATTGGATTAAATCATTTTCTTGTATGTGCGGAGGATCTTGGAAATTGATGCTCGTTTATGGAGAATTTGGGTGAATTTAGGGGTTAAAATTGTTGTTCTTTGTTTCATATAATTTGTTTGGAGAAGACGAGCTTTTGAGTGTAGTGTATCTTTAAAATGTTTGGGTATTTATTTATTAAACGTTATGAAAAGGCGACAATGGCGGAATTTTTGCAGCATTCTAAACAAGTCAGCCAGGCAAGGTGTTACTTATCCTTACCTGTCTTTAAAATTCATTGAGATTCCATTGATTTAACCCTTATGAAATTTTAAGAAATTCTGATTTACCACATCTTCCTGTTTTTCGTGTGGTGACTAACCTGGTACCATAACACCACACATCACATATCACCACCAACACCCACCACCCCACAGAGGATGACGTGAATGTAAAGTGTGAACGTTCTCTTCAATTGGTTAGTTAAAATTTGCAAGTTTTTCCGTGTTATTGATGTATTGAAAACTGCATCTCTCTTAAAAACGGGTAAACTACCAAAAAATTAATCATAAATTTCAAATACAGACATTAAAGCCCAACTAACTGTTTCCTCTAACACCTCAACCACGGATATATTGACTCAATTCTGCCGAACCCCAAACTGTCGTGATGATATCGCCACACGCAACTCCGTAATAAAAATTGATGAACTGCCGCAATTACACCGCTTGTGGTTACCAACGCCACTTTTACGGTGTGAATTATGCCGCGAAACTTGCTCTGATATATTAGTTAGGTAAAGGTTTTTAATGTTCATATACGGAGTTTATTATCGTGCGGTGTTTAATAAAATAGAGGAAAGACTGCAGAATTGCTGCAATCTCCGCACACAAAGAGAGAGAGAGAGAGCAGTGGTGGCCCCCGTAAAGTCCAGACTTACCGAGTTTGTAGGTCGAGGGTTAGAACCCAGGCAGGCGCTTTACTTTGGGTAAACAATTTCATCACCACTGCTCTCAAAACGGCAAAGAAAAACATAGTGAGGACCGGCATGTTTTAGAGACAAAAATTCGAAGACATGTGACATCTACCAACCCGCACTCGGCTCGCGTCGTAGATTACAGCCCACTCCCTCTCAAACAGAGGAGGCCTGTGTTACAGCAGTGGGAACTCATAGGCTGATTATGCCGCACACAAAAGGTTTATGAAGCAGCATTGTTATCAATAAAGTTGGTAGTTCACCTGACTGCTCAGAATGTACATTATGGCTGATATAATAGTATTCCATTATTTGCCTAGGCTTTTCCCAACTATGTTGGGGTCCATGTCCAGTGTAACCGAATGCAGCTGAATACCAGTATTTTACATGGAGCGACTGCCTATATGACCTCCACAACCCAGTAACTGGGTAACACGATACCCCTTGGTAAGACTGATTGTCAGATTTTCGGGCTTCTGAGGACCCGTAACGACTGTCAAAGATCCACGAATGACAGCCCGAATGGCTTAACTTGCTTTCAGGCACGGAGGAGTCTCGGTATGTAAAGATGGCTACCCATCCACGGACCAACCCCGGCAAGCGTAGCTTAACCTGATCGACCCGTGCGGCTGTTATTACTTAGCCACGAACTCCTCTCTGTTTCTTTGTTTTAATAACCCATGCACTATCTTGTAACTGCCTCGTTGGTCTAGTGGTCTAAAGCGCTACTGCTGAGCTGAGGTCCTGGGTTCGATTCTCGGGTCGGGCAAAGTGTTATTGGGTTTTTCTATCCGAAATTTCTCAGTAGCAGCCCGGAGTCTGGATTTGTGCCCGGTTGATGGCAATAGGCTCGCCCCCTATTACATGGGACTTAAACATAACTGGCGAAATGTGGGTGTACCTGCTACAGGGACACCTCTGCCCAACCCTTCGGGGAAACAAGGCGTGATGTTATGTATGTATCTTGTAACAGTACGGATCTACATAGATTCACAATCCGGACAACGTTAGCTCCCGAGGGAAGACCAAAGTTAACTGACGGAAATGGTGTTTAGTGGTGCTCTTAAGCGATTAGCTAGTAATCTACTTATGCGCAATATCAATTACTGATGGGGCTGCTTTGTGGTTATAACAATATCACGTGTAGGTAACAATATTACCTATTAGGAACGATTATTGGGGGCCTTCTAGATATGACCATGTTCAGTAGTTGTGATTATGAGTATACATTTGACAGTGGCCAATACTTAAGAATTTCTTTCTATTTGAAGACGAAGGCAATGTAGATAAAATAAAGGCGGAAAATGAATCAAATTCTCCATTGTAAAGCCCATAATGATGCAATAGCATCAGCCAATAATGTTCCCACTGCTGGGATACAAGCCTCCTCTCAGTGAGAAGGCCGTAATTCACCACGCGGGCCCAGTGCGGCTTGGTAGATGTCACTTGTCTTCGAATTTTTTGGTTCTAGGACATGCCGGTTTCCTCACGATGTTTTCCTTCACCGTTTTAGAGAGCAGTAGTGGTGAAATAATTTACACAAGGTAAAGCGCCTGTCGGGTTCGAACCTACGACCTACTACTAGTAAGTCGCGGCCATTACCACTGGGCCACCACTGCTCCATTAATAGAATAGCCCATTGAATAGTGAGCACATCACTTACATCATCAACTTTACTTTGTCAATAAATAGTCGTATTTTACAAAAACTTCATTTTTAAGTAAAAAGCGATGTCTTACAAAAACGCTCGCTAAGAAAAATCTGATTCACCATCAGTAATCCCCTGACCGTGATACTACGTTCACGATAAGCAGATACTAGTAGCTGTACACATCAACGTTAGGCAGTCTCTACACCTACAATAACTTTGAGCAATATTCTTATTGTGCTACTAGTTGACCCGACAGACGTTGTCCTGTCTTAACTATGTTTGCAACGCGCGTTCTGTCAATCGTGCCAAATGTCAAACTACTGACAGTTATGTCAAAAGTGCTAAGGTTACATTAGAAAAGTTAATATGGTCGTTAAAGTTTCTAATTTTCCGCGCAACTTTCTTAATTTTTTCTTTCATAAGAACCTTCTCCTGTAAATACCAAAAACAAAAAAAAAAAGCGAAATCCGTCCAGCCGTTCACGCGTGATGCCGTGACCAAGGAAGGGAAATAGGGATTAATTTTTATATGTATAGATATGACTGAATCAGCCCTTGCACTCAAACAATCAATTATTTTCACGCAGTATCATTGACGGCCCGTAAGCGTCAGTGTTTTGACGTAAACAAGATCTGCCTAGCTAGTAGGTATAGTAAAATATTTCGAAATAGTGATAATACAAGGTGTGATCGAAATATATATATAAATACCTATGTCGTGGTCAGATCTTAGAATTGATCATTTCATGAAGTGTTCGACCATGTCATGAAATGGTTGTTTTTAAATAAACAGTAAATCGATCCCCTAGTCACATCATGATGTGGGCTGGCCCGATCATTGAATACTCAACGTTTGACGATATGTGGCCAAACATTAGTGATCGTATCATAAATTAGTTCGATTGTCCACCGGTAGAGGCCTTGAGGTCGCTTTGTTTTTGTAGATCATGGCGGCGGCATATAACAAATCAAACAAAGTATGGTGACAATGCAAAATAAGTCTGTGGACTTTTATTGGATTTCCAAATATTATGATAATAAGGAAAGCGACCAACTTGAAAGTAGCGGTCGCCGGCTGCCGCGGCACCGCTTTTCGCGTCTGTTTGTGTGACCGCATTGTTCTTCTAAAATATGCAACGGGTTTTGAGTCGCTTTTCACCATTATTTACATAATTAATTTATTCAGGAAGTTTAAGTATGTGTATTTATGTTAAACTTGCATATAATAAAGAAATCTCGATGTTTTTTCAAGTAGAAAAATCGTGCGAAGCAGGGAGGGTCGCTAGTTATGCAATAAAATTGAAACTCGCTAAAACTTTGTTTAATTATTTTGCAATCTATAATAGTAACTCTAAACGGTCAATAAAATTGAGCCATTTGTGATATTGCGCAACATGATTGTAGGTGTAAGGCCCGCTTTACATGAACATGTTACAGCTATGTGCACACAGACGCTACGGCGGCTGGTCGACGGATCTACACAGGTCCCAGGGGGATCGTAACGCACGTCTAGATTACCTACCTAAAGCTTAGGACAGACAGATGCAGTTCTAAAATGTAGTTTTTGATTTACAATGCAAGTGGTTTACTTATGTATTTATTTGGAAATGTTTTAATAATGAAAAGTAATAATAATAATACCTACAAGTATTCCAGTAAGATGCTGGTAGGGATCTTGACCGTACTTCCGGGATTGTCCTGATAGCCGTGGAATACCTCTCCACTTCTCATAAGCACCTCAGGACGTGTTGCCCCCTTGTCGCTACGACACTGTGTGTTAGCGACCGTTTTCGGGGGCCCATTATTGAGTGTGCAAGTCATCCCCTGCCATTTTATCCGTATGCATATAAAACATAGTCCTTCCATAGTTCTAGGTGACCAGTCCACTTTAGCAACCGAAACCCATAGTCCAATATCTTTGTTTCCATATCCTACTATAGTCCTGCACCAACCGGGGGTTTTCCTTGGGTGCACTTACATAGCGCGAACAGGGATAATCGTCGGTTGGTGCCTCATTTCATTCAAATCGTCTAACGGGCCTCTGCGAGTTGGCTTCGGCCCCTCGTACGCTTTCCGAAGGTCCGGGACCCCAGGGTCCCGAGATGTGTCAAAGACGTTTGAAAAATAATAATAATGTCTAAGGGGCCTCTGCGAGTTGGCTTCGGCCCCTCGTACGCCTTCCAAAGGTCCGGGACCCCAGGGTCCCGAGAAATGTTAAAGACATAACAAAAAAATAATACCTACCTATTATTGTCCCACTGTAGGGCAAAGGAAAGTTCTCATACAGAGAAGACACGATTATTAATCACCATGCTAGCATAAGGTGGGTTGGCGATTTCAGACATAAATTAAGAGTCCTTTTACATTTTTTACGCAAATTCATGATTTTTGACGTTGTAGTTTTCAGCAACAGTAAAATATTTTAATTATTTGATTATGAATAACTATAGTGCCATTCTCTTTCTTGTAAGTTAGAGTTACACATTAAAAATTTTCTTTTCGTGTAATTTACTATAAATATTTTACGAACTCAGTCTACAAGAAAATCCTTCGGCGATGGAACTTTGACGCTCAAATTTATATTGTTCCATTCAATTCTAATAAAAGCTAAAATTACTAAAAGATAAGTTGAATATTTTACTTGTTTATTGGAGTTTAAGAATTTCTTTGAATTCCTTGATTCACGGAAAAAATCAAAAAGAAAAGCAATAAATGTCTTGATTCAGCGTCCATTATATTCCAAATAAACAACATTTTATCAAATAAACTAATAAGATATAAGACTTCTATGTACAATGAATACGTTTCATTAGTTTTCGTTTCTCAATGTAATAAGACAAAATTACCATAAATATAATTATCGTATTATGTATACATATAATTAAGTACTATGTATTCCGCGTCAATTCAGCAAATCACTTGAAAAGAATGTGTAACTCCAACTTACAAGAAAGATAATGGCACTATCGTTATTATAATCAAATAATTAAAATATCTTACCGTTGCTGAAAATTACAACGTCAAAAATCATGAATTTCCGTAAAAAATGTAATAGGACTAAGTCCAGGTTTAGCGACATCTTTTCGAAGTTGGTGTGCCTTCTCTCCATTTAAAAAACTTTTTACAAAATTTCGGAAGTCGGTGGCAAAAATTCAAAACCAAAGACACCGACTTCAGCAATTAAAGTAATTTTTCACTTTACAGTGTTTTTTTTGGAAATCGGTTGTTTTTTTTTGTAAAAAGTTTTTATTTTTCACTTTTAGTCGTAGTACAGACGCCAGCACATCAGGCTACTACAATCTGTTAAATTTATTTAATAGATTTTCAACTTTATTGTTGAAAAATAAGGTTCAAAGTTGATTGGGAAAATTTGACAGTTTCGGGTAGCTTGATGTGCTGGCGTCTGTACCTACTCCACATAAATATGAATACCATATGAGGTATGACCTATTAAACAAAAGAAGAACCACTAAACTCAATTCATAATTAGCGGAGTAATGGCGTAACAAACACACAAAAAAAACACATTCGAATTGAGAACCTTCTCCTTTTGGAAGTCGGTTAAAAACAATATTTAACCTATGCAGATATTGATTCAATTTGTTATTTTTAAACTGTTGCTGTAGAATTGAAGGTAAATGGACAATTATTTTAAAAACCGGCCGTGTTTCGCCAACAAAGGCAATTTTGGACAAAGACACAACATTATGTCACGCACATAACGTGTTTTCGAGAAAGTTTTTCCTGCAGTATTTTCATCTCGGTTTTTTCAGTTTTGCTTGCATCCTTATCGGATTTCCTTACCTGGGAACAAAGAAAGACAAGAAATTAGCTTAACATTGAAGGTTCATAAAAAAAATTGCCTCCATCGCTTGTGTAACTACGCCTTTATAAATAGTGTAGGCTTTTTAATATCAGACCAGAGGCGTAGGAATCGAATGCCTTCTTAATGTTTATTTCTCTAATGAAATTACTTCGTGTTTTATAAGGTTACATAATTTTCATTACGTACTTCTACCTAGTAAAGATTTTAACAGGTATTTAAAATTGAAGTGTCTATTTGTAATGTCAAAATACCAGCTTTTTACTAAATGCATATGAAAGTATACATTTTATTCGGTTATGTTTTTTTTTTGTCTGTTTGTCTGTTTTTTCGGGTAATCTCCGAAACGGCTGAACCGATTTTGACGAAACTTTAATTGACAGATAGCTGATGTTTTAAGGAGTAACTTAACAATTAGGATCCACGCGGGCGAAGCCGCGGGCAGCATCTAGTTGTTATTAAAGATGAGATTGATTAAGTAAGCTCCATGAAGCTTGATCACGTTATAGACTAGTTATTGCTTTGAATTTAAAACTCAGCAATATGTAAATGAATAATAAATAAAGATTTATTGTTCAACTAGGACTAAATACATTAAGTTTCTTAATCTAGTTAGTGGGTGCCGTACTGTTCTTCTATATAGGTTACAAAATAACCTGTGTTTAAGAGAAACAGTTCCAATCCCCGTCATAAATGGTTGACTAATATGGGGTTAAATTATGTATATTATTATGTCTCAAATAATCATTAAAGCAAGCTATCAAATGAGATAAAATAAATGGGAAACGGTGGGCCCAAATGTAATAAGTTGAGATATGATCTAAAAATTTGTCATATTTTTTAGTCGATCAGGTAGCGGAGAAATATAATATGGTTTTTGTGAGATTATCGATTAAAGTAATCGATTACACAACTACAAAAAGAAAACCTACCCTCTAGGTAGCACTAGATAATATAATTAACTCAAAGTAATTAATGTACTTTAGATACTTTTATACAATATAGTGCATTTCAAATAAAATAAAACATCGTTAATTACTGAAAAACCAAAATAATGATTATAAATTTCATATCGATTAAAATCGGTCTTATATTTTTAGTCTATGTTACTGGCAGTGCATGTTCTGCACTGGCATGAGCTGACTGACATTGACAATTTGACACTAGACATTAGTGGTGGGTCGTTCTCGAATTTTTGACCGACGAAACCGTTTTCCCGACGTCAAAAACGGTTAAAGGACGAAACTTATCCAACATGGAATAGAATTGCGTTTTCGTCCAGCGCAGTTTCTTACAACTATCAACGATTTTAAATGTATGAAATGATTTTTTCGCATCACGAACGACAGCATTGACAACAGGTAATACATTATTGACTGTATTTCTTTGACAAAGAGTACATTTTTTATTAGAAGGACTGTTTTACGAGTGTGATAGATAGTTGAATCATTGTACCCGACTGTATTTTCTTAGGTGTAAAATAAAAATCGCGCCAAGTAATTCGAAGACTGGTTTGTACAATGAAGACTGTTTGAAGTTGAACCCAGGACGTAAAACGGTTTCATCATCACAAAACACAAAACGGTTTTTGTAAACGGTTCGTCGTCGCAACACCCACCCCTAATAGACTTGCCACTTGTTTCGTGTTTTCCGATGCGTTTTGAGTGCTTTAACGATTATTTTTCATTTTCATCGACACTGCTTTATTTTTTACGGATTCTGACCCTGCCTACCTTGTACGACCCTTGCTTTCACACTGGATACCAAAGATCGCTCACACAATTGACTTGGAATTGTTATTTTGGATTTTACCGCCGCTTTTTGGATTGGATATTGTTGAAACTATGAATCACTGTGTGAATTGTGGGATAGCAAGTAGTCACTGCAATATACTAATATAAGTTTGAATCTATAAATTCACACCATTTTCATCTCGTTACATTCAGGCCCAAGAGTGTAGGTATGTAATCGTTTCCGTCTCCTTTAGGTTATTAAACAAACCAAAAAACCTTAAATCAAGTAGTAGTTAATTTCATTACTTAGATAGATTGAATTGTCGAGCAAACAGCTTTTGTAGTATGAACTTTTACCTCACTGCCGCGAAGCCCAAAAGGAACCCTACCTTAAGTTGTTGAACTGTCATAATGATAACTATTGTAATTTTCTGTCTCTGGTTTTGGATCTGGCTGAAGATTCTAGCTTTTGCCCGCGGCAACGCCCGCGTGGATATCGTAAAATATCCCACGGGTACGTACTACTAGTGTTAAAAGTAACCTATGTGCGACACACGTGTGCCAAAATGTTATCCAAATCCTCCGTTTTCGCGCCAATTTGGGACACAATGTACATCCAGACAAACGGAAAAAATTTCTAAAAACTATATTTTCGGCATCAGACTTGTTCCCACACCTCGTAGCAATTAATTTTTTTTAAATATTCATTGTACAGTTTTGACTTCGTTACTATTTCATTTCTAAATAGATTTTCGTTTTATTTTTCCCAAGAATTTCCAAGCAAGTATTAGGTAGGCATACGTATGGTACCTACCTATTTTTGACGCAACCTTTGAAAAAGTACTCAAAACCACCCAAATATCAAAGAACAGAAACAAAATATCACAAAAATAAGTTCATCTAGCAATGAAATCAGTAACTTTACACCAGCGACTCTGAAGTTGGGAACACTAGATCTTGTCGCAGCGTGTTAAAGAACTCCAAACCTTCAGAAACAAGTAAGGTCCGGGACTCCACTGCGGAACAACCGAAAAGATACGATCGTTAGATACTGTAATTAATGTTTAATTTGATTATAATGTTAACAACTTTAGCCTCTAATATATAAAATTCTCGTGTCACAGTTTTCGTTGCCATACTCCTCCGAAACGGCTTGACCGATTTTGATGAAATTTTTTGTGCTTATCCAGTATCTATGAGAATCGGCCAACATACATTTTTTTTTTTTTTTTTTTAAGTGATAAGGGTGGTCCACCCTAAACATGTATATGGCAAAACAACGTTTGCTGGGTCAGCTAGTGTTTACTACAAATTTTGATCTTAAGTAGGTATACTATTAAATGAGCAATATTCGGATATAAATATATATATTAGTAATCGGAACGGACCGCGTTAGAAACACCATCCTGAGCTCCATAACTCAAGTAGCGGATGTTGGAGAAAAAACAGCCAGGCTGAAGTGGGAGTGGGCCGGCCACGTTGCACGAATGCACCCGGAGAGATGGGCAAAGATCGTCACTCACTGGACGCTTGAAGGAGGACAACGCCGTCGAGGTAGACCGCGGCGAAGGTGGTGTGACGATCGAGTTATGTTTGCAGGGCCAACATGGCCGGAAATCGCACAAAGCAGAAAGATTTGGAAGGAAAAAGGGGAGGTCTTTGCCCAGCAGAGGGACACAATATAGGCTAACATAAAAAAAAAAAAATAGTAATCACGTTCTCGAAAACGGCTCTAACGATTTCGATGAAAATTGCAATATAGAGATTTTTGGGGGCGAAAAATCGATTTAGCTAGGTCTCATATATGGGAAAATCGTTTACTCTATATTTTCACCCGAGAAGAGCTCGGTCGCTCAAAGTTTAGAACAAGATGGCTACCTTAGAATAATGAATGACATGGCAGTATGGAATAAGTAAGTACCTTTGATTATGGCATAGGATATATATACACAAATATTGCGTTTAATAGTATAGGATATTTGTAGTCACGTTCTCGAAAACGGCTCTAACGATTTCGATGAAAGTTGCAATATAGGGTTTTACGGGGGCGAAAAATCGATCTAGCTAGGTCTCATATCTTAGAAAATTCGTTTTCTCGATTTGCTCCCGAGCAGAGCTATTACCAAATAAGAGCTAAGAAACACACTATATGGTATTTACCAATTTAAATTGTACTTGTATGCACCTTTTGTTTATTTAAGTTAAAGTTATTTCCTTACTATGGAAAGTGTTGCAAAACATGTATGGGAATCATTTCTGTCTTGTATCCTGTTACTTTCCGGTATCTGTTTGAATTTTGAACACAAGAACAAGTCACGCGACATACAAGTAAAGCAATGAATGGTTTATCAAGTACAGTCAGCCTCAAAAGAATGTACGAGTATACGTCGACAAGAATTCATTTGATTGTCAGCAAACTGTGTTCCATAATACAACGAGTAGCTATAATTAAGCACTCAATGTGTAATGTTTTGTGGCTATAGATTGATAAAATATTTTGGAACAAAGATTGTAGAGGGACAAATGTTTTTTGAAGTGAAAACTTCTTTAGGCGCGTTGGGCATTTTTGAGATGGGAATAAACCATTGATTTCGCGACACTGTGGCGACACCAGCTTTTAACCATTAAAAAGACATCAACGGGTTGATTACCGCGGTGCGTGGAGTAAAAGACATTAAAGCATTTATTACCGTGGTGCCGATTTTTTTTCAAGTTTTCACTTCTGTCGGCACTCCCGGAGTGCCACTGTTTTTTTTTTTGGTGTATGCATCTTTTTTTTACTTGACTGGTACCTTTTTTACCCGACTGCCCCAGAAGTATGTATGTATGTATGTATGTTTATACGTATGTTATGTACCTATGTCTATTTCTTTGGCACGCTCTGTAGCCTAAACAGCTTGATGGATTTTAACATTTGAGGTGTCGTTAGGTTCGTCTTAATAGTAGGAGTGACATAGGCTGCATAATATTTATATATTGCAACCAAAAATAATATATATTTATAATATATACAATATATATTTATATATATAGTTATATTATATATTTTGTTTTGATAGGTATATATATCCTTATATTTAAATAAATATTTATTCCACAATTTTCAATATTGCACCTACCACTGTTTGTCTCTGCATCACCCAAAGGTTGATTGGTAGAAAATGCCTATGGCATTAAGTCCGCCTCTGTACATGTACGTGCTTAAAGTATTAAAATAAATAAATAAAAAAAGGGAGGTTTAAAAAAAAACAATATTATCGGTATCAAATAAAAGTTGGTAATGAGTCAATTCCAAATATATATACATATTAATATATTAATAAAACTAAAAAGTTTGAAATAAAATAAATTATCAAAAAACCCGACTGCAAAAACTCATAACTGAAAAGAGAAAAACAAGTATTATAAATTATAATCTATATGATTTTGTTATTACAAACCAATAACCTGAAATTTTGGTGAAACTTGTTTGTCCCCCGCCTGCAATATCAAAATCATATAGATTATAATTTATAACACTTGTTTTTCTCTTTTCAGTTATGAGTTTTTGCAGTCGGGTTTTTTTTTTTTTTGGGTGGGAAATTATCAAATAACTTCTCCCGCTCTGGGTGGAGAAGGAGGGCGTGTCAGACTGTTACTGACTAAAACCCACCCGTGTTCCTTCAGTTGCCATGTTGCCGGGGGCCACGATTTCCCTTTCGGCCTTATTCGCAACCCCGACAGGCATCGGCCCTAGCGGACCCTGTCAATTCTGCTGACATCTCTTTGAGGCGCGCGTGGAACCCATTGCTCACCGTCCGCAAGCCCGCGCGTACGGTGGACCTGACTGGTGCTTATTAGGCTTGCTAATAATGTTTGAAAAAGCGACACAGTTATTTTTAATTACGAGTTTTCCGGAATCACCAATACCTACATTCCATGATGTTCGTATGAAATAAAAAGTTGTTCGCTGAAATGATTGAAAATGAAAACAAATAAGCAGCAGTTCTGTGAAGCATAGTTTCAACTGGTATTGGAAGTATCTTTTGTTGTCGCTGGCAGTGTTTTCATCTCATATTGAATGGACGTGAGACATAATTGTATATTACGTACTTACAAGCTGACGAGGGATGTAAATAGGGTTGCAAAATTACGTAATTTTACTGAAAACGCTGGTAAAATACGGTTATTTTACGGTTCTATATTTAAATTACAGTAAAATAACTGGCGAGCTATGAAGTTTTAAATTTTAATTTGTGCTATCCTCTGCTCTGCCTCTGCACATAGACGATATTAATAAAATCCATAACATGGTGTGATTCAAATATTGAATTCTTGACTTGAAAATTAAGTTTTAGGGATTTTTAGTACGCATGAGTCGTACGAGCCCAGTTTTTTATGTTCCCATACTGCTTATATCTCTCGCAAATTTCATTCTAATTCATTTGTCCGTTAATATTGAAGTAATGACATACACATGATACATACAAACATACTCACTTCCGTATTTGTAGTGTTTTAGTGGGTATGACTGCATAAGTACGTTTGATATATTTTTAACCAAAAATTACCATATTTTACCGTAAAATACCGTAAATTACGTAAAGTAATTTATTTGTACTGTATTGTACCAGGGTAATGGGTAATTTTACCATTTTACAACCCTAGATGTAAACAGTATTTTCTTTATAAAATACGTATAAAATCAAATACTCTGTTTTAAACCGTTATGTATTTGTATTCGACGTTCATTAACCCCATTAAAAACAACACTACCTACACCAAAAAAAATAACATTTACAACCTCCTCAAATACAAGATGTTCTTTTAAATCGATATAAACTCAAGTTCCCGACATGATTACACCCTGGGGAGTTAAGCAAACTTACTTAACCACCTGCAACTCCATGTATCAAAACCTGCTGGCTTGCCATGGCACCCAGCCAAGGAAAATTGCCAAGTAAAACACTGTACATTCATACTCTTGTAATGCACCCACTTGGCTGTTGTTTATGCTTTTTTAATGGATATTTTAGCGATCGGGAATATAAGCCTATATTCCTATATTGGCTTGCAGATTTTTTGGTTCGTTCTGCTGATTGCTTAGTTATAAAGTTGTGTAGCATTATGCTGCATTATAAGTATTACGGTAAATATTTTGATAGTTTAGTTACGAAAAAACTTTTTTACAAAAAATACAACCGACTTCCAAACTACAAAGTAAAAAATAACTTTAATTTCGGAAGTCGATGTCTATGGATTAGTATTTTAGTTTTTTGACACCGACTTCCGAAATTAAAGTTATTTTTCAATTTGTAGTTTGGAAGTCGGTTGTATTTTTTGCATAAAAGTTTTTATTTTTCACTTTTTAGTGTGTTGATTTGTAATTTATCTAAGTTACAATAGCCTTATGTCAACTGCTCATCAAAAATACACAAATCGCTATAGAAGTGCCTTTAATATTTGAAGAGTTCCCTCGATTTCTCCAAGATCCCATCATCAGATCGTGACCAAATGACAATGGGACCAATTTGAAAGTATACCCTTTCAAACAAAAAAGAATTTTTCAAATCGGTCCAGCCGTCTTCGAGTAATCGGGGAACATACATTAAAAAAAAAAATATCCCGACAAATTGAGAACCTCTTCCTTTTTTTTGAAAAATACTTTCAGTTTAATAAAAAAACAAGTTGCAAGTCTGTGGCTTTTATTGTAGATCGTGCAAGTGATGGCAATCCCACGATAGTAATTTAACACCGCAGCAGATTGAACATAATTAATAAGTTACAACACAAACACATATTTCGTCTTCTACGATGTCCTTCTCACTGCTCTGTGACTGAACTTAATTTCGTAAGCCATTATGCCTAATTTGTTTTATTTTGACAGTTCAACAACATTCATTGCGTTATTTACGTTGTTGAGCAGATTTTTTTTTCCAACTTATAAAGCATTGGATTAGCAATCTGTTTCAAATCGAAACAGATTGTGATTGTGTTGTATTACGCAATTTGGGTACTGGTTTTATTCACTCTTCTTTCTTTGTCCAGGCGGTATTTCTTTGGAATGCGCTCCCTCTGAACATCAGGATGGCAACCAGTCGGTTATCTTTTAAAGTGAAGGCACGTGAACATATTCGTAAGAAGTTGGCAGAATTATTGCAGCGCTGATTTGCTGGATTTGTTTTCTCCTCCTATTGTTTTCTCCTGACAAAGTTTATTCAGTTTATAAGTATGTATCTATGTATTAGTATGTATTCTTTTTTTATTTAACTTTCCCTTATATTGCACCTGCCATGTTTTGTCTCTGCATCACCCTAATGTTGACTGGTAGAAAATGCCTCAGGCATTAAGACCGCTTTTGTACAGTATTTTTTACTTGTACATAAAATTTTAATGAATAAATATTTTTGTAATAAATCCGTTCAACATATACTCGTAGGTTACTATTTCTTTACTTACCTACATAGTGATAACATAACTGAAAATCCACGCAGTTGTCGCTCTATTATCACGTAATCTAAAAGTTGCCAGATGAAAAACTATTAAAAGGGGCAAGAATCGATCCCGGCATTCTTTCAGAGCACTCCAATGTCCGGGAATCCGGAATGAGAAGAAAAAGAAACATCCAAACTTGTTTGTAAAGTTGGAAGACCAGCCCCTTTTGTGGGAATTAAATTTCTTATTGATTCGACGAAGCTGAGAGGTAGTCGATGAGTTTCTGCGGTCGTATTGTGTTACTGTTCTTGGGAAAAGGTATTCGTAAACATTTATTTTGCAAACGGAGCCGAATATTTTTCGTCTGAGAGTTTTCGTTAAGATATTTCTTTAAATATAAAAAAAAAAACGTGTGGCACTCGGGGACTGCCGCGGTAAAGCTATTGCGTAGCAGTTGTAACCTCCATACTTCCTATTTGTTAACGCTACACTTGGGATGATGACGTGATGACATAAAACAAAAATTACGTTCCCATGACAACGTGATGTTGTCCGTCATTACATGGTAGGCGGAGTGGGGGGTGTTAGGTTTTATTTTCGTTACGTTACGGAATTTCTTGATTCGGTCGCCGCGCTCAAATACCGCGATAAAAGCTATGCAATAGCTTAATTATTTTCTGTGAACTATTTATTACATGAGACTTAAAACTGGCGAAATGTGGGTGTAGCTTAGGATATCTCTGCTTAATAGATTGTAATTGTTTATTACTGTTAATTGGAGATCATATCGACTTCTAGACATGTATTTTTATTTCTGAAATGTATTTTATTGTATTTTCATAAGTTTTGACTCAATTTATGATAACTTAATGTTCATTAACTCAACAGTAAACCAACATTGTGTTTTGCAGTGCCCTGATAGGGTTCATGTACAAAAACCGACGGTACAATATTGTAAAATGTGTGATGTGCATGAGAGAAAATAAATAAAACCTTTCGAGGATGACAGGCGTATTGTTTTGTATGTGTGTATAAAGAAGTTAAGCAAGGCAGGCCTGCAGCAGCACGATTCGGTCCCAACATTAAAACAACATCATTCTATAGCCTCATTGTTTGAAAAGGATTGTCAGAAGCCAGACGTGCCAAGGTCGACACCGTATCTATCGATCCCTTTAGTGAAATAACCACACAACTTAATGGAAACTGTCCCTTCTCAGAACATTGGCACATTATTGAAACTTGCTGGAATTGACAGGATAAAATTTTAGCCACCGAATTTACATTAGAAGCTAATAACTTTGCCCAGAACAGTGACCGTAAATAAATGGGTAAATTTGAAAGGAGATACATACTAGGTTTACGATTCTTGAAGGTCAAGACGAGTCTGCAGTAAATTGAACTGCCCCATAAATACCATTTCGGTCTAATTGGACTGTTTCTCAGAAACATAAAAGGTATGCCTTGTAATTTCTGAAGAATGTCACTACAGTGGGTATGTTATGTCATATTCACATGTCTTGCTACGGACATTCTACGTTGTTAGGGTATCCAATTTGTAATTTGCTTTGTTTCAACATTCTAAGGATATTGCTGAAAATGTCCTAAGCTGTTGGTGTTGTGGCTTGTTTTACAATTTTCTGATCTTATAGATTTTTTAATACGACGATCTAATGAGACTATCTATTGAGACTACTGGGCATAGCGTAGTAAACAATAGGAATGATGCCTGGGTTAAAAAACTGGTACCGATACTGATAAATAGGTATTTATTTTTAAAGATCTATAGATTTTCCATCGCCTATTATTATGTAACATTTGCCCTATGGATTATCATGTCTACAAACTTATAATGGCTCACAGTGAAGCGTAATTCCTCAGTTTTAGGAAAGTACAAAAAGCTCAAACTTCGTCCAACTTAGCTTTTATTTTCGCTTGATAATCTCAATTAGAAAGTTTTCGCTCACTCTGATCTGAGATAAGCACTCGAATTAATATAGCTTTTAGTTTACTGAACACGTTTATGAGAGTTGCATTAATTTCTTTTGATTCCCTCAAATTCTGAGTTGGAAATGTATTTATACAGTATGTTTCAGAAAGGTGTGGTCATATTAAGGGTGGGGTGCAGACCATCAAATTGAACAACTTTCTCAAAGGGACCAACTTCGTAATCGCCGAGAAATAATCAACCGTCTTAAACATGACCACACCTTTCTGATACAATATGCTGTATATGTTAGTGTATTTGTGTATGTCAGAGTTTAGTTTACTGTATGTCTTGGGCAACTGTAAGAACAGAAAGCAAAAAAAAGAACAAACCCGACCGCAGTTATGTGTTTGACTTTCAAACACATAACTGCGGTCGGGTTTGTTATCATTTCTCATTCCAAATTACATTCAAACACATAACTTGTATGTTTGTAATCACCTTTGAAAACCGTTAATTTTGATACCCCACTCGATAAGGCAGGGGTTTACAATTATTTTGGCGCCAAAAATCCGCCAGAATCTAACGACATATCATTCATAAAAATCAGTTCAACCGTTTATTAGTTACGAGGGAGCATAGAGACAGACACACATAGTCAAACATATAACTCTCCTTTTTTGGCTTCACCGCAGTCGGGTAAAAGTGGAACCCACACAATATCTTTTAGTTAGCTTTTTTACCCGACTACGGTGAAGCCAAAAAGGAGAGTTATGTGTGTCAAGAGGGATAGAATCATTAATGAAATTGTATTAAAAATATTAATAATTTATTTATTTAATACTAATATTAAGTAAATTCTGGATCATACCTAGCAGTGAAGATCTCCGACTCCTTACGATGACGATGAAGTAGATGTTGCTGGAAACCTGATAGCTCTAAATGTATCCAAGAAACAAGCCTTTTAACTAAAATCAAAACTACCCTTTCCACCAAGACCTCATAAAATTTTACCGCCAAAAAAAAAAAACAGCCACCGAAACTTTGAATCTAAAATAACACTTCGCTCGATAAGATCCAATGGAAGGACCAAAACGTTTCGTTCGAGGGACTGCAATAGACGTTTATTGAAATTATAGCGCTATCGTCGATGTGATCTCGTCCTTTTGAAAGGGATGGAATTTAATGAGCGGACAAAGACGGTAGAATTTATGACACTTACTTCATTTTATATTCATGCAGTTCTTTTCTGGTGAAAGGTAGTCGTGAAGGTCTTGGAAAATGGAGATTTGATCGTATGAATAGATATTTTAGTAGCCAAAAGGTATGATTTAGAAATAGATCGCCATACAGCATTACATCGCTACACAGCATAGCAGCCATATTTAAAATGACAGGTAGACTATAAAAACAACAGAAGAGACTAATAACGGCCACAGCAGCATTGTAATTAATTAACTGTCAAAGCAGTTGGAAAAAGTTAAAACAAAGTACGATGCAGGAGACAACAGCACGATCACTAGATAATTGCATCTAGCCGTATAGCATATAGTTTTAATGCTGAAGAAGATAAAATGTAGGACGTGTCAACTGCTATGGAAGGCCTATTCTCTTGCAATAGTTGCAACCCTAGAAATTATATTCCTGGCCCATAACGTGATAAAACAGTGGTCTCTTGTAAGAAGACTGTGAATGGCGTCGCATATCAACAGAAGAATCATTGCAACGCTGATGCCATTCTTCTCTAAAGAATTTTCTAGTATTTCCATTACAATTTAAATAGCTTGTAGTAAATTCAACGCTCAGCTGTTAAAACTATTTAGAATACAGTATCACGCTGTTTGCTATAATTTGCGTGCCGTCCCGTCTACAGCAGACACGGCATTTTAATGTCTTAATCAATACAAGTAATATTGAGTCGACAATGTTCGTTGTATTACTGGAAATTGTTCAGGGAATGTAGTATTTAGGTACTGTTTATGGTGACAAGTGTTTCGTATTGCTAACAATTTTATCTAGATGTTTCAGAATTTTCTGACAAGGTTTTGAACTGTAGAGAAGCTGTTTCACGTGGCAAGGTCGTAAACCGAATCGGAAACTATAGTTAAGGCGCAACTAGCCGATACTTTTTCCATACAAATTTCGGGGGGGGTTTTACTCCACTGTTACACATTGTACATCCAAAGTAAAACATGAAATCGTTTTGTCTTCTTATTAATTTTGTCTGTACAGAAGCAGAATAGTAAAAAAAAGCAATTAAAAAGTTATGAGCCAACAAAGATTCGTTTTTCCTGCTAATTTTAACGCAACTTTGGGAGTAAATAAGTAATAAAAGAAGTATAAAATCTCCAAAACAAAGCTCGATCCGACAAAGCTCAATTGACAAAGATTATAATAAACTTTATTCGTAATTGATTTATGCAGTAGTTTTTTTCATAAAACTCCACCTTCCAAAGGACTTTTCGTAATTTTTTACGCGCTCGTTTTACTAAAATCGTTCGAACAGTGTTTGTGTGCGTGCGAGCTAGAGTTTGTGCATGTAGACCAGCGTCTAACTGCTCATCTCTGATACTATCTCTGTCGGACACGATGCCAGGTGAGATAACGTGCTTTTTGACCAAGCCCACCAATGAGTTCGAGCCCGCGACTAGTTCAACCTTAAAGGATTTTTCAACTAGTGTGAGCAACGAATTACAAGGTTTTTCACTTGGCGAGGACTCAAGTAGAAATGGAGACTGCACTTAAAAGTTTTTTTTTTCTGTTTGTCGTGAATGGAGAATTTACATATACCAACATAACATGACGCCCCTTTTCTCCGAAGGGTTAGGCAGAGATATACAAAGTACACCCACATTTCGCCAGTTACATTTGCTGAGTTATGGTTGTATTTATGTTAATGGAGAATTTATAAAGCCATTAATGAGTTTTAAAGACATGGCAGCGGAGTTGTCCAGAAAATCTTTCATTCGACTTTGACGAAACCCATATAAAGAGTAGCAGTGATCTAAACTCTTGAATAGAAACTACAGTAAAAGATGTATCGATCAAGATAATCTCCAGACACCTAAATCTAGATCACGACAAGCCAATTTTAACATAATTACGACACTAGACAGTAACAAAACAGCTCGGGAAACAATGGCTTGTAAAGTATCTCGGTACACAATCGAGAGTGCGCCAATCGTTCATCGTGCCAACTCGGTCAACCAAATTAAATTAAATGACAGGTAAACACGGATTGTTTATTTATCCTATACCTACTATTAAACGAGAAATATTTGTATGTATATGTCGGAGACGGGTATGTCACTCTCGTTATTATAAGCGATATTTTAACTACTGTGGGCGTAGTGTGGGTAGTGTTGGTAAATGCGCAATAGAAAAACAGTTTGCAGTTCAGATCACATTATAATTTACTATCAAATTAATCACACTAGCTAAATTATACACACACTGGGTGCGACGGCAATTATTAAAATCACCAATTAACAAAATGATCACAAATTACAACTAACACAATAACTGAGCACCACGAATCAAGAACAGTTCCGTGACGTCTTGACTCCGATGCGACCAGAGGCTGAATCCCCTCCTCACCGTGGCCTTCAAACATCACGACTCTGTAGAAGCGCGCCTTTTTTGGTGTAGGTAGATCATTCTTGATGTCGCCAGTGGCGCGCTTGCGATTCGTTTCGTTTCCGTACTAATGACCGGATCTGACATATATATATTTGTTGTATATAGATTTCTACTCACGTTCTCGAATTCGGCTCTAACGATGAAAGTTGCAATATAGGGGTTTACGACCTTGGTCTAAGACCTTCGTTTTAGACCAAGTAATTTGACACTTTCAATCACTCACTTTTCATAGAGCTCATATACCATGCCGCCGTACATATTGCAAGGGAACCCTCCAGGAGGGCTCCCGGCCCTGAACGTGTTAAAATAATCATAAGGATATCCTATTCATAGCCAACATAATAATTATCCCATACAACATAAATAAAGCATACCGTAATTATAATTAAAAACACTCAATAACAATACGTAATCTAACAAAGATGGTGTGTAGGTAGATTAAAATTATGAAATTCATTTATCTCCATTTCGTTTTCAGCCGTGCAAACAGTCGACCCTTTCAGTAAGGGTTTTCAGATGGGACGACCGTGATACCTTGGTATAACCATAGAATAAGCAAACTTCATAGAAGTGACATCCATGTAGGGGTAGGGGGGGGGGGTGTAGGGGTTTTTATGGCTAAATAATAACAGCCGCAGGGGTTGGAACGATAGCGGTAATGCTCGCGAAGGAGGAGGCGGAACGCGTGAGGGAGAGGCAAATTTCGCGACCTCACGCCCCCAACCGCCGCAGGAGGAGACGCCCGGGGCGGGAATCGCGAGCCGATTTCCGGCCACCGTAGGCGCGGGCTTGCGGACGGTGAGCAATGGGTAGCTCGCCGTCCGATAAGGACCAAGCCCGGGTCGACGGCGCGTTGTGTTCCACGCGCGCCTCAAAGAGATGTCAGCAGAATTGACGGGGTCCGTTAGGGCCAATGCCTGCCGGGGGTTCGAAGAAAACCGATAGGGAAATCGTGGCCCCCGGCAACAGGGCAACCGAAGGAACACGGGTGGGTTTTAGTCAGTAAGAGTCTGACACGCCCTCCCGCTCCACCCAGAGCGGGAGAAGTTATTAGATAATTTCACACCCAAAAAAAAAAAAAAAAGGGGTTTGAACCATCGAAGGTCAAGCTACGCTGGCCGCGGACGGTTCGTGGTTGGGTGACCATGTTACGCTTTCACGTTAAAACGGCTGAACGGATTTGGATGAAATTTGGCACATGAGTAGACAATAACCTGAGTTAGGACAAACTTTTTACCCCGGCATTCTCACGTGATCGAGACGTATGCGGGTGAAACCGCGGGACGCAGCGAGTTTTAAATACAGAGAATGGTTCTTTACTCATAGATCACAGGAAAACATATAAGAAGTCTATGGTCTTAAAATAACATGGTAAATCTCTCAATATTGTGCGTACAAAGTTTGTACGCACAATATTGAGAGATTTACCATGTTTGTACTACAAACTTACATTTGCAGTTGGAATGTATGGGGAAACATGTTTTTCAACTACAATGTTCTTGGGATAAATTTATCCCAACTACGGAACCCTTCATTGTGCGTGGTCCGACACGCACTTGGCCGGTTTTTTATTTGACTAATAAAATTTAAATAATCAATCAAACAAAGTCCCCGCGGCCACGTCTGTCTGTCTGTCTGAACGCGATAAACTTAAAAACTACCGAATGGATTTTCATACAGTTTACACCAATGGACGGTGTGATTCATGAGGAAGGTTATAGGCTATTTATCATTACGCTACGACCCTTAGGAGCCGAGTAAAAGGACAAAAAGTCAGCGCGGGCGAGGGGGCAACGTGATGAGTTGGGGGCCAAGGGAGTTTTATAAAAATGTATCTGTTATTCTAGTATATTGTGTATCTTACGACTTCCATGCGAACGAAGTCGCGGGCAGAAGCTTAGTAGTTTAGAAGAACTTACACAGACGGACACGAAATGCGGCTTTATTTTATATTATGTACAGATTTTGCGCTATGACTTTTTTTTGGGTGGGAAATTATCAAATAACTTCTCCCGCTCTGGGCGGAGCGGGAGAGCGTGTCAGACTTTTACTGACTAAAACCCACCCATGTTCTTGCAGTTGCCATGTTGCAAGGGGCCACGGTATCCCTTTCGGACTTTCCCGCGACCCTGGCAGGCATCGGACCTAGCGGACCCCGTCAGTTCGCGTGAAACACAACGCGCCATCGACCCAGGCCTGGTCCTTATTGGACGGCGAACTACTCATTGCTCACCGTCCGCAAGCCCACGTTGCGCGATTACTTGGATTAATATCTACAATGATGTGCATTATTTTCCTAAATAAATAAATGCGTTCGGACTGAGTTTCCGTTCTATACCATCCTTTTTCTGTGGTAATTCCAATGAATGAATAATCCACTGAAACTCGGTATTTTTCAGGAACCCTGTTCATATTTTATGAAGGGATATCCCACAATTAGAAGGTATTGCTAATTTGTTTGGTGGTGAGTTTTCGAGATTTCTAATTCATTAATTGGATTTTGTGGTTCAATTAACGAATAGACTCTATTTATTTATTAAAACTATATGCACAAGTAAAAAAAATACTGTACAAAGACGGACTTAATGCCTGAGGCATTTTCTACCAGTCAACCTTAGGGTGATGCAGAGACAAAATGAGAAAACATGGCAGTTGTAATCTCTCTATTGAGGCTCTATTGGGGTGTAATAGAGAGAAGAAAAACTTTAGAAGCGAGACTCGTGTAGGTACTTTTTAGGGTACCGTAGAATAGAATAGAATAGAATATTCTTTATTATGTACACCAAAAAAAATTACAAACATTAATTTACCGTACCCGAAGGATGCCAAATGGAACCCTATTACTAAGCCTCTGCTCCGTTAGTGGACTGTATCTCATGAACCGCAGTAGGTAGTCAGTTGAAATGTTCACAGATTATGCATTTCTACTGTCGCTATCCGCTCAACTGTCGATTTGATTTTAGAAGTCGGTAACAATAAAAATTCTATTGTTTCTCGTTAGTGACAGTTTAATTCATAACAAAAAATAATAAAAATTCAATAAAGTTATATTACAGGGGGTCCCCATACAAGAAATGTGATTTTTTCGGCGTTTTTTGCTCGATCATAATACGGTACGGCTACGGAAACCTTCGTATGCGAGTCCGACTCGCACTTGGCCGGTTTATTAAATGGACATATTGTAAGAAGGGATTCATACAGTTTAATAGAAATGTTCCATGGGAAAAGTATCATGGCGAAATGTGGGTGTATTATAAGGTACACCTCTACCTAACCCCTCGGGGTAGGTATACAGGGTTGATATTACATGGGAAAAGTGCCTTAAGGTATTAAGTCCGCTTAAGTACAGTAATTTTTAAGTGAAAACTTTTTTAGGCGCGTTCGGCATTTTTGAGATGGGATTAAACTATTGATTTCGCGACACTGTTACGTAATTTACCGACACCGTGGAGTAAAAGACATCAACGCGTTGATTACCACGGTAGCGATTTTTCAAGTTTTCAAGTTTTACTTCCGTGTCTACTGTTTTTTTTATTTGCGCATAAAGTTTTAATAAATTAATTAATATAAGTGTCGAATATTATTAAATATATACTCGTATCATGTAAATCAATAAAGCGGAAGTTTGTTTTTTTTTGTTTATTTATATGAACGCGCTAATCTCTGGAACTACTAGTTGGATTTAAAAAAATCTTTTCGTTTTTGATAGCCTAATTTTTAAGGAAGCCTTAGGAGGCTTAGGGACCGAGCAAAAAATATAGTCTGGCCACGCTAAGTCTGCAATGGAATAAATGGGCAACCCCAAAAAGATTTATGTATGGTATATTTTTACATCAGTCAGTTATGTCAGTTTCGGGGTTGTAAGTAGATCTAATGATTTTGATATTTTACCTTTTGATTTTTGCCTAATAGATTATGTGTAATAGACTATGTCGTACCTATGCTCTACCTCCATACTATGACAAAACTGTATCAAATCCACACTGCATCGTGCTACAGTGACTATTCTTTACCAGGAATAAATCTGAATATAAAATAACCTATTAAAAACAAAAAGACAAACAAAGTACCAAATTCTTTTTTCGTAGGACAGGATGGTGTTGCCTTCTATAGATTTTCAAATTCCACCGTTTTCTTATTTATGCAGACTTAGCGTGACCAGACTCTATTTGGAAAATCCAAAAGTGCACGCCTCTTAATGCTCATTCAAAAACAGAAAAATAAACAATTTATTTAAACGACTTTTCATGAAGTATGTTTTGACTGCTTTATAACCGACTTCTAAAAGGAGGAGGTTCTCAATTCGACTGTGTTTTTTTTTATTTTTTGTTACGCAATTACTCCGCCAATTATGAATTGATTTTGATGATTCTTTTTTGTTTGGTAGATCATACTTCAGAGTTAGTCCCATATAAATTTTATTAACTTTGCTTGGGTAGTTTTTGAGTTAGCTTCAATAATACGTATTTTTTCCCACTTAATATGTGGATGATATGATAATTTCCTATCACTGTTATTTACATATCAGGTAGTGGTATTCGAATTTGTGTGGGGTAGGTACCAAAACTAAAAAGTGAAAAAAAAAAACTTTTTACAAAAAAAAAAAAACAACCGACTTAAAAAAACACTACTAGAAAGTATTTGTCGGTTGTTTTTTTTTTGTTTAACCATCAATATGGGTAAAATTTCTATCGGACGAAGTCATAAGCAGAAGCTAATAGAATATAAAACAATCCGAAGAAAACTACAAAGCATAATGAAATATTTTAGACAGAATTCAAAAGGGGCGAAGTAATTATTGCGGTAATTAATCCACTTACAAAAGCATGGTTATCATTTCCCATCATAACAATATGTATGCATCCTATAAATATGGTATGTAGGTACGTAGGTACGTAAGGTATGTATGTATGTTTAGCGGCAGACATTCACAAGTAGTTTTAACGATTGAACTATAAACTCGGAAAATATGAAAGCCATCTGAAGCATAAAATAAATGCTTTTGAAAAGGTGCATTAATTCAATTAATTAGGAACACTTCATTTTAATTTGCATCGAGTAAAGTATATATTTCTGTGTTCAAGTAAGTAAACTCTCATTACGAGCCACTGAATAATTTATTGGAATGATTCTACTAATAATATTCATCTGTAGTTAAGAGCTTTTGATGAGAATTCAATCGTGAAGTAGGTACTTTCATTGAGTACTTTCAGTGAAAATATTCTGAATGTTTTCAGTGAAATTATTTTATAGTTTTTTGAGAGGTTTTGTATATGAATAGTGAAAAGGTTCGTGTAAATTATTTTTTCAATCAATCAATTTATTTTCCAGATCATAAAATCATTTTTTTTTGTGATTATGTACCTACATGCACATCTTAAACACGCATAATTTGCTAATAATAATTTTTAGATGACATTTGGCGGTAATAAATTACCTAATAATAATGTCAAATCATTATCAATAAAGTCAAAATCACTATTAATAATAACATAAATATATATTTTTTCTACATTTTGTGAGTGAATCACAATATTAGCATGTAAGTAAGTAGGTACAGTAAGAGGCCGCACGTCAGTGGTAATAATTATTTAACCTTGAACTTGCCTAGCGTAGTACCGAGTTTCAATATTACTACTGACGTACGATCCGCAGGAGAACCAAGGTAACCGCCATAGCCCGAAGAATTGCCAAACTTAAGTGGCAATGGGTAAGGCACATTGCTCGCATGGCAATGGGGCCGAAAGGTTCTGGAGTGGCGACCGCGTACCAGATGACGTAGCGTTGGAAGGCCTCCCACAAGGTGGACCGATGACCTTGTGAAGGCCGGGGGAATCCCCAGGATGCGGGAAGCACAGAACCGGTCGAAGTGACGGTAATTGGGGGAGGCCTATGTCCAGCAGTTGCCGTCTTTCGGCTGAAATGATGATGATGTCGTGCGGCCTAAGCTACTGTACCACCATGTCATTCAATCTAAATACGTTTTCACGTCGCTAAAGAAAAGTCATACTAGCCCACGGCGAGATAGTGATTTCTAACCAAAGCATTCCTTACGATAGTTACAGCCTCCTCTTTTTCTAAAAGTTAGTCATGCCCAGTTTGAGATCGATATAACTTATTAACTATGAAATACTACAGCATATTTCTGCTAGCCAATGAGCGTTAATAAAATAATTAACATTAGCAAATGATCTGGCGAACATAGTAAAAATAAAAACAAGACTCGTCACAAAATATATTTATACAACATCATATAAATACTCTAAAAACAAAAGAAAGCGAATCAAAGATGGCGCCGGTATAATTGACAAGACAAATCGTGCGACTAACGTCGTACGACTACAAATCTTCTTACCTCCGTCACAAAATACATAGGTACAGAAGGTCAACTCCATACAACGAGAGAAAACAGGCGCACGCGCTCATACACGCGTACTTATAGACTTATAGAGATCTCAAACTATTGATTTATTACTAGCTTCCGCCAGCGGCTTTGCCGGCGGCATGGTATCTTTACAAATTATAGTCTATCTTACTCAATGATAATATAACATTCTACTGGTGTTTTTTTTTTTTAAATCGGTTCAGTAGGTTTTGAGTTTATTTATTGCAAACAGAAATTTCGCTGTAAATGAATGCGTGTCTACAATCTATATATATATAATTCTCGTGTCACAGTGTTAGTTGCCATACTCCCCCGAAACGGCTTGATCGATTTTTATGAAATTTTATATGTATATTTGGTAGATCTGAGAATAGGTCGTAATCTATTTTTCATACCCCTAAGTGATAAGGGTGGTCCACCCCAAACATTTATATGGCAAAACGTTTGCCGGGTCAGCTAGTAATATATAAAAAAACCCTGTTCGATACAAAAGGAACACATAGGTAGTAGGTACGGCAATGATGTTGCTGAAAATTAATAAAAAATCAAATTATTATTGAAAATAAAAAGTTATAGCTATTTAAAATTCACGAATTTAGTACATAAATTACCTACCCCAATTTCATAAAAAAGATGCAAAAGTTTTCAACAGAGGTCATAAGTAATGTTATGAATTTATGAGTTATGAATCAAGGGCAAAAAAAAAATTGTCCAATTTTTTTTTTCTGGAAATGACAGTCAACAGGAATAGACTTTCACTCTCACGGATCGGACAGAATTTTTAAAAATATTGTATGTATGCGTGAGTTTTCGCTCATTGTATGGAGCTGACCTTCTGTAATCTATCTTTTCTGTGCCTCCGTGGTACTTCCTTGTTCGACTACAAATAGCACTGTCCTCTCCTTAAATTTATAATAGGCATAAATTAGGAAACGATTATTGAATGGCCCGAGGGTAGAAGCTACCGTCGTCAATGTAATCAACAATTAAATGGAGGATTGGAGGTAAAATTCGTCCGATATAACTTTGCAGGTCTGAACATAGGCACTGCGAACTTTCGCGCATGTTCTCTCACTCACACTCGCTTCACTCACAAAAACTTGAACAAGATCGCCTTGGTGGAAGAAACATACTTGTATAGAATACTAGCTTTTACCCGCGGCTTCGCCCGCGTGGATGTCGCAAAATATCCCACAGGAACATGCTACCGAAATTCAGAGTATCCTATGTTCTAAGCCAGATTATCATCTAAATACGTTCAGCCGTTACGGTATTAAAAGGTAACAGGCAGATAATAAATCAAAATGCAAAATTGAAACCGTTAAAGGATAATTTCGTTATCTGTCAAGACCCTTTTTCTCTGGAGTCATCAAGTTGAAATAGATATCAAAAACTTAGATCTACGGTCCCTTGGAACTGTAAAGAAAATCAAAACTTCCAAGTCAATTCAATAAAAAATACGGCCATTAAATTATACCGCATATTTATCAATATAAATATGCGGTATAATTTAATGGCCGTATTTTTTTAGTGTAGTGTCAATACACTCGCAAATAAAACAAAGCCTATATGGTAATTCCCGTTGTCCTAGCAGCATGAAGTTTGGCGAGAAAACTTTCATTACCTATATATCACTTCCTTTAGGATTATTTTTGAGACAAAAAGTAGCCTATGTCCTACCCTAGGATGCTGTTTATCCCCTTGGCAAATTTGATCGAAATCGAATTCTAATTTGGAATTTGCTTGTGGTTTAGGCGTGAAAAGTTAACATACAGACAGACATTCTTGTACTCAAACCTCAGTAGGCTTGATATAGTTTTTGGAAAAGTTTTTGTGAAAATTGGCAATTTTTAAGAAATCTGTGAATGTAGATCAACATGTTTCAAAAAGTTAAGAACACGGTAAGTTAAGGTCGGTACGGTATCGTTTCGGTACCGATTCTGTACCGTTTCGGTACTGCTTATGTCTCTTCACTGGTCGGTAAACCGAAACGAACACGCACGCGCGCTTAGAATTCCAAATTCAAATTAATTCTATTGGTTGGCGAGCCCATGACCAAAATATTTGCCTCATCGTTTTATGAACAATTTTAGATACCGAAAACACAATTTTCAGAAACCAGTAGCGTCACACGTACCAAGGAGACCATACTTTGAGAAAATAAAAAATGAGGCAAAAATAAAACCCATAGCATCCCCCGTCTGAAAATCTTGTTTTTATGTGAAGATTGGTCAGTTGATGCGAATGTTGGCAACGTCGCAAATAGCTGTCAAATGAACCTGTTTTGATTAATTTGTCAATATTACTGTATGGAAATATAGCTTTAGTAGTGTTAGGAGCGTTTTCATGTGGCGGCCGTTATTCGGCAGCGGTTGTGTCGGCCGCTATGTGGAGGCCGTTAATTGGCGGCTGCTATGTGGCGGCCGTTATCTAGCGGCCGTTATGTGGCGGCCGTTATGTGGCGGCCGCAATTTGGCGGCCATAAAGTGGCGGCCGTAATGTGGCGGTCGCAATGAGGCGGCCGCTATGTGGCGGCCGTTTGTTGTGGCCATTATTTGGCGGCCGTTGAGTGGCGGCCGCTATGTGGCGGCCGTTATTTGACGGCCGCTATGTGGCGGCCGTTATTTGGCGGCCGCTATGTGGCGGCCGTTATTTGGCGGCCGTTATCTAGCGGCCGTAATGTGGCGGCCGTTATGTGGTGACCGCTATGTGGCGGCCGTTATCTAGCGGCCGTTATGTGGCGACCGCAATTTGGCAGTCGTAATGTGGCGGTCGAATGAGGCGGCCGCTATGTGGCGGCCGTTATTTGGCGGCCGTTGAGTGGCGGCCGCTATTTGGCGGTCGCTTTGTGGCGGCCGTTATTTGGCGGCCGCTATGTGGCGGCCGTTATGTGGCGGCCGTTATGTGGCGACCGCAATTTGGCAGCCGTAAAGTGGCGGCCGTAATGTGGCAGTTGCAACGTGGCGGCCGCTATGTGGCGACTGTTATATGGGGGCCGTTATTTGGCGTCGGTTATCTAGAGGCCGATACGTGGCGACCATCATGTGGCGACCGTTATGTGGCGGCCGCTATGTGGCGGCTGTTGTGTTGCGGCCGTTATGTGGCAGCCGCTATGTGGCAGCTGTTATATGGGGGCCGTTATTTGGTGGCCGTTATCTAGCGGCCGTTATCTAGAGGCCGCTACGTGGCGACCATCATGTGGCGGCCGTTATGTGGCGGCCGCTATGTGGCGGCTGTTGTGTTGCAGCCGTTATGTGGCGGCCGCTATTTGGCGGCCGTTATGTGGCGGTGGTTATGTTCTTCTGACTATTCTTTTCAAAATCTGTGAATGCAGATGAAAATGTTTCAACAAGTTAATGACAGTCTAAAACTGTAGCGACAACGCTTAAAGTATGTGGCGGCCGCCACATTACGCCTGCCACTTTACGGCTGCCAAAGCTATAATCTTAAAAAAAAAAACAATATCCTTAATGCCTTTTGGCTAGCCTTTTTACAATTTGCGGTAAACATTAAATTAGCATTTGCTCATCCCCCATAACAAATAGCACGATCATAATTTTTGAAAAGTCTACGAGTATTGTGACGTTTCCATTATTTATTTTACCAATTGGGGCTTGAAAATTTTCAAGTTAACCAAGCCACACAGTTAAATCCTCCCCAGTAAAAATGAATACCCCTTTTCACCCGGTTAGGAGTAGATTTAAAAAAATCCCTGATTCACGTTTTTATTTATTTTCAATCTCAAGTATAAATACTGAGTTTCGAGTTAATCAGAACGCGCGTTAAAATTATTCCACACAAACTTTGATACCCCCCAATCCTTCTTTAGGGGGTAGTTTAGAAAAACTAAAATGGCAAAGTTTATAATTTACATAGATAAATATTCGTGCCAAGTTTCAAGTTTATTAACTCAAGGAATAAGATTTTTCATACAAACAAAATTCTCCCTTTTCACCCCCTTAAAGGTCGAATTTCCAAAAATCCGTTCTTAGCGGACGTCTACTATGAACTACCTCCCTACCTTTCATCTTTATACGTCAAGCGGTTTTCGAGATTTCGTGATGAATGAGTGAATGAGTGAGTGAGTGAGTGAGTGAGTGACCTTTCGCTTTTATATATTTAGATTGGTCCGTAACCTTATCTAAATAAAGAGCACAATCACGTTTAAAAAAAAACGAAATCTTTAAAGTAAAAATACTTGCATAGAACATTGACCCGTAACGTATGTATAACGTATATATTTAACGTACATATTTTTATGTAGTATTATTGTGTGAGATTTTAATAAGAGTTATTGTAGTTACCATTATATTACATTGGAATTTCCCGAAAGGATAGGAACTCGTGTTTCTGGTATTTGTTTAGTAACTGTGCTAATATTAGTTTGACGGTTTAACTTGATACAGAGGATTTTGTAAAAGGAAATCTATAAATATAAAAATCAATTGCTGTTCGTTAGTCTCGCTAAAACTCGAGAACGGCTGGGCCGATTTAGCTGATTTTGATTTTGAAATGTTTGTCGTAGTCCAAGGAAGGTTTAAACGGTGAGAAAATATGGAAAAACTCACAAAAAAAAATATTATGAAGAAAATTCACGTTCTCATACATTTTGTGTGGATCAGTTTTTTTATATCTAGGTAGGGTAGGTAGGGTAGGTAGGGTAGGTAGGGTGGTTGGGTAGATAGGGTAGGTAGGGTAGGTAGGGTAGGTATTAGGTAGGGTAAGTAGGGTAGGTAGGGAAGGTAGGGCAGGTAGGGCAGGTAGGGTAGAAATTTAAAAATCCTAAACATGCACATTCATTGACTGTTAGGCGGAACGAAGTTTGCTGGGTCAGCTAGTCTAAGATAAAACTTCATGTTTTAAAGGAATACAAATACAATTTTAATAGGTAAAATGAAAAAATAAACCCGACTCAAACATTTCCTCATTTATCTTACCTACTCCATCACCAGACCCTGTTCACCATCTATCCATAACCTATTCATTAAGACCATTCCAATGAGCCCAAACGCGATACCTGTGCTATAAGTTGGTAAGGGATTTGGGTATCCTGCAAATTTCTGGTGCTACAAGGTTACTATGTTCTTCTAATATCATTGAAGTAACAGAATACTCACATCCATTCATCAACCAAAAAAGAGCTGATAATCTTCAAACAGCTGAACCGATTTTGATAAAATAAATAAAAAAAAACGCATTCAAATCGGTTCACCCGTTTCAGAGCTACGGTGAGACAGACACACATAGCGGTCAAACTTATAACACACCTCTTTTTGCCTCGGTGGTTAAAAATACAAGGCTTGGACAGTCACACTTGCTAGTTCTACGTTAGCTGGCTGACTGATGGCGGGAAACTTGAAAACCCACGTTACAAGTTGTATGAAAATGTGCTAATTCAGCTTTTAGAACCAAACGCAATTTCTGGAATATCCTGAGATTCTGTTTATAAGAAGAAGTATGGTAGTATCATAAATCGTCAATATTAGTTCACTTCCAAAAACATAGCGCAAATTCACAATTAACCACCAATCGAGTCGTTTAAATCGATCAACAAAATAATGACCACGACATTCGATTCGCAATCCCGTTGCGGTCGCGTCGTTCGATCTCTTTCATTTGTCGCCTATAGACCATTTCTACAACAAAGACAGGCTCATATAATTAGATCTTGGCAGAGCATGCCATCATAGAATAATAATACCTTACAGAAGCGATATTCGTGCAGGTAGCTGTAGGCCGTACGTCAGTGGTAACAAAACCAGTCAGCTGGCCTCTTAAGGGGAATGCGCTAAGGTAGCCCGCGGAATCCAAATTATTATAATTAGAATCAGCAATACAATACCTTTAGTTAAAATTGGCCTCAAATGTCATAAAATCATAATGTGTATGAAATAGTAATTCAATAGGGTAATAGGAATATTGACGATTTTTGTGATTAAAATCCTGCAGCTTTAACTCCGGAGACTACCCTCCCCATGTACAGTGCCGACCAAAAGTCCATGAGCAATCTCACAAAGCAATAGACTGACGCTTCGGTTTGACTTACGACCTTCTTCTATAAGTTGTTACAATACTGTAGACACGCACATTACACACACACACTCACTTTGTCTGCAACCAATGACTAGTTCAATAATCATCATTCGTTTTTAGTTTCATTCGTCTTGTTCACATAAATATTAAAGTTTAGCAGGTAGACCACAAAAAACTAAGTAAATTATTTCGATTTCTGTGGGGTAGATGGAGTTTGTTACGAGTATTCAATTAATAGAACTTTTTTGGTTCGTGGATAATATTGGTGACGAGTATTTAGCGCAGTGTTGTGGTTATTATTATCAAAAAGCAGGCATAAAATATATTGAAGAGATCAGATCAGATCAGAGAATATTATTGCGCTGCGTAAAAGTGAAGTGAATATCTAATGAAACCGGACTAAGTGTGAGTGTTATCATTAATATATTTCATATTTTACTAAACATAAATCTTAATCAAGGGTATTGTTGATAGAACAGAGGTATTGTTGAGACAGAAGATGCCTTTAAAGTTTTAAATTCATTGTGAGGTTTAATTCGATTAGTGAATAATAAATAATAAGGTATTATGTGTAATAAAAACAATGTTTTTCTTTGTTCTAGAGAAATACTGTGAGGGTTAAGAGATATGAGGAAGGGGCTTATTATCGAGTAGCAGCGACGTCAAATGGTGAATGAAACAAATGGTTTCATACCAACGAGACATTTTGCTGAATTATTAAAAACACGTCATTATGAACCGTTCGCCGTGCACTCTGAAGGCTTGCATCACTGAAGACCAGCTAGAAAACCGTTTTTGACCTTAAAATATTGACCGTACCAACTTAATAAACAACAGATTCGTTATTGCATGAATTTATGGTAACGAATTTTTTAAGCACGTTTCAATAGGGTGTTTGTCGTATTTCTTGCAGATATACCGAAATTGTTTAATATTATTTTAGTAATAGTATTATTTTAGGATAAAAATTTGAGGTTTAGTTTCAATCTTCTTTTCGTAAAGAAAATGAATACTTAAGCTTTAACCTCAATAACAACCAATATTTACTAAAGTCAAATAAAATGTAAAATAATTAATACAAATAAAATATAAACAAACTGCCCATATTTAACCTTAAAATTACCTATTCTGTAAGTAGTTTTTTACATTTTAAGTAGTCTAATATTCTTATTTATTACTTAATTACTTCGACCATGATCAAAGCTTAATATTTATGGTGAAAAAATCCATTAAAAATTTAAAATATTTCATAATTTAAATATGTCTAAATAATACAAACTGCTTCTAAGTTTCTTGACATCTATTTCACATCTTATTCAGCTGAAGTAATGATAAATAATTGTAGCAGTTTATTAACTTATGTAAAATAAATATAACGAATAAACATATATTTTTTAATTTTGTTATCATATATCACGCATTTTTTATTCTAAAACCTTTATTGCAATAACAACATAAAAAAGCAGCAATATTTAAAAAATATTATTATCGAAAACAAAAATAATAATATTTGCAAAAAACCGCACTGTGTTTCACGAGATTAGAACCTGAGGCAGTTTGAATTCCATACCAACGCTTAACGCTTTCTGCTATCTGCGCTTGTTAAGTTACTATCGAATTTTAGCAATGCCATTAACTGGTCAAGTTCACGCGCATAGTGCGTGTGTGCTAGCATGTTTAAAGCGACGGAAATATATTGTTGTTTCGTGTAACTGCGTTATCTGTGGTGTGTGTATCGTGTTGCTTACACATACAAATGTACGAGCTATACCGCGTGTTCACAGCAATACGACTCTTAGCGTGCTCATGCACTTTTGAGCGCTTACTGTACACAAAATTCGCTCTCTCTCTCTCTTTGTTTTGACCGAGCGAGCGAAGCGTCTCTGCTTCAAGTCTGGCAAAATTTGCTTTCGTGTGTCAGTTGGTTGGTATTCCTCTACAGGTCGTATTTTACAAACCGATCTGGACGAAACTTGGTATTCAGGTTTTACGACTTTTTTGCCGTCGGAGATTTTTTATTGAAGGGGTAAAAAGGGGGGTACTTGATATATTCGCCTTATGTGATCCGATTTCGATGTTTCCTTTTTATTTGAAAGGTAGTAACTTTAAGTTGGACTCATAAAAAACTGATCTGAATGTCTAAAGATCTGATGAAGATCTTCGCCTTGATGAACAGAATAGCTCCTGAAAAAATTGTTATTTGCTCACTTTTTAGATTTCTACCAGCGGAATCGGCCCTTTAGCTGCTAGGTAGGGTTTGATGGAGCACCTGCGACCACCTTTTCATCACAAAACTAGAGAATTCTGAAATTTAAAACGGGATCCCGTTTTAAATAAGTTTAGTGGTGTATTAATTGTTGCAAAAAAGTTTTTGCTTGCGAGGTCTTCTGTTCGCAGAACTACTAGTATTAGCATATGATGAAAGAATAGATAGATTAGACCAGTTTGATTACTAACACAGGCGACTTTCTCCAAAGGCAAAGTTTATCTTAATAGGTTCTTGATGTCTTATTATCATCCGCTTACTTACTGCACTTTTCTAGAAAGCCCTGGAATCGCTAAGCAGATTGACACTACGTCAGTAAGGCTAAGCGTATGCCGAGACGCCGGTGACGCAGGTCCACGCAGCGCAGGGCAGAGCAGATTTTGTAATGGATGAACGTACTGGCAGCTTCGTACGCTGCGGCGCAGGCACGTGCGACATGTGCCTGACCTGCTCTGCGTCTCGTTGTAGAGCCGGAACAGATTTCTGCGCGACGCATGCAGGTCATCACTTGTTTTTAACACGCTTTTATTATGTCGACCTGTATGTAACTATGTCATAGAATCTAAGGTAACTAATTTAACCATCTTCCAAGGGTCGTAGCGTAATGAAAATTGGCAGCTGTATGTAGTTCTGATGACAATACAATAATATGGTACTGTCGAACTGATCTGATGATGGAGTCGGAAGATATGAACTGGAACTTCATGATGGAAAATCGTATCATAGCTGTTTTGGATTTCTTAGAAAAGTCTTGTAATGAACTTTGACCACGATTAGGTTTCAAGGTCTGATGATGAAGCCGGAAGATAGGCACTGGCATTCCATGATGGAATATCGTATCATAGTCGTGTTTGCATTTGTGAGAAAGGCCACGTAATGGACTTTTCACACACTCATGATTTTTTGTTTTTACGTGCATTTATAAAAGCATGTTTTTCTAGTGTTTTTTAAACTATGAATTTATTTACCTTGATTCATAATTTTGTTTCAATGACAGATTGTTTGTAATAGCTAGGACACGAATTTGTATGTGTAGCTGCGTCGCAGCATGCGCTCGCGGCCTATGTCAGCCTCGCTTGCCCTATCCTGCAAAATCTGTACTGTGCTGTGTTGCGTCACCTGCGTCTCAGCTTACGCCTAGCCTTATCCGCGACACAGCCATTTCAAATGATTGTCAAAGAATGAAGGCGCGATGTGCGTCGCAAGCGCTATGACAATCCTGACAAGGTTGATCTGTCAGACGTGCCCGAAACTACGCATTTAGTATTCAATCGGAGCAGGAATTTCACATCTATAAGAATAATTCATTCTTATTCTATGACGCTGCTGTGCTTCAGTTTTACTATCGAACAACTAACTGAATATTCCTGCCATTCTCGTTAAACTTAATGCATTTGATGTTTAGGAAATGCTAAGCAATTTGTTTGTCGTCAATTTGAGTTTTTGTTAGATTTTAGATTTGTAATTAAAATAACTGATATTGCGTGTGGAAAATGCTTTTAGGAGTTTTCAGAAAAATATTTCAAATAATGTTTAGATTATGTTATTTCTAACGCTAAAACTTAATTGAAAATGTTTGTATTTAATTATGTTAGGAATTTAGCCTTTCTGGCCTCAAATGGGTCTTTTTTTGTTTTCAATATTTTTCTTGTTTTTAGTTTTAAGTGTTTTTTTTACTGTTTCATCCAAAAATTTGGCAACATCGCAAATAGCTGTCAAATATTTACCTGTTTTGTATAATTTAGCAATATTACTGTATAGAAATATGAAATATCACTAACTAGTGAACTAGAAGATCACTTGTAGCATCAACAAATTTAATGCGCAATATATCACCCTCTATTCACTTCACAAGAAACCCCCACACTCAATTAACACCGCGAGTCTAATCCAAAACCGCAGTGTAATCGAACAAGCCTAAAGCCGGCCATTCACAGCACGACCGCTTATTAATATCCCCAATAGTGCGCATTGTGCCAAAAGGTTGGATTTATCGCAGTTGTTGTTGCCACGCGAAACACTGTGCAGACCGCACGCGTGGATAAAACAAAATGTGGATACGGAATTTTTGGAAAAGGGTAGGTGAAACTTTTTGGGCGCGATTGTCGTCGGAATAATAATATAGGAAGTTTGAGTTGACGCATAAATCATTTTTGGGGTGACATTGTTATGGATTTATTTGTAATTCCGTACCATGTGTAACCCACATTATACGCGTTTATACCGAAAAAAGTCGAAAGCTGTGAAAATTGTTTCTCCTACCTCCTTTCACTTTCTTTAGATATACCTTTGTGAAAGACGGACAAACAGATAGGCATCGGTATAGGGATAAGTTTGCTACTCAGTAAAAACGAAATCCAAAAAATTAAAGGCACTGGCCAATCAATAGACTAGATATCGAAGCTAAATAAGCAATCAAACCTACAAAAAAATAAGAGCGAGTCGGACTCGCGCACCGAGGGTTCCGTATCATTTTAAATTTTCATCGGCGAGGCCTCTATTCGTCAGAGGATTTTAACACTGCACACTGCCGTGCATGTCTTGACCGATAGTGGAACTAATGTTATATAAGTTGATGATTTCTGAAAAGTATGCTATTTAGAGACATTGTTTTATTTTTCCTGTAATCTTTGCATAAACTTCTATAATTTCAATTTTTTCTCTATGCAAACTTCAGAGATAAGGGGGAACGACACTTTTTTTAAAATTTTTCGTCAAACGTCGAAAAATAGGCGGCTCAGAAAAAAAAATTGAGAATGTGCAAATAGCGCTCTTCATATGATATCACACATGTTCTAGTAGTTCCACTTGGAATTTTTAAGACGCCCTTCAGTCCCTGTGCAAAAAATAAAAAAATCTTTCTTAATTGCAAAATAGTTGGGCAAACGTCATAAAACTATTCCAAATTTCAAGTAGATAGCATTAGTAGATCTTGAGATATCCAACTGTGACAGACAGACGGACAGACAGACTGAGTCGTACCATAAATTTCTTTTTACTATTTTGGTACGGAACCCTAAAAATAAAACTACAATGACATAGTAGATAAAATTACTACCCACAAAAGCAATGCTGCAACACCTGCAATTGTTTAATCGTTTACAGCAATCACAATAAAGATGAGTCAATCTACTCTACAATTACATTCACTACGCCGTGGTTGAAACATTAAGGAACTGCACGCAATCAATGTTGGTACCTACAGTTTGTTCGAAAAGTATCTGATGAAAGTGTAAACAAAACCTGTACAGGTTAAATTCTTACACAACCACTCACTAAAGGGAATTAGTACCACATTCATCTGTATTACCAACGTTTTAACATTATATCTCACCACTTCTTCCAAAAATTATTGTTAGAATAGGCTTAGAAAATTATAATTGAAAAATCATCGACGAAAATTGAGGTCATAAAAAGTCAAATCGCTGTCCCCAGCGAATAAAATCGTAATCGCAAAAACTAAATTTTACAGGAAAAATAAAAAAAACAGTTTTTTGTGAAAATCTTATTAACTAATAGTATACCTACATAGCGGAATTGTTCAAATACCAAAAGAAAAGTGATTTCTTACATTCATAACAAAATCTCGTAACTTCTGAAATAACCGTAGGAAATGAATTAAAAAAATTGACAGAGTGTAATCGGACCTCTAAATGTCGAATATGCAATAAAGTTAAAACTATCGTAATAGCAGCACATTACCATGTTATTCGCCGGGGACAACGAAATAAGTCTTTAAGGTAATGTAAATTTAGAATTTCATGTTTATGTACTAAAATAATCATGCCATGGCACCCAATTTGTACAAGTGGCACTACAAATTGGTATCCACAAGTACTTTTTTCTGATCCATTTGTTTACATTTCCATCAGACACTTTTGAAACAAACTATACCTACCTTGTGACGACTCCATATGACTCGTAAGACATTAAGATGCCGTGCCGTGAGCAGGACAACACGCAACATGCGGATAATAGCGTGATGTGATGTTGATTTAAATAATTTAAATTTTGTATTGTTAAAGCGATTGATAGTTATTACAGTAATGGTGTCTGGTAATCAGGTTTAGGAAGGTTGAAGTACCTGTTACGAGGAGAGACTAATGGTTTTATTCATTAGGTCATAATAATAATGGAATTGATTGTGTCGTTATGGTAAGAAGGTATTATTAATAGTTGTAGGGTAGACTTATGGGCGACTAGCTAAATATTCGAACTCGCCCAAATCAAATGTCGAACAAAATCAAATGTCGAACTCGAATGTCGAACATTTAAAAAATTAACTTCGGCTCTTAGCTGAAATGGTTTGCATTAGTGAACAAACGGGAATAAAGATATTTTTTTTGGATTTTTTAAATGTTTGTCCATCCGTCCGTTCGTCCGTCCGTTTGTCACAGGACTCTGGGATCTAGGATCTTTTGAACCATAATTGGCAGACACTTGAAATTTTCCTCTCTCTCTCTTGAATTTTTCTTCTCTTCGTGTGTACCTATAGCCGCTATAACAACAAATTATAAAAATAATATAAAGTTAAAAAAAAAGGGGGCATTCATACAAGAAACGTGTTATTTAAAAAAAACAAAATTGAAATTGTACGGTGGTTCGAAACCCTTCGCCCGCTTTTTTAATTGTATTGATATGAATTCAGTACGTTTAAAATTGTACCTTGAATAAGAAGTATATGCGGCAGACCCCAATTATTGTTGCAAACTTCTGGCAAGGTCTATTTACTGAAAACAAATAAACCACTTCACCACAAAATTATGCCCACTTCATTTTACCTTCAAGGCTTCAATAGATCACATGAAAACACTTAAATGGCGCCAACAACCCACGATAGCCACTCAAAATATTTGGCAATAGAAGCGAAAACATAATCAGTGTTCCTTATCTTGTACTCTTGAATCTAAGTGTACCTACAAACTAAATGGACCACTCACGTGCCTACTACCCACATTATGTTAGAGAAATAAGGAAAAACAATTACCCATATAATTTACGGGATATTGTATAAACATTTATATGAATAATGGCTTTAGTAAGTTTCGGGATTCGGGATATTTAATTGTTCGAGAAAACTGATTTGTTGCGATACTTATTTTATTAGTTATGGAAGGAAAAGGAAGTTTTGTGTGTGTGAGAAGGGTTGTTAATGGAATAAAGTTGATTATGGTCCAACGGAGGATATTTTTCGACATAGTATAATGTTCCTTCTGATGGGACTCAGGCCGCCTCTCGGTGAGGGAGTACGCTGTAATCTACCACGCGGCCCCAGTGCGGGTTGGTAGATTTCGACATGAAAGTTTATTCTTTGTAAGCAACCAGAATTTAGGTTACATTCACCATCGCAAGAATACGGTAGTTGCCTAGGTAAAAAAAAAAGAAATTCTATTTAGTCCATATTTTAGATAATAAAAAAATAATAGACACGTATTTTTTGCTTTATCATATTAATCAAAAATAACTTAGAAAACACGCATTAAAGTTGGGGAGTGGAGGCTCGCTACGTCACAACTTCGTATTAAATCTAGCAAGGCGTGACGTCATGCCACATTTTAACTCAATGTATCGCCGTAATCTTTTGATTACGTCAAAAAAAAATACATGTTCAATATTTTTTACAAAAAAAAATTTTGAACTCAGGCCTATTGGTTACTAATTTTAAGCTGACTGGTGTTCTAAGTAGTAGTTAAAAATGGCAAACGTTTTGTTCTAGTTTCCCTAGGGTCACAATTCAAGGCAAAACAGTTTAACTCCATCAAAATATACACGCAATCAGTGAAAGAGAAGACTATGATATAATATATCAGCAACCGAGCTATTCGACATTCAGTAAAATTTCAGCTATAATTCTTCCAAGATATTATTATAACTTGCCCAAAATTGCAACTCCTAATATCTACATAGGATTTATAAACCCCTTCATTAATATTAATATCCTAAAATATATTCCGAGAGTATTAAAATAATTCGCATGGATAAATATAAACACAAATCAGTCAATTTTGGATGAAATTCTCGCGTCTCTCGCATCGTAACAAGATAATTTCACCCCGAATTTTGAACCCTAACCTTTGGTAATAAGGGTCATGGCATTCTCGAACTGATGAGCTGATTACACACTCCACCCCTTCGTCTACAAATTAATTGTGTCTAATGGAACACACGCTTGAATTCACGTTCGACACATCGTACGTTCAACGATGGGCTATATTTCTTAAGAAATAAGGTTGAAAATTGAGTATGATCAATTCCAGGATGCGCAGATATTTCGTGATGTGTTTGCGGTAGGTTTGTGCTGTGTTTGAATTAGTTTAGTACTTGTACAAGTGAGAGAACTAGTGTCGAGGTGAAAGCTATTAAGATGTGTGGCCATTAAGAGGAGTGTAAACTTAGTTGGGTGCTAAGTTTGTAGGTCCGGATTGGGAAAACAGGGATACTTGATCGAAGATACTAACTACTTTACTTTGAGAAGTTTAGGTGATTAATAAAAGAGAATACACAAGGAGCTGTTGCGGTTGTTCAGTTTCTTTGTACTACGCGTCTTATGATGGTGATATACTAATGATAGTAATCGACATGAGATTTTATTTAGTATTTACAGCCTTAGTTACTCCTTATAACATCAGCTATCTGCCAATGAAAGTCCCGTCAAAATCGGTCTAGCCGTTTCGGAGATTAGCCGGAAAAACAGACAGATACACAAACAAATGTAAAAAAAAAATTTTTTTTTTATGAGTACCGCGTACACAACGTGTTCCTTTTAATGTTCCATAACTCTAAGGTTATATACTATAAGTAAAAATAATACAAAAGTCCTAGAACAAGTGTTCCAAAAATACATAATATCAAAGATAACAAAACACTAGACTCTCGATGTGTGTATCTAAGTTTTTTTGATACGTACGAGTAAATCGTGAACGGGTGCTGCTTGTGGTGACTGGTCGTCTTGCTGATCATGGTTTTGTTATTGTTACTAGTAATTAACTGTTCATTTTTTTTTTATCTCGATGGTCCTAGTTTATCATTTATAACTGCCAATTACAGCTTTATGTAAGCGGGCACGCCCTTTATGTCTGGAGGCTTTTATTTAGATATTTAGTTCGGTTTACGTTTAGTTTTATTTTCTTTTTATTTTTTTAAATAATGCTTGAGTATAGTCCTCGATGTTTTTGGTTGGTATATTGGCGTGTGCTAGCTGACATATGGCCTATAATTTATCATTTGAATTATGTTTTGTGTTGCATAATGTAGGTTATTTTGTATACTATTGTATAGAATCATTCTCTAACTAGAACAGACAGCTGTGCTGCTGGGGAGTTTGTTGCGCCACTTCTTCTTCCCAGCTAAAGGCACTAGGAAGTGGTGAAGGGTGGGCGTTTTTGGGGGACTGTCTTATGTAATTTTGACGTTCGAAAAGTGCTGATTCTCAGCCTAGTTTGAATAAATGACTTTTGAATTTTGAATTTTTGAAAATCATTTTCATTCAAACCAATCTTTCATATTTAAAGTTAAGAAAATACGACGTTGTTAAATTTTTTTTATGAACAAAAATAGTCTATAGTTTAGACTTTTTTTTTTCACGTTGGTGTTTTTTACATAAATAATCGTGACTTTGTCGAATTATTTTGAATAAAAAATGAAAAATATATTATTAATAATAAAAAGTATTTACAAGGCTGATGTGAAGGGAAAGGCCAGACGCCCTAGGAGGACCTTATTGGTGATGTTCTTCAGAAAGGCCAGGTGCGTAGTACTCGCAACCGGCGTGCGTGTATGACCAGATGTATGGACGTAAACGAGGCAAAAGGAGTATGTAAGGATCGTAGTAAGTGGCGTTCTGTAGTCTCTGCCTACCCACATGGGAAGAAGGCGTGAGTTTATGAGATGAGCAAAAATGAAAAATAAAAATTCATATGCCAGTTAATTCTTTGACATGGTTTCATTAATACCCTAGAGTTATGGGATATCAAAAGGAACACTTTGTATACTTTCATATGCATTTAGTAAAAACCTGTTATTTTGGTATTACAAACAAACATTTTAATGATATTTATTTTGTATAGATTCTTCGAAGGTTTGTCCATCTATTCAAGTAAGACAGTGTTCAACATTCACCGTTGAGTTTTTCATTTGAACGCAGCATCATAAAGACAAACTCTATCATAACTTGGCTATAGCGACGACAGTGACGAGTCGATTGTCACATTGGTTAAGCACATTACTGGCTGTTTTATACAGGGTGAAATTGAATTCATGGGCATCCTTTTAAGGGGTCATTGCACTCATCATTATGAACAACTTTCCCTATGGACATCTTTTACTACAGGACCAACCTTGAAATCGCGAAAAAAAATCTGCTGTTCCCTACATTTATGTTTGCATAGCTCGTCGAAATGTAGGAAACAGCAGATTTTTTTTTCGCGAAAGATGTCCATAATTATGAGTACAATGCCCCCTAAAGAGGATGCCCATGAATTAAATTTCACCTTGCATAGATAAAGTAGGTTTGTTTGAGCGAAGAAAAACGTCGATTCCTTTTCCAGCTCGGGACATTAATTTATACATGTGACAGTTCCTAAAAATGCGTCCACACATTAGATGCACTAGAACCATATTTCAAAGATTATATTGAATGGATTGAAATGCCATTTAAAGGTGAACGCACACTTATCCGAGCCGAAAGCGTCGAATGAATCGAAGTCAACGAGAACGCTAGGAACGGTCTTCCAGATTCGGACAATTCGACGTAATATAAACAAAGAGCACAATCACGTTAACAAAAATGAAGTGTCGGTAACGGTGTCGCGAGTTCGGTTGATTTTCCCATCTCAAAAATGCCTAACGCGCCTAATGAAGTTTTCTCTTCAAAAAAACAAAGCTTTTGTTTTCCTTGTTCCCTATATATGTAATACCAATTACTGTAGGACTACTTTCTTTAATTTTTTTTTTGTCTTATACCAATATTATCTTGGATCATCCCTATAAAAACATAAAAACCCGCGACATCCAATTTAGTCGTCTGGGTGCCACGCTGATTTTAGGTAGCAATTATATATCCATCCAACAACATGATCCAATAACGATCTGAACTTAGTCTGGGGGTCACGATAGGCTAAAATCGTCTGTCTAGCAAGTTTGCAGCTCCGAGAATTGAAAATTAGGGCTTTTGTTCTTGTAACCTAAGACTGGCAGAAAGAGGGTTGACAATATATTGACTAGGTCCAGGAATAATTTAGTAGGTACCCCGTCAAAGGTGTGGAAATTGGCAGAAACCTACGTTAAATTGTTGATAACATTTAACAAGTTAAACAGTACCGAAGTTACTGTAACTATTGAAAATTAATTTGGGTCGAAATGTAGGCTATAACAGCAGGCACTGATTAAACTAAAATTAATGACGTTGAGAGGACAGAAGCAATAGGAGAGTTATCAAATTAAGCTGAACGTTAATTTACTGGCTCAGATATCAGTCACAGTTGTATAGAGTTGTTTAATATGGAAGAAAAAGACATATTGCGCCAACCCCATATAAATTGGGATAAGAGAAGCAAAATGATGATGATGATGAAGGTAGGTATGGAATTTCTACATCTGCATATAGATGACCGATGGGGCCGAAAGGTTCTGGAGTGGCAACCGCGTACCTGAAGACGTAGCGTTGGAAGGCCTCGCACAACGTGGACTGATGACCTGGTGAAAGCCTCAGGAATCCGCTGGATGCGAGAAGCACAGAACCGGTTGAAGTGGCGGTGCTTGGGGGAGGCCTATTTCCAGCAATGGTCGTCTTTTAACTGAAATGATGATAATGATGATGTAGGTATAGTCTTTCTATATCTTTCTTGTTCTGTCAGCTAGCTAGAGATAGAGATAGCAATAATATGTAATGTTTGTTAACTTGTAAAAAGTTACATACATACAGTTAGGTCTTAGGTAGTACGGGCTGGTGTCTGCAACTCCACGTCAAAGCGCGTTTGTTGCGTACGGTTAGATCTTGCACGTGTATCAACTTAGCGTAGCGGCCAGCCAAAATTACTTGACGGAAATTCGTCATGTTTTCGCCTAAACTGCTTTATATATGCAATATTTAAAAAAAAACCGGTCAAGAGCGAGTCGGACTCGCGCACCGAGGGTTCCGTACAATTTTAAATTTTCATCGGCGAGGCCTATATTCGTCAGAGAATTTTAACAATGCGGTGTAGAATATTGCAATTTTAGGTTAGCGCCATCTCTTGACCGATAGTGGAACTAATGTCATTTTTGTTGATGATTTCTGAAAACGTGTGCTATTTAGAGACAAAGTTTTATTTTTCCTGTAATCTTTACATAAACTTCTATCACATAGAATAATTTCAGATTTTTCTCTATGCAAACTGCGGAGATAAGGGGTCAACGGTATTTGTGACAGACGGATAGACAGACTGAGTCGCACCATAAGTGTTCCTTTTTACCATTTTGGTTCGGAACTCTAAAAACAAGCGAACCTTACAGTAGTCGCAGGCGATGTGTTTCATCTGACATCTCACTTTGGTAATAACCAACATTACAGTCGTTCCATCAAGGTCGTTTCTGACGGCCAACTCTAGCACCACGCGCGCTCATTGGTCAAATCAAATAGCGCGCGTTTCCCCGGCTTCCTGTTACAACACTTCCGTCGCTTTTCAAGAAATCACTCCCACAGATTGCAGGAAATCGAGAGGAAAGATGTTAAATGTCAAAAATACGTCACAGTCCTACCATAAAAACCTAGTCATTGCTCAATATAATGGATTTCTATTATTATCACTTTGTATACAGCTTGGTATGTGGATAATTATTATCCACAGACCAAGCTGTATACAAAGTGCACTATGGACTCAACGGGGAAATCTACTGTTGTGATCATATTCCTTAGTGCCAGGTTTATGTTAATGCAACAGATAATAGAAATCCATTATATTGAGTAATGAATAGGTTTAGATTCAATGTAAACCGAAAGCCAGATGCGCTCCATTATGTTAGTAGTGATAATTAATAATAATGCACTCGTGCAGTTACGTTTTATGCCCTCCATTTAGTTATTGGGCGGTATTGCAAACGATTAGAAGAGATTAGGAGCTTGGCCGTGGAAGCTCTACCACCGTAGGTACATATTATCGAGTCCTGACCGCCGATTTGAGTTTTTGAAGTGAAAACTTCTTTAGGGGCATTGATCATTTTTGAGATGAGACTAAACCATTGATTTCGCGACACGGTAACAACACCTCATTTTTGTAAACGCGATTGTGCTCTTTATTTATATGACGTTACGGATCAATATTCTATGCAAGTATTTTTACTTTAAAAGTTTTGTAAACGCGATTGTGTTCTTTATTTAGATAAGGTTCCGGACCAATGTTTTACACAAGTATTTTTCTTCCATCAAGTTTTCACTTCTGTCGGCACTCTCGGAGTGCCACTTTGTTTCTTCATTTTTATATTTTTTAATTTTACGAAAATGGGGATTGTTGTCGTAATCGACATAGTTTTAATAAAAATCGATTCTTTACGATTTTCAGCGGTCAGAGTTCGATATTTCTGCCGCCAAGCAGTGATGAGGGGTGCCGGTGTCAATTAATTATGTCAGCTTTGCGAAGGGGGTGGTAAGGTCCATTTGAAAACCAGTGTCAGGCACTAGTTGTCTGGCACTTATGCAGTACTGGGGGCCTACCACCAGCTCAAAAGCAGTATTATTTTAATATTACTTCAGTGGGAGAAAGAGATGGAGCTATACGTTCTGTAGAGCTTGGCGCAGCCGTGAGGCACACAATACTCGTATCAAGTCTTTTTTATTTTCTTTGTGTGTATACAGGGTCAAATTAAAACAGGATTAAAAAAATGATTTAAGTACTGATAATTTAATGTTTTTTTTACTGATATTTCAAGTACCTAACTACAGTAAAAGTGGGGTCGGTAACTGCTCAAAAAAAATACGGTAGTTGCCTAGGTAAAAAAAAGAAATTCTATTTAGTCCGTCTTTCAGATAATAAAAGAATATTAGACACGTATTTTTTGCTTTATCATATTAATAAAAAATAACTTAGAAAACACGCATTAAAGATGGGGAGTGGGAGCTCGCTACGTCACAACGCAGTATTAAATCTAGCAAGGCGTGACTTCATGCCACATTTTAACTCAATGTATCGCCGTAATCTTTTGATTACGTCAAAAAAGAAAAAATAAGTGTTCAATTTTTTTTTAATCTTCAAGACGGCCAAAAAAACGTTTTTGGACACAGGCCTATTACATTTTTATTTGTTTTTGCTTTATCTTGTTTAGACATCGATAACCGTCACATCTGCAAAGTTTATCTAGCTAATTTTATTTGATCCTGTATTGTATCTTAACCTAGGTAATTATTTTTTTCCTTTTTTTTGCAAATGTGTTAAATTTCCATATGGGCCGCCTGCTTAATTAAGTATTCAGTATTCGACAATAATTTTAAAATGGCGAATTTTAAATGGGTGCACTGAAGCCGTTTCTGGAATTGCTTTTATTAAACCAATTTCGGTACACGAAGCTCCACTTCGCGCATCGCAGGGCAATCATATTCTGTTGCCATGACAACCGAAGAGGTACCCTCTGTGAAGAGACCTTTCATCTAATTAAGCTTCAGCATTATATTTCTTAGTTTGCCAAAACATCTCCATTATTTTGAGACATTTAGTTTTATTTAACTACTTAGAGATGAAACCGAGAACCAGATGAGCTTACTCGTTATATTTCATGATTATACACATTTATCTGCAGGCATTCATTGCTCGCAGAACGGATGGCCGATGGGGCCGAAAGGTTCTGGAGTGGCGACCGCGTACCGGAAGACGTAGCGTTGGAAGTGTAATGTATGGTAACCTTCTTACTCTCTACGATCTGCTTTGTCAATGGTCTGTCATTTATAGCCGTCCAATATTAAACCGGATTACAAGCAAAATAATATCGTTTTACTCATATATTTCAGTGGCGACGAGGATAAAAATTAGAAGCGTGGCAAATAAAAATTATTTCCAAAATGTCAATCGGAAAACTAACCGAGTTTAATGTAAGATCGGGAAATTGGACAATGTACGTGGAACGCATGGAAATGTTCTTCAAGGTCAACAGTATTAAGGAGGAATTTTGGTTACCCACATTGATTGCGGCGATGGGTGACGAAGCTTATGAACTTATAAGCAACTTAACAAGTCCGGCCAAACCGAGTGCAAAAACTTATGAGGAGGTGGTGAAGGTCATGACGGATCACTTGCAACCAAAGCCGTCTTTCATGGCAGAGAGGTACCGTTTCCGACAAAGAAGACAAAATGCGGGTGAATCGATTTTGCAATATATTTCAGAACTGAAGAAAATGTCAAAATTTTGCGAATTTATGTCCGTATTGGAAGAGAATTTACGTGATCAGTTAGTATGCGGGTTGCGAAGCGAGTCGATTAGGCAACGATTGTTTACTGAAGAAAATCTGCAATATGCAAACGCCGTAAAAATTTCGTGCGCTATGGAAGCGGCGGAGAGGGATGCAGCGGCAGTGGAACAAACGGTCGGGAAAAATAGCGACTCGGGCGCTAGCGGCGATAACGCGGCTGGAGCGTTGTATGCGGTGGCGACGTCGGGCAGTGGGAGCCGCCGAGGGCGTAGTGGACCACGCGGGCTACCAGCGGCACGGAAGGACACCGCCGAAGATTCAAAAAACAATTGTTCTGCTTGCGGGGCTTCGGATCACCAGAGGGAACGATGTAGATACAGTCGGTTTATCTGTGGTAGGTGTAGACAGAAAGGACATCTACGTCGGGTTTGTCCGGTGCGTTCTGGTGGAAGACAGCCGCAGGACCGATGTGACACCAATAACATGGTGGCGCATGTGCAAGTAGCAGGCGGGGCAGCCAATCAGTCAAACCTCTGGGACCAGTCAGGGGAGGATGAGCCTCCTTTGTTCGATGAGGAGGACTGGGAGGTAGAAGATTTGCATCAACTTAGTTTGAATAGCTACAAACCGGTGAGCTTAACTATTTATGTGGATCAAACTCAATTACCTATGGAGATTGATACGGGGTCTTTAGTATCATGTATTAGTAGGGAAAAGTATAATCAACTGTTTAGTCATAGACCTTTAGATAATTCTAATTTAGTTTTTAGATTCTATGATGGTACTATTACGAAACCTGTAGGGGTGATTAGGCCAATAGTTAAGTATGGAAATAAGTCCAAACAAATGGAATTGTTTGTAATAGAGGGTGGCACCACCTCGTTATTAGGTCGACAATGGCTTACAGAACTAGGCATTAAAATACCTTTGTACCAAAATATGATCACGCTGAGCACAGACAAAATAAATAGCAATGATTCATGTAATGATCAATTAACATTATTGCTTCACAGATATAAGGATTTGTTTTCGGAGGGACTGGGCCGGTTCACGGGAGGCAAGGCTCGGTTACGACTACGCGAGGGAGCAACGCCGGTGTTCTGCCGCGCACGGCCTGTGCCATACGCACTCCGCGAGCGTGTCGAGGCTGCGCTAGAAGGCATGCTACGCGCCGGTGTCATCGAGCCAGTGGAGTGCGCGGATTGGGCTACTCCACTTGTACCGGTTCGTAAGGCGGATGGTGGACTCCGTATCTGTGCTGATTTCAAAATAACGTTAAATCCAGTACTATTGGTGGACAAATATCCCTTACCACGTATAAACGACTTGCTGGTTAAATTAAATGGTTCTAAGATATTTACAAAAATAGATTTAACGCAAGCATATAATCAGATTGAATTGGATGACCCTGATAATTGTACGGTTATTAATACTCACAAGGGCCTTTTTAAGTATAAAAGATTAGTTTTCGGTTTATCGTCAAGCCCTGGTATTTTCCAACGAATTATGGCGAATCTTCTGAACGATATTCCAAACGTAGAAGTCTTTCTCGATGATATTATTATAGGATCACCCAACATTAGGGAGCATTTAGTTATTTTAGAGAAAGTTTTAGAGCGGTTACATCATAACGGAATGAAACTTAATCAAAAGAAGTGCTTGTTCTTGACTAATGAGGTTAAATATTTAGGTTTTATTATTTCTGCCGAGGGAATTAAGGTGGACCCTGAAAAGGTGGAAGGTATATTAAACATACCCCGCCCAGACAATATTACCGACTTGAGGGCCTTTTTAGGAACAATCATGTACTACGCAAAATTTGTTAAAAACTTGAGCAATATATTGGCACCTTTGTACAGGTTACTAAAGAAGGGAGTTACTTGGACGTGGGACAATGAGTGTGAGTCAGCTTTTAAAAGAATCAAAAACATTTTGATTAGTGCTGACGTCCTTGCTCACTACGAACCAAACAAACCCTTGTTTTTAACTTGTGATGCAAGCGCGAGAGGAATAGGAGGAGTATTAAGTCAAATGTGTGAGCACAATGATAGTGGTGCAGACGGACAGCAGGAGCGACCCGTCGTGTACGTGTCGCGCGCGCTTAACGCTGCGGAGAAGCATTATTCACAGATCGAGCGTGAAGCTTTGGCTATTGTATTCTGCTTTGAAAAATTACACCAGTATTTATATGGGCGACGTTTTACACTACGCACAGACCACAAACCATTGGTCACTATTTTTGGGCCTAAACAGGGTATACCATCAATGGCTGCGAGCCGATTACAAAGGTGGGCTATTAAGTTGTCAGCCTATACATATGATATCGAGTATGTTACTTCAAAGCAGAATGGGGCAGATGGGTTGTCACGGTTGCCAGCTGTTTCTGCTATTAAACAACCTATTAAAATTCCGGAACAAACATATTTACATTTCGCCCAAAATGACATGTTATTGGATTATAATGAGATTAAAAGACAAACGAGCCGAGACCAGTTGCTAGGCCGAGTTTTAACATATCTTCGCGACGAATGGCCGTCTGATAACGAAATTAAATCGCTCCAACCTTATTTTAATCGTAAAAAAGAACTATACGAGGAGTTAGGTTGTGTGATGTGGGGCCATAGGGTGGTCATACCGGGTGAGTGTAGGAATAAGGTTTTGATGGATTTACATGAGGCTCATATGGGTATAGTTAAAACTAAATCTTTTGCTAGGAGTTATGTTTGGTGGCCGGGTATGGACGAAGAAATTGAAAAAACGTGCCGTGGTTGCAGTGTCTGTGCTGCAGAAAGTGAGGCACCGCCTCGACATACGCCCTGCCCTTGGGCTTGGCCAGACAGACCATGGGCCCGTGTACATGTTGATTTCTTAGGCCCTATCACGGGGCGGATATTTTTAGTAATAGTTGATGCCAGGACCAAATGGCTAGAAGTTAGTCAAGTACCTAGTACAGCGGCTAATCACACGATCAGCGTTTTAAGTGACGTGTTTGCACGTTTTGGGTTACCGAGACAAATAGTCTCTGATAACGGGCCGCCGTTTACAAGTCATGAGTTTTCTCAATTTCTCTGTACAAACGGGATCGAACATATATTTTCAGCGCCATATCACCCTGCCTCAAACGGGGCAGCTGAGAACGCAGTACATACCGTTAAAAGAGCTATCAAAAAAGCAATTAGAGAGAACGCAAACATAAATTTATTTTTAAATAATTTCCTTTTATATTATAGGAACACAGAACACTGTACTACAGGTGAAACACCAGCGTCGCTCATGTTTGGCCGCAGGTTGCGTACAAAATTCGACGCCCTAATACCAAGTAGGGACAGTAGAGTTAGGGATGCTCAAGAGCGTCAACAAAAATACAGCGCAAGGGGATCGCGCCAACTGCGCCCGGGGGATGAGGTCTGGCTGCGTCAATATCGTGGACAGGATAAATGGGTATCTGGAAAGGTTACCGAAAAGATGGGGACCACTGATTATAAGGTAGTAGATGCTTTAGGTAGAGAATCCCACAAACATGTAGATCAGCTGAAACAACGGATACGGAGTTCACTAATCTGTCCTTCTCCCTCTAGACCGATCAGTGAGAGTTCCGAGACGGTTGAGATAACTCAGGAACAGGGTGCGCCCAGTCCGGGCGGTCCGCGGAGCGAAGGCTCGGCCGCAACGACCGCACATCAGGATGATGATGAAGGAGAGCCTTTTGAAGACTGCGTAGAAGGGCCGGTTCAGAGCACAACACAGCCTTATTTGCCTTCTCCTGAGCCGCCTCATTCTCGTCCCGTTCGTCAATGTCGAATTAATAAGCCAGTTAGGTATAATTTATTTTGAAGGATATTGAGGTTATTTTGCTTTGAGTTATATAGTTTTAAAAGTCTGAAAGCCTTTTATGGAATGTGGATCGAGTGGGTTCTAGATTAAGGGTGAAGGTGTAATGTATGGTAACCTTCTTACTCTCTACGATCTGCTTTGTCAATGGTCTGTCATTTATAGCCGTCCAATATTAAACCGGATTACAAGCAAAATAATATCGTTTTACTCATATATTTCAGGAAGGCCTCCCACAAGATGGACCGATGACCTTGTGAAGGCCGCAGGAATCCGCTGGATGCGGAAAGCACAACATCGGTTGAAGTGGCAGTGCTTGGGGAGGCCTATGTCCAGCAGTGGACGTCTTTCGGCTGAAATGATGATGATGATCTGCAGGGTGTATCAGAAGGGTGTGGTAAAATTTAAGAGTGTGGTACAGACTATCAAACTGATCATCTTCCTCCATGGGACCATCATCGTAATCGTGAAAAAATTATCAACTGCCCCATACTAAACTTCAATAGGTACCTACTCAACCCAAATGTATGGGATTATTTCCTTTCTGATACACCCTATATACCTATTTAGATATGAACCCGAGAACCAGATAAGCTTAGGTACTCGTTTCATTTCATTATATATGTCACCTGAGAACCGTAAGTTTATAATCTATCGGTATTATTTCCGTTAGATTATAAACTGTCGAAAAATTGTGAACTGGGTGAAATGGGTTAGGTTAGGTTAGAACTGTGATGAACTGCGCGCGGGCCGAGCGGGCGGTGCCGCGGTAGCGGCCAGCGAGCGCTACTTCCAAGTTGCTCGCAGCCAGGCAGGCTATTTAATATTAGCGCAAGGTGCGTTACGTCGCAAGCAAATTTGATACCAGTTCACAATTTGTCAGTTTTTCATGGATACATTATAAACTATCGAAATATTATTGTAAATGATTTGTCACAGTTCACAATTTTTCGACAGTTTATAATCTAACGGAAATAATAAAAATAGATTATAAACTAACAAAGTTCATAATTATACGGTGACATATGTACATTTATCTGTAGGTGATATTAGGTCCGGGGTGCTATAATAATCTAGCAGACTGAACCTCCTATATCCTACACTATTAAATGAGTAATATTTGTATGTACATAATATATATACATATATATTTGTAATCACGTTCTCGAAAACGGCTCTAACGATTTCGATGAAATTTGCAATATAGGGGTTTACGTGGCGAAAAATCAATCTACCTAGGTCTCATATCTGGGAAAATTCATTTTCTCCGTATTTTCACCCGAGTAGAGCTCGGTCGCCCAAAGTTTAAAACAAGATGGCTACCTTAGAATAATAACATGGCAGCATGGAATTAGTATGTACTAAACATGGAATTAGTATGAACTATCCCATACTATTGAGCATTCTCTTTTTTCACCCGAGCAGAGCTCAGTCGACCAGGTACTGTCGATAATAACTATAAAAGAATCACTCTTAGGTATATATTAAAAAAATACATCGCCTGTCAACGCGGCTGACCATTCTATATTTTCTCTTCTAAATATGAAATAAGTAGTGTTTATTTTTAAAATACGCCACTAACATATTAAATACTAGCAACAGCCCGCGTGGACCTTATTATTTTTCTAAAATAAAAGTAGCTTAAGTAACTCCTTATAACATCAGCTTTCCGCCAGTGAAAGTCGCCGTCAAAATCGGTCTAGCCGTTTCGGAGATTAGCCGAAACAAACGTACAGACAGACAGACAAAAATGTTTTTTTTAATATTTACCGTATAATACTTTCATTGTATGCATAGTAAAAAGCTGTTATTTTGACATTAGGTACAAACAGACACTTCAATTTTGTTTTTTGTATGTGTAGATGTATACGTTCGTGGAGGTTGGTTAAAAAGGCCATCCAAGCAAACCTCTACAGTACCTAAGTAAATAAGATATTATTATATATTGCTGTAATGAAATTGAATTTGCCACGCACAGTAATTAATTGGTATTATATAGACTGGTAATTTCAAAGGACTGCATAATTAGCTACATCGATAATGTTATCGGAAATCTAATTATCGCACGTAATTAACAAACATTACCTGGGCGATCGAGCTCTGCTCTGGTGAAAATACACAATGCTCATTTAATAGTACAGAAAAGTTATACTAATTCCATGTTATATATAGTACATACTAATTCCATGCTGCCATGTCATTATTCTAAGTTAGCCATCTTGTTCAGAACTTTGGTCGACAGGGAAAATACGGAAAAACCGAATTTTCCCAGATATGAGACCTAGCTAGATCGATTTTTTGCCCGCGTAAACCCCTATATTGCAGCTTTCATCAAAATCGTTAGAGCCGTTTTTCAGAACAAAAAACAAACAAAAATTCAAATCAAATTATGATCGACAGATAATAGGTACCATCGAGGTAATGCATATTTAACCAATTTGAAAACAAAATCCCGTGCACACGACCCTTTTTTTTTCCGTAGGTAAACGTTACTATTGCGGCCGATAATAATCCTTACAGTGTACATATTTGCGTTTCTTCGATAGTACCTACATAATTATAATTGACGTCCAAACTAATGACAGAAAACCTTGGATTTGTAATATATTATCCTCACATCCGGAACCTCTTAGTATCGTGTTACCCAGTAACTGGGTTGTGGAGGTCAGATAGGCAGTCGTGTCATGTAAAATACTGATATCTATTCAACTGCATCCGGTTAACATATTTGGGAAAAGGCTAGGCAGATTGATTACTTATAAAACGAAAGGCAGAAATATTATGTCAAGCATTTTGAGTTTGACAAACAAAACTCTTACGCAGAATCGAAAATTATCGCTACATTTCCCCATACAAATTTATATAAAATAGAAAATAACACACCGCAATAAAAATTCAAAATCCCAAACAAGCGAAGCGTACACAGATAAGATTAATATTTGAGGGTTGCGCACGCAAAGCGATTTGAAGCACAGTGTGCGTTCAACCGAATTCGAAGTGAATGTTCACATTTGAAATAGCATCGATACAAGCTTGATGTATGGCGAACGCGTTTGAAACTCGAACGGATGACGTCATCAAAATGTGTTCGTGCAGCGGTGCTATTCTGTAAAAACCCACAATCGAGTTTTTTGTAGTGAAAACAGTGTTTGGACGCTGACAACTGACAGTGACGATACGGAAGTGAGTTAGATGTTGAGATTTTCTGAATAGTTGTATGATTTGTGTTTGAAAAAAAAAAGCTGGTCTTGAAAACGATGAAAAAAAAGAAAAGTTGTATTTTTTTAGTGAAAACTTCTTTCGGCGCGTTGGGCATTTTTGAGATAGGAAAAAACAATTGAACTCGCGACACTGTTACCATTACCGACATTTCATTAAAAGTATTTCCTGCACAATAAAATTGTTCAAGTTTTCACTTCTGTCGGCACTCCCGGAGTGCCACTGTTTTTTTTATTTTTATTGTCAATGAATTCTATCATCCTCACCCATTTCTGGACGATCACAGACCATTACATGGTTGTTAAACATTTAAGCGATATCAAAGGACTCATGGAAATCAGTTCTCTAACTTCTAACATTTTCGTCGAAACTTACTATTCTGTTTACAAAGTGACCGAAGGTAAGAAATAAACAAGAAAGTAGGTATTGTGAACCTCAAGTTTAAATTTTCAGAGGTTTCCCTTTGTCTTGAAACTTTAAAGTTTTCCAGTTTTCCATCCAAATCAAATCTACGGAATGGCTCACGGAAATCGTAAAACCAATTTTAAACAAGGGTCGCTTGAATAAATTAGGAGCTTGAAGGATGAATTACACATATCCGATGCACACGGGAAAGTGTCTATAACAGTACGAAAATCCTAAATTTTGTCCGCAATACGTTTTCTCTCATTAATTATTACAGAAGAATAGAGACGGTCTTTTCGGATTCATGTGCATATTGTATGATAATCACTTGTTTAAAAAAAAAACGGTGAAGGAAAAACATCGGGAGAAAACCTGTCTGAGCGATAATTCTCGACGGCATATGAAACTAAGTCAGAGGCACACGAGCGGCTTCAAACTCTGACTCCGGTTACTTACTAACCACAAGAAAAATAAATAAAGATGGAGCAATAGATAGAATACTCTTCATTATTTGCTAAATAATGACTTTTTTGACAACTAAAGGCAACATTCTTGATGTCGTCGTCATTGCGGATTGCGAAAAACAAGACAGTCTGATGACATCGTCATTGCGACAAGTAGGTACTCACGTAGAGACCGCGCCACCATTCAAGTCCGATAGACGCGGTGTATGTCACTGCATCAAATTGCATTAAAAAACGCAGTTCCACAATTTTCCTCCGGACGTCAGTGGTGGCGCGGACTCTACGACAGAACCTGAGGGCCGAGAAAAAGTGACATTCTATAAGGAATAACGACGATAGGAAAGCAAAAGTGTTTTGTACTGACATAAGCTGCCGAAAAGCTGAGGTACGTCAATCAAAATAAAAAAAAAATATTTCATTTAAACCTGCATGGGCACTTAAGAAACGTCAGAAGCTAGATGCACGGTTCCAATTAGTCAGTTCCTATGGAAAGAGCCGGCAAGAAACTCACTGTTACTCTTTTGAAAATAAATTGCTTTTACAATGTTTTCAAATTACAGTGTAATAGTAGGTGTGGGGTCCAGTGTAGGTATGTCAACTATCAGGTACTTAACAATATAGAAAATCCAGTTGTAAGTTGTTGTTGAAAAACGAAACGATTTGAAAGGGATTGCCACTTGTGCTCTCCAGATTAGGAAAGGATTTAATTGAAATCAAAACTTTGTGATAAAGATGCGAGTATAATTTTCAATAAAAACGTTTACTGTAACTCTGCATGAAACCTATAAAATATAACCTTAAAAACCAATCAACGTTGCTACGTTCACCAACGAACAAACCCGACAGAATCTCATTCGCCCTTAACTCACAAAGGCTCAGTATCAATCATTCATCGCTGACCGATCGTGGCGACCGTGGCAAGCCTGAATCTATCAATACACGCGTCACATATCTTCGACGCGGCGTTTACGCAATCTGCACAGAATTGCGAATTAATCGGCGTTTATGTGCGTACGTGTGTGTATAGTCTGCAAATATGACCTGGTTGTTTGATATTGGGGCTGATAGGTAGGTGATTGTTAATATATTGCTGATTCGGTTTAATAGCCCATTTCTATTATTTACCGACCATTGTGAATGAATGAAATACACCGAACCCAGCGTGTTTTGACCAGACTCGAAAAATCGAATGAACTACAAGATTTGCCCCTGGGGCCTCATGCTTCATGGGGCTACAGAAGCCATTGCTGCGGCAGCGGGCTGGCAACGTTGCATATATACTTGCTTAGAGGTGCGGCGGCGGCACGGTGGCGGCGCGGCGACGACGTCGTCACCCTGACCATTAATGTAGCATTGAAGAACCAATGCAGAAGATGCTTCATTTCATTTCAGCACAAACTTCACAATAACAGCATCAAGAACTGATGCCGTGGTGAAAAAGTTCGTTTGGAGACATAATTTAGTAGCAAGAAATATCTACGATAATGCACCCTATTTCTATAAAGAGTATGAGTACTTAATAACTACTCATGTAAATTAACTGAAACGGTTATTCAAACGGTATGCCGCTCAAATACTCGCGAATAGCGTGCACGAGTGGTCGACCATGTTCAAACCGACATACACTTAATGTAAATTGGAAATAACTTAGCAAGTTCCACATAACTCGTGTATGAATCTATTTTCACAAGCATTTTGTAAGTGTATAAAATATAGGGAAAACAAAAAAAAAAAAACGTGTGGCACTCGGGGACTGCCGCGGTAAAGCTATTGCATAGCAATTGTAACCTCCATACTTCCTATTTGTCAACGCTACACTTGGGATGATGATTTTTGTTTTATGTCATCATCCGTCATTACATGGTAGGCGGAGTTAGAAATTCCGTAACGAAAATAAAACCTAACACCCCCCGTGTTAGGTTTTATTTTCGTTACGGAATTTCTTGATTCGGTTGCCGCGCTCAAAGCCCGCGACAAAAGCTATGCAATAGCTTAAAAACCAAGAGTTTTTGTACTAGGCACCTTGGACTTTACCTAAAACTGAACTTTTTTCTGAAGCTCTAGGAGTTAGTCTGGGGGGGGGGGGGTACATCCCAAGCGCTTTAAAATGCTAACAATTGAAGGAAAGTACAGTTTACATAAAAGTTTTTACGGTTCAATGTTTTAAGTAGCCGACTGCGTCATATGGAGTTTATGATTTTTATTTTATGGAAACAATCATACAATTGCTTATGTAGGAAATTTCTTATACTTTTTGCCACGCCCAAGCAGCATAACTGTGTTCTAGTTTGGAGGGTTGGTGTGGCAGACTGTTTATTAAAGGCAAATGAGATTTTTCAGCTTTTCAATTGGGATGGCAGCGGATGTACAATTACTCTAGTAGGTATGGCAGATGTCTACATACAGGTGGCTATAATGTTCCCACTGCTGGGACACAGTCCTCCTGTATGTGAGAGAAGAGTGGGCCGTAATCCACCACGCGGGCCCAGTGCGGGTTGGTAAATGTCACGTCTTCGAATTTTTAGTTCTACGACATGCCGGTTTTCTCACGATGTCTTCCTTCACCGTTTTGAGAGCAGTGGTGATGAAATAATTTACAAAAAGTAAAGAGACTTAGCATCAGGATAATTATCTACCTAATAAAAGGTTACATGGATGAATCACGTAGGTCAGTAGGTATACCTTCCGATTACCCTTTCGGTGTTTACGGTATCTACTATAATAGGTAAATACTTCAAAACTAGAATGTTTAGACTTTGAAGGTCCACTTTCGAGCTACGGTTCGTAGATGGCAGCACTTTCGATTAAGTTAAGATTTCTGAAAGCTAGACAGATTTGATTTAAACTCCAAAGTCAACGAGAGATTTTGAATAATAATGGATGATAGGTACCAAAGTTTAAGAAAATAACACTGGAGCAGAAACTTCAAAAACTTTAAATCTGAGTGATTCGCACAATACTATTCAAAGAGAAAAATATTCACAAAAAGATTTGAAAAGGCTGGAATAAGAAAAAGATACCTACAGTTTCTTTGATACACCGTATCAAAATCAAAGAATAAAAGCATAATTTCGCCTTACAATACACGGACTATGCCAAATAATATCGCAAAATGTTAAAGTGACACGATAAAATTAATTTCGACGCCATTTTAATTGTGTAAATACCGAGACGGGGTAACAAAACAATAAGCTGGTGTCGGCTGATGTTTTAATATTAATTAATAATGTATCTTTACTGATTTCAACGGAAAGCTCAACTAAGTTTGACAACTCTTTATCATTAACAAGAAATTATAAGTTGTGTTTTAAGAATTGACAAGTGACGACATATTTGTGACGTCATAATTTAAAAGAATCTTTTTAATTCAGACAGCTCGGGACTCTTTTCGGTCAAACGCTAAACTAACACTTTCAGGACTAGTAATTCTGTGAATTCATAAACATAGAATACGGGTGTCAATAATTGTGAAACTATGATTTTTCAAACGAAAATATAATTGTCAAACTCAATCTCCAATCGCCATTATGTAACAATCACAATAGTTACCACTCCAACAATTCCTAGACAAAACCTCGGAACACGAAAAGCGTCTGTTCACAGTAAAGCCAGACCAATACATGTAGCCTTGCCCTTAATTAAGTGAATGCATCTCACTGAAGCACGCGGCATGCGTTCGTAATTTCCCGCCGAAATGGAATTAAGATGGCGGAGATTTAAAAGCCGCGTCTACACCCTAAAACTGTGAAAAATCGAACGTTACGGCTTGTGTTCTAAAAAAATAATAAGGAAAGTAAGATAAAAACTAGAGTGTAAATTAGTACACAATCTGTTGGCTTTGCATCGAGATTCGTGCTCGATGTATATTTAACGGAATATCACGACATTTTGCTTCCGCCATATTGATTTTCCACTGACATCAAACAGAACGTATTTGTAATTATAACAAATCAACATTCGGTGAAACCGGCTAAAGATTTAAGGTTAGGTATACAAGGTAACAAACATATGTACAAATAGAGGTACTCGTAGCTTATGAGATTCATAACGCTTCAGTTTGGCTTTGCAAAAGTCGGGTAAAAAGGGTTTGGGTGTCAACTGAATTCAGACGAGCCTTATGACGACATTGTCGGGTTTAGGAATAGAGTAGCATTGTTGTTGGGATTCTGATGTCATATTAAAGATGATTCGTAGTTTTGCTTGAAGTTGCTTGCCCTATATGTATAACTTGCTAGCATAAGCTTGGAGCTGTAGCGTTATTTGCTCACTTCCAAAATTTTGATAGTATTAAGAACTTCTTACTCCAATTAAAAATGGAAGCTGATCATCATCATACAATACACAATGTTAACTATACCACAGACTATAACATCATGCAATGCGCCCGCGTCCATTTAAGCCTGTACCATGGACAAGTGATGTTGGAGCGTGCGTCGGGCGTATGAGCCGATTGCAATATTTGTGTACATATTTACGGTTTTCATATAAACTTTTACATTTATTTTTTATTAAAAATTAAAATTATTGTTTATTTATTTTGTAATCCCATAGTGGGATTTATGTGTCCGTAGGTGTGTCCATCACAGCAGGCCCTATCAGAAAACCAGCGCTGCGGTATTTATTTAGATAGGTGCCTTTTTGGCCTCGCACAGGTCGTTTGTTATAATTTTTTTTATTTTTTTTTCCTATCGGTAATTCGAAACATTTTGTTAGTTTTAGATGCCCCTTTTTAGTTGTTATTACTGTTTGTGTTTCCTGTGCGTGTAACAAATAAAATGTTTTTCTTTCTTACTTTCTTTCTTTATCATCATCATTCTCCTGCTTTTATCCCAATTTATTTGTGGTCAGAGCAACATGTCTTTTTCTTCTATACTTTTCTATTAATCGTCATCTCGGTAGTCACCGCCTTTCCCCCTTCCTTTTCCATCTCTCACACAGTCCATCCATCTTTTCTTTGGTCATCCCTACTCTTATAGCCATCCACATTAATTCATACTCAAAAATAGAAGCTGATATTTCGATAATTAACATCGTTCAATGATATCATTTCAATCGTTTTGAACATACAAGTATAGGAATATTTACAAGCCTGATACATTACTTCACATTACATCATAGCCAGTTCAAGAGAATACGACCAATCTCCATTGAAAAGCCAAAACACGATACTTCCAAAACTTAACACGAGTCCACTAAAACTATCACACCACGACATCAGAACATCGGCGTAGTTTAATTACAGTACAACAGACGCTCACTGAAACTGACAAACGGAGAGCTGCATTTGTGAAGCTTTGCTTTTGAAGTACTTTTAGGAAGAACAAATGTTCTAGCTTGTAAAGGAAAGCTACCAGGAAATTACTACACAATGTTTGGTAGGATCTAAAGTGTTAGGATATAACAGCTATTTGGATCCACTCGTTCATAGGTTTTTGTGAAAATAGAACACTTTTTAACATCATTGAAATGCAATAGGGTAGTTGCCTAGGTAAAAAAAAAAAAGAAATGACACGTATTTTTTGTTTTATCATATTAATCAAAAACAACTTAGAAAACACGCATTAAAGTTGTGAAGTGGGGGCTCAGCACGTCACAACGCAGTATTAAATCTAGCAAGGCGTGACGTCATGCCACATTTTAATTCAATGTATCGCCGTAATTTTTTAATTACGTCAAGACAAAATACGTATACAATATTTTTTAATAATCTACAAGACGGAAAAAAAAATTTTGGTCACTGGCCTATTCAACATACCTACTTGTAACCAAAAACAATAACACACATAATATGAAAAAGAGCGAAAAAAATAATGCTTGTTTAATAAAAAAAATAACGGTTTGTTTTCCGCATGACACGAATACTTATATGACTTGCAGGCTCTCGACATAACCCTTACTTCGAGAGCCTGACTGATAAGAAGTTGACAACAGAAGAATATCCAAGTTTGGCCAAGGTTTTCTAAAATGTATTGCCCACGTAATATTGAACAATATTTGCTAACAGTACCAGTTCCTATTTTGGGGTTCTAAAATTACTAAATAGGGAAGTAACTGCGACCAGCTTGGATGTAGCGCTGGCCGGCCGCTGCCGCGGACCCGCTCGCTTTGCTCGCTCGGCTCGCGCGCAGGCATAGTTCTATCGTAGTTTAGTCAGGGTGCCCTAACTTAGTTACTGCAACCAACTGTGAGAAAAGGCCAGAAAATTAAAAAGAGAGAAAGAAAATCAATAAGTTTTTAGAGAGTCATTTAAATATTTCCCCAACTTAAACCTATCAAAAACTCATTCTTATCTCTACACAATTTTATACTCAACTCCACAACTAAAATCTTAATCCATCAGCCCAGTCTACAAACCGTATTACATAGCATCTGTGCAGTTTAATTAGTGCACAACTGACGCTGAAAGGCTGAGGAGGGTAGTCTGTAGCTACTAGGTATACACAAGTAGATATACGTAGATGATTTTGATTGAATCGTTCCGGGGAGATTAGGTGCCGACGGTGGGGTAATGTAAGTAAAGGAGGTTATTATTATAAACCACCAACACGAATAGTTAAGTGACTACAAAATACCACTACTCGACACTAGATGGCGTTGTCGCAATACGTCATCTTTCTGAATCGCGGTGTCAAGATTCTCCATGATCTAATGACCTCCGCCAAAATGTTAATTCTTTGAGAGACTGAACCAGTGGTGCATTCGTCGGCTACATCCTACTTGGAATAGTTTCACGAGACTCCACTGCTAAGTTAAGAGCAATATTCGACTTTATTGTCATTTTTGGTCTAGAGGACCCCCGTTCCCCTCCTTAGCCCCCCTTCTGGGAAAAGGAGACGTGAGCTCGTCCTATATTAATTGTGTATCGCATACAGTCAAGATATTAAAATCCTTGTCACATTCAACTGGTCTTCTTTGTGCCGGCAACGGTGACGACGACATCCTTTACAGTATCTTTTATTGGACATCAATAGAACATTGACAGTAATTTAATTAAAATTAGCAATAAGTAAATGAATAATGGACAGCTTCATTGCTCAAAGTAATTTCAAGCAGTGCTGCAGCTGTGTACCAATTTGACGAGTCATGGGTGGGCGTGTCAATACGAGCATAACCCCAACTGTAATATTATAAATACGAAAGTGAATTTGTAAACTTTCACGCTAAACGGCTGAACGGATTTGCATGTAATTTACCACATGGGTAGACCGTAAACAACGCAATGAATGTTGTTGAACTATCAAAATGAAAGCCATTGCTACTGTTAGTATGTTATGGAATTACCCTGCATGAGTAATGATTAATTGTCACCTCATAAAGTATTTTTTAAATTCATTTCTTTAATCACTAGGCGTGACAAGAGAATTAGTGACTGCTGAATTTTTGCTTGATTAAAAATAAACTAAACTCTCTCGGCAATAAAGTTTAAAATCCTCCACACAAATCAAGTCTCATTTACAAAGCTGTTCACATTAACGTTTGACTAATTAGAGCTGTGACTTCACAGCTGTATGTGATCCCAAAAACAAGTCAAAGAACAGTCAGTGGCTGTGCACTGATTACTGTGAGGATATTAAACCTGCTTTGTCACGAACGAATTCGAATTTTAAAAGCTCAGTTGCATGTCTCCTGCTTAAACGAATGCCTTTTGATTTGAAAATGGATCTTTGACAGTCGTTACGGGTCGACAGAAGCCCGAAAGCCTGACAACCAGTCTTACCAAGGGGTATCGTATTTCCCAGTTACTGGGTTGTAGAGGTATAGGCAGTCGCTTCATGTAAAATAGAAGCTATTAGAAATACAGAGTATCTGGGATCCTTTAAGAGGTATTTGTTTAAATTCCTTTTATACACCGTGAAATTTGAATCACAGTTTTGCTAGAACAAACGTTGTTCAGACCATGGTCTGCTACCATAATACAGCATCCAATAAAAAAAAAACATAGTTGGTTTTTGAAAAAACACAAAAAAAACAAAGTTTAAAATGTCAAGATTATCGTTACTCCCTACAACACAGACACCACGCATGGGACACAGCATTGTTTACAGGGAAATGTACCTCCATAAACGAAATTTAGTAAGCAGTAGATAATCTTGACATTTTAAACTTTGTCCGTTTGTGTTTTTTCAAAAACCAATTTATGTTTTTTTTTTATTGGATGCTGCAGAATGGTAGTAGACCATGTTCTGAATAACGTTTGTTCTAGCAAAACTGTGATTCAATTTCACGGTGTATAGATGTTACTACTCCATCACTGAGTTTACTACTGATAAACAGAGGTATGAAGATTCCGACTTGCTAATTAGACACTTATGATTTTATTTATTGACTAAGTATGAATGTGTTTATTTGTCTAAAATTGTATGACCTGTTTACATAACTGACATAATATTATTTAATAGCCTTTCACCCCTCGATATTATTATTTCTTTTAATGTAATCTATTGGTATGCCACCTTAATTGTAATTGCTTATTTGTGTCAATTTTGTACGCCATAAATATTGGGAAAACATAGCATATTTTAGACAATATACTGCATATAGCAATTGATTGATTGAAAATACTGGTATTCAGCTGCATCCGGTTGGACTGAAAGCCGACCCCAACATAGTTGGGAATAGGCTTGGCAGATTGATTGCATGTCTCGTGTTTAAAAGACTTCCACTTATATTGGGTCAAATAAAACTAGCTAGCGAAACTACGCAGGCGTGATGGGTTCTGAAGATGATCAAACAAAAAACAAAATGGTGAATTTTTTTTTGGGATCGTCAACCGCATTTATTTTTGTCACTTGAAATAAATATCGGTCTTAAATATTTTTTTAGCCCCCGACGCAAGATGAGGGGTGTTATAAGTTTGACAGCTATGTGTGTCTGTCTGTGTGTTTGTCTGTGGAACCGTTGCTTTTGAACGGATAAACTGATTTAAAAGCAGGTTTTCCAGCGATGGTTCTTAGACATGTTTTATCAAAATCGGTTCAGCCGTTTGAAGATTATCAGCTCTTTTCTAGTTGATGAATGGATGTCTGGAAATGGACTCTTTTAGAAGAAACAGTGTTCATACAAAACGAATAAACGTCATAAATTGATCTAATCATTCAACCCATTTCAAGCTCTGCAAAATAGTAAATTAATATAATATTTTCAGCATGTGATCTTGAATATTAACAAGAAGCAGAAGATTCATCTTTCATAGTAACTTATGTAAGTAGACCGTATTATTAGTACAAAGATCTCTATCCAAGTTTCTTGCATACATAGCCAAGCCAAGTTCCGTAGTCTTCAAAGGAATAGCTGTGGTCATTGGCAAGCATACAGGCCAGTCATCCATGACATGGCTAGCGTCTAACCTCAAAAGCAAGCGTCTCGTTCGACCTTTGAGGAAATGTCTGAGGCAGTCCTGTTCCATTGAGGTTCCTTACTAATGTATTAACTTCATTGAATGTGGAAGTACTTATGAATATTAGTTTTAAGATTTAAATATCTTGCTTTTGCTTCCTTACAATATTGTAAAGGTATTTTTTTTTTCTGATGTATGCCTTCAAAATTCGCCTACCTACTAAAAAATAAGAATACAAGAAAACTACACTCCTTTTTGGGCAGTCGTGTAAAAAAAAACCCGACAGCAAAAATAAATAACTGAAAAGAGAACAAGCACTGAACTTTGTTTTTTGTAAGGTATTGCAGGCTGGAACAACAAAAGTTACAACATATTTCAGATTATTGATTTGTCTCCGCCTGCAATACCTTACAAAAAATAAAGTTTAGTGCTTGTTCTTCTCTTTTCAATCATTTGTTTTTTTTCAAGCATTTTAGTTTTATTATTATACTAGCTGCCCGCCCCGGCTTCGCACGGGTAGCTCTTAGTACTTACCTACGGCACACCTACATATCTACCTACCCTACCTACCCTACCTACTCTACCTACCCTACCTACCCTACCTACCCTACCTACCCTACCTACCCTACCTACCCTACCTACCCTACCTACCCTACCTACCCTACCTACCCTACCTACCCTACCTACTCTACCTACCCTACCTACCCTACCTACCCACCTACCTAAAACCTTGTCCTGAGAATAACGAACATTTAAAAAAAAGAATTGGCCAAATTGCGTTGTTCAGTTATGCGCTTACCAACACATTTTGCGATTCATTTTTATATTATAGATTTATTTGGAATTGACTCATTACTAGCTTTTATTTGATACCAATATTGTAGTAATTTATTTAAAAGAACGCATACCCCTCAATTTTTTGTATTTGCAGATGCAATATATAAATATTATATATATAGCCTATGTCACTCCCACAATTAAGACGAATCTAACGACACCTCATATGCTAAAATCCATCAAGTCGTCTAAGCTACAGAGCGTGCCAAAGAAATAGGCATACATACATACAAACTCCTTGTGGGGAAGTCGGTTAAAAAAAAAAGTGTGCAGTCTAGGATCAGTTAGCACAGGTTTTTCAAAGCTGCAAACTTGGTTTTACACTATTGGTATGTATCCTAACACTATAGCAAAAAAATCAATACAGTGCAATTTTTTACGAATTACGATATTTTAAATGACAGGCCTATAAGTATTCTATTTCATTACTGCATGAAGAAAACTTATGTTTCCCTTTCATAACGGAGTCAGTGGTAGGTACACTTTGTGTCGTGATTGTCATAAATCTTCCTTACATAAAGCGCACTGTCCGATGATGTGAATATATGGCAACACTGGCGTTTCTTACTCAAAAGTTGAGGGTAGTTTGCAATGTTAGTGTTGAGTAGGGAGGGTAAGTGTGCTTGAATTTGACGGATAGTCGTATTCACGGATACAGACGGATAGTGGTGACGTCGTGGAACTATTGCATATGTCACAATATTTTTAATGCTGACATTAAAAATATTGTGACATATGCAATAGATGTAAATCTATTATATATTGTGATATAAATCTATATATTGATGAAAATTCGTTACTATGGAAAAAATATATTTCATTAGCGATTGATGGAAATGGGACTACTGCTTTAAGGATGCTGTTGCCTATAAGTAGCTAGTTTACTACTTCATTTTGAGTCAAACTTTTTTATAAATCAATGCAAGGAATAAGATCTTTACCCAGTACACAGGAAAAGCTAGTACTGATCCATAAATTACCACAGGCTTTCGTTAATTACTATTCGCACTTTTAACAACATTTTCCCTCAATTTAACTTATTTAAAGTCCCTAAAAGTTAAGAAATGTACGTCACCCTAAACATACCGATACAAGTTGTGATATCTGCCGCACTCAATGTCGTTTCACAAGTTTTTGATTTATGTGCTCAGCCCCCTACGGCCATAGCGACATGTGTAGGCAAAAGAGGCTCTTCTAAAGTCGGCACCTTAATGGAAAAGTGACTGAAGTTCACAAAGTACCTCTGTTATGTGAAGATAATTCATCATGTTTTGACTTTGACTTGGATATTCTAAATTTTGTAGATGTTTTGTTAAGTTTTCAATGAGCGAAGTTGGGAGAAGGCTTTGAGAGATGAAAAGTGGGACAGATGATAGGTTTCAAGTAATAGTGCAGAAAAACAGATTATATCTTGAAGTACCATCGGGGTAACGAATATCTAAGCATTTTGAAAACAAAATCCCGTGCACACGACCCTTTTTTTTCGTAGGTAAGCGATACTATAGAGGCCGAGCGCTGCAAGCAAGAATAGTCCTTACAGTGTACAGATAGGTGTTTCTTCGATAGTACAGTCAGCCGCACCTTAAGCTGGCCTAGTGTTGTGTAGGAATAGTTTTTCCTACTCACCAGCTTACCCAGCGGTTATTATCGTATAATCGATTGGACCCTAGCGCCACCTAGTTGATTTAGTGGTAAACTTCTACCACGACTATTAATATTTGCTACAAGAGGACACTACTGAACTTATAATGGTACTTGATGTTTTTTAATAGTTTTAATAGTACGAAGTTTCAATAAAATAAGATGTCAGCCGACCGCACCTACCATAATCGTCCACAGTTCTGTTTGTGACCCACTAATGCCCACTTGCTTCATTTTTAATTATTTTTACCTATTGTAGTAATTTTATTTTAGGTGCATCGTCTTCACATATAATTATTTAACTAAAGTAAGTACATATACAAACTATTGTAAAACATTTTAAAAGAGTAACGGTGGAGTTTCTTGCCCATTCTTCTCCATACGAAAACTACCTTTTGGAAGGGGCGACTAGAATCAATTCTATTATTTTGTAAATTTGACGTTCAAAAGTACCATACATACATGGGCCTATTTGAAATAAATTATTTGACTTTGACCACTATAGTTAGTACCTAGAACGTTTTGAAGTTACAACCTTGATTAACATTTCCTGACATCAAAAAAACATACTGATAGTTAGAACGCCCGCGATTTTTTTTAGCACCCTCTTTGTACATCATAATGTTTGACTGCCCCGTTGGTCTCGTAGTCGCAAGCACGACTGCTGAGCATAGGTCCTGAGGTCCTGGGTTCGATTCTCGGGTCGGGCAAAGTGTTATTGGGTTTTACCATTGGGAATTTCTTAGTACCTAACAGTCCGGAGTTTGGAAGTTGGCGATGTGATACCCCCGTGCCTCGGAAAGCACGTTAAGACGTTGGTCCTGCACCTGATCTCTCTCCGATCGTGTCGGATTACTGGCCCATCGGACTATGAGAGTGAGGGAAGAGAGAGTGCACCTGTGTCTGCGCACACACTTGTGCACTATAAGATCTCCCGCACCGAAGTCTGGTCGCCATGGGCGAAATTCAGTCTGGAGGACTATTAATGTCGGAAGGTCATAATGTCTCATCACCATCATTATCAACAGCCGTTTCCAATACTAAGTATAGATCAATTTTCACTAACAAAAATTGACTACAGACCGTATGAAGTCTGTCTTCCTACACAAGACATATTGAAAACAGTTTCTCTTTTCCCGGACGCACTTTGTACGTGACACCGACAGCATGATAGAGTGACCATTCATTTGACACAGTAAATTCCAATTTTGTGCTTTAGCTTAGATTTTTTTTTGCCCAGTCCCCTTTTCTCTGTCCTAGGGATTATGGATAGCTTTATTTTTACTGGTTATTATTAGAAAAATAAGTTTTTTTTTTGTTGCTGTTACAGGGGACAGTTGCTGGCGAGAATGGAATAAAAAAACGTCTTACGCTGGTCAGGATTAATAAAACCTGTAATAAAAATGTACGAAACATTTAGATACCGTTGATTCTTTGATGTTACCTTCCATGAAAAATATTTTCACGTAATTTAATTACCCACAGAGAGGTCAATGAGTACTTACAATCATGTTTTATGAAGTTTGTGAAGATTTACCTGGAAATAAAAGTAAAAATTATTATTGTTCACAAAATAAAATGGAAGACGAAATACAGAGAAGAATTTTATTAATATTAAAATAACGAAGAAATTTTAAGAAAAAGGTGTTTTGATTCAGCTGAAAAAAAAGGTCACAAAAAAAGGAGATACCAAGCGTAACTAACAGATTTTCATCTATGTATCTAAATAAAATTCCTTTTCATATTTTTCTAAGGCTATTTTGTTATTGTCAGAGAAACAAGATTCAAATTAAACACTTGAAAAGAAATCGGTACCGCAGTAATCAACGCGTTGATGTCTTTTACTCGATGCACCGCGGTAATCAACGCGTTGATGTCTTTTAATGGTCAAAAGCTGGGGTCGTCACAGTGTCGCGAAATCAATGGTTTAGTCCCATCTCAAAAATGCCCAACGCGCTTAAAGAAGTTTTCATTTCAAAAAAGCCTCTCTAGAAACAAGATCAAAATAAGATGTCTCCTCCTTAACTGTGACTTACGACTTCATGTAATATGAAAACATAATTCATTCATAATATAGCTAAAAACCGCATCAAAGAATCCATACGTATAAAATCTTACGACTAAACGTCATATTTCTTACTTTACTCTTGAATCTGAAGGTCCATTAAAGGCTCAGAGGGGAGCTAAGGGGACTAAGTTTGATAGACCTCTGAAATGTTTAATATTGCAAGAGAAAAGGGGTCTTTCTATTTTGGTGGGCTGTAACGAAGAAAGCTTGTGGAAGTGGTGTGAAATGTTCTCAATGTGAGGGTAATAATGTGGTTTGTCAGAATATGTAAAGGTTTTGACGAAGTGTTATCCAATTTCTGATGAGTAGCAATGCGATAAGACTCTTGATAGATGGACGATCACTCTAACTGGACGTTCCATACAAAAATTTACAAGTAATCCCCCAAACAAACGTAGATTTGAGAGCTTAGCAATGTGACTCGACGATGTCAATCAGATACTTTATCAAATTACATACTTTTTCTTTCTTTTTTGTGTGGTTAGAGATGAACCTGGTGGCAGAGTTTTTATGCCGCCCATGGGCCTCTCTGACTTGGTATTACATGCCGTCGAGAAATATCTCTCAGGCATGCCGGTTTCCTCACGATGTTTTCCTTCACCGTTTTTTAAGCAAGTTATAATAATTATACAATATGCACATGAATCCGAAAAGTCAGAGGTGTGTGCCTTGGGTTCGAACTCGAGACCTATGACTTGGTAGTCCACTTGACACCACTAGGCTATCACTGCTTACAATTACATACTGCAGATAAGTTATTAAATAAGGAGATAAGTTATTAATTAGATAAGTTATTAAGTAATAACAGCCGCACGGGTCGATCGCTTAGGTTAAGCTACGCTTGCTGCGGTCGGTCCGCACACCAAGATCCCTCCGTACCTCGGAAAGTACGTTAAACCGTTTGGTCTCGGCTGTCATTTGTGGATATTTGTCAGTCGTTACGGGTCGTCAGAAACCAGTCTTACCAATGAGTATCGTATTACCCAGTTACTGGGTTGTGGAGGTCAGATAGGCAGTCGCTCCATGTAAAATACTATTATTCTGCTGCATCCGGTTAGATTGGAAGCCGACCTCAACATAGTTAGGAAAAGGCTACGCAGATGATGAGATAAGTTATTCAATAAAGTAAGAACTTTCCAAAAATACTACCAGCGATGATAATCATAAACAACAAGCTATCTCAAAAGGACATCACTATAAAAGTACCAAACTGTAATCTTAGGACCAGAACGGCCATAACCGTCCAAGCAAGAATTGAATCTAGCCACTCAACCGAGAGGCGTCGGGACAAACCCATTCCATACAATATTCAACGTCCATTGACGTTAATATATAAAAATAACAAGATGTCTACTCACTTGCGAGGTCGAGATTCGGAGAAAATGAAATTCTATATAGTGGAACAGAATTAAAGGAAATATAACGTTATTCAACTTTTCGTTTAAGAAAGCGTCGGTCTTCTTTATCTATATTTTTTACCGACTTCCAAAAAGGAGGAGGTTATATGTTCATCGCGTATGTTTGTTTTTTTTATGTAAATCCACCGATTTCTCCGTCAATTGTGGACCGATTTTGAAAATTCTTTTTTTGTTTGAAAGGGTATGCTCTCGAGGTTTTATTAGCTTGGAGTTTTATTAACTTGGTATCGATAGTTTTTGAGTTAGCTTCAATAATAAGTACTTTTTCCCACTTAGTAGGTATGTGAATGATATGATAAGTTCCTGACACTGTTATTTACATAGCAGGTAGTGGTTTTCAAATTTGTGTGATGTAGTTACCACAACTAAAAAGTGAAAAATATAAACTTTTTACAAAAAAAAAACACTACAAAGTGAAAAATAACTTTAATTTCGAAAGTCGGTGACAAAAAACGAAAATTCAAAACCAAAGACACCGACTTCCGAAATTAAAGTTATTTTTCACTTTGTATTGTTTTTTGGAAGTCGGTTGTTTTTTTTTTTTTTTGTAAAAACTTTTTGACAATTCTTCAAAGATCGTGAAATAACCATCCTTGTGTTCAGAAAATATTGATTTTCTTTATGCTCAGCCAATATGCCAAATACAGTCTAGTCAATCTCAGTAAGTTCACAGTATAAGTAGGTACTTATCGCTGATTAAAGATTTCTCTTTGTGAATCAGTAAATTTTGCGATTAGAGGCGGAATTTTGTACAAACATATTTTCTGCAATAGCAATATTTTCAGCCCCGAATTTTTCCTGCTATCAATCTGTTTAATAATTTAGCAGCAATTTTCCGAACCCTACCAAACAAATGCCAAGTTTATGGTGTCCAACCCCATGCCATGGACCACCAATTTTTCCCCTACGGTAGATTCAAGGCCCAAACTATCCATAAGTCGCGGGCGAAATAAATCCGAATTTGGGCAAAAAAAATCGCACCAAATCTCAACATGTCTTTTCTTTGTCTGTCTTAAACTGCCTCAGCCGTTGAATAATATAAAAGGAGCAACAGTATAGGCGATTTATTTCCATTTTCCTTTGCTTGTCGAAGAGTTACTCCTTTCCGACTTGAAGTATTGGAAGAACGTGTTATTTCAGTATGGTTCTTTTGTTTTTTGTTTAAACGCGAGCAAACTGTTGCTTCTGCTACTAAGTTTTGTATTTTATGTATTTGGTTAGAGTTCGAAAATGTTGATTTAGAAGGTTTTAATATTATTAGCTTAAATGTTTAGATCACAACAAACTTGATATACCTAAGCATTAAATTGAATGCACTCGTCATTGAGGTGCAAATCGCTAAGCATCGAAAGCAGGCGTCGCAAAAACATACTCCAAAAACGGAGACTTCTTGTCGGTCCTTGGAAACTAATATTTTATTCAGTAGGTACAATAATGCTCGTTCCTCCTACGAATTCCAATAAAAGTCGATTCTTGTCATAACACAGGAAAACTAATCCTTTATCTATCGAACATGGAACCTGATTACAAATAAACTCGCACAGATATATGATAGAAAGGAAATAAAAGACTTGAGACACAATTCACTTATACTCATCAATTTCTATTGTGTAAATAGTGACGAAGAATATAAAACTCTTTCTGTTACGGTTTTCTTTTTCATATCAAGTTTGCTCATGGATCTATCAGTTGTGTATTTTTATAAGCATAGCTGTGTTGTGCTTTCGGATATAGTCTAAAGATCTAGGTAGAGGTAATATAACCGAGTTTCAAATCTGCGTGGTAATTATGTAACACACATAAAATGACAAGTGATTGCAAAGGGTTTCATTTTGACAGTTCACCAACGTTCATTGCGTGATTTACGTTGTTGAGCAGACGAATTTTTCCTAAATCCTATGAGACAATGAATTAGCAATATCCTTCAAAACTTGGATTGTGACTGGAAGTGTGTTACGCAATTAAGGAGCTGGCTTATTGATGTTCTTGACAATGTTTGTGTGGTAGTATTATATTAATCATCTCCTCTTTATTCCTCTTCGCTCTAGAGAACAGCAGATTGAAAAAAATTGTTGAAGTATCTCATACACTAAATATTTTAACATTAATTAATAGAATCACTCATTTCACTACCGAAACAGTCTGTGTTAAATCAAGCTTACAACACATTAAAAAGTTTGCTCCAAACATCGATGTACGGAGCCTCGTAAAGTTTTATAACAAAACTTTTATTCAAAGGCATGAAAATGACGTTATTTTAAACATTTAGGTAGTATAAATGTCACGTCAACTGCCACGATTTATGAAGAGCATTTAACATTTTGTTCTTCAAAAGATTTTGACATGAATGTGTGACGAAATAGTTGCGATTTTATTGTGTTTTAATTAATTTTGTCTGGGTCGACTTGACATTTTATTGTCCTTTTGGCAGTAAATGGCATTTTTAGTCTGTTCCAAGGGATCTCGAGATGAGATTTATGGGTACTTGGACCCATTAATGTGATAATAGCTATTATTTTTGTCTGTATCTATTATTTTTGGGTTTGCCGGGACTTTTAAATATAATCGTGAGCTAGATAATTTGTCACGAGAATAACTAGAAGGTAAGATTTAACCCTTGCTTAGACTAAGCTAAAGACTTATGTTGGAAAATATTGACAATCCTATATCATTTTACCAATTGAATCCTAACAAAAAAATAGGTATGGTATGGACTGCCTCGCTGGTTCAGTGGTCGGCAGCATGAGGTCCTGAGTTCGATTCCTAGGCCGGGCAAAGTGCAATTGAGTTTTTACATCAGGAATGTCTCAGTAACAGTCCTGAGTCTGAATTTGTGCCCGGTTAATTGCAATAGGCTGGCTCCCTATAATATGGGACTTAAACATAACTGGCGAAATGGGGGTGTACTATAAGTACACCTCTAAATAACCCTTCGGGGATAACAGGTGTTATGTTATGTTGTTGTGAAAAATATGGTACCCATGGTTTTGGTGAAAAACGTCTAACAGATGTTACTCCACCAAGAAGAAAAGCAGCCAATTTGTCTGCGAAACATGGTGACTGTGGTATTTTCTCCTTTGATCATTCATTATAGTGGTCACTGGAAGACCCGTGTTCAGGTGGCTTAACGAGATGAATCTGTGCATGTATGTCAGAGTAAGCACAATATCGGAAATTGGATGCAGAAGCGCTTACAACTTCCACTCGTAATATCGTCGGAACCATATCGTTGGGCGCAGGTGTGATAACTTCAAGGAGATAGGTAATATCCAATAAAGTTAGGAACTGCATTTGGAAATATAAGAATATCCATCTATTCTATTCAGCTGCATTTGCCGATTTCTCGAGCCTTTTGTGCGAACGTATTCTTTTGGAGTGTGGCCCTGGGTTCAGCTCCAGTGGGTTGCAGATAATTTTAGAATAGTATTCATTAGCTTAGCTGAAATACCTTCTTAAAACTGGGAATACACTGGAAGAAGAATGTGACGAATATATGCTTGGGTGGTTTTTGCAGAAAGAAACATTGGAATAAATGGAGAAGAGTTAACAGCTTGGTTTCAGGGAAGCACTGACGAAACAGAGCAATTAATGGTATAAGAAGAAATTTGTAGTAGAGCATTAGAAGATGAAGAAGTAGAAGCAGAAGGAATGCAGATATCCAAATGTGAACCTAGCATCAAAGCTGATGTAGCTTTAAAATGTTTCACTGAATATGTAACTTGGGCAGAAAAAAATGGAGTTTCTACACAAAAAGTGATGGTTCTCAGAAATCTACGTGAGAAAGTTTTTAAACAAGGGCTAGTGAGCAAAAAACAAAAGATTATTACGGATTATTTTAAGAAACATTAAATTCATTGTATTTGAAATAAGAAATATACACACATTTGAATTAGTACCAGATTAGCGAGATTGTACGGTATATGAAATTCCCAACATCATATTAGAGCAATTAATACAATTACATTCCTCTTGAACTGACCCACGTAAGGACCACACACAACAGCTAAACACGTATCTGGTAAACAAACACTGCCCCCAGAATCAGAGCAAATATTTATTCCTGGACATTGCATACTAATTGCACTAGAACCAAACATTCGCATAGAAAGCAAGCATTCGATAGAATATTTTGGTCAGGTCGGGGTAAGTTTAGTCAAGAAGCGATTCATAGCTGATGTTAATATATTTACGTTTGGGCCTATGCAATAAAAACATGTGGATGACTAAAGGAAAAGCAGCAGTTTAAAAAAAAGTTGGTGTGTTCCACTCAGAACACTGATTTCAATAGCACTTGACCGAACCGCACCTTACCACTTCCACTAACCGCACTGTAACTAACTGTGGGCAGACGATGAAAAAGGTATACAAGCTCCATAAAAAGTAGCTTAGCTGTTGCCAGTTTAAAAAGTTTAGTTTGAATCTTAAAACATTGAAGAATTCGTCTAGTTGGATAAATCGAGGACCCATAGAGGTTAATGTGACTGCCAAACCAATAAATTAGACTCAATTAAACATAAGTATATTTTTTTAAGTATAATTATACAAAAGTCCAAGAAGAATATGTACCTTGCCCCCAAACTAGCAAAATCCTGTATCTTGGGCGGCATGGTCTTCGCGTACATAACAATAGGGTCGAGCGATTATTGTAAGCATACAAATTGATTTAGAGTTAGAGAATTGTCAAAGATAAGGTTATGTACTATTGAAAAGATAGAAAAAGTAAAAAATAAGACGATGTGTAAGTGCAGATGTGTATTGGTGATGCATGTATTTATGTATGTTGTGTGCGTGTGTGTTTGTTGTGTGGTGTCGTGTAATGAAATGAGTGTTGTGTGCATATGTGACATACATACAATTCATCCCTTTCATAGATTTTTGCTTCACTTTGATAAAAGCACCTATCATATGCACGTTAAACTAACTAAGAATGACATGATGTATTAACCTTGAAAGCTTTCCTTTGTACCAATTTTTAACATATGATTAGGCAGTAGCTCCATGTAAAGAACCGGTATTCAGCTGCATCCGGTTAGATGATGATGATATGAATAGAACTGATTTAAAAATTCATCACGAGTATATCTTTAAAAAAAATTGCTATGTTGTTTAAGAGAACATGCGTCGAAGTAACTCCTATAGTTCTATTTGTATACTAGCTTCCTAGTTTCCTGCATTCAAACACGAATGCTCAAAGCAAACACAATCGTCCGAACTTAGCTCCGATCAAAACAATATTGATACTACAAACCACTTCTCGAATGTTTCTGCTGGTATTCCGAATTCCCGAAGCAGTTACCCTTTAATTGTCACTCCACCATCGGTTTTCGTTGTTACTAAAATTAATTCAAAACGTTTACTTAATGTGGAATATCTTGTAACACAAAGAGAATGTCGTTCGAGTTAAGGGTGCATATTGTTAAAGCGACAAATATAATGATAATGCGATTGCAACTCGAAGTAATTGTCTTAATTTGTATTCAAGCCCTTTTCTTTTGGAGTCAGTGTAGGCTAATGCTGAGTTGGCAGTCAATGTATTTGTTGATGTAAAAGTTGGTTCTATTATATGATAACACTGAATAAAATCGAAATATACAAGACAGTCTTACATTAGTTCTCGATACTCATTCCAACAAATTAAAATAAACCTAAATGAAAAATAATTCGTAAAAACACGAATTTAAGTCTCCATTTTAATCATAACATCGAATTTTAAATGATTTTAAAATCCGTTCTTTATTCGTTCGTCAGATACCGTTGCGTTGCGGTGGTTTCGTCGCGGTGTTGAAACTCCACCTTATTTTGAAGCGTAACACGCAATATTATGTTAAATGTTAATAATTAAGGCTTGTTCCCTCGTCTGAGAACGGGATAATGGCGAGAATATATTGTTATTAAGACTCCGTGTCATTATTGTTCTCATCTTGAGATTTTAGAAAGGGTTTAGTTAAGACTTTTGTGCTTTGTGCTGTTCTTAAGTTCTTGTGGTGACATAATGTAGCTGTTGTGGGCTAATGTTTGTTAGGTGATCTGGGGATTAAAAGGCAGACAATAAATGGTTATCATACTGCGAATATTTTACCACTGCTACCACCGCTGTTAATATGTACAGAATCTATACATAAATTGAAGTAGCTTTTCGTGATTGTCCGTGTGACCGCGTTGTTTTTTCTATGAATACGCAACGGATTTTGATGCGGTTTCAAACATCATTTAGAGAATTTATTCCGGAAGTTTTATGTGTATAATAAATTAATATATAATCTTATAAATTATTTAAAAAAAAGTTTCGTCGAGTTGTAAAAACCGCGCGAAGGAGGGATGGGTCGCTAGTATCCTACTATATATGTGAACATATGTGTGTATATATATATATGTCGGAGACGGGTATGTGACTTTCGTTATTATCAGCGATATTTTAACTATTGTGGGCGTAGTGTGGGTAGTGTTGGTTGATGCGCAATAGAAAAACAGTTTGCAGTTCAGATCACATTTTAATTTACTATCAAATGAATCACACTAGCTAAATTATACACACACTGGGTGCGACGGCGTTTATTAAAATCACCAATTAACACAATGATCACAAATTACAACTAACACAATTACTGAGCACAACGAATCGAGAACAGTTCCGTGACGTCTTGACTCCAATGCGACCCGAGGCTGAATGTCCTCCTCGCCGTGGCCTTCAAACATCACGACTCTGTAGAAGCGCGCCTTTTTTGGTGTCAATAGATCTCTCTTGATGTCGCCAGTGGCGCGCTTGCGATTCCTTTCGTGTCCGTACTAATGACCGGATCCGACATATATGTATTATAAATGTGAACGTTTGTATGTTTGTTACTCAATCACGCAAAAACGGCTGAACGGTTTTAGGTATTATATGAAATTCGGCACACCGATAATTTATAACCTAGATTAACACACATACTTAATACTTTTTATCCCGGTATTACGATTCCGTGGGATAATTTCCTTCCTCTAATAAGTAAGACATAATATTTATTTTCCTAACTTAATCTAGTCAGACTTAATGTTTGCACCTCTACTAACCAAGAAGCCAGTTTCAATGGCTTTAAAACCACATATAATTAGTTTTTAAATTGCATTTTAAATATTTTTGCAACCAAACTAAAGCTGAACACGAATACAGAAGTAATCACCAGTACAATTAACATAAGCTAACGATGCCCCCAGCTGCAATGCGATGCGAGTTACAAAACATTTGTAATTAAACTGATGACATGTATTTCACAGCTAGAATTTTATTTGAATAGAATTGAGGGCAATCTATTTTTGTACACAAAAGCTATTTTTAATGATATAAAATTTTAAACCAAGTTGTAACTAGACATGGGAACCAAAAAAATTTTCTAACGAAAAGAACAAAAACTGTAAAACTAATTCTGCGTTTATTCTAAGAAAGATTCAAACCATAGCAACCTATCGTATTATGCTAACATATTAAGTCTCATCACTAGTCGACACTACGATGAGACATATTTGAGCATAATTATGCTCTTGGATAAAAGAGTTATTGGCAGGGGACTGGAATTATAAACGAAGACATAAGGTGCACAATCGGTACTAAAGAATGTCTAAAGTGTGTCTGCAAAAGGGAACCTTACATCATGCAGGCTGGAAGAAAAATGACTCTGGTTGCGTTAGATCAAGCGAATTTAAAATTCGTTTCATAATTGAATATGCGGCGATTGTTTTTATAAAACAAGTTAAGCGATGGGCGCGTAAAAGTGAGCACGTCTTCTTGAAATAAATAACGAAAAATAATAGGGATGATGCCTGGGTCAAAAAAAAGAAATTCTATTTAGTCGGTCAGTCAGATAATAACAAAATATTAGACACGTATTTTTTACTTTATCATATTAATAAAAAATACTTAAATAATACGCATTAAAGTTGGGGAGTAGAGGTCGCTACGTAACAAGTAAGTATAAAATCTACCTTACTCGTGACGCCATGGCACATTTTAACTCGATGTATCGCCGTAATCTTTTGATAACGTAAAAAAACTTTTTTACAAAATTACAACCGACTTTATTTTTCACTTTGTAGTTTGGAAGTCGGTTATTTTTAGTTTTTGTAAAAAAGTTTTTTTTTTCACTTTTTAGTGGGTTGGTTTGTAATTTATCTAAGTTACAATATCTTTATGTCAACTGCTCATCAAAAATACCCAAATCGCTATAGATGTGCCTATAATATTTGAAGAGTTCCCTCAATTTCTCCAAAATCCCATCATCAGATCGTAACCAAATGACAATGGGACCAACTTGAAAGTACACCCTTTCAAACAAAAAAATAATTTTTCAAATCGGTCCAGCCGTCTTCGAGTAATAGGGGAAAATACATTAAAAAAAAAATATCCCGACAAATTGAGAACCTCCTCCTTTTTTTAAAGTCGGTTAAAAAAGAATATTTTTCAATAATCTGCATGTCGGACAAAAAATTTTTTTTTTGTTTTCATAGTAAGAAAGAAAGAAAGAAAAAGTATTTATTGAGAGTCGCACAAGGAATAAACATCGCTATTCTTATGTAGCGCCTACCCCATATAAATTCCGCGGCGGTTCTTATACCTTTCCTTGAAGTGACAACAAACTAAGTGGAACTTACTAAACATACTAAATATGCAAGACAAGATCTATCTAACAGCAACATTTACCAACATTTCCCTTCATCAAGATACCCGAATCACATCCATCCTTCACCAAAAAACATTGATTTACATTTCCAAGGTAGGTGCTCCAATTAGCATATTTGGCTGTCGGTGGCACTTCGGCAGCAGATGAGAATTTACATAGTAGAGTATATTCCTATTCCTATATTTAACCAGTGGGTATCCGTCACGGTGTCGTATCAGAAGTGGAAGGCTTGAAGCTAGGTGTCAAAGTGTGTGTTAGCATGTTTAAGTGATTGTGTTTGTTAGGGAAATGCGTAGGCAGAGATTTGCAAGGATATGTTGAATGGAAGTGGGGTTGTAGTTATCCTTTATTAAGTTTGTCGTTTTAAGTGCGTTCCTTGTTGAGTTGTGTCGTGTTTAGCTACTAAATAGTAACGGCTAAAACAGACTAACCATGCAGTTTTAGGTGGATAAATGGACTACATAAAGGGCTCCACAATTTTCACGAGGATATTAATAACATTTTTTGTAAAATAAGTAAAATGTTTATTGCGTTACTGTAAAAAGCAGTTGGGTATATACGACTTTTCTTTGTGGTTTTTAGTAGAGATGTGCCGACTATGACTTTGGCCGACTAGCCGATTAGTCGGTTGTAAAGAGGCCGACTAATCGGCCAAGCCGATCACGGTTTCGAGGGTATTCGGCAATTTCCGTGAAGCTTCGTTTACAGCTGATTTTCGCGCAAGTCGCAACCGCCGTCTGCGAGCGTGTCAGAACATGTACTGTACTACTATTTTATTTCAATAAGAAGAAATATTTATAAATTTTTATTGAAGATAAGAAGATATTATGTTGTTTTGTTTGACTTGACCTGAGCCTTGACTGTGAGCCTAGGTTTACATATATAACACACATCTTGTCAACCTAATTGCCATTTGCTTTGATTTGTGGGTAGGCCTTCGGAAAAACGAAGAATTCGTCAATATACAGTCATTAACATGGCACATATTATACCTTTCTGGCTTCGTTATGAGTTAAGCTAACTAAATAAATAATTTTTACAGACGTTTGTACTCACCTGATTTTGCAGTGATGTGATATCTTTTCATTTTGTTAATTTTCACTCACATAACCTTGAAACTTTATCACAATATATCGAATTCACACACTCATTCACCACATAAACACTTGATTACGACAATACAATGTGTAGGCCACGCCATAAACACGATAACAGAAACCCATAGCACTTGAAACCTTATCTAAACCATAAAAACTTTTTGTTTACACAACGATAAAAATTTGACGTGTCACGGAACGCGGGAACTACGCCGAATTTTACTTTTGGAAATACGAATACGATAAAAATACGCAATAGTATCAGTAGCTATAGGCCAAATTACGTTCGTAGATAAATAAACTAGGTACTTATGTGTATTTCAAACAGTTTACAAGAATATTTATCATAAAAACTTTACTAAACACGGCGGCGGCGGCGACAGCTTCAAAATTTGTGCATTACAAAACTTTCGTTATCTTTTCATGGAAATATTTATCACTTTTCGATAAACTAACACTCAATATGAAATCTATACTTATTTCTCAGTAATTCTGTGTAACATTCTAATAAGATCACTCGCCGTTTTCTTCATAAAAACATTGCGAACTAATGTAAACAACACACACACTTCACCGAGTTTTGACAGTATGGCGGCGTCGCGTCACTGAAACCACAGATACATTTTGTTTGTTTTTTTTTTTTCGTTCATTTTGGTGGTGTTCCCAGTAAATTGTTACTAAAACCGGTCAAGTATTAATCGATTAGTCGAATGATACAACCAGATCGTGTTGCAAGTGCAAATAAATGTCAAATATTATCGTCCAATGGCAAGCAGTATCCTTATGCACCGCATAGGTGCATTTGACATTTGGAGCACTTTTTTCTTATGCACCTATGGGGTATCACGCGACATTTCAAGAGTACTAATTTAAAATTAGTAATTTTGTTTGGTAAATGTCATAGATATTTTTTCCTTACAAGTAAGTAATTTTAGAGACTGATTACCATAGGAAAGGTTGCTTTACATTTCAAAATGTGTAAAACTGATTCTAAAATAAAAAATATTGATTAACAATCAACCTTTATATTTAATGTAATTCATCCTATATACATTTTATTGAGAAATATACAAAGTAAGAAGCCGGATAGTCGACGGTCTTTGCCGAATAGTCGCCGACTACGAAAGTGGCCGGATAGTCTGCTTTACCGACTAGTCAGAACATCTCTAGTTTTCAGATTATAGGTTTTGCATTATCTCCAGATTCTTGGTAATGGCACAGAAGCTTCTAAATTATTTTCGTGACCAGCTAAAACAATCTTAGCCAGAAAATGGCACAATACCTACACACGTATCAATATCATCCAATTTTTCTAGGGTTCTCATAAAACCCTATTACGAAAGATGGACTAGACTTCTACCCCTACACTAATAATACCTGTTACACGTTGTATTTGCGTCAGACCTTTTGTGTCATATGTCGTATTACATAAGGACGTTACATGAGAACATTGTGTCGCTGTGTCTGCTTCTTTATCATAATTATTTTCAAGAGTTACGTGACAGAATGATTCGGTCTGTGCCAGCTAGTATCTAAACTAAGAATCTTCTCTAGATCTTCAATGAAAATTAAATGCAACTTTATAAAGTAGACACTATCCCGAAAGATTTTTGATTAACATCTTTAGATTTCGATGAGAGGGATGTTAATTGAAAAAATCTATATCTACCATTGCAAGTCAAGTCTAAATAGTTGCATTATCTAGTAGCTTACTCGAATAAGTTTAGAAAATATTGTATGCAAATGAAACAGAGTTACGGAAACAAAATCTTTGATTTACTGTGTATTTTTCTCAAACATGCTTTGAAATTTGAACATTATTTTGACAACCTTCGAGATGGTTCATCGAAATTGCGATACGATTCGGATTGTGGTCGAATACATGCGAGCGCCCGGCCGGCAATGTTTGTATGAAAACGCTATCGTGTTATTTAAAAATTGAACGAACATTTTTCTTCAACACATGGTAACCAAGGAGGTAAATTATCAAAGATTTTATTAAAATTTCGATTTGGCTTGCAAATAGAGCTGTTTTTTTGTTTGTAAAGAAGAAACAAATGAAAATATTGGCGCGTGATAAATATCCGGGTTCGTCAATGATTCTGGAATTTATAATTACTTTACTCAGTTTTAATTTTCGCGGATTATTTAAAGAAAAGTACTATATTAATGGACATTGATGGACTGACATATGTGTACCTCGGCTTCGTCTCGGCCCATATTTTCACGATCGTCTATCAATGCCCCAGTTGCAGGCCGCGACAGTAATGTACTATTAAACCATACTAACATTAAATTCAGATACCTAATCCTATCGAAAGCTCTAAATAACTTAAGACAACTCAAAGAAGGCACCGAAACCCTTCCTTCAGAAATTACCATACTAACTAGTAATTTCTTGCGACTGCCTTCCAAAGACTAATCTTGTATCCCATTGGTATTCCGTCTTTGTCTTCAAACGTGGGGTCAAAGGGCGAATGCTGTATAAACTATCTTGATAAATGGTTTCTGTGCCAATGTGATAGATGAGGTTCGGGTTTACAGATCAATTTTGAGAGACAGAGTTTAGTCATAATTGAGGGCTGGATATATGGTTGAAGTTATTACTCTTGTAGTTCATCCATCCAGACCATTGCTAATATGGGAGTGCTTGTATTGCACTAGAGGAAACAAGGCTGTAGAACAATGATTATGAAGAATGTGACGATGATGATGATGAGGCTTTCTTCATTCATATTTGTGAAAATTTGTAATTGGCCATATTCATGTTATTAACAAATGCACTACTGTATGCATGCTAGCTGCAAGTTTTCCAAAAATCATAAAATTAAAATAAGTATAACAAAAGGATGGAGTAATATTATTCAACTAACAAGGCAAGCATGGCAAAATAAAGAAGGAGGATTTTACTAAGCAGTGAACGAAAAGGTACTATACTATCTATCCACTAAGATGAAGAATGTGATAATGATTGATGGTTAGGCTAGATACATAAGACTGGAGTAAAATGTAGTTAGTACAAACAAGGGAAGTATGGTACAAAGAAGGTGGAGTGGAGGAAACATGGCTACCAATGATGATATTGAATAATGTGACCATGGACTGATTTTGGCAGCAAGCAATCGAACAAACCACGCCTATGATACAAAGTAAACAGAGCTGAAATTTCTTTCAGATTGTCATCAAACAAAATATAACAAAGATAGGCTTAACCCAGTTACCACAATAATGATCAAAATTAAGAACTTTGCAGAATTTTTGAGTTCACTGTTAAGCTAAAACAGTAGAACGTGAGTAACTTTAGCTGACAGCGAGACCCCTACTAATTTATATATATTCATCATAAAAATTATCGGACATCGAGAAAACTTCTTGGATTAGGAATTAGTTACAGCTTACTTTCATTAGAGGTAAGTCAGGACTGCAAAGCAGTCGTAAATCTATCTGTCAGCTCGGTGGATGATCATGATTCGGAAGCAAGACTTTCCTCAAGAAAGCAAAACAGAATAGAGCCAAGCAGAGATATATCGTTAAACTATATCTAACCGAGGACAACAATTTTAGTGGTCAAGTCACTAGACCACTATGCATTACCAACTCATGTCATTCTATTTATAAATCACTGTTAAATTAGTAATCGTAGGTTTCCCAAGCCATTCAGTAAGTAAGATTTACCAGTACCCTAATTGCGTAACTTATTTTCGTAAACAATTATGCCTAATTTGTTTTTTTTTAACAATTGAACAAGATTCATTGCGTTATTTACGTTGTTGAGCAGATTTTTTTTTTTTTTTTGAATGGATTAGCAGTCTGTTTCAAATCGAAACAGATTGTGTTTTACTACGCAATTAGAGTGGTGGCGTGGTTTTTACCTCCTAAATGTAATGAATTTTCAAAGCAATCTAACTAATTAGTTCTCGAAGACGGAATCATTCGAAATGATATCGACTCCTATTCGATAAACCTTTCGATCAAATCTTAAACCCACAGTAAGGGAGCCCAAGTCACCACCAAGTTTCTCCGTCGAATGAGTGAAGTTTAATTTCGAGATGCGAAGCGAGCATTTCGAGTGCATCAAGTGTTTTCTATTTTACTCTGTAGCATCGATACTGGCTTATAATTTATTTTATTTGCTGTCCAGTTTTGTTTAGAAGAGAGAAAGGATTTACAGTCTATTTGTGAGAAATCAAAACTGGAGATTTTTGGACATTCAAATCTTTATCACGTACACATTATTTAAGTAGGTATATTATTATTCATAATCTCTTCGTTCTTTGAAGGTTATGGAGGTCTAATGGACAGTATATTGGATCCCTCTAGTGTTCCTTAACAGTAGCAGTAATTTATGTGTATTTTATTTCATGCAATTATCTATTCTGTCCGATTTCTTTTTTTACTTTATCAACATTGTCTTTGTATTTTTGTGTATCTCTATCTGTGGAGTACTATAAGTAGAAAATTTTGATAAGTAGGTATGAAATATATTTCAAGAAATAAGTAACGCTTATGTGACATTTCTTACAGTAATATTTCTGTGAAAATAAAAGTCCACCGCAGCGAGTTTTCCATCAAAATGAGACGTCTGGATGTGACTGGGGGCAACTCACGTTCATATTTGCAGTTTTGGCGAAATTTATTTCAGCTGCGTACCTTGTTATTTGTATTTTCCTTAGTATTCGGACGTTAAATTGCTGATAGTTTCGGTAGTCGGAATATTTTATCCCAATGAACGGATTTCTCGCAGACTGCTTCATTCTGAAAACAAAAGCTAGAAAGCAATTTATCAAGGGAACTGTTTTCTTTTAAAACCCACCTACGACAAATAAAGTCAACTAAAAGGTATAATCAAGACATCACAGACATACAGACAGACTAATTAAAAATCCGGAGTCACACGTAATCTATTCGATTTATGCCCTAACTAACAAGTATTAGTTTTTTTTTAGTTCATGACTTTATGTCCTCTAAAGGGCGCCATATTGAATTTAATGTTACATAGCCAGCGGACGATCAAGACGCTTCCAACGATACCTCATTTGTCAAATTATGATCAGTAGCTTAGACGTTATGAGGTAACAGATGAACATACATACATACCGGCGAAAATCATAACCCTCCTTTTTACTTCGCCGTAGTCGGGTAAAAACAGGCATTAGGAGACTATTTAATTTGTTATACAAATCCTAGCCTACGGATGAAGGTAACTTTTCTTTCAATAAAAGTCTTCGTACCATCCAAGTTAGCACATGCGGTAGGCTCGGTAGCTGAAATAACAAAAACACACAATTTGACACACGCCAGCATTTTAATTACCGTCGGCTGTGGCACTGTGTAAACGATGTGCGACCATCATTACCCAGCTATAGAGATTCTAGATAAACGAAGAAAAATTGCTATCAGTCTGAGGTCAGAACTTTACTACAGAGTAACTTTATGAAAAGCCAGAGTATTTAATAAGAAACTGCTCGTATTAAGTTTTTAAAGTTTCGTGAGTAATTAAAATCGTCTACAATGCATACACGTGTATCTATGATTTGAAATACAACAGGAATTCATCATCATCATCTTCATTTCAGCCGAAAGACGTCCACTGCTGGTCATAGGCCTCCCTTAAGCACCGCCACTTCGACCGATTCTGTGCTTCCCGCATCCAGCGGATTCCTGCGACCTTCACAAGGTCATCGGTCCATCTTATGGGAAACCTTCCAACGCTACGTGTTCCGTTACGCGGTCGCCACTCCAGAACCTTTCGGCCCCATCGGCCATCCGTTCTGCGAGCAGTGTGGCCTGCCCATTGCCACTTAAGTTTGGCAATTCTTCGGGCTATGTCAGTTACCTTGGTTCTCCTGCGGATCTCTTCATTTCTGATTCGATCACAAAGGGGAAACTCCAAGCATATCAGGCCATTGCCCTTTGGGTGACTTTTAGCCTTTTGATAAGGCCCATTGTGAGCGACCACGTTTTAGCACCATAGATCATCACTAGCAACACGCACTGGTCAAAGACTTTCGTCTTGAGACACTGGGTTAATAAAGACTAATTACAATCAAGCTCTTTGATGCACTATACATAGAATGAGAAACAGACGAACCTTCTCTAGACTGTTGCAAACAGTTTTAAGGGAAAGTTCAATGTATATCACAAATGGAAAATCCACTGATAGTATTAGCAGTATGTTCCCTTATTCTACTATTAACCGATGTCAACATATTTGTGAAAGAAAAGGCAGTTTGGATGATGATGTTGATGCACCACCATCCTATCCCTGGAGATGGAGACACAGAAATATACTGCCTGACTTACCATTTTTACACTAACGGAAACACGGTAGAATCCCTAATTACATTTTAGCAGATCTTGCTAAATATTATTGCTTACCGCACCATAATTTCGAGAACCTACTTAAAACTTCAAAAAAGCGAAACCTTTCTTCAGAAGTCCTAATTAAATGTTTGCAATTAATTAAAAGTAACTTTGTTTGCACCCCTTCTAACAAGTCAAAGTCAAGATTTTCGTTTCAGCGGCGCGGTCCGTGAGTTCTATGATACTCATCCCGAAACTGTAGGTATTTTACAAGATTTTTGCTTTTAGGGTTCCGTACCTCAAAGGGAAAAAACGCAACCCATTTTTGATCACTTCGTTGTCCGTTCGTTTGTAAGTCTGTCAAGACCGTTTTTCTTAGGAACGCGTAGAGGTATCAAGTTGAAATTAATATCAAATACGTAAGTCTCCGGTCCCTTGGAGCTCTAAGAAAAATCAAGCTTCTAAGTCAACGATATAAAAAAATACGGCCATTTATACGACATATTTAGATACTCGCAAATAAATCAAAACCTAGGGTACTTCCCGCTGACTTAGAATCATGAAATTTGGCAAGAAGGAAGGTCTCACAGCACAATTAAAAGAAAAAGTCTGTCGTTAATTTTTAGTTTAACCACACAATTTCTTTTTGTGACTACAAACTTACATTTACAGTTGGACAATTGATTGATTTGATTTTAAAAAAGGATAATACAAGTTAACAAAAAGATCTTATTCTAAATATAATAAACTAACATAATCCGAACAATGTTAAATAGGCTAAAACACCTCTCTTAACATACAACATGTATGATTGCTAGTGTGAATACTAATTTAATAGATACATAATATAAGATTGTGCTGTTATGTAGGGTTTGCAGACCCACATTTTTAAATTTAAGCTACCCAGGCATTTTAAATTATTTTGAAATGATTAAATTGTTACATTATTAAGACGAAACATTATTTCACAAAACAATAAAATAAAAGCATATAAACATAATGTAATGACTGGACAATTAACCGTGATGAATATCGATTTATGTTTTGCACATGTTTTTCAACTACAAATATTTAAGTTTGTTTTTGGGATAAATTCATCCCAATTACGAAACCCTTAATTGTGCGATCCGACACGCACTTGGCCGGTTTTTTTTTTTTAAATGAACTGAGGGTGATTAATTTAATGAAACTGCCAATCTGACAGCTAAGTAGGTAATTATAATAAGACGCTAAATGCTATTTTGAATTCATATAAAGAAAACACCTAATATTGTTTTAGGCCTGGCTTGCATTGGGCAGCTAGCCCCATTGTAGCAGTCAGATGTTTGGCCTGTAAGCTAATCTTTTAGTGCTTGGTAACATTTTCGAGGTATTCCACTCGGAGCACTGATTTCTGTTCTAATATCCGCACTGTAACAAATTTTTTTATAAGTGCGGTTCGGTGAATCACTTTATTAATATTGTTTTCAATCCACGAACGGCACCTGTACTAAATATGTTTTTAGTGACGGGATAGAAGAAGAAAGAAAGAAAATACGTTTATTTGCGGTGAACATGACGCAAAGAAAGAACTCAAAAAAGAACAATTTGGGGGAAAATATGCGTCACGTCGACGCAAAATGATCATCGCTCAGCATAATGCGCTATTTTTTAGCATTGGAACTGTTCAAAACAGTACTCTAAGTGGAATACCTCAAATCTTCATTTAGTGTGACAAAAAGAGAAACAGCCAAGAAACATTTCAGAGACATAAATTTTCGTAGGCGTTAACAACTATTATTTTTATCTTATTTGGAAAAGTTTGTCTTTAAAGAGACCATTTCCAGCATTCTACATCTTGTTCCAGAGCCAGCCGGCGATGCGTGGCGGCTATCTCGCGTTCGCACCCGACCCGAATGGGTGACGAAACGTGCCGAAACTACACGGTGCACATATGTACACCAAGTCATTAATTGTTTATGCTGTTATGTTTTTGTGTTATTTATTAGTAGTACTTGGTAAATTGGTGGTAGTTTAGTAAGTTTAAGGAACCGTTTTGTTTGTTCCAGATTTTGGCCTACATCGCGGACTGCTATTATAAATTATTTACTTATCTTGAACATTTGTATGAATCAGGCCCACCGCATCGTAGAATTCATAAGCGCTGGTTTCCAACGCGGTTCTATGACCGGTGCAGTATTCTTCGGCGTAGCGAAAGCGTTCGATAAAGTCTGGCACAACGGCCTATTATACAAGCTGTACCAACTCGGTGTGCCAGATCGTCTCGTGCTCATCTTGCGAGACTTTTTATCGAATCGCGTCTTTCGCTATCGTATCGAGGGAGCGCTATCCACTCCCCGTCCTATTCGCGCAGGCGTCCCTCAGGGCTCTGTGATCTCACCCCTCATGTTCACGCTGTTCACATGCGACATCTCTAAAGGTCGTGGTAGGTCGCAGTTAGGTCTGTTCGCAGACGACACTACGATCTACTTCAAATTAAGATAACCGAAACTATACGCCGCACTCTACAAGGCGCAGTCGACAGACTGGCGCTGGCGGCCTGGTTTACAAAATGGCGGATAGAATTAAACCCAGATAAAAGCCAAGCGGTTATCTTTTCGAACTTGGTAGACTCTTCTTCATACTGAATGTACGTAGCAAATTGTCACTTAGGTGCAAATTGCGCGTTTACACGGCGTGCATTCAACCAATCAACCAATCATGACCTATGCGGGTGCTGTCTTTGCTCATGCAAAACCCCCATCATATCCACAAGATGCAAACAGTCCAGAATCGTGGAGCCACCGGTGCCCCCTGGTTCGTTAGGAACGAGGCACTCCACCTCGACCTAAAGATTCCCACTATCCACCAATTTCTAAAACGCCTTTCCAAGCGTTTCTTTGAGTCCGCGGTCAAACATCGCAACCCTCTGGTTGTCGAGGCCGCCAGTTATGTCCCCAGTAGAATCAATCAAGTTCGCCGTCCAAGGCATATTCTCTCAGACCCTGATGACCCCATAACCCTCCTCCAGGAGAGCAATAGGGAAACGAGTACACTACACAAAAACAGACACCTCCCGTCATTCGGACCTCGCCGCCGAGGTCCTTTGCGATCGTGACCGCCGCGCCCTCGAGTAAACAATACTCCCCGCGACCCTTGCTCGAAAACGAGGTGCCAGCAGTTGTTGCAGCTGTGCGCGTAGCTTTAAATTCCCCGATTAATAATCATGATCAAAACCTTTTGATCCAGCCCGTCTCATCTTTTGATATCCTCCCTCCGGATAACGCCCTAAGCCGAGGCTCGTACCCCACAGGGGGTGCCCTTAGCGAGCGTTTATCCTAAGCTTTTTAGCTTAGTTTTTATGTGTGCCCTGGCTGGAGGCTTTGAGTGTAGGCAGCAGCTTGATGCATCCACAGGATTGACCGGTTTAATAGCCACGGTCGTTAGAGACCAGCTATGAGATGCCCAACAGAAAAAAAAACATTTTTATCTCACAGTTTACATATGTGTTTAAATTAAGTTACTACAATAACGTTGGTAATCCTTTTGGATTTGATGCTCATGTTTTTTTTGCCAACTCAGGGTGGTCTTCACCCGTATTGGTAGGTAGGTGCAGGCCGCGACAGTAATGTAATAACATTACTGTCGCGGCCTGCAACAAGGGCATTGATGGACGATCGTGAAAATGTGGGCCAAGGCGAAGCCGAGGCACACATACGTGAGTCCATCAATACCTGGTTGCGGCCAAGGCTTGTATTGTACTTTCTCAAATAATGCGCGGAATTTTAATTAAGTAAATTATTTATAAATTCCAGAATCAATGACGAACAACGATAATTTTTTCACGCACCATTATGTTCATTTGTTTCTTCTTTACTTTAAACAGCTCTATTGGCAAATCAAATCGAAATTTAAATAATATCTTTGATAAGTTACCTCCTTGGTTGCCATGTGTCGAAGTAAAAAGTTTGTTCCATTTTTAAATAACACGACAGAAATGAGTTTTCATAGTAATTTATTTGGCCGCTAAACAAAACAGATATGGATTTTCATACAAACATTGCCGGCCGTGCACTCGTTTGTATTCGGCCGATAAAGCAATTTCGATTTATCTCGAAGAAGGTTGTCAAAATAATGTTCAAATTTCCAAGCATGTTTGAGAAAAAGTAATACTATAACAATACATATCTACCTACCTAAAAGGGGCAGATTTAGGAACAATTTTCAACTGTTTAGTATGCTAAGTCGAGCGGGTAATGATATTGAACTTATTTATTCTCAACGAAAGCTTTTTGGGCAACTAGTGGCTTAAATTGGGATTAACCTGGAAAAGTTTATTGAGGTACACACCTAATACAAGATTTTTCTTTGTCCTAGATTTGGGCCAGTGAAAAATCTATTACCTACATAGCTGTTATTTTGACATTACAAATAGATACTTATATTTTATTTATTTGTATGTATGTAGTAAATCACAGTGATATTTAATAAGGTTGCTCTTGGGTAGCTGATGTCTGAGTTAAACTAAAGGCTCCCGCAGACAGGCAAGACGCAATTCTAGTAGAATAATTTATATGAAAACTTCATGGAAATTGTTCTACTAGAATCGCGTCACACCGTCGCGTCGCGCCTTTTTGTGGGAGCCTTAACTGTAAAAGGACTGTAGGGAGTCATCGCGCCGCCATGTTAGAATACCAACAATAGAAAACATAATTTATATGGCATCATAATTTCATAATTGTAGCTATAAACGATAGGACCACGATAAATCACTGCATTTATACAAAACCTTTGATCAACTTCCCTCAGTAAATTCCAACAATAACGGCACTGAAATCCCGATCCGAGAGGCAACACACTACGGGAACCCCGCACGTGACCGCGGGATCCCCAGAGTAGAGCCCGGGATTCTTAGGATCCCGCGGAAATGACGTGTCCCGATATTTTGTTACGGCAAGGAAAATGGAAAGGGATTTCAATTGTCTGGTATGATAAATATTTCGTTTAAGTTTTCTAGTGCATGGCAGGTTCGTAGCGAAGTTTTATTTATTTAGAGTATTTGTAAAGGATATTGGTTGAGGATAGTAAATTGTTGGTATTAGGCAAAAACAATTTATTTTCAGTAGTACGTATTTGTTTGAATTTAAAGCTGGTTCGAAAATTCTCGAGAAAGGGAAATGTACGCAAATTATATTCGAAACTTTCACTAACTTTCACTGGCTTAGGATAAGAGAAACATTAACTTTATTAAACTTTTCGCTAAATGGTGGTAACTATGTGAAAATTGTACCTACCACAATATCCACAGACGATTTTTCAGCAGAATTGGGTATCAAAATAACTGTCATCATTCTCCAGCCCTTACGAAATAAAATTTGGAAAAAAAAAATCCTGTGCTGTCGGGGGACCCCCGTCAGGAACGAAGTTCTTTCTCACGAATGATTTAAAACAAAAACAACATTTTTGTAGCCACCATCTTGGATTAACATTTCGACCCCACTATTGGCTTTAACACCCTCGAAAACCATGAAAACGATACCCATGATGAAAAATATGATTTTTTTTATCATACGACACTGTAATCACTTTACACTTTCCTTTTGTTTTTAAGCTATTGCATAGCTTTTATCGCGGGCTTTGAGCGCGGCGACCGAATCAAGAAATTCCGTAACGTAACGAAAATAAAACCTAACACCCCCCACTCCGCCTACCATGTAATGACCGTTCCCATGACAACGTGATGTTGTCATGGGAACGTAATTTTTGTTTTATGTCATCACGTCATCATCCCAAGTGTAGCGTTGACAAATAGGAAGTATGGAGGTTACTAATGCTATGGAATAGCTTTACCGCGGCAGTCCCCGAGTGCCACACGTTTTTTTTTTCTGGCGGCGTTTTCTCTCTCTCTCTTTCTTTCTCTTTGAATTAGAAGAAGACAGTCGCAAGTATTAACACTTTTTAGCGTGACGATTTCTGAAAGTTTAAAAGCCGCGTTAAAGAAAGTCATTCCAAAAAAAAATCTTTTAAAATTTGGGGTCAGCGCAACATGTCCCTTTCTTCCATACTTCTCTATTAGCCGTCATCTAGGTAGTCACCCCCTTTCTAGCTATATCATGAGAGCCCAGTTGCAAGTCAGCGCTGGACTGACTTACTGTACTGTCACATTACTGAGCTCGTATAAACCTGCCTTTAAAAGATGAAAACTTTGTTAACACTGCATTTCCATTCGAAACCACGACAAAACAAAAGCGATTCAAAACGTTTACCTAGCTATCGAACCAAACCAAAATATGCCGCGATAACAAATGACATTCGCTTTTAAAACGGGATTTCGCGGTTCACAGTCCATTGCGTTTTAATTTGATATGAACAACAGCTGGAGCGATATCCAGCCAGCAATACATCATTGCCAATTACTAGGCTTCAACGGTCGGTTGATTTAATACCGTGAAAATTGTTTAAAACATTTTGTTGTAGTGTCAATTATTTTACTAATAATTATTAGATAGCTAGATGATCCGGTGAACTTCGTACTACATGAGAGATTTTTCAGCTGTTTTCTTGGGTTTTTCTAATTTTCTTTTTTTCTCCCTAAACCATCAGTATTGAGACAAACAAAAATAAAACAGTGGCACTTTGGGAATGCCGACAGAAGTGAAAACCTGAAAAAAAATCGGCACCGCGGTAATCAACGCGTTGATGTCTTTTACTCCACGGTGTCGGTAAACTTTGTAACAGTGTCGCCAAATCAATGGTTTAGTCCCATCTCAAAAATGCCCAACGCGCCTAAAGAAGTTTTCACTTAAATTAAACGTTCGAGCCATCCAGAGGTATTGTGTTACGCAGTACTTGGGTTGTGGAGGTCAGATAAGCAGTCGCTCCATGTAAAATAAGGTATTCAGCTGCATCCGGTAAGACTGGAAGCCGACCCCAATATACCTAGATGAGAAAAGACAAGGCAGATGATGAGGTATATAATTTTATCTTTATTGAGTTGACGAAGTTAGGTGGCAGTAACTATTTAGTATTTCAGTCAGATCTGGAAGTTGATGTTTACTTCAATTTATTTCACTTGTGACCAGCAATGGCGGTACCTACTGTATGATGGCTTGTGACGTTTGAACTAATTTATAACATAATCAGCCTATAATGGACACAGGCCTCCTCTCGGTGAGAAGGAGTGGGTACGGCCCACTCCCTCCCATCCACCACGCAGGCCCAGTACCTAGATATCACATGTCTTCGAATTTTTTGATTCTAGGACATGCCGGTTTCCTCACGATGTCTTCCTTCACCGTTTTGAGAGCAGTGGTGATGAAATAATTTACACATAGAAAAGCGCCTGTTTGGGTTCGAACCTACGACCTACAACTCGTAAGTTACGACCGTTACCACAGGACCACCACTGCTCTGTGTACGTTACCATGAATTTCCGATAATATTTATAGAAAGAAAGAAAGAAAAATATTTTATTTGGGACACGCACAGAAAATACAAACAGTAATGAGAAAATAAGAAAGGAGCATTTTAAACTAAAAAACTAAAAAAAAAAAATTACGACCTGTGCGAGGCCAAAAAGATTCCTATCTCAGCATTAAGCTGCGAAAAAAAAAAATGTAGCTAAATGTGAGGAAAATAGATGTTATACTGCATTGTCGTACGGTCGACAATAATAATTTGTAAGCTGTCACAGGCGCCATCATACAGTGCCGCTGGTTTGACTACTGTTATAGTAAGATAATGGTGCCGATTCCCTTGTTCACAAACTAAACTAAATTTACGTTAAGTGCATCTTGTTCTTTCTATTTCATTAAGAAAAGGACAGAAGATAAATTTTAGTTTAGTCCTGTCAAATTAATCAGCGCTTGACGTAAAGTGGCGTAATTTTAGTTGGCAAGTTTTTAATCACGTCTAAACTTGTATGGAGTAGTGACAGGCGCTGATTAATTTGACAGGACTAAACTAAAATTTATCTTCTGTCCTTTTCATAATGAAATAGAAAGAAAAAGATGCACTGAACTTAAATTTTGTTTAGTTTGTGAGCAAGGGAATCGGCACCAATGTTATGAAAGCAAGGCAACTACTCGATTTCAGAATGGTTTAGAAATATATACTTACAATAATTAAAGAATCATAAGATTTGTTGCTTAAACTATTGAATTGGAGCGCAAAGCTAAATCGTAAACTCAGAGTTCTCACACCCAAAATTAAACCCTATTGCAACTATGTTAAAACGTAACTTAACTTCACCAATAGCAAACCTATCTACGAGGTCCAAATGACATCGTTTCAATTTCCGAACGGCCTTCGTTGCTCCCGACTGCTAATTGTTTTAGTAGCAAGTAAAATGGTGCTCGAAGGGCAAGCTAACCATTGTCTTAGTAATGAATGGGAATCACTCCCTTTCTATTAAGAGAGGATGAATTTTAAGTATCTCTTGAGATTTTTGAGTGTCAGAAATGTTGAGAACTTGCATTTTTGTCACTTGTTAAAAGAACTAGGCAATTATTTGCTACGAAAATACGGTACTAGGTAAGGTATACGTAGGTAATTATGGTTTTTTAATAAAAATTTTGAGTTTACAAAAACCTTTTTTATCGATTTCATTATCATTCAACCAAAAGATGCCACTAATGGACATAGGGCTCCCCTAAGCATCGTAACATCTACTGGTCTTGTGTTTTCCGGGCGGATTCTATTCCCATTTTTCATTAAATGCTATTCTTCCTTTTTTAGGGTTCCGTACCTACCAAAAGGTTTCCGTACCAAAAGGAAAAAACGGAACCCTTATAGGATCACTTCGTTGTCCATCCGTCAGTCTGTCAAGACCCAATTTTTCAGGAACGCGTGGAGGTATAAAGTTGACATTAATACCAAATACGTAGATCTAGGTTCCCATTGAGCACTAAAAAATCAAGCGTCTAAGTCAACGCAATACAAATATACGGCCACACACAACACACATGCCACAAACACTACAAACACCCTTCGCACACCTCATTAACAATCACCCACACACCCTCATTCACCCTATACTCACCACATTAACTCAACGTCAAAATACATCCCAAATCAAATGTCCTGTACTGTTTATTTTTATTTTTATCTAATTTTTTGTTTTTATTATTAATTAACTAAAACTAATTTAATTTAACTTAATTACCAAATAAATAACTAAATTAATACAATAACCTCGTAAATACGTCCACCAACACTGCCGAGCGTGCCCGCCTGCTAGCTGTGGGAGAATGGGAGTCGGGCCTCTGGCTTCAGGCGCTACCGTCACCCAACATAGGCACTATGCTGGGTGACACCACTTTCCGGCTCGCTACAAGTCTGCGTCTGGGTGCTCCTTGCGGGGCTCCACATCGCTGTCAGTGCGGTGAAGCTGTCGACCGCCTCGCACACCATGGCCTTTCCTGCAGCAAAAGCGCTGGTCGGTTGGCACGGCACGCAAGCATTAATGACATCCTCCGTCGGGCTCTTGTCACCGCCGGGGTGCCAGCTGTTTTAGAACCCAATGGCTTGGCACGCGACGATGGAAAGAGGCCAGACGGAATGACCATAATGCCTTGGAAGTTGGGTAGGCCTTTGGTGTGGGATGCAACCTGTGTCGACACCCTTGCGCCATCCCATCTTCCTAGTACTGCGGGCTGTGCCGGGGCGGCTGCTGCAGGTGCAGAAAACCTCAAACGGCGCAAATATAGCAACCTTACTGGTAGCTATATCTTTGAGCCGTTTGGGGTTGAAACACTAGGGCCATGGGGTCCGAGTGCTCACCGAGTATTCCGGGACATCGCCAAGCGGTTGGTCGACTCTTTACGTGACCAGAGGGCTGGCCAATTCTTAGGCCAAAGAATCAGCATCGCCATCCAACGTGGCAATGCTGCCAGCCTTTTGGGCACTTTCCCCGCTGACAGCGATGCGGACGAATTTTTTGACGCCCAATGAGCTCTTATCTTTATTTTAAACTTTTTCCTTTACATACTTGTACATAATATATATAGTAGTTAGTTGTAAATATGTTTGTGTATATTATATGTTAAAAATGAATTGAATTAAATAAAATTAATTGTTGAAAAAAAAAAAAAAAAAAAAAAAACTTAATTACCTGCATGGAACATCATTCCATTCTGTATCTGAAGAAGGGCGTTGTTAGCTGCGCTACAGTTTATACTTTTGCAGCTATCATCGTTTTACTTGTAATTAGTTTTGTGTTATTGTTCCAAAATAAACTTTTTATTAAGCTATTGCAGCTTTTATCGCGGGCTTTGAGCGCGGCGACCGAATCAAGAAATTACGTAACGAAAATAAAACCTAACACCCCCACTCCGCCTACCATGTAATGACAAAAATTACGTTCGCATGACAACATCACGTGATGTTGTCATGGGAACGTAATTTTTGTTTTATGTCATCATCCGTCATCATCCCACGTGTAGCGTTGACAAATAGGAAGTATGGAGGTTACAAATGCTATGCAATAGCTTTACCGCGGCAGTCCCTGAGTGCCACACGTTTTTTTATTATTTATTTTATTATTTATGTGACATATTTTGATAATCGCAAATAAAAACTTACAGGGTACTTCCTGTTGACCTAAATCATGAAATTTGGCAAGAAACAAGTTCTCACAGCACAAGTACAGGAAAAAGTCCGAAAATTTATAATTTGTAGTTTGAACACATTAAAAAAAAAAAAAATTTTTTTTTGTGATTACGAACTTACATTTGCAGTTGGAGAATTGACCGTGACGTATATCGATGTATGGGAGAACATGTTTCTCAACTGTTAAGTTTATTCTTGGGATACATTCATCCCAATTACGAAACCCTTCATTGTGCGTGGTCCGACACGCACTTGGTCGGTTTTTTCTTTCTTTATTACGTAAATGTGATCTGTACATTCAAAAGTAACTTTAACGTTAGTCACGGTAAAAAATATAGTTTTGAAAGCACATTCAAAACTTGTTCATGCCCATAATTGTTTGGTTTACGACAATTATGACGAGCAAGCGACCTTACCGCACGTTTGTCGCTGTAAACATACACTGTTTGGAAACTGTGAAGTTTCCACCCGAGTAGCAGACACTGTTTAACCTACAATTTCTAACTTTGAAACGGACAATAATTTTATATGAAACGTTAAAATAAATTTCAAAAACGCTGATCCATTTTCGAACAGAAATCGTACAAAGCTGAAACTAGGTAAATTAATCTCAAAACAGAAGTTAAAGAATATTGTAAAAAGAAGAAGTCTTTTGTATTTTTAATCAAAGTTTAGCAACGGTTTATCTGCCAGAGAAAAAAAATGCCCAAGACTTAGGCATTTATTGGGGGAAGAGGATTGTGAAAAGCAATGAACCTTGACTAAAATGTTTAATAGGGCCCCGTGCGAAGTTCCGCTTAATTAACTTTGAGATTTCCTAATTAGATTGAAACAATTTGGTGAAATTTATTTAGCTGTTAAGCTTTGGAGCTTATGGGTTTTGCTAAAACAATATGCTTGCTTATTGTGTGCTTCTTCGAACCCAAGGCACGCACCTCTGACTTTTCGAATTCATGTGCGTATTGTATAATTATCATTTGCTTCAAAACCGGTGAAGGAAAACATCGTGAGGAAACACACCTGCCTGAGAGATATTTTCTCGACGGCATGTGAAGCCAAATCAGAGGCCCATGGGCGGTTTTAAAACTCTGAAACCAGGTTAGTCACTAACCACACGAAAAGAAGAAGACTTGTTTGGCATGCCTCAGAGATATTTTAATTAATTTAATTTTAATTATTTTATTTTATTTTAATTTGCTTTATTAATTTTGAGTATTATATTACGTTACCTAAATGTATTAATTGATCTCGTCGTTACTAACATAGTTTTAAGAGAATGTAATAGGTACTAACAAAATATGGACAAAAATAGTCTGAATTATTTTTTATTTTTTTTGTTTCTCGATGGCATGTGAAGCCAAGTCAGAGGTTCATGGGGGCAAAAAACATCTGGCACCAGGTTAGTCTCTAACCACACGACAAAGAAAATAATTGTATTTTGTTCTTTTTATTATTTTCCTGGTCACTTGATAAAAAAATCCCTTTATACGAGTATATAGCACGTTTCCGAGTATATTTTAACTTTAATACACAGCACTTACAAAAGCCAAATATTCAACAAAGCGATTATGATGAAAAATTCAGCCACTACTGTTTATAAAAGGTTTTTCCTCGCAATTTCCTACACAATTCTCTTCGTGCAACTCAGTATTATCAAGGCAAGTATCGAAACAATACTTACACCGTGAATTATACGGTTTCACTACTACTGAAAACGGCTGATAACTTTCCAATCTGTATGCTAATGCCACTTATAAATCGAGGGGCAGACGCGATGGTGTAGCAGGGGTGAGGAAGGAGGGAAGGGGGGCTAAGAACTAATTAATTGCCACGATAGTTCCTCCGTATTATTGAAAGACGGATTTATGAAAGGCACCGTTCAGATTTTCTATTAAATCATGGTTGAGGAATAAGAATTAATCCGGTTTGGCTTCATTATAATGGTCATAGGAGCTATATAACAATTTTGAAGACAAAAGAGGAGGTTCAGTGGCTTTTACCCGACTGCCCCAGAAGGAGGATGATTTTTGTTTTTGCTGATGAAGGAAAACTTTTTACAAAAAAAAAACAACCGACTTCAAAAAAAAAACACTACAAAGTGAAAAATAACTTTAATTTCGGAAGTCGGTGACAAAGAACGAAAATTCAAAACCAAAGACACCGAAGTCGGTTGTTTTTTTTTTTTTTTGTAAAAAGTTTTTATTTTTCACTTTTTAGTTGTGGTACCTACCCCACACAAATTCGAATATCACTACCTGCTATGTAAATAATAGTGACAAGAAATTATCATATCATCTACATACTAAGTGGAAAAAAATACGTATAATTGAAGCTAACTCAAAAACTACCCAAGCAAAGTTAATAAAATTTATATGGGACCACCTCTGAAGTATGATCTACCAAACAAAAAAAGAATCATCAAAATCTATTCATAATTGGCGGAGCAATCGCGTAAAAAACATACAAAAAAAAAAAAACATACAGACGAATTGAGAACCTCCTCCTTTTGGAAGTCGGTTAAAAATTGGCAAGGCGTAAAGAAATATTGTAAAGCTATAGCTTTACAATATTTCTTTACGCCTTGCCAATTTAAAACCTTAACCAGCGGTGACTAGTTTTTATTATTTAGCTGAAACAATTTCCTTAAGCAAAACGATTTACTGCAAAACGATTATAGTTTTCAAGCATATGAATCCGGCAAAAGATAGTAACTTTTTCCACTTATCCAATTCTTTAATCGTACCTTCACTGGGACATGCATTTGTAGATACAAGGCTATTCTTAGATATGGACCACCCAGCTACAAACCAATGAGTAACATCCTTAATAATTTTAATTAATCCAAGATAGCACCTACTTATCCATGATCAACTACCTTACAAATGCAAAAAAGTTATAATTGCGTATATCGGTATAAAGAAATCTGTATTGACCGACATAAACTACGATGCAGCTAGTCTATGCAACTTGCTTTGCGTGCCACACGCCATACTGAAAACACCATGACTTTTTGACTTTACTCCAAACCTTCCACCAAAGGAATTTCAACTATAACTTGCCAAACTATGGTTGACTTTGCCATGGCATGTTAGTGGTGTATAGAATCTTTTTATCACAAGATTTTTCTAGTCTTATCAAGTTACTTGTACGATTCGCAAGTCGTGAAGGTGAATTAAAACCCAAACGTGAGTCACCAGCTATCGAATATCCATTTCTATTGTTGTTTTCTAATTTATTTTTTGGTACCTTTGGGAATAATAGATTTAAATCGTTAGATTCACCCTACCGCGTTAAATATGGTCGCGTTTTTGTTTCATTTTGTCACCTTTTACACTCATTGACGCAGTGACTTGACTTGATTGTCATGGAAACGCCATTATTATTATGTAGAGCTCACATATTATTTATTTATTTATATATACTTTATTGTACACCACAAAAATACACAACAAAAAACAAATCAAACACTACAAAATATACAATGGGCGGCCTTATCGCTTTTCGCGATCTCTTCCAGGCAACCTTGGAATGGACAGTGATTTGCCAGTGATTCTCAGTATTGACACTTTTTCTAGCGACTACGTACGGTGAGGGCTAATCTAAAGATTTAAATCTTTGTATAGGAATACCATCGGTTACGTCATTGTAAGCTAAAGACCTGGTTTTGTTATTGGATATGGGTTGTGAGAACACGCGAGGTGAAATCGAATTGTGTCGTTGATAGCTATAGTTTGCATACTATCGAATGAAATTCGATTGAATATCGTGTGAACAAGTATTTTTATTACGTTTAGCTCCAGTTTACGTTTCTTTTTTGTAAGGGCTGCTATTCTTTGTTTGGTTTTAGGATGTTATGGGGAAAATTGGATATAGTGACTGCACCGGCAAAAAAAATCCTCAATTTCATCATTTTAAGTAGATAATTTTATGATTCTCTGTTCTATACAAGATCGGATTAGATGCACACACGGACAAGACAAAATTCGATTTAAACTATGAAATTTATAAAATAAAATGTAACATTTTCAACGTAAACAAAGTCACGGGGCATCCTCTAGCTGAACAACCCTTCAAACGCCAAGTACCGTCAAAAATACTTTTTTTACTACAGCTGCAGTTTTTTAGGGTTCCGTACCTCAAAAGGAAAAAACGGAACCCTTATAGGATCACTCGTGTGTCTGTCTGTCGGTCTGTCTGTCTGTCTGTCTGTCTGTCTGTCCGTCTGTCACAGCCAATTTACTCCGAATCTAATGGACCGATTAAGTTGAAATTTGGTACACATATGTATTTCTGTGACCCAAACACGAATAAGTAACGTAAATAAATTAATTTTGAATATAGGGGTCACTTTTGGGGCGCAAACAAGAAAATTAAAAAAAAAGTTTTGCTAACAGTACCGTATGACATATCAAATGAAAGGGCTTATTGCGAGGATCTTAAATATATTTTATATATAATTTTAAAATAAATACTTTTAAAGATATTTAATAAATTCAATGAAAATTGACCATTCCCCCCCCCTTATCTCCGAAACTACTGGACCAAAAATTTTGAAAAATATACACAGTTTGGCTCTTTACTTATAGATTACAGGAAAACCTATAAGAAGTCCATGGTATTAAAATAACATGGTAAATCTCTCAATATTGTGCGTACAAACTTACATTTCGTCGCTCGGCATCCAAAAGGCCCATCTCTCTAGCTACTATAATATCAAAATATCAAAAGTGTTTGACCGTCTGCTTAATACACAAATAAATAAAACTGTAAATGTTCCTGAAAACCAATTCGGGTTTCGGCGTGGTTTGTCAACAGAAAGTGCAATGTTGTGTCTTGAGCATACTATAACATACTTACTATACACAGCGTGGGACGCCGATTAATGCTAGGTTCATCGATTTATTCAAGGCTTCTGATCTGATTGCTTATGACGTATTGTGGAGAAAGATGGAGAAGAAACATCTTTAAATAGTGGTATGGTAACCAGATCAATAGTGTACGATGGGCTCGAACTTTTTCCAGGCCATACAGGTTGGAATGCGGGTGAGTCAGGATTGGCGAGCTCAGCAGCACCAGAGTGGGTTGCTATATAGATGGTATTTGTGTAAATAATATTAGCTATGCAGATGATATAGTGCTTCTGAGCGCGTCAATCTGTAGTCTCAGAAAGTAATTGGTCGCCAAATGTAGGCAGTATGCCAAAACAAATGGGTTTATGTATAACTCCAATAAGTCGGAGATCATGGTCTTTGAGGCTGGGGGTAGACCGGGTTATATACCACCTGTATTACTCAATGGGACTCCACTACAAAGAGTATTTACGTTTAAATATCTTGGTCATATATCGACCCCTGACCTCAATGACGGACTCGATATTGAGCTCGAACCTCTGAGTTTGTTTCGGCCTTTCTTCTCAGAGTAGTCAGATAGGAAACGCTGACCTCATCTAGTTTTAAAATATGATTGACGTGTAAAAGTATTTGTACAAACCTACTTACAGAAATAAAATCATTTATCAACGAAGGGCGTTGTCGGTAAGGGCAAACATGCTGGCTCGCAGGTTTGCACGCTGCTCACTTAAAAAGTCAAAAATACTCTGTTTCGAGCTTATTGTACAACGTTTTACACGTGCAACCAGTGGGCTAGATATACCCAAAGGTCGTGTAACGCCTTTCGTGTCCAATACAATAACGCTTTCAGGGTATTGGTGGGGCTGCCCCGTTTTTGTAGCGCATCGGGAATGTTCGGTGGTATTATTTACGTCTGCTTCAAAAGTATCCATATTTTCACCAGTAAAAATAGCTGTGCTGTCGTCAGCAAAAAGAATCATAGGGTGTTGTGTGACGTTTGGCAGATCGTTAATGTAAATTAGGAATAAGTGAGTTTCTAAATGACCTGGTAAAATAAGTTAACATAGTTCATAACTTTACTAACACAATGAGTCCTTGTTACTTGAATAAAGAAAAATATCTGGATGATATTTTTTTTTTGAACGACGTTTTCTAAAAATGAAAAAAAATCAAAAACCAAATCAAATCAAACTTTATTTGTGAATATAGGGGTACAGAAAGGTCTTAAAAATATACATTTTAGCGTGATCTCACCTAGCTAGATCGATTTATCGCTCCTGAAACCCCCCTGCATACTAAATTTAATAACAATTCTTGGAGCCGTTTCCGAGATTCAGATTAAATATACATATATACAAGAATTGTTCGTTTAAAGGTATTAGATTTAGATTATTATTATATTAATACCGCGAATGTGAATTTTTTACGAAAATCAGAATTTTGTTTTATTTCATTCAATCGTTCAAATAAGTGATCCTGCAATTAAAAAAAAAAACGTAAAAGTGTCACATTCGCGGTATTGGATGCCGAGCGACGATTTGCATTTGGAATGTATGGGAGAACATGTTTTTCAACTACAATGTTAAGTTTGTTCTTGGGATAAATAAATTCATCTCAACTACGGAACCCTTCATTGTGCGTAGTCCGACACGCACTTGGCCGGTTTTCTACTTTAAAATTACTTTTAGCTTTAACGTCTCTGGTGTCTACTGACTGAGGCATTTTAATTTGATAGCATGGCATGACACGTCAAAATACTCTGTTACAGCCTGTCACGGATAGACAGGACTTCTATTATGCAGAAATTCATCTACTAAATGGATCTGTTAGTAATTACCTAAATGGTGCATGATACATGATATTGGGATAATGTTTCTGTATTGAGAATTTGAGAGTTTGCCACTGTCATTTAAATGTATGTGTCATTCAGAGAATATTATGTGACATTCAAAATTTGATGCTGCTATGATGATGCTATGTTATAATTATCTATGGAACAGAACAAAACCTTACGAAAAGGTGACTTTTGTATTTTGTTACGTTAAAATTGTTACTTGTCAATTAATGCGACCTCTTTGATGTCACAGTTCGTTTCGAATACGACAATGTTCTAAGCGTAGTTCTAAGTTTAGTCAAGCTATGTCATAGACAGAAATAGGAATCGATCGAAGAGCTATTTATAAAATGAATGAAAACAACGCTATTGGCAGAACAGACTAAAGCAACGGATAAAACACTATCTACTTGTATTCTTCTTCTTTTCGTGTTGTTAGTAACTAACCTGGTGTCAGAGTTATAAAGCCACTCGTGGGCCTCTGATTTAGCTTCACATGCCGTCGAGAAATATCTCTCAGGCATGCCGGTTTCCTTACGACATTTTGCTTCACCATTTTTGAAGCAAGTGATAATTATACAATACGCATATGAATCCGAAAAGACAGAGAACGCACCTCGCTTTGGGTTGAACTCGAGACCTATGACTTGGCAGTCTGACGGTCACACCAATAGGCTATCACTAATCCCTGTATTAGAACCTACAAGAATAAATCGCTAATTATTTCTACCCACTGAAATCAGATTAATTCTATTTTAATACCAAGAATACGTTTCACAATCTAAGATAGTATCGTTGGTGGCACGCAACACCTATTCATTACGAAACGCAGATCAAAGACGTTTGTTGAGTCAATCGCGATAGCTGGCACCCTTTTGATTGTAATGAACACGATGCGTCGGCTGTCTTCGGGCATTTTCGGGTAATGGGTCGTTAGGGGCTAGTGAAGCGAATTGTGGAATAAGTTTCAAGTTTTGCAAGAAGTGATGATTACAAAAAGTTGCACGTGTCCTGAAACATAAATCTTGCGATCCCAGATCTCATTTAAAAGATTGAATCAAGCTGTTTGTAAGGTAAAGATTTCTGAAAAAAAATAATCTTCAAACATTCTACTTTATGTGGTTGATAGCTGTCCGTTTTAAATTACAGAATCGATTTTATTATTCGCATCGTTTTAAATGCTGTAATTATTTTCACGTTCCACACTTTGTCCCATTCCAGTTAAGTACTGAAATACCGATTTCCTCGGGCCATTAAATAAATTAGTTTGGGATTAACGGTGTCACCGAATTTATCTGAAGGTTTAACGATAAATCCAAATCTATGATAAGGGTGTTTTTGAAATTGTACTCAACTCACAGAAAAATTATGGCGGTTAAGTGGGCCACACTTAATTTCTCTCTTTGTTTGATCCAACAAATCATTTAAAGCGTATAACTATTGAGTTTATTCAGCTTCGTTACAATATATCTGTTATGTTCGCAGTTGGTAAAGTGCATTTAGTATTCGGTCACAAAAGGCAAGACGATTTAGGTAGGTATACAAATCCCAGGCACTTTAACTGGTTCTGTATTAAGTCATACTAACACAATTAGTATAAATAACAACACTCAAAAAATTAAAATGAAATACAAAAACGTAACATGAAACAAAATGACCTCAGAAATCATAAAACAATAATAAGACATCATCCACATAGTACAGACGGCTGCGGTCACACATAAACCAGTTTTATGAGCTCTACATACGTTCGAACGCCCCGCAGATAAGCCGGGGACCTTCGGTGGAAACAGTCTACGAAAAAACTTTATGTATCCGGGTTTACATGGACGGCAGAATGAAGAGGAGTAATGGAATGTCATCTGGTGAAAAGCTTTGGTGAGTTCCATGTTCGATTTTTTTCCGTTTTGACCTTTACTTAGTTCGAAGTGGAATAATATTTTTATCGAAAATATCAGTAACAAAACTTGGTACACATAATATCTATCTAGTTAATAAAAGTTGATACGACACGAAATACGTATTTTTGGAATAGGTAGCGAGATAACCATCAAACGTAAATAAAAGTTTTTCGTACCATTGTAAAACACAATTTAAAAGAAACCAACTTTGTGCAAACTCGAATTGCTTGTCCTTGTTAAACTTCTCAAGTTAGATTGTAACAAAAGATTAAAATAAATTCATTTATTCTGATGAGTACAATCACATAGATACTAGCAAGTCGATAACAGAGTTAGATGCACTTGATGAAAGTTCCTCTAACCATTCTTGACCAGTAATTTCTCATTTAAGGTATGAGTAACTATTACGAATATAAGTACCCACTTGCTTAAATATGAAGGAGCCCATATTCTAAGCATTTCATGAAAGTTTGTTCGTGAATTTCGCAAAAATCACTTAGGGAACACCACCAAAATAGTATAGTTACTCCATTCAGAGAACCTACAGATCTTTACACGATATTGTAATGTTTCTTTCCTTTACGAATAACTATCAAACAATTTCGAAACTATTAATAAACCGATTACAAAAGGCAAACTAGTTAACAATTGTTTTAATACATTCAGTTTGGAACAATTAATTTTACGAACTCCATAATTTCAACAATTGTTAGTTCTAAATGTGTTAAGTTATCAATTATAATAACTTTACAAAACAATGTAATCTTTGAACATCAAATTATTGTTTTTTTCCTTTGCGTAAGTTTTTTCAGAATCGATTCGAATTTGAGGAGCTACAAAATGATTAAATGAAATTGTAGATGATGTTCGTTATAAAGGCGGTGTTAGGATTTAGTTACAAACACTCATGATCAGGTTCAGCTACCCCTAGTAGGACTGACCTCGACACACATTGGAAAAGTTGTTCGATATGCCATCGATCATATTTGATAGACTTGGTGTTAGAGTGAAACCAAACATGGTTAATGTCACTGAAGTGTGGATGATGAGAGGCGATAAGAGTTGGTTAGTATTTGGTGCCGATTGTACTTGGTGTCCGATGGTAAGTTTGTAAGTACTTGATAACATTCAGTCTTGGTTTCCATTAGTTAAATAAAATTTTACAACCTAGATTGCGTGTCCCAGTTTCAACTTCAAAATTTCGCACCAAAATATTGAAAATTTGCGTTTCAAATGCCCGTTGTTTTGAAAACATTTCTTGTTTTTCGTTCAACTATGTTAAAGCGAAAATCAAGAGTCCACTTGGCAAAAATTTGCAAGTCCAATCATGAGAAATATCAGTATCAAAGGAATTTATTAAGATGGGATCGGCCTTCCTCGTGTCGGGATCCCCTGAACTTAAAATCTGTCGGATAAAAAATGGCAGGATATTTTGAATTACTAAAAGGATTAATCGTTTATTTTTAATTGGATCCTTTCGGGTTCATTTTTCGGGTAAGCGATCTAGGAGCTTAACATACTTTCATTGTTGACAAAGGTCTCTCTATCTTTAGTTTTTCAAGCGCCAATGTTTGAATTTTTCATGGATTTTGGTCTGTTTGTTTTGGAAGAAATCGATCGCAAATTATTTATCGACACAAGTCTACTCCTTCTAAAGTATTTTAACGTGGAGGGTTTGAATGCTTATGAAGCCTTTGAAGTTCTATTTATGAAATTCTAAGCCTGAATTTCTCCCCTCACAAATGACTTTTTTCTTCCGCGTTTAATTTCTTGTTTTAAAATAAAATATGACACTCGTTAGTACTATAGCTTCTCATTAGTGAAAGAATTTTTGAAATCGAATCCGTAGTTCCGAAGATAGATAGCCCCTACATACAAACTCACAAATTTTACCTCTTTATAATTATTATTATAGAATATATATCTCAAAATGGCGGAGGTAGGTATGTATTAAAGTCTTAGTGACTAACATCACACTATAGCTGCCCTCACCACTCCTTTTATTTTAGCATGAGTATATGATCACTATTTGATTCCACCACCCTCGATCCATCGAGTAAAGTGAACAATTTTCCACAAACCTATCTCCCCAAAAACAATTACCCCAAATAGGTACGTTTGATGATACTCCACGAAACGTTGATAGCACTAAAACTAACAAACTGTTGCCATTGAAGACGGACAATTGAAATGAATTGACTTAATTGTAGCTTACTCCAGTTGTTATCCAATTTCTGAAATGAACAGTGGACGGCGAAAGTTATTAGACTTTAAGACTGCCTTTAAAATGGTTTGCATAGTCGTATTATATTAATGGGTCAGCTGTTGTTTTGTTTACTGCATTTTTTTATTATTTTGAGCCGTATTTAATTTAATAATATTCTCTGTTTTGCGTATAAACTGTTTTTTTCTTCTGATTATCATGACCGTAGGTGGTGTGATTAAGTCATGGATCCCAAAAAGAACAAAATGAAATCATTTTTGAAGTGAAAACTTTTTAGGCGTGTCGGGCATTTACGAGATGGGACCAAACCATTGATTTCGCGACACCATGACGACACCTCATTTTTGTAAACGCGATTGTGCTCTTTATTTATTTTATGTTACGGATCAATGTTTTATGCAAGTATTTTTACTTTAAAGGTTTCAGAAGTTTTTTTTTTAAGCACGATTGTGCGGCACTCCCGGAGTGCCAACACTTTTTTTCTCTTGTTTTCTCTTGTTTCGATATCGATTCCAATCGCGCCTGTGGAGTTTCGATGGCTAATTTGGTTAGACCTGTTATATAATTAAATATAAAACATTTTAAAAATGTAACTATGCAATTTCTGGTTCATTCTTCTCCATACGAAACTATCTTTTGGAAGGGGCGACTAGAATCAGTTCCATTTTTACAAGAAAATGACGTTTAAAAGTGCCTAATCGAAATAAATTAAGTATTTACACTCATTTCCATAGTAAATTTTGCTCACCTGATATTCATTGTCACACAGGGGGACGTCATTACGTCATTCGCGAGGTTTTTGCTGAAAATCAACGCCATAACCGTAGGTTCGTCCGAAGTTGCGGCATTTCGCTGAGCAATGACCTATTCTTGCACAGATGCGACGCACAGATTAATTGTTCTTGTTATTGTTGTTTGCTTGTTACAGAAAATTTTAATATTTCACTCAGTAATCGGCATTTTGTTTATGTTATGTTTAGAACGTTTGTTGTTTTCATTTGATAATGCAAACAAAATTGTAAATTGTCTTTGGTATCTGGTCTTGACATAAGCAATAGACAACATTTTTCGAACTTCTTATTAGTTTTCGAATATTGAATACGAGGCTTTTGGCTTTTGGTGAATGTGTATTTTATGATTTATATAATTTTTTTTTTTGTGTACTGTGCGTTTATTTAGTGCAGAATAAACAATTTTTCTTTCTTTCTTCTTTATTTGACTTTGGCTTTGGAAATAAACAGTTCCCGGAAAAATATTACCAGTTGATCTAATAAACCGGACATCAAAAATACTGGTATTTCAGCTTCATCCGGTTAGACTGGAAGCCGACCCTATAGTTACATGGTTGAAAAAGTACAATTTTAACAGTTACAATTTTGAAAAACCCCCGACACAAACATTTCCTCATTTCTCTTTCCTACTCCATCACCGGACCCTGTTTACCATCTATCTCTAATCTATCACCTATTCATTGAGACCATTCTAATGAGCCCTAACACGATACCTGTGCTATAAGTTGGTAAGGGAGTTGGGTATCCTGCAAATTCCAGGTGATGCTGCAGCATCAGTTCAAGGTCACTATGTTCTTCTAATATCATTGAAGTAACAGAATACCAAATTTTAAATCAATCAGACCTGTGGAAGATACTCACAACCATTCAACTAAAAAAGAGCTGATAATCTACAAACGGCTGAACCGATTTTGATAAAACATGTCTAAGAACCTTCGCTAGAAAATCTGTTTTCAAATAAAAAATACCGCATTCAAATCGGTTCACTCATATAAGAGCTACGGTGCCACAGACAGATAGCAGTCAAACTTAGAACAATCTTTTTGCGTCGGGGGTTAAAAAGGCTCGGATGAGAGATGATAGGAGGATGATGAAAGCAAATATACTCGTAAAATACTACCAGGCGCACACATGGATTTCTTGGGTTTATATAGAAAAAATTGTGAGGAGAATAACGATAGCCAGGATAGCCTTATAAGAAGCCACACAAAACTAGATACAAGACCTAACACAATTATTAAACCCACAACTCTACCTAACCTCGCAATTAGAAGCAAATCTAATAAAAGAAAAACTCCGAAGTATCTTGTACGCGATAAAATCTCAGAACTTATTAACATGTAACCCTCTTTATTCATTAGTTACAAGCTGGGAGGGCGGAGTGAAATCTACTCCGTGCTGTGGTCAGTATCTTTAAGGGTTGGCACAGTGTCTACCAACGGCATATCAAAACTATTTGTTAAAATAACAATATACTATCCTAACTTAACTGAAACTATTAACAAACTAAAATATGGCGTCGAAATATTCATCCGCATCGCTGTCGACTGGTAATGTGTCCAAGAGCCTGGCGGCATTGCCACGTTGTATGGCAATGCTTAGCCTCTGGCCAAGGCACAAATTAACGCAGATGGGACACTCCGCAAATCATTTAAATAAAAAGCGACTCTTGCTACGACACAAGTGCAATTCAGGTCGCACAGCGCTAATGACGTACAGTTATATTCACCTAGAAGTTGCCTGTTTTTCTATCGCGTGATTCTTAGATTTTCTGACTACGTTACACTCACTGAATTGGCGCAGCAAGACGGGGCCGCCGCGTACTTCTGGCTTCATAAGCTGCGGAGTGCCCTATCTGTATTTATCTGTGGCCAAGGTAAAAGCTAGCCTCTAGGTCACGGGAAGTGTCAACCAGCCGTGAAACCCACATCCAGTAACTGTTTGTTCAACATTTTTGGCATAGTTGATAGGTACTACCCTTAGTAACGTTCGAGATTTTCGTAAACGACAATTGATTAAATTGATCCCATGTATTACTTTAGTCCCACTAAAGTAATACATGGGATCAATTTGTGTCACCTGCGCACTTCAAAGTATTATTATAAGTACATATACTGACCTAAAATAAGGGATCTATGTTCAGAAAATGAATGCATAAAATAAAGGAATATTGAAAACTTGAAATTATTCCGAACAAGAAAAAAGGAATTAGGGAAACGATCACTAAGCTGCGTGGGAAAACGAAGTTCGCTTTGAACTCCTAATAATTTCTTTCAAGTACGAATCCAATTACATCAAAATAGATTCTTTAAACCTGACCTATTCAAACAAGTTTTAATTTCAAGCATTTTGTCAACTGCCAGTTTAATACTGATGATCTAATTTTAAGCTGGTACAGTTTTTTATCAAGTACTTTAGCAGGAGCTTTAGGTTTTTGTTTAAGATTGCGAGTTTTTTTTTTTTTTTAAGAATATGGTCAAGTATGTGTTTATGAAATAACTTTGCGTTTTCCCGAGAATGTTGTATTTTACTTTCTGTCGATCGTGTGTTTACCATTTAACAATTGACTAACTTTTAAAATATCCCAAAAAGTGACAGAGATTATTTCAGAAATGCAATCTTACACTTGCTGGCTTGTCCACGTCCACTATGCTCGAATACCTGCACAATCCTGACATGGCCAATTTTAGCACTGTTCAGGTAGCCACATTTTACTCAAAAATAATTTATATGAACTAGAACAAGAAATGTAACAAGATGGTAAACAAAACATGAAAATCGTCTCGACAGCCCTAGAATAGGTGAATGTTCTGAGACGGCTAGACCACCAGTCCCTTGTAGAATCCCTATACATTCTAATTTCAATGATTCACTTAAAAGTTCATATCAAACGTCAACTGCGAAGTTCATTGTACGCAATGCATACATCAAGTTTTGATGCATTGTGCTTATGATGCAAGCTATTTTGCATTTTACAATTTTGATCGTAGAGCTTGAAGTAGGTTGAATGTGTATATCAATTTATGACGTTTATTCGTTTTGTATGAAAACTGTTTCTTCTAAGAGAGTAGGTACTTTTAAAGTTTAAGAATAAGGAGTAATAAACTGTTGTTTTAAGCTCATATAATTAAATTTATGGCATCTACTGAACTATCTTGTTAGGTCATTAGCACAGCTGTCGGGCCCTCATCATCATCTGCCTGGTCTTTTCTCAACCTTTTTGGGGTCAGCTTCCTATCTAACCAAATGTAAGGCCCTATTAAGTTGAAGACCGTTTGTCCACCGCACCGTGAACAGGACGTCAACGAGAACGAGACGTCGACGCCGAAGTAGCGATACATTTAGGTGAGGGTGGGAGCGAGACAAAACACTGGATATTCTAGTGTAGTAGTAATATGTTACAAGTAGGTACATTATTTATGCACGCACGGTGATGGTGATGCCTGACGATATTTTTTTATGTTATTCAATAATATTTATTCTTATAATTCGTTGTATAGTTGTTTTGTAATTTTAAGTAGGTACTGTTTATTTTATTTTGTTAGGTACCTATTTATTATTTACAAATTACTGAATTGACTTGATTTTCGTTCGTCTTTTTCGGGTGACCACTGAAAATCAGCGCTGTGCTGTGAGTCCCCCATAGTACAGCATCATGCTGAGTGGATGCCTTCTTGTCACAGTCATGACGTGCAGCTGCCGACTATTTCTGTTTTATACTCGTTTGCTCTTGGCTTTGCATGCACGTGTTTCTGTGACAAATAAATATTTTTTTCTTTCTTTCTTTTCATTCTATTTACTATAGCCGTGTAATCTCGTTGCTCGTTGACGTCCCGTCCATGGTGCGGTGGACAAACAGCTTAAGTCTTTTACCGAGTTAAAAACGTTACCAAATAACTTAACCTCTCAAGCCTTGCAAAAAATGCGCGCGACAATCCCTTAAGTGCCACTTCACGCGGCTTATCGCGATGTAATTTGACACGCGCTGACCTTGCTCACAAAAACTGCTGTAGCTTCGTTTCTATTGCGTCAATTTACAATCTGTAAACAGATTCGGGTGTTTGAACAATGGGGGCCACTTATGATAATATCCATAACACTCATACGTTTAGTTATTATTATAAACATCCTATTGAAAATAGAGAACTGGCCGTAAGCCGACTTGTTAATGTATTATGTTAGTTTCTGGCAAAAGTAATGAATTGATTTACGCGAAATTTTGGTAATAATATCATGAATATACAAGTAATCCAATTAGATTTTTTTCTTATTAGTCTTACATACAATATTTTCATAATATTCTAACTCAAACTTCATAGTGCGCGGTGCTGTAATTTTGAATTGCGTAGTTCAATTCGTGATATTGGAAACGATCATACGAGTTATAATGAGCATTATATCATGTATTAAATGTTTCTAGGATATTACCTATACCTTTTTCGACTAATTGCTATCCATGAATCGTAAAAATATGATACGATAATTAGTAAAATACCAAGATGACCTTGACGGATCATTTTATCCGGAAATTTATCTATACTAGTTAGAATCTTATTTGAAAGTAAACATGAATGTAGTGGTTTATCAATTTCTGTACACACATTCCTTATTTATAACCCCTGTAATTAATTCACTTATAGTTACAAAACAAATCTAATATTATTTCATAATAATTCGGCATAATAATTTGATACATTTTACCTACACATCAAAATGCTTCGAAAAATCTTTGAAAAATGGATAAAAATGAATGAACACGCTTCAAATGCATGAAATAATTAATTAGAATTAGTTTTTGCATAGATAATTACCGTTTATAGACACAAAATCATTGAAAAACAATCAACAATAATATATTTATATGGCAAATGTGTAAGACGAAATAACCTAAAAATGTATTGGCTTGAAAATCATTTTTACTATATTGTTTTACGCAAACGATTAGCCAAATACTTGCACAATCCACTATTGTTTCATTATTCATGTACTTACCTAAGTTTTACTAGAAAAATCCATCACAATAACTCACAATAAATAAAACAATAACACAAAGCACGGCCATAAACCACGGAATATCAATGTAAACAAAGGACGCGTTCATATTTTTTTTTTACAGTGTTGGGCACGAAGTTTTTAGTAACTTTTATTGTCTATGGCTTACAAATATTCTTGCCAGTGTAGGAAAAATATTAGCAATCGACTAAGTTCCGTAATTTACGCAAAAATAATATTTTAAGTTGTAGCCAATTGGCAACGCGCGCCGGCTCTTAGAAGTGCCAGCGGTCCTTAACGGTATGGCTCAGAAACTGGCGCTTTTGGGCGATCGCGGTCCTTAAAAGGTTAAATAAATTCTGTAAATAATTCAACAAGTAGCAAGTACCCCTTGCTTATCGTTGCGTCAGTCTTAACACCACCTAATCTGTAATCAACAAACATTTCAGTTACAAAACCCGATTCTTTTACATTCAATTCCGTAAAAATCACATCAAGGTCAAAGGTTTTACTTTTACAATCCCACCTGTTTTCAATTCCACCGAAAATTCGATCCGCACTGGGAACAAAATAAACAAGCTAACGGAATGAGGTTTCTAACACTGTCCTCGTTTATAGATAGTATCAGGCAGGGGTGGAAAACTTTAGGTCTTGAGAGAGGTCAAAGAAAATGTTTGCTCTTGCGAAACAGTGCCCAAGTACTGCTTTTGGCTACTTTGTATTAATTTAATATGTTTTTTTTATTTTTGAAGTGAAAACTTTAGGCACGTTGGGCATTTTTGAGATGGGAAAAAACAATTGAACTCGCGACACCGTTACCGACACCTCATTTTTGTAAACGCGATTGTGCTCTATACGTAGATAAGGTTACGGACCAATGTTCTATACAAGTATTTTTCTTGCACCAAGGCGATCTTGTTGCCACTGTTTATTTTTTATTTTTATGATAGCTTACACTACACTGTCCCACTGCTGAGCAAAGCCCTCCCCCAAATCCTTCCAAGCATCCTTTTCCAAGGCCACCTTCATCCAACCCTTGCGGTACGCGTCTAGGTTGTCTCGCCAGCTCTTCTTGGGCCGGCCTCGGCACCGCCGTTCATCCTCAGGCACCCACCGTGTGGAGACTGTTGCCAAAGGTCACGATGCATGCGGCTGACATGACCCGTCCAATCCCATTTTAGCTTGGCAGGTTAATGTGAGTGTTCTGTCCCAAGCCCGCGGTTCTGAACGCGGCCTTATTTGTCATTTTGAAGTCTGTGGACAGCAGCTGTCACTTTGACTTTGACATAGTTGATTATGGTCCCCGGTTCGTGTTGGCACGTATAAACGTGATGAACTATTGGTTTTTTGGAGTTTGGATCTATTTAATCCAGTTCAATCTTTATTTTGTGGACATAATTTTGAGTAATCCAATCGTAACTTTTGTGATAATCCCAGTTGTTGATTGTAAAACGGGATATTTACCAATTTTGTTGGAAAATCGTTCTTGAGATTGAATTGAATCATTCACATGGCGATTTGAGGTGAAAAGTCGTTTTTGGTGGCGTTTTGGACGGCTCACAAGCCTTGCCATGACCTTGAGTGGATTTCTTGGACAATTGCTGAAAGGTGTCGTCAAGGTGCCACGTGCTGGGAGCTCCCACGCGCGCGTTGGAGGCCCGTTTTGTACACATTTACATGCATAACACATTCCATTGTACTCGCACATACATACAGAGATCGGAACTGGCCCTGATAAGGACCCTCGCCAGGAAGTTTGTAAGTGATATTTAACTTCTGACCCTTGGTATGAAAATTATTGTATTTTTTATTTTGCCTCATTATCATAGATTTTGAACCTGGGTTGGGGTGGAACAGTGAGTATTTTATGTTTATTGCTTAGTTTGCGTTTTATTTGTCCAGAATAACCAATTTTTACCGACCTGGATGGACCGAAGACCTGTGACGTGACCGACTGGATGCGGAAGGCGGAGGAAATAGTGTCCAGCAGTCGACTACGATGAGTTGACCAATTTTTCTTACCCCGTCAATTCTGCTGACATCTCTTTGAGGCGCGCGTGGAACACAACGTGCCGTCGACCCGGGCTTGGTCCTTATCGGACGGCGAGATGGTGATGTGGCTAAGAAGGAATTGAATGCTGAGACGACGGCTAATACAGATTAATATGGTAGAAACTTATGTGAGGAGAGACATAAGGGCAGGAGAATCATGAGGTCAATTAACCAAGGTGGCCAATTCAGATAATGTTTTTTTTTTCTGTGGCATCTTGCAGGTCAACCTAGGAGGTTGTCGGCTGCTTAATCGGACTTTTCTGTGGCTGCCTCAATAAATTAAGGCCTCCAGCCAGGGCATAAAACTTATAAACTACACGCCAAGGGCACCCCCTGTGGAGTACAGACCTCGGCTTAGGGCGTCGCTGGTGTAGGACAGTAAGGGACAGGCTGGATCGGATTCATATTATTATTAGGGGACTTTAAGGCTACAGGCTAAGCGGCGCGGGCTGGCTCGAGCAAGGGTCGGGGCGGAATTCGGATAATGATGGCTAAACTAGCTTTTATAGACTAATCAATGTGCCTCGGCTTTATTGGGATTCGCTTCCAGTCTAACCGGATGTACCTGAATCCAGTATTTTACATGGTTACTATCTGACCTCCACAACCCTGGTCTGGTTGCCAGACGTTTGGGCATCTCGACTTCCCGTAACGACTGTCAAAGATCTACGAATGACAGCCGGTACCAATGGCTTAACGTGCATTCCAAGGCAGAGGCTCTCAAAATATTATGGATGGTCATCCATCCACGAACCGACCGCAGCAAGCGTAGCTTAACCTTCGATTGACACGCGCGGGTTTTATTATTTAGCCATGAGCTTTCATAGACCAGTGATCTATAAACCAGCCCTAGGTTTTTATGGAGCTCCCATCCACCTATCCGCCACCGTTCAATACCAATAAATTTGGACAGTAATCATATTAATACAGTCATAGTGTTTTCGTCAGTTTACACCAAGCGATCGAACTCCAACCGAGTTCGAACAAATTTCGATATTGTGTACCTACTTCTTTATAGTAAGGACATGTATCTGTGTGGTTCATTCCTCAAAAGACCATTTCAGATACTAATCTACATGGTCCTCACATGATCTGACCAAGATAATGTCTGGACTTTAAAAGACCCCTGAATTGGGCATTTTTGAGATGGGATAAAACAATTGAACTCGCGACACCGTTACCGACACCTCATTTTTGTAAGCGCGATTGTGCTCTTTATTTATATTACGTTACGGATCAATGTTCTATGCAAGTATTTTTACTTTAAAGGTTTTGGAAGTATTTTTTTAAATTGTTCAAGTTCTCACTGTCGGCACTCCGGAGTGTCGCTGTTTTTTTTTCATGTGACCTGCTAAAGTGATTCCGATATCAAACTTACAGAATATACAATTTCATTTAATTTCATGTACAAAAGATTCGCCACCTCTGCCTCTGTAGGTTAGAGGCGACATGTTAGACAATTTTACGACAGTTTTACTGCTAGCCGGGAGGCGGAACATGTTTAAAATCCCGCTCTAAATTCGATGTTAAAAATATGAGATAGATTTCTGATTGGATGGAGCTGTTTGTTCACGCGAAATTCCGGGTTGTTAAGAGACCTAAACGATAATAGGATAACAGTAGAGTCTGTGTTTTCATTTGAGTTCTGTTTGATTATTTTCCAAGCTGTAGCTCAAGTCGTTCAAAAGCTACAGCACAGTTTCATATAATCGGGCGTTGAATTAAAATGCTTTACACTAGTGGATGAAATGCTCCCAAGAAAATTTCCAATGTTCTCAAGTCCTTTCCTTAATTAAATCTTGAGTTTTAATATTTCTTTAAAAAAATTGTGAAGATAGCACTTTATTATTTCTTCTCACTAACATCTTCAAACCAATAAACACATAGAAACTCACCAAATTCAAAACCGAACAGTATTCTCTATCGATCGGCAGAACATCTCAATATTACTCCAAAATCACGTGCAAACGAACCCTAACAAAGTCACTGGTCACTTAAAAACTTTAATACCCAAAAAGTCCGTTCACCATCAATTCATTACCAACCGTCTATGCCAGAAAACAGAGTTTAAAATCAATTGGTAGATGTGTAAATACAACAAGTAAGTCGATCGGAAATCTGTTTATAATATTTGGAACGGCAAAGGAGAACAGGTGTACTTTATCGTGACCAAACGCTGGTATAAATTCAGTTTTTTTTATCCAAACTGAGTTATAATGTTTGTAGTGAACTGTAGTGTGTTTTTTGAAGAATAATGGAAAAATATGAATTCTAGAAAGTAATATTTTTAGGGATAACGATATTATGAAAGAAGTACTACACACTATGGCACTCTAGTAAGCGAAAGATTTGGTGAATAAACCAATTAATCTTTAAAAATTTGAAGATTGAAAAAAAAACTGTAAAGCTACGGTTTCTTAAAACTACGATAGTCGCCACATATCGTCCGTAATTTACGGGCGATGACGTCTCTGAAATGTTATTTAGGAAGGTATGTTGGTGTTGAGAGAGCGTTTTTTGACACCGTCATGTCACCGTCATTGCGACCGTTATGTGGCGGCCACCGATCGTCTAGAAAACCGTAGCATTACCGGGACTTCTTGCTGTAAAAAATAATATTGTAAATGGGAATAGTTCCCGACAAATAGTATCACTTACATCTCCGGTACTTTGCAAATATTCTAGCTAGAAGAATTGAACACGAGCGAGAAAGTACCGCGAGTGGCGCTATCGGTATTGTAGTGTCAACTGAAACTAATGGCCAATTTCCTTTAGTAGACTTACAACTCGAGCAGAATGACAAGCACCTGATTAACCTGCTTTACTTGGAACCTCCTGTTTAGCGGGATTACAGAAGTAGGGTAGAATTTGTACTTCGGGTACCTGACATTTTGTCGGGTTATCATTGAGTGTTATGGTGGTACTGTTGAAAATAATGTGTCGAATTCAGTACATTCAGGAATATTGCCTTGTCTTGCTGCCTGCACATTCAGATAGTATGTTCTGTTCCAAAAGTATTTGAAGAAAATGTAAACAAACGGATGAGAAAACGAAAATGTTGATGCCAATTTGTAGTGCCACATACAAATTAAATGCTTTGATTTGATTATTTGAATACTTTAAGCCGAAATTCTTATTTAAATCACCTTAAACATGTTTATCATTTGACAATTGAGGTTCATCTTAATTTTCGTAAATATTATTTCAAGATTACAAAACAAAACTCAAAACAAAAATTGTGAGCAAAAGTGTTGAGATTTAAATTTGAAACGTCTAACTACAGATTAATTACTAAGTTGCTTTGGTGAATGATAGCGTAAGAATTTAATCTGAACAGCCCTGTTTACACTTTCGTCAGATAATTTAGGAACAGAATATAAACACGACTACAGACGACATATGTCATCAAGTTTTACAAAAATACTGTCACATATGAATTGTCATGGGGTTCATGCACAGTGTTTTGGTTACTAACAAAAGGCTTTCTGTTTTGATCAATTCCGTTTTGACATATCCATCAGACTGTAAAAATACATTCAACCTTAATTATATTTTTCTAGCAAAGCACACCTGAACTATAGCTTTGGAAGAATAATAGGTACACGTCTTAGCACCCCCACGTACTACGCTCACGGAAAATTCGTGTGGGAGCGGGCAGCATTGCAGATGTTGGAACAAATCCCTGAAGAAAAATCTCTTTGGTACATCGCAGGAATAAAATTGAAGATGGAGTCCAAATGTTGAGTTATGTTCATTGGTTCTAGTAATGGGAATATTGTTTGGCTTGGTATAACTATACTAATGAGGAGGCTTTTGAAAGTAGATATAACAAGTATCAACAAAAAAAACATTAATTCATTGGCATCTTTCGATGTCTCATGAGATAGGTTTTATTTTACTTTCAGGCGCTATGTTATGAGTGGTTGATTATTACGGGGCTCAGGCATAGAAGCGGGGTTCGAGATTTCATTTTTGGGAGCAGCACATCTTAGTATGTAAGTGCAAACACAGCAGTGGCCCCAAACTCAACTTGTTCAATAATAACTTTAGCTTGTATTTTGTAAGCATTTGGGTACATTTTTATTTAGCAGTCCCAAACGTGACGAGAAGACAAGTCAAAAATTACATGTACTTAATGACCTTGTTGATGTTCTTCAGAAAGTTCAAGTGCGTAGTACTCGCAACCGGCGTGCGTGTATGACCAAATGTATGAACGTAAATAAAGCATAAAGAGCATGTAAGGATCGTAGCCGGTGGTGTTCGGTAGTTTCTGCCTACATGGTGTTTTATATAATATGAGTCAAAAAAGGAGTGTGAGAAAATTCATGGGTAGATGAACTACGAAGGCACAATTAATCTGGCGGAAACCAACAAATAGAATGTAACGTAGCCCGAGAGATGTCAAAGCAAGACTTTGATAGATCGATTTGATTGACTGATACCCAAAACATCATAGTGAATGGAACGGTGAATGTTTACAGTTTATCCACAAAGTGTAGTGTACCATTAATTAATGTCTAATGTAGCGTAGTAAACAGTTTTGGAAGCAAAGGCCCGATTTTACACTTATCACTTATCTTTATTTATTAACACGCTTTTATTAGGTCGACCTGTATGTAACTAACTATGTAATGGAATCTAAGGTAACTAATTTAACCATCTTCCAAGGGTCGTAGCGTAATGAAAATTGGCAGCTGTACGTAGTTCTAATGACAATACAATAATATGGTACTGTTGAACTGATCTGATGATGGAGCCAGAAGATATGAACTGGAACTTCGTGATGGAAAATCGTATCATAGCTGTTTTGGATTTTTTTGAAAAGTCTTGTAATGAACTTTGACCACGATTAGGTTTCAAGGTCTGATTATGAAGCCGGAAGATAGGCACTGGCATTCCATGATGGAATATCGTATCACAGTCGTGTTTGCACTTGTGAGAAAGGCCACGTAATGGACTTAGAACACGATCATGACCACGATTAGTTTTTTTGTTTTTACGTGCATTTATAAAAGCGTGTTTTTGTAGTGTTTTTTAAACTATTAATTTTTTTTATAAAATTGGGTTTGTTTTAATTTCCAGCCTAATTAAATAAGTACCTGGGCGAAAGGCTCTGCTCTGGTAAAAATAGAGAATGCTCATTTAATAGTTTATGATAATTCCATGCTGCCATTTCATTATTCTAAGGTAGCCATCTTGTTCTAAACTTTGGGCGACCGAGCTCTGCTCGGTTGAAAATACGGAGAAAACGATTTTTCTAGTTAAGAGACCTAGTTAGATCGGGTTTTCGCCCCCGTAATTTGCAACTTTCATCGAAATCGTTAGAGCCGTTTTCGAGAACGTGATTACAAATGTATATACATATATACAAATATTGCTTATTTAATAGTATAGGATAGGATTAGGCTGGCAATTATATTAGTATTAGTGTGGTAATTATTGTCATCCTATAAGTGTCACAAAACAGATGGGCCAGGATCGCCGTCATCAGGCACCCACTGGCCTGATGACGGGCATCGCGATCGGGGCAGGCCTAAAAAGCGCTGGCGTGACGATCTGGACTCATTCCTGACCAACTGGCCGGAGAAGGCACAACATAAGGAAGATTGGAAAAGTATTTGGATACTTTTGACCTTTGCCCAGCAGTGGGACAAAATAGGTCAGCAAAAAAAAACTTTTTCATTGTGGTTTTTGAGTTATTTGGCATGGTTCCCGTAAGACCAAACACACCTTAACTGTGTGGCTGTCCTAGGGTTCTGACTGATAATGGTCAGTAAAGCAGGCAGCTTATCTTTTCTGTTCACAACAAAAACTGCCTTGACCGTAAATTGCAATTGTTATTAGAAAGCATAAAACTAATATGCACTGTATTCAGGCCAATGTAATTAAATTACGATGTTTAATCGATGTGTTAATTATTTATCATGTAAAATCGTAATTATCAACATATCACATTTGTATAGCAGTTACATTGTATTCAAATATAAACTATTAATTCACAAAATTTAATTACAAAGCGTTAATAACTAAAACCAAACAAATAACGCCAAATTCTAACAACACTAGGGAATTTCCGTCATAAATTCATAATTATTTCGGTGGCAACACTTAATATTAATGGGGAGCGACTGTTTCTCTAATTGAAGCGTATAGCTGGAACTATAAATATAAATTTTATAGTTATTTTATGGCAGTAGGCCATATATGAAAATATCGTGAGTAAACCGAATGAACCGTTTCCTTTAAATGTATTTTTGTGGGTATTTTCAGAGCCGTGTAAATGATTTAGCGATGGGAGTTTAAAGTGGTTGAATTTAGACGTTACAGCTCCATTTGTAGGTGTGGAAAATTTATTTGGCCGAACATAATATTCGTAAAGGTTCAAGGGTTAACCAGCTAAGGAAGGTGGTCGAATCTGCATAGCCTTTTCCCAATTATGTTGGGGTCGGCTTCCAGTCTAACCGAATGAAAGAAAGAAAAGAAAATTCGTTTATTTGCGGTAAACATGACGCAAAGAAAGATTGAAAAAACACGTAAATAACTAATTGGGGGAAAATATGCGTCACATCCACGAAAAACGGCCATCGGTCAGCATAATACTGCGACCTCATGCGAGACAGAGCCCCAGCACTGGTTTTCAGCGACAGCCGGCGCTGACGTGATGACATCAACCGGTGCAGCATATTGTGAAATAACAAATAAAAAAATAAAATAAATACAATACTTAGTCCTAAATGTTTATACAAATATAATATTTAAAATGGCAACATTTTGTTGAGTCGGCGACTCACGCGCCGCAGACTTATTGCAATCTGTGCGCGTACCTGTCATAAAACTATTTGCTTATGCAGCTGAATACCTGTATTTTACATGAAGTGATTGCCTATCTGACCTAAGAATGACCGAGGCACGGAGGCGTCTCGATATGTAATGGATGGTCACCCATCCACAAACCGACCACGGCAAGTGTAGCTTAACCACACAGCCTCTGATCGACCCGTGCGGCTGTTATTATTTAGCCTCAAGCTAAGGAAGGTGATAAAAGCTCGATTTTTGAACGTGATATTTCTGACACCATTAAAAATAATGTGGTCTTTAGAGACTTAATCTATACCTACTTACGGCTTAATTTTAAGTTACCCTATAAAAGCACTTTTACAGCGCGTTTTTCAGCACAAAATTCTTCCGTGTGTTACTAATATGGATTATAACGAGCCCCGACGTAGAGCATTAACAAACACACTGTATTCACGCAAAATTTATACAGCCTGTATCAAAGGGGCGTGAAACGTGGAATATTGAGTTTACTACATATATTGAGATGTAGGGGGCTTAGCGCGAGTAATACTTGTGAATACGTTTCTAGTATTTGAACTCCATCATCATCATTCGATATGTCTCGAGTACGAACCCAAGGCACGCACCTCTGACTTTTCGTATTAATGTGCGTATTCTCAAACTCAAAGCATTTAATTCAATTAAACCATTTACAGGCACTTTTGAATTGTCAAGGAATCGGTCAGTCAGAAATAGGTATGAAGCTAGTTGCCCATTTCAAAGCGTAGTAGGTACCTATGGAGAAGAACGGGCAAGAAACTACACGGACAATAAAAAAAATTCAAATAAAATAAAAATAAGCCCTGGCAGCTAAGAGATGACCAGTCCCAACTGACGGCGCCCGTTCACGAACATGACGCCTGGATTATACCATTGTATAATTATCACTCGCTTCATAAACGGTGAAGGAAAACATTGTGAAGAAACCGGCATGCTTGAGAGATATTTCTCGACAGCATATGAAGCCAAGTCACAGGCCCATTGGCGGCATAAAAACTGACACCAGGTTAGTCACTAACCACACGAAAGAAAGGAAGATCATCATACATTCAGCCGAAAGACGTCCACTGCTGGACATAGGCCTTCCCCAAACACCGCCACTTCGACCGATTCTGTGATTCCCGCATCCAGCGGATTTCTGCAGCCTTCACAAGGTCATTAGTCAAGGTTATTTGAACTTATTTTCAGAATATTATTGTTATTGTATTTATTTGTATAGTTAGTTAGTGATTTAATTTAGTACAGATTTAAATATGTAGTTAGTCGTGTAATAATTGTATTTAATAAGCAATTTAATGTTAATACATTTCGCAAAAAAGATGTGCTCTTAAACAGTTAAGTAAGAAAGTTAAATTTTCGTTTTCTCCGTATTTTCACCCGAGCAGAGCTCGGTCGCCCAAAGTTTAGAACAAGTAATTGAATAATGACATGAGAGTAATGACATTAGAATAATGACATGGCAGCATGGAATTAGTATGTACTAAACAAAGATTAGTATGTACTTTGCTATACTATTAAATGAGCATTCTCTATTTTCACCACAGCAGAGTTCGGTCGCCCAGGTACTGTGTTATGATATGACTATTGATATATTCTTGTTATGCAATGTAGAAACAAATGTTTTTATGATATTGTGGACTACACGTTATTTTGACAGAAGAGCTAGCCGTAAAAACAAGTGTAACGTTTGTTTTTACTGCGGATGTCCATATTGTCTATAATACTCTCTAGGTTTTATCTTAACATACTATTACGAATTAATGCCCACAAAAACAAGAAAAACACATTAAAAAGTCATATATTTGGCCCAACACTTTTCTCAGAAAATATTAAGCGTTCCCTATTACTTCTCCCGTATTGTGGGGTAACCAACTACATATAACATATACTGCCAGCAATTATACCACTGATAATCGCTTCGTGCGACCGACTATCGCTATGAAATATTTTCACTTAGCGTTCTAACTTGGCTACTGGAAGAAAAAAGCTTCCACGATTTCTTTGACTTAGTGGTCTAAACTTCGACTGATGTTGAAGTTTGTCTTTAATGATGGCTAGGAATCTTAGCAGTATAATCTTGAGTTGATATTTCTGATGTGTGTCTGTATTTGTGTGAAAAGATAAGTATAGTCGTATCAAGGACATTTCTTTGGGCTACATTTCCATGCAACGTGTAATGTTAAATGCGTAAAATCTCAGACACCCCAACTGATTTTTAATTCAATTGACCTATTTCAGAGAGAAAAAAATCATTAAAAAATTGTAAAGGTTTTATGTGCTGTTTTAGTTCGTAAGATTCGTATTTGCATTGAAATAAAAGCTATTATTATCCCGCGTATGAGAAAATTTAAATTGGTCGACAACAATTTGTTTACTTACCCATTTTGGCGGGTTTGCGCATGTGATGACTTGACATATTAATAAATAGACACGGCAACGTTTTTAATGAAGATTTTTTGAAAAATGTGACTTTATATTAAAAAGTGGTTCAATTGATTCCGCTCGTTATTTTGATCAAACTATTTTCAGGATTTGCACATTTAACGTTACACTTCTTTTTTTTTTTGTACCTTATATAGCGCATAACTTGAAAAAGGCTGAACCGATTTGGATTTTTTTTGTTTTGAAGTCGTCGTAATAATCCGAATCAGGTTCTTAAGGACAGATAAATTGGAAAAGCTGCCGAGAAAAATTCGAGAACGTATTACTTACAATAAATAATTGTGTAAAAAACAGACTCTACGGATGAAAAGACTTCTTACTTAAAATCCCATCCCATTTTTAAAAGTAAAATTCACATCTTATTTACAAACAGAGGACCCAACGAAGCGGAAACCAAATTCTATTCAACAGCGGAAAAAAAAATCTCTGCGAAATCTCTTGAACAAAAATCCCCGAAGTTGTGCAACCTTCTTATAAAACGGAACAGGCACTCCGCCAAGATAACGCTTTATGCAGAAAAACACTTAAAAAATAATAATAGCTTGAAAAGTTTCCACTTCGCTCGTTCACTTACAGCGCTATTACACTCAAGTGCCACTTGAGTTAATATACGATTACAAGTTAACATCTGCAATCTTGGAAGAGACACTAATTAGTTTTGCCCTTTATTACAGTTTTTGGTATCTCAAGAGAGAGACTATGTCTCGGTCTCAGCAAAGTTTTTTTTTTTGTGACGGAACTTGTTTTTTTCCTTGTTTTGTGTACTTTTAAGTCATGTTCTTTGCATAATATACGATTACACCGACCGATTACCTGTAATCTTGGAAGAGACACTAATTCGGTTTTGAGTTGTGCTTTGGTACCATTTTCTGGTATCTCTAGAAACTTAGGTCTCGGTTTCAGCAAAGTATTTTTTGTGAGATGGAACTTATTGTTCCTTGTTTTGTGGAATTCTAAGTCATGTTGTATGCGTTATATTATGTAAGATTACAACTTAATATCTGCAATCATTAACGAGGGTACTAATTAGTTTTAGAGTTGCCCTATCAAAAACGAATCTATTTTTTGGTACAAGTAGTGTGTCCTTGAAGTTTCTTGCCCGTCTTGGAATGGGCAACTAGCTTCAACTTTCTGACTTACTAACCGACTCTTTGTCAGTTCAAAAGTGCCTATAAATGGCTTAATTGAAATAAATGCTTTGAGTTTAAGTTTGAGGTATCTCTGGAGACAAAGATGGATTCATTCGAAAAAATATTTTGAAAGGCAGTTTCTTTACGACCTTCATTGTTAATACAGACATTCAAAGGACTACCTTGTGGTAAGGCAGTGAAAGATGATAATAAAACAATAAAGTGACGTAAGGTCATCCTTCTTTTGGTGAAAAAGAGCAAGTAATATACATATAGTTAAGAAAGGTAAGGGTCCCTTCTGTCTGCCTAACCCTTCGGGAATTACACGCGTGATGTTGTGGTTGTGTTTATGTTATTCTAGCAGGAAATTCTACTTGTATTACCTACTGCAATGTCGTTCTTCATCAACAAATCTCGCAAAAAAAAAGCATAATTTAGAACTATCCAACGAAAGGCTAAGTAATAACAGCCGCACGGGACGATCCATCAGGTTAAGCTACGCTTGCAGGGGCTGCTCCGTGGATGGGTGACCATCTTTACATACTGAGACTCCTCCGTGCCTCGGAAAGCATGTTAAGCCGTTGGTCCCGGGTGTCATTCGTGGATCTTTGACAATTGTTACGGGTCAGAAGCCCGAAAGTCACAACCAATGACAACCAGTCTTCCCAAGAAGTATCGTATTACCCAGTTACTGGGTTGTGGAGGTCAGATAGGCAGTAGCTCCATGTGAAATACTGGTATTCAGCTGTATCCGGTTAAACTGGAGGCCGACCTCAACATAGTTGAGAAAAGGCTAGGCTGATAGATTTTTTTGCGTTTCCTTACTAATAACTCCCTGAATGCAGTGTTGTACGTTACAATCATATAAGTATTAAGGTACTTCGAAAATACAGTTTCAGTCGTTAGCAACCTACTGCCGCCGTCGCAATATCGGCCACTTGCAAAAACCACTGAGTGGCTTTGCGTGGTACAGCACGATAAAAGGATAAACCACTCCACTTTTAATTCCCTGGTCAGTGTAGGCTTTGTACTCGTATTATACCGGAATATTCTTGCATAACTTAGCACTGAAAAAACAGATGATGAAAAAGTCGGAACGAAAATAGGCATGGATTTGTACCGTGTTGGATATTCGGATCATTATGGTCTGGTAGTCCAGGAGGAGACGCCCTGGGCGTCGGGAATCACGAGCCGATTTCCGGCCACCGTAGGCACGGGCTTGCGGACGGTGAGCAATGGGTAGCTCGCCGCCCGATAAAGACCAGGCCCGGGTCGACGGTGCGTTGTGTTCCACGCGCGCCTCAGAGATGTCAGCAGAATTGACGGGGTCCGCTAGGGCCGATGCCTGCCGGGGGTGCGAAGAAAACCGATAGGGAAATCGTGGCCCCCGGCAACAGGGCAACCGAAGGAACACGGGTGGGTTTTAGTCAGTAAGAGTCTGACACGCCCTCCCGCTCCGCCCAGAGCGGGAGAAGATATTTGATAATTTCCCACCCAAAAAAAAAGGCATGTCACTATTTATTGTATAGTCAACCCCGTTATTGACTTACCACCTTTTTTTTTTTTTTTTTTGGTATTAAATAAATTGGTAGTGTCTATTGATCGGTCCGGTACATTGAACTAAAATTAGTAAAAAACCGGCTAAGTGCGTGTTGGACCACGCATAATAAAAGATTCCGTAGTACACTCGACTCTAATAAAAATTTATACTTTAAAGCTGTACTTTAAATATTACCTTGATCCCTGAATCGAAAAATAGTTTTTACAGACCCGCAGCATTTTTGAACAGCCTATACTATAACTCGACCTATACTTAAAAAAATTACAGTCTCAACTGTTTTAATTTTTCTTTTTATCCGGCTTCTTGCTCAACCAGAGCATAGACTAGAGCACAAGAGGGCCTCGTGAAATGTACCTCGCCCACATCAAATTTAGGTCTTGCCTCGCCACTGCCTACGCCCTACGCGGTTGATTATGACGGCCAATAATGTGGTCAGTATGAATAGACTATTAATTTTCGTACAAATTAGCACTCGTCCACGTGGTGTGGTTGTGGTACGTGGGATCGGGCCCTTACTCTTGATAATGGTCAACATTCATATCACAAACAAATCGACCGTGCGTCTGGTAAAGTGGCTTCTGATTTTTTTTTAAGTTTATTTTATCGTAATAGCAAGGTTCAGACAATTGCACCCGATAGTGGCGATACAAGACTCGATAACTACAATGCCTTTTGTACACGGTTTCTTTACGGTACGGCGTATAAACCGCGCCGTAAAAAAAAACATGCTTTTCTACAAGCTTCCATTGTGATCCACACAACACTGACGACCTACACACGGCGAATAAAAAAACGTGGGTGTATAAAGGGCCTTAAATACGATTGAAGTAATGTATGTACACAATAGTATACTTTATCAAGCATTCTTCTATCTACTTAAGACAATTCCAATGTTATGTTGTGCACACAAGCCGTCTACTTAAACATTTGAATTAGAAAAGGCCACTCCACTATATCTCTTTCACTTTCATACGTACGTGCAAGCGAGAGGCAAATAACAATAACAATAGTGCCCCCATTTCTAAACCCATTCTCATTGTACTTTACAAATCTTGACTTCTAATACCTAATGAAAGTTGCAAGGTATTAGAATATGAACGTAGACGGGGCGAGTCCATTAGTGGACGACTGTACCTACCCTATATCGATGTTTAAGTATCGGACCACTCCACCGAATGGTATCGAGACTTCGATAATGTCCCCTCCCTATTCTTTACTTATTAATATTCTCGCATCAATGGTACTGTCATTAATTGTTGATGAATGTTTTGATGAGAGGGACGTAACTATGGTGATTCTATTCCATAAATAATAATAATAATACCAGCTTATTATTATCCCAGTACAGGACAAAGGGCTTCTTCTCATACAGAGAAGGCACAATCATTGATCACCACGCTTGCCCAAGACGGGCTGGCGATTTCAGACTTATATTAACTAAGTTTCCTCACGATGTTTTTTATCTCCAAGATAAATTCAGAAATGACATATGAATTGGAAAAAGTCACATTGGTGCTTGCCAGGATTTAAACCCACAACTTCGCGCATGACTTGAGGCCTTCACCACTGGGCTATCACGTCTAATCATTAATAAGACAACAGTTAAACTTGTCATTACAATTTGCCAAACTATACTCATTACCTACAATCATTAAGCGACCATTGGCCTACTTTACCAACCACCTTTAGTCTATTACATTGAACGATCTAACGACTATCCAATTGAAACTTAGGTTCAGGTAAACACCTTCCCATCGTAGGTAGGAATGTATTCCTAGATCTACTCAATTTAAAACAACTTGCCTATAAGGGGTGCTACCCTCTAGTTCGGGTCGACACGTTCGATTCCGCAGCATTTTTGTTGAACAACAATGCTGATCCGAAGCAATTACTACATATTCGTGTTGCATTCGGCTCGTGCCAATCGGCAAATTCCGTTCGGCATCTAGCATAATCAGCCTAAATTGTTCCCACTGCTGGGACACAGGCCTCCTCTCGGTGAGAGGGATTGGACCGTAATCCACCAGTGCGGGTTGGTAGATGTCACATGTCTTCGAACTTTTGGTTTTAGGATAGGTATGCCGGTTTCCTCGCGATGTTTTCCTTCACCTTTTTGAGCATCCTTTTTCGGCATCTACCCTCGCTGAATCATGTTTGGATTGGCTCGACAGAATTCGAGCTAAGCCAAGCGGCTTTTTTCCGAACATGAATCTAAATATATTCGACTTTGCCGCTCAGCTTTGCCGAATAATGCCGACCCGAAGCTATGTGTAGCACCCCTAAAAAACTACAACTAAATTAGATCTGGCTGACTGTGTCTTGGGACTTGGAATCTAGAATTCTAGGCTGAATTAAGAACAGGCATAAGCGAGACTCGCATACTTTCATACATTTTATATGAGATTTTATTCAAGTTTCGTATTTTTACTGATGTAACAGCCATATTTGTTTTTATTTAGTTCAATGTGACACTGAACGAGACACAATAGAGTTATATTGTTATAATGTCTATGGGCGTTTAAAGTCCCTCAAAGTGTTAAAATAGGAGAAAGATTAATGAATGAGACGTCTTCTTTACAAAACATACATCTTAAATGGAAATAACTTTTCAAAAGCTTCACGTTTCTTTAATACAGACTATAAAGATTTAATCATGAATTCTGAATTTGTTTGAAACAAAACACACCCAATCTTAAGGGACATGCAACTTCTGAAGTACTTACATCAAGCTTTTAAAAATGATGTTTTTATTTAAGCTAAAATTCCCCTACGCGAGTGACAAACATGTTCACACATGTATAGGCGCGGCGCACATAGCGACAATATTAATTTCTGCTATGGCGTGATGACGTCGTCTCACCATGACGCGGCTCTTGAATCAGGAGGGGCGCAGACGTTGCGTTTATTTGTATTTTTTTTGCATTATTAACACGAGTTTTAAATTTGGGTTTGGATTCTTGCAGAATTTGCCTTGACGTAAAATTGAAGAATCACTTTTATATCAACGCAATTTCTTTATTCTATCATGAAACTCACTATCGAGTTAAGTTTCCTACTATATTCACTATTAAATGGAGTTTTAACTTAAGTTTCAACCAACTGTTCAAATAATTGAAAAGGATATTCAAGAAGTTTCTGATTATCGTGACGTACGACCACATAACAATCATATGACGATGGCATGACGCGATAACTATGTTTAAACTTCATTACATGATATAAAAACGTAAACTAAATTAAATTCCATATATGTATGTAGTTGTTACGTATTCACACACTTTAACAATGAGTAACATTTACAATTTAATTTAATTTGATTTTAATTGATTTTATTTTATTTGACATTATTTGATTTTATTTGTAAAATTTCTATTAATTTATGTTTGGCAATGAGTGTTATTTACCTGAAATAAATGAATTTATTACTTATTATAAGCACCAGATTTCATTTTATTTTGAATATTAACACCGCAAAACACTAATAATCTTGCATCAACATTTTTTACCACACGATGTAGCAATTTTGTGTCATTGGATTCGTTGCCATGGTTACCGCTTTGTTCCGACTGATTTGTTATTTTGACACCTGTCAAGAATAACCTATTCAATCAGTTGAACAATAATTGCAGACACAGAAGATTGTTCTACATCAAGTTTTAACAAATAAAATCAATCGATTACACAGTAGTCTACAGTCTAACGAAGGCCAAGCAGAACTTGCAACACAGCATAGTTTAATACATCGCAATACAGCTCGGAGCAAAGCGCCTTGTGAGTGATCCAAATTGCTGTACGATTCCAAAAGGCCAATCGGCCAAACATGTTCCCTTCAAGTGTTCGCAATGAATAAGGTTGTATACACATTGGTCAATACGCTTTAACTGATCGAATACACTTTAAAAAAACAGTGGCAATCCGGGAGTGCCGACGGAAGTGAAAACTTGAACAAGATCGCCTTGGTGGAAGAAAAATACTTGTATAGAACATTGGTCCGTAACCTTATCTAAATAAAGAACACAATCGCGTTTACAAAAAAAAAATACTTCCAAAACCTTTAAAGTTAAAATACTTGCATAGAACATTGATCCGTAACGTAATATAAATAAAGAGCACAATCGCCTTTACAAAAATGAGGTGTCGGTAGCGGTGTCGCGAGTTCAATTGTTTTTTACCATCTCAAAAATGCCAAACGCGCCTGAAGAATATCTCACTTCGAAAATCCAGGTGATACACAAGATTTTTGGTGAGGTAAGTTCGCCAATCCGAGTCGATATCGGAGTCTGGATTTTGTGCCCGGTTGATGACAATAGGCTCACCCCCTTTTACATGGAACTCCAGCATAACTGACGAAATGTGGGTGTAAGTACCACAGGGCATCCTCTGCCAACCCTTCGAGGATTACAGGGGTGATGTTATGATATGTTATGTTCGGCAATAAAATCCATCCACATGCGATGCTTGTAAGCAAATATTTTGGCATATACCCTCTAGTTGTCACGGGAGTAAAATAAATGTAAAACAAGTCATGCTAAAATATTATCAACGATAAAGATACCTATAAGCTAGATTCATTGCAAGTAAAGACTGGCAGCATTAAAAAACTACCTCGAAATGAGTAACTGAACACTCTTCAGAAGAAATACTCACTCTTCTTGACTCTTCTTTTTGAAGAGTGTTTTGCTGTTACATGACGAGTTGTGAACAAATGTAAATGAACCTTTATACGGGCTATCGATCACTGAGATCGATTGCGTTCCAAGTCTGTATCAATAGCAATGAGGGTATTATGGCCAACCGTATGTTCGAGAAGTTACTGTCCTGGATATTGTGAGACAGCAGCACAAAATGTGAACCTATATATTATATTGGTACTGTAGCGGTTACACTGCCACATACGAGCTACGCATCAAAAAGACATGACGTCACACAAATCCTGCATCGCGCAATTAGAGTTTACCGCGCGAACGACATAAATATAAGACTATCCAACATCAACCATTGGACAGTTGCCCGCCAGACACAACACCCGTCTGGTCGGAGGATCCTCCCTTGTCTATAGAGGATAACTTTACACCCTGTTCCTCATACCTCTAAAGTACGTTGTAGTAAATAATACTGTTCATGGTAAATAAATACGTGTAGATACATATACGAACCACGAACCGTAAAATGTATAGAAAAAAAATAATGAATTCTTTTTGGACTATACTGTTACTTACTTTAAACAGAGTATTAAAATAATAGTAAAACGTCATTAGTTGTCAAATTCATTGTTAAAAATAATTATTAGCTGAAAAAATATAGCATTAATAATAGGGATCTTCGGAAAGCTCTAAACCTAAAGGCTCATCGTATAAAAACGTAATGTTTGCGCCCAATCTTAAACCATGTCGCGTATGACACTTAATTAAATTACGCTCACTGCGCCCGCGAGTTATAAATCATTGGGGTTTTATCCTAGAGCGGAAGAAATAACAATAAAATGTACTTGTAATATTTTAAAATTAATTATCTTAAAGGACCGGTTATTGAAATCCCAATGTTGGCAGTAAGGGTTTAGAATAGAATAGTTCTTTATTTGCACAGAAAGTAGGTACAAGTTACAGCTGTTAAGTTAAAAAATTATCCATAAACTAACTACCTTAACTAAGGCATGCAAACAGTTTAAGTTAAAATGATAAAGACTCCCTCAATATTAACACAATAAAATATCATATCATATCAATACAAGTTTACCATGTCAAGATGAAATTCAAATAAGCAAAACAATTACAATTAATTTGAAAAAAGCAATACAATACATAATGTCAAGTTTATAAATTCGTCAAGTTCGAGGTCAATATAGTAAAATTTAAAAAAAAATTACAAAAAGAAACAACCGACTTCCAAAAAACACTACAAAGTGAAAAATAACTTTAATTTCGGAAGTCGGTGTCTTTGGTTTTAAATTTTCGTTTTTGTCACCGACTTCCGAAATTAAAGTCGGTTGTTTTTTTTTTGTAAAAAGTTTTTATTTTTCACTTTTTAGTTGTGGTACCTACCCCACACAAATTCGAAAACCACTACCTGCTATGTAAATAACAGTGTCAGGAACTTATCATATCATCCACATACTAAGTGGGAAAAAGTACGTATTATTGAAGCTAACTAAAAACTATCAAAGCAAAGTTATTAAAATTTATATGGGACCACCTCGAGAGCATACCCTTTCAAACAAAAAATAATTTTCAAAATCGGTCCACAATTGACGGAGAAATCGGTGGACATACATAAAAAAAAACAAAAAAGCGACGAACATAACCTCCTCCTTTTTGAAAGTCGGTTAAACATGATTTAGTACAAGTCAGGAGTACAGAGATGTCATATTATCAATTTAAATTCTTATCGGTCAAAAAATCGCCAATTGAGAAATAACATTTATTAATTAATAGACCAACAGGTACAGTATTTCTATTTTCTTAATTTCCCTCGGGAATTATCGTATTTCCGAACACAAACGAATGCTAATTTCCATGTCCATCAATTATTAGATTTACCGTGTATAATAATTTGAATTCAGAACTAAGTACTTTGTTGTTGTTTTGTTTTTATTTCCCTGTGAACTATATAGAGTTATAAAACTATTTTCATGCGTGCGACTTTAGCAGCTTTCCTCCCATTTTTAAATAAATTACATTAAGTTAAAAGAGTATTAACAACTCTATATACTTCCAAGTCGATTGAGGGTGTCCAGTCTGCACCAAGTGCAAAAGGCAACTGATAGAAATGCGGCGACTGACGAAACACGCAGTTTGCCAAGGGACATTAAGAAAATAGAAAAACTGTAGATATTTATGTTTGTTTTAAATAATTTATGGTTTTAGCAAAAAAAATAAGTTCATACATACATAATATCACGCCTATATTTCCCGAAGGGTTAGGCAGACTTGTACCTACAGTACACCCACATCTCGCCAGTTATGTTTAGGTTCCATGTAATAGAGGGCGAGTCAAATCCTTATAATTTTTTTTTTACAAAATGTACATCCGACTTCCAAACTACAAAGTGAAAAATAGCTTTAATTTCTGAAGTCGGTGTCTTTAGATCAGTATTTTAGTTTTTTGACACCGACTTCTGAAACTAAAGTTATTTTTCACTTTGTAGTTTGGAAGTCGGTTGTACTTTTTGTAAAAAAGTTTTTATTTCTCGCTTTTCAGTGGGTCAATTTGTAATTTATCTAAGTTACATTAGCCTAATGCCAACTGCTTATCACTTTTTACAAAATATTGCTTTTCCCGATTCAGGGACGCTCATCGTTGAGGAGTTCTCCTGGTACTTTACCATCAGCTCCACTTCTCCATATGCATTGTGACGAGCATAAATTGCATTGCAACCATATTAAAGTAATCGAATCGCAACCCGTGAAATATTTATTATTGAGTAGTTCCGGTGGCTATTTGTGGTCTTCATCATCAGTTCCACTTAACTAAATGGTGCTTTCCAAGAGCAACTGCACGAGTTACTATAAAAAATATCCAAATCGCTATAGGTTTGCCTGTAATATTTGAAGAGTTCCCTCGATTTCTCTGGGATGCCATCATCAGATCCTAGTTTCCTTATCATGGTACCACCCTTGGAATATCTCCTTTCCAACGAAAAAAGAATCATCAAAATCGGTTAATAAACGACGAAGTCATCCGCGAACACACATTAAAAAAAATATAAATATACGGTCGAATTGAGTAACCTCCTTTTTTTGAAGTCAGTTAAATAAATCGTTGACATCGTGTTTAGCAATTCAAAAGAAAATCCACCACCTCTAGATCCTCGTCAATCGACGCCAAAGTTTCTCAAAGTGGTCCAAGCAAAGGTATGCTCCTGAAACCTAAAACCAACGATCTCATCAGAAATTACCAAGTTTATTCACGGGTCTCAAAAGTTTGGAAACCGCAGTCAAGGTAGTCACCGAACATACATTGTTTCACTGAATTACAGAAACGTACAGTAACATTGAACGTAGGGTGGTTTGTGTTGATGTTAGGACGCAGGAAACCGGTTGGGAATTAGCATTGGGACTACGTCATACATCATTGCTGTAAAATACAATAGACGTGGATATATTTAGTAACCTGTTCCGCATAGCTATTTCTAAAGAGCCATAAAAAACCCTGAAAAAAATCGACACGTATTTCACCTCTCAACGAGGCAGCGTTCGGTGTGGCAACATGCTGTGTTCGGGTTCGTGACAAGTCAATCGTCATCTTCAGGATGACGATTGACTTTGAACACAGAGAAGAAGAGAGAGCTGACTCTGCGCTCAGAGCTCGGTGTGGCAACACGCCATGTTCGGGTGCATGACAAGTTAATCGTCATCCTGAGGATGCCTCGTTGAGAGTTGAAACACGTGTCGATTTCTTTCAGGGTTTTTTATGGCTCTTTAGAAATAGCTAAGCAGAACAGGTTACTAAATATATCCACGTCTATTGTATTTTATAATGGATTTCCGCAAGGTCACGCCTGAATCAACTAAGTATCATTGCTGTAATGAAACATTTATTTGGAATGTGGTCCTTAAGGACTCCATCTGCGATGTTTGATATGAAAAAATAAATTACCAATAGGAGAGTATAAACAAGCCAATAACAATGAATTGTTATAAGGTAAATAAACAATCCGAATCAGGGTTTATTAAGTTACTTTTCTAGGTAGTCTTCAATCGAAATCTATCTATATCTATTTATACTAATAATAAAGCTGAAGAGTTTGTTTTTTTGTTTGTGAGTTTGTCTGAACGCGCTAATCTCTGGAACTTCCTGTCGGATTTGAAAAATACTTTTTGCATTTGATAGCCTAATTTTTAAGGGAGGTTATAAGTTATTAAACATCACGCTCAGACCCTTAGGAGCCGAACAAATATAAAAATGTCTGAAAGCACGCTAAGCGAAAACAAAGTAAAAGCGCGTGCAGGCGATGGGATTGCGACGCGGTGGTTCGGGTAAGAAGTTTCACGCGGAGGAAGTCGTGGTCAGAAGCTAGTCATTTTATATTTGAACTAGCGACCCGCTCCTGCTTCGCACGGTTTCTACGACTTAATAAAACATCGAGATTTCTTAGTTATAAGCAACTTTAATATTAAATTATTGTACATGTCGGAGATGGGCATGTGTCTCTTTCATTATTATCAGCCATACTTTAATCACTGTGGGCGTACTGTGCTGTGGGTAAACGACACGACTATTCGGAATGCGCGACAGTTTCTAAACGTGTTCACTGCTTGACCGCCACTGATGAACTGTGCTTAACTCCGGTCCGAGCGTTACGTTGTAGACTCTGTCGAACGCCGCCGCCGCGAGGCGGTGCTGGCGATCCGATTAGTTAAATCATTGACGTATTTCCGATATACACATAAACCTTCCGGAATAAATTCTCTAAACTATGGTGAACACCTCATCAAAATATGTTGCGCGGTTTAGAAAAACAACGCGGTCATACAGGCAAACAAGAAAGGCGACTTTAATTTATAATATATATGTACCATCGAAGAAACCTATAACTAAGCAATTTGAAAACAAAATCCCGTGCACAAGACCTTTTTTTTTCGTAGGTAACCGTTACTATAGTAGCCGAGCGCTGCAAGCAGAAATAGTCCTTACGGTGTATAGGTATGGGGTTTCTTCGATGGTACCTATAAATAGAAAGAAAAAGTTTTATTCGATAGTTTTGACGATGAAAATGATTACCCTGGATGTAATTTCCTTACTAAACCTATCGTCAAACATAGAAGAACATATTTGCTTATTTTGACGATATTCGCAAGCAATGGAGAAGCTTAAGTTATAGCAAACTTCGATCATAAAATTCAACGAGTTAGTCCGACATATTTCGCCTGCTTCTACGTGTTTTTGTTTTCAAGAACAAAATTTTATTACAGGAAAATTTAGTCCTTTGTTTGAGGATGGAACATTAAAGATAATATACAATACATACATGATTGTGGCGGCATCTACAACAAAAGAATAATCTAAAGATCTGACGTCACACAAATCCTGCATCGCGCAAGCAGAGTTTAACGCGCGATCAACATATATATACTTCACGACATCAATCGTCGGGCAGTTGTCTACCAGACACAACACCCGTCTGGTCGGAGGATCCTCCCTTTCCTATAGAGAATGAGTGAACTTTACATCGAAAAGTCAGAGGTGTGTGATAAATGATAAATGATTTTATTTCTGTAAGTAGGTTTATGCAAACACTAGATGAGGTCGGCGTTTCCTATCTCCGACCTCTCGAAACAAACTCAGAGGTCTCAGTCTCTTTTAAAGTCCAGACATAATCTTGGTCAGATCATGTGAAGGCCATGTGGATTGGTGTCTGAAGTGGTCTTTTGAGGAAAGCACCACACAGATTGAGAGGGCCTGTCCAGTCAGTGCATGTATTTGTCAGTTATAGTGCCTTGGGTTCGAGCTCGAGACCTATGACTTGGCAGTCTGACGGTCACACCACTAGGCTATCACTGCTATTAAGTAATCCGAAAGTATAATCAAGGGTTATAATCAAGCTGTTCACACATATTCAACGAACGCTCTTCGACGTCGTCAACGATACGATCCGGCACGGCGGCGCGGGGACCGGGAGGCAACAGCAACATGAGTGCAGCGTCCGACACGACCGCGCTTGGACATTCCTTTTGAGGTTGCTATAATTGTGAACCACCTATTAAACCTTTTTATAATACAGTCCGCTTGCTTTCCTTCAACCTGAGCTTAGACAGTAGCAACACCAAAACGTGATCAACTCCACCCACTTTCAAGAACTTACTTCCAACTTACGAAACAAATTTTTTACCTTGTCTAAGTAAGAACCCATAAAAGTACAGCCGTCTAAGTTTTGGAGGCCGACCAAATCTTATCGACGATAAACTTGAACTTGGCTAATAAAGTTTCGATAAGGAAATCATGTGTAGATGGTAGGTAGGTACAGGTGACTTCTTTTTAAGTGCCGGGAAATCTGTTCGGGCTGTAAAATTTCTTGGAACACGTGGCTTAATTTTTATGGTTGAGTGGTGACTTTAATGTTATTTTGTGAGTAAAGATGAAGAGATATACATATTATTCTTAAGTGCTTTCATAACTGTATTGATTAGATTTTTGGCTTTTTAAAGAAAGCAGATGAAATTAAGTTGATCGTTTATCATGCTGCCTCCTTTGTGTGTTTTCTCTTACTGGCTAAAACACACGTTGGCCATTCTCAGCTCATGCAGATAACCTCCTAAGTTCATTGTATGAGATCAGAAAAAAACGTGGGCGACGTGTATCTATTCCTAAATAACCCCACGCAAGGCAAAACAAATCAATAAATTGTTTTTTCGGCCACTCTTAGACATCAATAGGTGCATTGTTCCAAGTTAAAACCTCGCAACCGTTTCTTTGAAAACATATTTTATTTCACCTTTAGATTTCTCGTTGATTGAAAGCGAAACGTGAAATATTATGAAAATTTCCTTGAGTGTTTCCAAAGTATTACAAAACTTGGAAGTTCCCCCATGTTCACGTGATTGAAACTATGTATAATTTCAATGTTAACTTTTCTATAGGTTTGTTGGGTAGTGGAGTATGCCGAATCATTTTTAGGGTTTCCCCAGATTAGGGTAAGAGGGTGACAGGACTTAATTTTTTGGTGAGAATTTTTACGCACGATATCGGCTCCCCCTCACTGTGCGTGGTTCGACACGCACTTGCCGTATCAATATGTTTATAGTTGGTAATATCCTGAACAAAGAATACATACGTCCCATCACTACAAACTGTATGCAGGTGCCATTCGGGAACTGAAAGTAATATTAATAAACTGTTCAACCGAACCGACTTATCAAAATTTTGTTCGAACAAGGGCTGTTGACCTCTAAATATGTGGCATGGTAACTGGTATAATAACAAATCTATGTGCTTTCACTTATTAATAAACCTTGACACCAGGTGACTGATTGACAGATTATAATCAAGCTTTTATAGTCATGATATTTAGGAAGCGACGTAGACTTCACTTGAATTTATCGGATCATAACTAAAATTAAAGACGACATCAATATTTGATCACTATCCTTTAGTTAGGCTACACAAAAACAACCTCAGGAAAGATCAGGTTTATAATAAAATGGTGCTTTTACTTCCACAGAAAACTCTTGAACAAGTAGGAACAAAACCCAACAATAAATATGCACTCCAAGTAAAACTTTGAACAGCAGTATGAAAAATTAAAAACACAACTTTAAAGTCTGACCCATTTTCATAGATTCATTTTATTTTAAGACAAGCGTGACGCCCCAGCTTCGTACGGTTTGTACTTGATAAAACATTAATCAACTCAGCCTATCGCACTGCTGGACATAGGCCTTCCAGGCTGCGCCACAACACCCTGTCCTCCACTTTCCGCATCCAGTCAGTCCCAGCCACCTTCTTAAGGTCGTCAGTCCATCTAGCTGGAGGGCATCCCACAAAAAACATAAAACATCGAGATTTCTTTAACAGATGTATTTTAATATTAATGTATTGTTAGAGGATTTTTCAAGTGAGACGACAGGGATAGCACGTGACTATTGTGACGCAGTGAGTGGAAGGGGCGACACGATGTTAGAGGGGCGCTCACGCACCTCGGTCACTTTGACTCGGGAGCTCGGAAGCGACGGACGAGTATTAGGAACTGTAGATTTCAATTATATCGGTATCTAACGGTTTCACGTTATTGTGATTCATTTTCTATTCTGTTATTTTTAAATAAATATTGCTAGTCAGTTTTCCTTTTCTTTTAAAATTATTAAATGTGCTTCTGATCCATAAGAGTATTATTATACACACACCCTTCCAGAATAAATTCTCTAAACGATGGTGAATACCGCATCAAAATCTGTTGCGCAGTTTAGAAGAAAAACGCGGTCACACAGACAGACAGGTAAAGCGACTTCAATTAACATTATGTATAGATATAGAAGATATAGATTACAAAACGGAACTACGGAACACGTACTACGGTTTTTGCTCCCTATTGTTTGAAAGTTTTCAGTAGGACAACCAGTCTTTTACACAAGTTTTCCACGCCATGCCGTTACGTTCATGGAATTTCAGCCGGATGAACGAATACAAAAAAGCCTCTTCAGTAATAGTTCAAGTTTCAGCCGAGTGGAAACTTCTGTAATCGGTTTTTTGTTAAGAATTTTAAGTAGATGTTTCGATTTATTTTCTGTTGCCTTAAACAAAAAATAAATGTTTATGTTTTGTTATTATTACTAACAGTACCCGGGCGACCGAGCTGTTCTCTGATGAAAATAGAGAATGCTATTTGATAGTATAGGATAGGACTTACTACTTCCATACTGCCATGATAGTAGGTACTTACTGATTCCATGCTGCCATGATAATTATTCTTATGTCAATAATGTCATGTCATTATTTATTATCATGTTCTTCTAAACTTTGGGCGACCGAGCTCTGCTTGGGTGAAAATACGGAGAAAACTAATTTTCCCAGATATGAGACCTAGCTAGATCGATTTTTCGGCCCCATAAACCCCTATATTGCAACTTTCATCGAAATCGTTCAAGCCGCTTTCGAGAACGTGAGTAGGTAAAAATATATGTACAGTACCGATCAAAAGTCCATAAGCAATCTCACAAAGCAATAGACTGACGCTTCGGTTTGACTTACGACCTTCTTCTATAAGTTGTTACAATACTGTAGACACGCACATTACACACACACACTCACTTTGTCTGCAACCAATGACTAGTTCGATAATCATCATTCGTTTTTAGTTTCATTCGTCTTGTTCACATAAATGTTAAAGTTTAGCAGGTAGACCACAAAAAACTAAGTAAATTATTTCGATTTCTGTGGGGTAGATGCAGTTTGTTACAAGTATTCAATTAATAGAACTTTGTTGGTTCGTGCCGTGATAATATTGGTGACGAGCATTTAGCGCAGTGTTGTGGTTATTATTATCAAAAAGCAGGCATAAAATATATTGAAGAGATCAGATCAGATCAGAGAATATTATTGCGCTGCGTAAAAGTGAAGTGAATATCTAATAAAACCGGACTAAGTGTGAGTGTTATCATTTATATATTTCATATTTTACTAAACATAAATCTTAATCAAGGGTATTGTTGATAGAACAGAGGTATTGTTGAGACAGAAGATGCCTTTAAAGTTTTAAATTCATTGTGAGGTTTAATTCGATTAGTGAATAATAAATAATTAGGTATTATGTGTAATAAAACAATGTTTTTCTTTGTTCTAGAGAAATACTGTGACGGTTAAGAGATATGAGGAAGGGGCTTATTATCGAGTAGCAGCGACGTCAAATGGTGAATGAAACAAATGGTTTCATACCAACGAGATATTTTGCTGAATTATTAAAAACACGTCATTATGAACCGTTCGCCGTGCACTCTGAAGGCTTGCATCACTGAAGACCAGCTAGAAAACCGTTTTTGACCTTAAAATATTGACCGTACCAACTTAATAAACAACAGATTCGTTATTGCATGAATTTATGGTAACGAATTTTTTAAGCACGTTTCAATAGGGTGTTTGTCGTATTTCTTGCATATATACCGAAATTGTTTAATATTATTTTAGTAATAGTATTATTTTAGGATTAAAATTTGAGGTTTAGTTTCAATCTTCTTTTCGTAAAGAAAATGAATACTTAAGCTATAACCTCAATACCAACCAATATTTACTAAAGCCAAATAAAGTTTAAAATAATTAATATGAACAACTGCCTTTAACCTTAAAATCAACAATTTTGTCAGTAGATTTTTTTACATTTTAAGTAGTCTAATATTCTTATTTATTGCTTAATTACTTAGACCATGATCAAAGCTTTATATTTATGGTGCAAAAAATCCATTTAAAATTTAAAACATTTCAAAATTTAAATATGTCTAAATAGCACTTAGTACTTTTCTTAACTACCTACCCTACCTACCCTACCTACCCTACCTACCCTACCTACCCTACCTACCCTACCTACCCTACCTACCCTACCTACCCTACCTACCCTACCTACCCTACCTACCCTACCTACCCTACCTACCCTACCTACCCTACCTACCCTACCAACCCTACCTACCCTACCTACCCTACCTACCCTACCTACCCTACCTACCCTACCTACCCTACCTACCCTACCTACCCTACCTACCCTACCTACCCTACCTACCCTACCTACCCTACCTACCCTACCTACCCTACCTACCCTACCTACCCTACCTACCCTACCTACCCTACCTACCCTACCTACCCTACCTACCCTACCTACCCTACCTACCCTACCTACCCTACCTACCCTACCTACCCTACCTATCCTATCTCTAAAGTTGGATCGAACTGCACATGGTGTGCAAATTTTATTATAATCGGTTAAGTGGTTTAGGAGTCCATTGAGGACAAACATTGTGACACGAGATTTATATATATTAAGATATCACGCATTTTTTATTCTAAACCCTTTATTGCAATAACAACATTAATAAATAGGCAGGATATTTAAAAATATTATTATTGCAAACAAAATAATAATATTTACAAAAACAGCGCTGTGATTTACGAGATTAGAACCTTAGCCATCTTGAATCTAAGACCAACGCTTAACGCCTTCTGCTATCTGCACATATAATTTACTTTCGAATTTTAGCAATGCGATACACTGGCCAAGGTCACGCGTACGAGTATGATGCGTGCTAACAAAAGTTATGGAAATATAAGTGCGGCGCCCGCGAACCGTGACGATACAATAGTGTGTAGTGCGAAACTGCGTTCTCTGTGGTGTGTGTACGGCACTCACACCACAGACGTCTGACTGTTTACACATACAAATGTACGGACTATACCGCGTGTTCACAGCAATACGACTCTTAGCGTGCTCATGCACTTTTGAGCGCTTACTGTACAAACAAATATATATGTGTCGGAGACGGGTATGTGACTCTCGTTATTTTCAGGCATATTTTAACTACTGTGGGCGTAGTGTGGGTAGTGTTGGTTAATGCGCTATAGAAAAACAGTTTGCAGTTCAGATCACATTATAATTTACTATCAAATGAATCACACTAGCTAAATTATACACACACGGGGTGCGACGGCGCTTATTAAAAGCACCAATTAACACAATGATCACAAATTACAACTAACATAATAACAGCACCACGAATCGAGAACAGTTCCGTGACGTCTTCTCGCCGATGCGACCAGAGGCTGAATCCCCTCCTCGCCTTGGTCTTAAAACATCACGACTCTGTAGAAGCGCACCATTTTTGGTGTAGATAGATCACTCTTGATGTCGCCAGTGGCGCGCTTGCGATTCTTTTCGTGTCCGTACTAATGACCGGATCCGACATATACATACAAATATTGCCCGTTTAATAGATAAACTCGTTTTATATATAAATAGGATAGATGATAAGTAAATTGTTGTTACTAATATTTTGAGTTCATGATACTCAAAAATATTTTTTTATTATTATTACATCATAAACATACATAACATCACGCCTATGAAGGGGTAAACAGAGGTGTGTGCACACCCACATTTCGCTAATTATATTTAAATCCGAATGAACATGTAATGAAATAGGGTGCATTGCTCTGAGGAATCCCTAATGTTAAAACCCATTTCCCGACTTAGGGTTCGAAGCCACGTCCAGTAGTCGTGATTACGAGCTAACACGGCAGTTAGACCTACTATTCTACTATATTATTAATATTACATTGTTATTACTATCCTACTTAATATTACAAATGTGAAAGTTTGTGTGGATGGATGGATGTTTGTTACTCTTTCACGCAAAAACTACTGAAAGGATTTGTATAAAAATTGGCACACAGATAGTTCCTAACCTGGAGTAACACATAGGATAATTTCTATCCCGATATTCCCACGGGACCGAGACTAATGCGAGCGAAACCGCGGGGCGCTGTTAGTTTGTAATAAATGTGCTTGAAACATCCTAGACATAGGTAAATACAACATATTACTTTGATTTAGGACCAGAGCCGACTATTCGCTTAACAGGTGTGGTCCTTAGTCTCAATATATCTTCATGAACGGACGTCGTGGATTAACGAAACAGATGTTCCATACTGCCTCCTTGAAGCCTTTGCTTAGCTATTTAGTTAGTATGTTAATGGGAATAAGCTCGTCCCTCATTATATGGCCGGCTGTCACTGAAAACCAGCGCTGTGGCTCTATCTCGCATAGGGTCATAACAACATACAATACGTTAGCTAAAACAACGAACTTAGACATCTGCGAGTCTCTGTCCAAATATAATAAGTGTTTATTAGACTTAATTTAATAGTTTCTTTAAATGTTATATTTTTTTTATTATGTCCTTCAATAATTCAATTTATTTTCTAAATTTTACCTTTTATTAATGTTTTAACTTTGTTAGCTTAGTTTTTAACTTTATTGTGCATGCTGTGGTCTCCTATAAGTGAAGGAGTACACCTACTTAATACCCGATGTTGCCCTTTAATTATGTATCATGTATTGTGTACATCTTTTGTTGGAGATCCTAAATAAATAAATAAATAAATAAACATCATGCTGAGCGATGTCCGTTTTGTGTGGATCTGACGCATATTTTCCTCCAACTTGTTCTTTTCGTGTGTGTGTTCTTTTTTGCGTCATGTTTACCGCAAAAAAACAAACTTTCTTTATTTCTTTTCTTTCATATAGGACTTTAAACATAACTGCCTCGTTGATCTAGTGGTCGCCAGCGCTACTGCTGAGTATAAGGTCCTGGGTTAGACTCCCGGTTCGGGTAAAGTGTCATTAGGTTTTCCATCTGGAATTTCTCAGTAGCTGCCTGGAGTCTGGATTTGTGCCCGGTTGATGGCAATAGGCTCGCACTCTATGGGTCTTAACATAACTGGCAAAATGTGGGTGAACTATATAGGTACCTACACGTCTGCCTTTTCTTTTGGGGTGGGAAATTATCAAATAACTTCTCCCGCTCTGCGCGGAGCGGGAGGGCGTGTCAAACTCTTACTGACTAAAATCCACCCGCATTCCTTCAGTTGCCTGTATGTTGCCAGGGGCCACGGTAACCCTTTCGGACAAACCCGCAACCCCGGCAGGCATCGGCCCTAGCGGACCCCTTCAGTAGGTACCTACACCTCTGCCTAACCCTTCGGAGATTACAGGTGTGATATTAAGTTATATTTAAACATAGCTGGTGAAAAAATGTAAGCTGTAAAAGCCAAAATTGTTTTCAAAAGAAGAAAAGTCTCTGAGAAGTAGTATAATAGTCCTCCAGACCAAATTTCGGCCTTGGCGACGAATCTCAGCGGAGACCAGGCTTCGGCGCGGAAGATATATAGTGCACAAGTGTGTGCGCAGACACAGGTGCACTCTCTCTTCCCTTACTCGACAAGTAGTAAGTAGATGTCGAAACAAGGAAATTAATATTAACAGCCTAAATGGCAACGAAACTTTGTCCTTTATTTCCGTGCAAACGTGGGTCTGATCATAAAACCCCTATGTGTTAGTCCTTATTTGCATAATATTACGCGAGAATCGTGAAACTTTTATGTAGAAAATATAATTTTATGGTGTTTTCGCTGTTGGTTGTTTCTTTTATATCGCCATTTTTGATTTCAGTATATGACGATCAACTACCGTGATTGTCGGGACTAAAGGCTCAACGTGCTTTCCGAGGCACGGAGGGGTCTCGATATGTAATGGATGGAATGAAAACCATGACCATTGCAATTAAATGAAAGAAGATTTAAAAGTACCTACACTTTGTAAACAAGCATATTACTAATTAGAGGATTATGTCCAAGATAAGAATGCTTGGAAACATGCTGGTCCTGCTCCATAGGACAATATTTAGAGTCTAGACAAAATCAAACTTGCTAATTTAAGTGTATTATTTTACATCCTGTGATTACTTGAACTCACACACTGACTTATTAGTATCACTTGTTAAGCTATTGCATAGCTTTTATCGCGGGCTTTGAGCGCGGTGACCGAATCAAGAAATTCCGTAACGTAACGAAAATAAAACCTAATACCCCCCACTCCGCCTACCATGTAATGACGGTTCCCATGACAACGTGATGTTGTCATGGGAACGTAATTTTTGTTTTATGTCATCACGTCATCATCCCAAGTGTAGCGTTGACAAATAGGAAGTATGGAGGTTACAAATGCTATTCAATAGCTTTACCGCGACAGTCCCCGAGTGCCACACGTTTTTTAAAATATTTAGGAATATCGATGTCCATGTCTATTTTTATTATTTTTTACTGTACCTTTCAAAGTTTTCCAATTTCAAATGAATTTTCTTTAGGAAGCGTTGTGGAGTGAAAAAGAATGGAATTTTTAAGGATTAAGAACAGTGTATTGAAACAGTTTGAACACACAGAAAGTATTGGCTCTCATAAGAAATCTTAGTCATTATAGTATTGATATTTGGCTCTATTGACTAATGAGTTTGCCGACCACTAGCTAGTGTACAAGTAAAGATGAACGAATTTCACATGAATAAAGCCAATTAAAGCTCTTGCAAAAGCGTTCATCCCAGCAATTTTTGCTTGAAAATATTGTTGTAACACAAAACCCTAATCGGTGTAGGGCAAAAATATGATTATAATTCGTCGGGTCAGCCTGTAATCAGCCCGTAAAATATCTAGTCATTTAATTTCGAATGTAGTGTGTTTGTGTAGTACTGTAAATTGGTAAATTTAATAATCTGACCCTTTGGACCCTCGTTTATGTAAGGAGAATATTTACCTAAATACATAATTTCTTTAACGCTATTTCGGTGGAGATTTTTGGTAAAAAACGCAGCTGCTTCAGCATAGCGTAATACAAAAGTTATATCAAGTGACCGGTATTTTGACATTTATATTAATTTAAGAGTACCTTGTTTACTGAATCAGTGCATGATTTTTTTACTTAAAGGGTAGTCGTGCGTTATGTCCACACAATTATTGTGCATAGGGGTTGAAAAACCTTGCATAATTCGCATTGAAATTCTAGCAGCTAAGTATATAATAGATAATGGGAATAGAGGGAGTTTTAATAAAGCAGTATATTGTCTGAATGCAGCTTTATCTGTGGCTATTATCTGCATGATCTTTATGTAAAAAAACATAGCAGGAGTGATCTCGAAATTAGAAAGGATGACAGAGATTAAAACGAGCAAGATGGAGTAAGAACTAAGAAGTGTATTTTTTATTTAGTTATTTTCAAACGACACCTTTGTAGTAATGCAGATTTAGATGTCTACCTAATAGCCAAAAACACGATGGAAATCAGCTAATTCGTCCGAACCAGATACTATTGTTCGAAACAACAGCCCAAAATAGCGGATAAGCATTAACAACAAAGGTTAATTGTTGAAGCCCATCAAAGAATCAAAAGACAAGCCAAAAACACGAAGCGTTGCTTTATCGTCATCTAAATTACTTCCAAATTGCTTTGCCATCGAAATTTGTTGTTATTTTAAGTCATTAAAGAGGGTAGGTTGTAACATAAACTCTTATTATGAAAGTTGGAAGGCCATTAGCCGTTCGGAGGAAGGTCGGGGCCTTTTGAAGCCTCTAAGCTGTATATATGGAGTAGCCTCTTTGACAGCCTGTACTAGTCTTTATAACTGTGAGGATTGCCTGAGGCGGTGTGTACAATGGCGTGAGATGGGATATTTTCTTTGAAGGCAGTCTACTATAGTAGGTGTTGGTTTACACGCGTTTTTATGTCTTATGGAGATGTCAAGCGATGATATACTATGGATAAAGCTCTATACCATTGTTTTACATGTTATATCATTTTAATACATTTGGTTGCGTATCCATCAGAGTCAGAGTGTTTTATTTTAGACGACGTTTCGTATGAATAATAATGATTTTTCTAAATAAACTAAACGTAGATAATGGTAAGACAGAAAATCTAAGAAAGAAATACTTACTCAAGAACTTTCTCAGAACTGTACGAAACCCAGCTTGTAAACTTACCAAAGTTGAAATAAGAGCATATTAAATTATTCCTAAGTCTTTACAAACAAGATTTATTGACGTACACTTTTTGGAAATAAACTTACTACAAAATTATTCATGTAGATTGAAATAGCCCAAATCAGTTTTAAAGACTCCCAAAGGAGCTCACTTGAGGGCGTTAAAAGCTCCGTAATCTTAATACGTAAAGAGGTATTTTGTTTAAATAAGTTATTAGATTTTGTAGGGACAGGATTATTTATTTCTGTCACCTTATAATTTTGGATTTATATTTAAATGCTGTCTAAGTTTAGTAGAATCTGAACGAAGTGCGGAGAACTTGAAAACTTCAAACGAAAACAAACGTGTAGGTATTTGGTAGTTGTTTGGAGGTTGTCAAAAATGAAAGGTAATAAACCCTTTTAATTAAAATCTACGATACTCCGACTAAACTTGTCTAGCAAAGGAACGCTAATTAGTTCGATGCAAAGTATACGTGGAGGTACTATTTTAAAATTATTATCATGCTAGAAATGATGTCAAGACCGGGTTCGAGCTGTCTGTAAAAGTTTATAAACAGCCCAACCTTGAAGTAGTTTTAACCAGCTGACCCGACAGACGTTTTCTTGTAAAACAACAGTAATTCATACAAAAATCCCATAGAAAAAGGACGTTCAGTTTTTCCGAATTTAAAAAAAACCGGGAAAGTTTCCCTGTTTTTCTTTCCATAAATACCTAATTAAAAACTATTACGAACATTATAAAATAAAAAACCAGCCAAGTGCGTGTCGGACCACGCACAATGAAGGTTTCCGTAGTTGGGATGAATTTATCCTAAGAGCAAACTTAACATTGTAGTTGAAAAACATGGTCTGCTATAAATCCCATGCAACTGCAAATGTAAGTTTGTACGCAAAATATTGAGAGATTTACCATGTTATTTTAAGACCATAGACTTCTTATAGGTTTTCCTGTAATTTATGAGTAAAGAATCATTCTTTCAAAAGTTTCATCTATTTTCTTAAATATCTTTAAAAGCATTTATTTTGAAACTATTTAAAAAAAAATGCGATTCTCACAACTAGTTTTTTCATTTCATATGTCACACGGTACAGTTTGCAAAACTTTTTTTTTTTTTTTGCCCCGAAAAGTGACTGAAATATTGAAAATTCATTTATTTACGTTACACGTCTGTGTTGGGGTCACAGAAATTCATATGTGTACCAAATTTCAACTCAATTGGTCCAGTAGAGTCGGAACAAAATGGCTGTGACAGACGGACAGACAAACAGACAGCCAGCCAGAATTGATCACACACGATTGATCCTATAAGGGTTCCGTTTTTATTTAATGAAAAATAGCCAAATCGGTCCAGCCGTTTTTAAGTGATCCATCAACGAAAAAAAAATTTTTTTTTATTAGTACTCATAGAAAGAAGATCATAAATATTTCGCCAAAAACTAAATGGAAACGTCGTCACAAAACATTAACTTACCAAAAATGCAATTCATTGTAATAATCTCAAACCCTTCACACACTGCCAAAGCAGTTTGAATCCCACAAATTCATTGACAGTCAGTGTTGACAAGCAGACATCTGCAAATGTCGAGTCAATTTGATATGTGGTGACAAACGTTTGTGGACTAGGTTTGGACTGTGGATTGACTTGGGTACGATTGGGATTTAACAATGGAGTGAACAGCGAGGGAGAAATTAGTGACGTACTTAAGTGCTTGTTGAAGCAAAATTTTCCGAAGATAGTGAGAAAAAAAATATTGAGGACATTGTACAGTGACTGTAGTTAACCAGTTTTGTATTTTGAAGGGAATTCCTAATCCATTGCTTTTTACGTTTGAAAAATTCGTCTGCTTGACAACATAAATAACGCAATGATTATTGTTGAAATGTCAAATTGAACAATATTGGGACCATGAGTGTGTTAGGCAATTACCCTGCAGTTTATGACAATTTAAACTGAACCTTCTGAAAAATAAAATCTTTCCAAAAACACTGCAGCTACTTTTAGGATTCCCTGGTATCACCAAACAAACTGGCTTATACAAACTTTTAAATAAAATCAAACATGATTCCCATCGTCATAAGTTTCAACATTCTCATCAAGATTCTCCCGGCGGTTAAACCCAATTTCACGGTACCATGTCATTTAAGTAATTCTACACTAGGATTCTAAAAGCTAATTGAAACGGTCTAAAAATACGCCATGTTGGCAACTGCGTGACTGACATATGGATGGACGTTTCTTTGTTAGCGACACCGCTGCGTTCACGTTGCGTGCTAGTTATGGATATCTAAATCAAGATTCATTGGATGGGTTATACGGGTTGAGCTTTTGGACGAGCACGCTGCGGTTGACATAGATTTTTAAATGTCGTGTATTTTTCTAGGCATGACATTAAAAGTAGGTAACCAAGTAAGAAGTATATTTTTATTCTCTTCTCTAAATTCTCATCTAATTTATATTAGATAAGGTTACGGACCAATGTTCAATACAAGTATTTTTCTTCCACCAAGGCGATCTTGTTCAAGTTGTCACTTCTATCGGCATTCTCGGAGTGCTACTTGCGCTAGTTCTTAATGACAACAATACCCTATCTAATAAAATAAATAAATAAGTTTATTTATTTTTTCTCACAATGGTTTTGTAGCACTTAACAATTTTGAACTAGGTATATGAATTCACATTGTGAGAGCTGGTACCTGATGTAGGATGTAATTCGCTGATAAATTTCCCTACTCACAAGTACATTGACGGCTCCGTCCAGAACGTCTTCCCGTATATTTTCACTCGTTAACGGAAATGACATTTCTATTATATTAATAAACAAAGACTAAAGACTAGTACAAAATCAGATAAGTGTCACTTTAATTTAAATGTCACATCTCCATGAGATCGGTATTCAGAAATGGTTTTTATTTTCGTTTTTATTGCTTTGTTTTATTAGCAGAACATTTTAGTTCATCGTTTTAAATTATGTCTGGTTAACTATCCTAACTAGTATTATAAATGCGAAAGTGAGTTTGTTTGTTTGTAACTCAATCACGCAAAAACGGCTGGACGGATTTGGATGAAATTTGACACACGGATAGAGCATGTCCTGGGTAAGGACATAGGCTACTTTTCATCCTGAATCGCTGACAAAATCACGGGCAACAGCTAGTTATAAAATAATTTGGACAGTAATCCATTACCACCAGCATTGCTATAATGGCAATGGGCAATCCTGATACCTTTTTTAAGTGGTAGCAAAACAACAAACAATCTGATTACTGATTACTGTCAGCTTGTACCACTGCTGGGCAAAAGCTCTCCCCATGACTTTCAGCTCATATTTTTATCCTGGATTGCAGACGAAGTCACGGGCCACAGCAAATTGTCTTACGAGTATAAACCACTCATGTTTCAAAATAAAAAAAAAGGATTGCGTGGTTTTATGAAACCACGGTAAAAGTGAAACTTTTAAGCGAACTATAGGCGCCACCATATTGGCCTTCGCTGCTCTGACGAGCGCCTTTCACTTTATCCCTACTCCGCGGCCGACCGTCACGCGACATGCAACACACAGACGAAAAAGTTTGAGACGATGTAATAAAAGTTTCACTTTAAAAAGGAAACCTAACAGAAGTCATAAAGTATGAAGATTCTTAAAATTCAAACCAATTAGTCTTAAAGAAATTAAATGATGATGTCTTTATGTAGTAAAGAAATGAAAGGTCTATGACTTATGCTTAGTTATGATTCAATGTTATCATAAATACTGCCTTATTCTTGCAATATTTTCTTCGTTAGAATTATCTCCATTCTCCATTCCTACGAACTTCTACGTTCAAGTTTCGTTAGACGAAAGTAATGAATTTGTAACTAAAGATTATAAACATAATCTCAGAGCCTAAATTCTGCTCTTAAATTACAAACAGCTCAAAGTTTTGAACATCCTTTAAAAGTGGAGGCATAAACGATGTACATTGTACATCCTTGAAAGTGTTATTACCCTAACGAGAGGCGTACACCTAATCCGTCATCGGCCGAACTATGAATGAAAAGAAAGTGATTGCGTACACTATATCAACCAACATCCTCTGATGACGTCCGATAACTCGGTGTACGCACTCATTTTCTTTTACATATGATTAGTGCGATCGGACGTGTTCGGCCAACGACGTACGATTATACATAGTTCGGACGATGACAGATTAGGTGTACGCGAGCCGTAAAAGGGCTCGATCTAATTTTCGTAATGTTAAACCCTACGCCTTACCTTCTCTAAATCCAAGATCATCGTCCTTGTTAATGTGAACATTACATACAGAGGGAATTAGGCAAGTTTCGGGTTTATCCTTTCTGTTAGAACATAGATTATCATTGTTCTAACAATTTTCTTTGCGATGGTGTTTCGAATTTGATCTTTTAATCCTAGAGAGAGAGGAAGGTGTTTATTAGTGTTTGCTGTGGCGAACATTCATCTTATGCCTAGCCTTTTCCCAACTATATTGGGGTCGGCTTCTAGTCTAACCGGATGCAGCTGAATACAAGTATTTTACATGGAGCGACTGCCTATCTGACCACAACCAAGTTACTGGGTAATACGATACCCCTTAGTATAAGACTGGTTATAAGACTTTCGGGCTTCTGACTACCCGTGTCGCGACTAGTTGTGTCGCTGCGGTCTGTCATTGCGATTGCGGCGTTGTCGCTGCGGTTTGCGGTTGCAGTCGCCTTCAGAAGAGTACATTTACAGTACCTACTGACACACCTCTACTTTCCCCTTTAAGTGTTGTTATATTCATTTCAAAGACTTAAATTTAATTTATAATATTGTAACTAAATTGGTGATGAAGGATAGGTACGTAGTCCTCGCAACCAGCGTGCGTGTATGACCAAATGTATGAATGTAAACGAGGCAAAAGGAGTATGTAAGGATCGTAGCAGGTGGCGTTCTGTAGTTTCTGCCTACCCCCATGAGAAGAAGGCGTGAGTTTATTATGTATGACGGAGGAGGGTATGTGTCTCTTTCGTTATTATCAGTCATATTTAGGCGCGTTGGGCATTTTTGAGATGGGACTAAGGCCTGAAACTGCGTTAAGCGGACGTCCGTGCGGTTTCATACAAAAGTGCTCCGTTACGGGGAAACGCGCGGGAGTCCGTCGCGGGGAAGCGGGTCCCGCGCTCGCGCTACGTGTCCCGCCTCCGTGCGACGGACGCCTGCGCGGTTGCGCCAGCGGTTTTGCAATGTAATCCTGTACTATTCAATGAGCATTCTCATTCTCTATTTTCACCAGAGCAGAGCTCGGTCGCCAAGGTACTACTTAATATATTAAGTTCTTCATCGACACGGCTGTGCATGCACACCGTTAAAATGGAACTAGCGACACTGCGTAAATAAAATAATCCGTTCTCCGCGACGGGTACCCGCAACGGGGGCCGTCGCGTTCCCACAGAGCCCATCCGCCTGTCCACGCGCGTAGGCACGCGACGGGTGCCCGTAGCGGGCGCCCACTTAACGCAGTTTCAGGCCTAAACCATTGATTTCGCGACATTGTAACGACACATCATTTTTGTAAACGCGATTGTACTCTTTATTTATACTACTTTACGGATCAATGTTCTATGCAAGTATTTTACTTTAAAGGTTTTGTAAACGCGACTGTGCTCTTTATTTAGATAAGATTACGGACCAATATTCTTATACAAGTATTTTTCTTCCACCAAGACGATTTTGTTCAAGTTTTCACTTCTGTCGGCACTCCCGGAGTGCCACTTTTTTTTTTTAAACTACTGTTGGCGTACTGGGGGACTATGACCCACTAATACTAACTAATGAAACACTAGTTTTATTAGTTAGTATTAGTGGGTCATTGCACAATAGAAAAACCGTTTGCAGTTTAGATCAAATTAATCACACTAGCAATTCATACACTGTAGGTTCACAACACAACTATACGGAACGCACGACAGTTTCTACACGTGCTCACTGCTTGACAGCCACCATCCAACTCTGCCCGGTCCGAGCGTTATGTTGTAGACTCTGTCGAACGCCGCTAGGCGGCGCTGGCGTTCCGATTAGTCAAATCACTGACGTATTTCCGACTTTTATGTATTGTGACTCTTTAGTCACTCAAAAGAGAATAAATGCTTTAATTAACAAAGTTTCCCAATAATGTTCCTCCGTTTACAAATGAGGAATATTTAAAATAAAGTAATGTTGGCAGAATGTACTGGAAATAACAATGCAATCAGCTTGCCAGTCAATTGTATCGTTAATTGGATGAGTAATTATATTTTGCTGTGATGCGGCGTTGGTATTCCGAATTGCTCTTGCAAATATCACATTGGGGATGTAAAAGAAAATGGAAGCTGGATTTTGGGAAATTTTCATCAATGTATTTACTGTCGGTTTGTTATGTTACTTGTTACATGTTATCTCCGAAATCGTGCTCAAGGCTTTATTATATTTTGCAATTTTTCATGTCGTATTTTATAGTTTTAATTTGGGCAGTCCGATCTCAAAAACTCTGCATACAAGCAATGATTATACCACACCAAACCACCATGATTATACCATATTGGTTATTATAAATCAATCATGGCCACCTTTTTCAACCGACTTCTTCAAAAGTGAAGAGGTTCTAAATTCATCTGTATATTTTGAATTGAAAACTTCTTTAGGCCCGTTGGACATTTTTGAGATGGGACTAAACCAATGATTTTGCGACCTGTTACCGACACCGTGGAGTAAAAGACATCAACGCGTTGATTACCGCGCAGCCGATTTTTTTCTAGTTTTCAAAGTCAAAGTCAAAGTCAAATAATTTATTTCAATTAGGCACAAAAAGGCACTTTTGAACGTCAAAAACAAAAAATAGAATTGATTCTAGTCGCCCCTTCCAAAGGGTAGTTTTCGTATGGAGAAGAATGGGCAAGAAACTCCACCGTTACTCTTTTAAAATGTTTTACAATATTTTGAATACATTAATTATATAATTATATGTGAAAACGATGCACCTGGAATAAGATTACTATACCACAATAGGTAAAAATGAAGCAATGATAGAAAAAATAATTATGTAATGGATACATGGTGTTCACATATTTACAAGCAACTTCACTTCTGTCAGCACTCCCGGAGTGCCACTGTTTTTTTTTATCATATAAATGTTCATTGATATTTTCTTAAATATCGAACCGATTTTGAAAATTATTTATAAGTTAGCTTCATAATACGTAGGTATATCTGGTGATGTAGGTTGATGATGCTAAAAAACCACCTGTCACCGTTGTTTACATAGCAAGTAGTGGTGTACGAATTGGTGTGGGATAGGTACCACAACGAAAAAGAAAGAACAAGAAACTTTAAAAAAAAAAAAAAAAAACACTACAAAGTGAAAAATAACTTTCATTTCAGAAGTCGGTAGCAAAAAATTGTCGACACACCGACTTCCGAAATTAAAATTATTTTTGTAAAAAAGTTATTTTTGAATAAGGCGTCATTAGGAATTGAGGACGTAGTAAGTACCTTAAAAACTACCTTACCACCTTAAATACTTTTTCTTTCTTTCTTTCTTTCTTACATGCTAATAATTTTGAACTGCGATCAACTGCTAATCGTGGTAATTACGGCACTTGATCAGATAATAATTGACGTTAACGTGTCGACATAAAATAAGCTTTACCTACTTCACATATTATTATAACACTTTTTTCGAATGAATGGGCGAGCCTTTTATTTAGAAATGCATGACCAAGCAGCCAAAGCAAAAATTGGTTCGAAAAATTACTGAATAAACGTTAAAATGAAGAAGAGTAGGTAACAAAGCGACATTTTATGTAAGCAACTTTTGCTTATCATTCGACGGAAATTGTAAAAGTCAGTGAAAGGAAACCGGTTATTGTGCCGGTTATAGGAGATTCGCTACACCCTCACTATTTAGCTACTGAATTAGCTTCTGCCCGTGACTTCGTTTGCGTGGTCTTCAGAATTGGGTCCATTTACCGGGATAAAAAATATCTTACGTTTTAATCCACGTTATAATTTCAAACAAATCCGTTCATTTGTTTTTGCGTGATTGAGTAACAAACATACAACCTTTCACATGAATAATACCTATTAGTTTACGGTATTTATGTTTTTTGCTTGATAGACAGCGTTTATTTGTGTTTTTTGGTACACATCACACAAAAGCACAATTAAAAAATACCAAATTAAGTACCTACATCCTATCCTATCCTTTACTATTAATTGAGCAATATTTGCATGTAATTATTTGTTCGAAAACGGCTCTAACGATTTCGATGAAAGTTGCAATATAGGGGTTAACGGAGGCGAAAAATCGATCTAGCTAGGTCTCATATCTGGGAATATTTATTTTCTCCGTATTTTCAGCCGATCAGAGCTCGGTCTCCCAAAGTTTAGAACAAGATGGCTACCTTAGAATAATGACATGGCAGCATGGAATTAGTATGAACTATCCTATACTATTAAATGGGCATTCTCTATTTTCACCAGAGCAGAGCTCGGTCGCCCAGATACTGAATATAAAGAACATGCAAGGTACCAGTATATCAGATATGTGATAGCAAGTAATACTTTTAGCTAGTTGAGAAAGCCTTCAAGCTCTAGTTTTTAATAAATGAAAACGAATTCAAAACTCATGCAGACACCATCAATTTCTTTGTTCGTCCAAATGTATAACACAGATTTAAGTTAAGTGACACACTCACACAGACGACAATAAAAGTTGGTTGTCTGTGTCTCCCTCTGTTATCACTGCTGAAGATCCGCCTACACATTAAGGCTCTCGCAGACAGGCGCGACGCGACTTTGATGGAACAATTTCTATGAACACGGAAATTGGTCTACCGGTGCCACGTCGCGCCTGTCTGCGGTAGCCTTATTGTGAAGGCGGATCTCTATCGGAGCCTTCACGCGATATAGAGAAAATTACTTTTATTCAAGTTAAAAATACCAAAAATACTCTGATGTTCACAAAAAAATGTTACTGCCGGAATTTTTCAGTCTCGTATTTACATTTTAATACATTTCCATTCAAATACATTTCCATAAATAATTACAATAAAATTGACAACAATATTTAGGAATGACATTTGGAAAAATATTTAGATAGATAGAATATTCTTTATTATGTACACCATAAAAATTATAGACATAAATTTTGAAATTTACCACACCAAACATATTCATTTTTTTTATATATATTTCATATTTTTACTACATCAAATCTTTTCACGGGCTGTAAATAGATTCGAAATAATTATTTTCTTGTAAATAACACAGAAAGTCTTTCTTCACAATATTGTGAGATCTTATGATTGTGAACTCAATTTATATTGTTTGGAAAATCAGGGAGAGGGCAAGATTTCTGTTTTTATTTTGAACAGTGAAAATTCGTGTCAGTATTGTTGTTTGGGATCAAGAGAATAAGTTATTTAATTAATTAAATAAAAGGATATTTTTTTAAATTACTTCATAAGAAAAGACGTAAGTAAGTACCTACAGTAAAAATAAGCAAGCTTTGGTCAATATTCATACAGTTAGCTGTATTTCAACTTTCTTGTCATGAATCTTGAAATCAAAACACCAACGGAGCAGTGATAGCCTAGTGGTGTGACCGTTGGACTGCCAAGTCATAGGTCTCGAGTTCGAACCCAAGGCAGGCACTTCTGACTTTTCGAATGCAGGTGCGTTTTGTATAATAATCACTTGCTTCAAAAACGGTGAAGGAAAACATCGTGAAGAAACCCCCCCCCCTGAGAGATATTTCTCGACGGCGACGGCGTGTGAAGCCAAGTAAGAGGCCCATAGGCAGCTTTAAAACTCTGACATCTGGCTAGTCACAAACCACATAAAAAAAAAAAGAAGACAACACCTAATGGGTAAAAATAGAAGTGAATTCATCATAAACTTTTCGATTACTCTGCTATCTGCCTATTTGGAAAACATCACTTCTTGCTTAATTTTTAAATTACTAGGTAAAAGATTTCTAAGCGATCCTTTTTCGTCAAAATCCAGCTGAGTGTAAAGACCAAAATTCAACTGCATTTGTAAGCTGCCAATATCGGAAATAGGTTACGCCAGAATCACAACACGATCTCAAACAGCTCCCACAGCGCCACTTCACGGAAACAAAAAGAAACAAAACATCTTTTCTTCAGATAGGAAGGATACAAAAGGAGGTTTTATTTGCCCGATCTAGACGTATTGTCTAGGCTGAATAGGTGCGAACCGAGGCTTGCGAGGATTTTAGGGGCCTCTTTTATTCATATGGCTCCTAGATATCTCCTACTAAGGTGTCGGTAATTTGTTAACTAATACAATACAAAAAAAAATATAATAGACGTGGAAATATTTAGTAACCTGTTCCGCTTAGTTATTTCTAAAGAGCCATTAAAAACCCTAAAAGACATCGACACGTGTTTCACCTCTCAACGAGGCATCCTCAGGATGACGATTGACTTGTCATGAACTCGAACACGGCGTGGTACCACACCGAGCGCTGAAGTCAGAGTGAGCCTTATCGCTCGTCAAACCCACTTACATACTGCTCGGCCCACCTCGGCTCGGACCGTTATCAATACAATACATTCTTCCCGAACTCAAAGTATTTATTTCAATTACCTAAACCATTTACAGGCACTTTTGAATTATCAAGGCGTCGCGTCGGTTAGTTAGAAAGCTGAAGCCACTTGCCCATTCCAAAGTGTAGTAGGTTCCTATGGAGAAGAACGAGCAAGGAACTCCGTGGTTACTCTTTTAAATAAAATACAGTACCTGGGCGACCGAGCTCTGTTCTGGTGAAAATAGAGAATGCTCATTTAATAGAATAGGATAGGACTTACTAATTCCATGCTGCCATGATAGTAGGTACTTATTTATTCCATGCTGCCATGTCATTATTCTAAGGTAGCCATCTTGTTCTAAACTTTGGGCGACCGAGCTCTGCTTGGGTGAAAATACGGAGAAAACTAATTTTCCTAGATATGAGACCTAGCTAAATTGATTTTTCGCGCCCGTATACCCTGTATTGCAACTTTAATCGAAATCGTTAGAGCCGTTTTCGAGAACGTGATTGCAAATGTATACAAATATTGCTCATTTAATAGTAGGTATAGGATCTATAACCAGTATCTTAGTCTCACAGGTAATATGAAGCACTAGTAAGCAAACATAAGGTAGGACGCCCTCAGGATGGGTGGAGCGACGATCTTCGCAGGGTTGCTGGTAACAGTTGGATGAGAGTTGCCATGAATCGAGCTGAATGGCGTGCATGGACAGGCGTATGTCCAGCACTGGACTGCTGCAGGCTGATGATGAAGTGTTAGTCATGTGATCATTATGATGATGATTGGCAAATCAATAAACGCATTGGTGTGGTATAGCTAGGCAGCTGAAGTAACATGAGTTCCTATGAAATACTAAGTCACCACTCTTTGAGATCGCAAGAGTTTTATTTATCAAAATATTAAATGCAGCAGTTTTTCAAATGCTTTTTGAAATGCTTTATTTTAAAACTTTATTTTTAAGTAACAATAACCATACAAACACCTTATTTTTCTGAACCTAAAGGTACAATTCCGTAGCAGACAGCAGACGACAGCAGCGGGCGACGTGTCGCCGCGACACGATTGGTTTCTATTAGGGATTACAATCCGGAAAACCGGCTCCAGTAATCCGGCGGATCCGGCGTCATTAAACGTTTACCGGATCCGGTGATAACCATGTTTGGCAAAATAATCGCGCCGTTGCATGAGTTGGTACGTTGAATGCGTGGTGCATGCGAGTCGTTCGACGCTGAGCAGCCTCCACCCCTCCACACGGCGCGCCGGATCCGGCCGGATCCGGCTGGATTTTCATCGATCGATTGGAAATGCCACCGGATTGCAATCCCTAGTTTCTATAATTCTATGAAACCGACGTTTAGCTACACGTCGGAGGGTATTTCATAGAAATACATAGAAACTAGAACTTAGTTTAACATTCAAATTCCTGTACCAAACTCACAAAGATTCTCTAACAATCTCAAGATTGTTCAGTTCATTACCAAAATTCCTAGCGGTTTCACTCACTACTTTATCACTAGAACAAATGGTAGGTTCCTCTATCCACCCCGCTTGATGGATAGCGTAAATATATAAACTGTTAGAACGAGGACCTTTACATTTCAACTGAATGCTTGCTGTATTATGTTTATGTTCTTGGTTTCTCGTGAGAAGCGGGTTTTGGTGTATATTTTTCTGATGGTAGAATTTGTGAGTGGGTTTTCTCAGGTTCACAGTGACGATATCCCGATGGTATAGCGAGTTGGGTTACATATACTGGTCAAATGTTCATGTACTTCCTTTGTAATTCGTACATTAGATGTGAAGTATCTTGAACTGAATGTAGATCTTGCGACAAAAAGCTGCGGACCCGAACTAGTGATATCTTAAACAGCGAAAAAGGGACAGAAACGACTTCCTTTTAGCTCATAACAACAAACAGCGATCTCGAATCGATCTGTCAGCCGTAATGATCACGATAACATCAGCAGAACAACATTTCTAACTAATGATAAGCGAACTAGAACCGCAAAGGGCAAATCAGATTGAACTAACAGATTAGGGTGCAAATATACGCACTATAAGACAGGCATATATATATAGGCATCATATATCAAAAAGTATTTCCAACCGCGGAACATTCATCATTGGATTTCTGACAAATTATTTGAAAAACTACGAAATATGTAAGAAAATATCGCGTGACTTGATCGTATTTACTTTATTGTGAAATTCTAACCTAGCTTGTGATATGTCAGGGAAAGAATGAAAGATATTTATCGTACTAAATTCTATATTCCCATATGTTTTGACATGGTATGGCTAAACGTGAGCTTACATAATGCTGTTTTCAATTTTTAAATGGGTTATATCAATGTGAATCGGTCGAAGTGGAGGTGCTTGGGGGAGGCCTATGTCCAGCAGTGGACGTCTTTCGGCTGAAATGATGATGATGATGAATGTGAATGCGGTGCTATTGAACCTTAAAGAAAAATATCACATAACAATCATAAATCTTCCACTGCAAAACAATTTCTATATGTATGTATTATATGGTTCATTTTGTGGGACTATTGCAATATTTACTACGCTCAGCGAATATATTGTTAGTCTTATTATGATAATTGTTCGTCAACGCATAAGATCTTAGATATTTCGATCATGTTGAGAGGATGAATGAAAGGCGACTAACAAAAGATATTTGCAAGGCAGATGTGAGTGGAAACGCCGGACGCTCTAGGAGGACATTCAGAGGCCTTATTGATATTCTTCAGAAAGGTCAGGTGCATAGTACTCGCAACGGGCATGCGTGTATGAACGTATACGAGGCAAAAGGAGTATGTAAGAATCATAGCAGGTGTCATTAGCGTTCTGTAGTTTCTGCCTATCCTCATAGGAAGAAGGCGTGAGTTTATGTATACAGTATGTAAAAAAACCCTGTCCGATCCGAAAGGGGCTACTGCAATAACATAACCTAAAAGTTATAAAAATTATATTTATTATTTAAAATAATGTAGTTATTGCTATTATAAAATTCCATTTTTAGTACTAAAATTACCCTAAATTGATTAAAAATGAACAAATATTCCGCTAAAGGACGGCTGCTCGCGCCTCATGTATCCACCCGGTAAAATTTTCCATTGAAAAAAAAAACATACGATTGTTTTCCGATTTTCTTGATAACTACCACATAAATAGACTCTCAGTAGGATACTTAACAACACCCACGGATGGGACGGGGATTTTTTACATGTTGTATGTATTAGAAGAAAGCGGACCGTAACCGATTTCTTTGTTAAGCATCACACGGTCACGAATTATTCAATGCTATACTTATCATTAAACACCCTAAAAACGGTAATAAAGCATAACAGTAGGGTACTAGGTATCCCTAAAAACCATTCAGTATTGATTTGATTTTATTTGGATTTTTATTTTTTTTTTATTTTTTTTTGTTTTGTTTTGGTATTATATTTGATTACGTCCTTATTTATTTATTTAGTTTTTTTTTTTTTAAGTATACAAATTATGTATTAGGTATGTTGAAACTGTTTGTACCTACTCCCCGTCACTTGTCCTTTTAAGGGTTCATTAGAAAACCAGCGTCAGACAGCATCTGTCTGGCATTAATGCTGAAATGAACCTTTTTTGGCGCAGCCGTGAGGCACACACTATTGTTAAAATATTATTTTCATTTTTTTTTTTTTTCATTATATGTATAGGTACGTTGTGTTTCACGAACTGTGTCAAAATAAATGTTTTTTTCTTTCTTTCTTTCTTTCTTATAACTCGTCCAATCTTGCTTAGATCAACACCCCAGCAGTTTGTAAGTGAAAACCTTAAGATAAGTACTAAAGTAAAATTATATAATCCAAAGCCGTTAGCGTAAGCTGGGCGCTGCAACAAAGCAACGGGATTATGTTTTAATATAGTTTACGATCGTATTACCACCGAATAGTAGGTACAGAAGGCAAACTAAAGTTGTCGACATAGTTCACAGAATAAGCATGCTGAAATGGCAATGGGCAGAATCAGAATCATTTATTTTGCAATGAATGTGGGTACAAAATAAGATGTTAACATTGTAAAAGCAGTTCCAACACACTCTACCTTACGGCATGCAAAAGTTAAAAAATATTTATATCTACGCAATTATACAACCAAATAAACAAAAATAAAAAAGTACAGTTATGTGGCCGGGCCATAGCCGTAAAACCGATCACCGTTGGGGTAGACGTGTTCTCGATTGAAGACCGCGAATCGGTAAACGTAAATGGTAGGACATCTTCAGGCTAGGTGGAGCGACGATCTTCGCAGGGTTGCTGGTAGCAGCTGAATGGCGTGCAATCGGAGAGGCTTATGTCCAACAGTGGACTGCTGAATGTTGATGAAAGCCGACTCCATACAACGATCGAAAGCAAATGCACGCACATATAAACGCGTACGCACGGCGATCTTTAATCGAATGCCTGTCGCGAGTGTAAAAAAACAACACAACATATTTCACTACAAGTAAAAAAGAAATGCGTGTTTTCAACTGGACCTGGAGTGTGAGGTATTGGATCTAAATCAGTTTAATACTGCAAGGAGCTGACCCTCTGTACCTATTCTATTCATTGGTTTTATTCACTGTAAAGTATGACGCATTAGTGCAATGTAGTTCATCGGTTTACGACTTTATAGACTATGTTACAACTATGTAAGATATTAAAACAGTAGGGAAACTCTTTAAACTAACCTAGGAACATATTTCATTTTATATTACTTCAAAATAGTTAACGCGCAGTGAGCAAACCTGGTGATTAATGCTCTTTTCTGAAAGAGGTAAGCATTTAATATGTGGTAGGATAATTACCTACTTACAGAAATTAATTGTATTAACTTGAAATTTAGGGGCCAATGAGGCCACCATATTTAGCAGTGGCTATAATTAACGGTATATGAAGATAATTTTTTGTCTATGAAAACCATCCTAAATTAAAAAATTCGAACGAACGTCCGTACTGTACGTCTATTTAATTTAATCTGATGTCAATATCTACGAGTATGTTTGGTCGTTACTATTTCTGTCTACCAATCATGACATCGAAAATGAGAATGAATACCAGATTTACTGGTATTATCCACTGTGGCAACACTGTCAAAGGACAAATTATTAATATTGGAACAAATTTTTAAGGGGGATACGCTAAGGTAGCCCGCGAAATTCAAATATTCTTTAGTTTTTGCATTTTACAGGTCAGTGTCAGGTTTTATGTTGATTAAAATATGATTTGCGGCCGTAACAAATATGGTTTTGCTCAATTATAATCATTACAATCAGCAATACAACTCTGTAAGTTAGCAAAGGTGTCAAATGTCATGATTTCATGAAATCATGACATTTGTATGAGTTGTATTGCTGATTATAATGAAGTAAAACCATGTTTGTTACGGCAGCGAATCATATTTAGATCAACATACAACATGATACTGACCTGCAAATTGCAAAAAACGTAAGAAAATTTGAATTTCGCGGGCTACTCTGATGCTTTCGACTTAGATTTAAATGTATTTTTTTTATTATGGCAACTGAATGTATTATTTTACTTTGGCAACACATTGAAATAACGGTTATGATATTATCGTTATTTCTTGGTGGGGCAAAGGTCATTTTAAATAGTAAATGTAGTGCAGAGCCAGTCGTCGTTTGCTTGTGAAATAGTACAGTTGTGCGAATTAAAAGTGTTAACAAGAAAACAGTCTTTATACAAGGGTTGATAGGTTTTGTTTTTGTACAGACAAACAAAATACGAATTTGATAAGCATAACAAAACACGCAGTAATAACCACAAAATTAATTAAATGTTATTAAGGTACTGAGGGAGTAATAAAGTGTGAAGTAAGTTAACGCTGACTTCTCCGCTTTTATCTCTCACAAACTTGGCTAAGAGCCACTTAAAGATAAGCAATGGGATTACATAGGTGTGTGCCTCCGTACAGGACTTAACTCCATTTCAGTTTTATTAAGTTTTGTTCTTTTAAAGTTCTGTTTTATCGTCTGCGCGAGATGCACTGAGCAAACTGGTTTATGTAGCGTTTTCTAATGAGATTTAGATAGATATAAAGATGGAATACTCTTAACGCTGCGTCATTTATTTATTTTTTCTTAAATGTCGCAGCATATGCTGAGATGGGAGCTTTTTGGCCTCGTACAGGACTTTCTGCTTTTATTTTAATTGTTGTTATTTTTTAATGTTTTTATTTTTATTAATGTTTTAATGAGTGTATTTTAGTTTAATTTGTGGTTTCCTGTGCGAGTCTCAATAAATACTTTTTCTTTCTTTCTTTTAATTGAGTTTTTTTGTTTTTCGTGATTCACCTACATAAGAAACAAGGAGAGTATTTAGGAAATAGTAAAAATACTACAAATAAATTTGGTACCATAGGTATTTTCTGAAATTACAGGACGCAAAATTATTTTAGAAATAGGTGTTACAATAATTCCAATTGATCAGTTTTACAGTGCGGTTGCAGTTAATTAAATAAATAAAACTGACAACATCTAAATATTCATTAAAATATTCATTAACTAGCAGCACCCCGCGGTTTCACCCAAATAAGTCTCGATCCTGTGGAAATATCAGGATAAAAAGTATCCTAAGTGTTAATCCAGGTTATAAACCATCTGTGTGCCAAATTTCATCCAAATTTCAGCCGTTTGAGCGTGAAGAAGAGACAAACATACACACACTAACAAACTTTCGCCTTTATAATATTAGTGTGATAGTGTGATTATGCTTGTGATTGCTAATAATTAATTCAATGGTTAGTAGTCGACCGAGCTCTGCTCGGGTGATAATAGAGAATGCTCATTTTATAGTATAGGATAGTTCATACCATAGATATAAGAAAGAAGGAGATATGCTCGGTAGTTGAAAATGTATCGAAACCCAATGTCTCCACTTTGTCCCCACTACCTCGCCACTAGTCGTCACAACTACACATGCATATCAGTAAACCAAATAGAAACGAGGCTGCGCTCACTCTTGCAATTCATAAATCAGAACGTACTACACAATCAATTATAAACCTTATCCCATCAAACACAGCGTGCATTTACGATGCACCGTACAACTCACTCACACGAAAACATCATTTCTATCGTTGTGCTGTACAGAAACAATTTATTTTACATATACGCTAGTGATTGACTAAATCGGAAAGGTATCGATTCTTCCATTTAATATTATCGACGGGAAGTATCAATATCTAATAACTAACATTTTGGCGGTTTTCACTTACTAATGTTTACTTCAAATGGTCAAAAACTATAGAAATTAAACGTTTTCCGTTTTCTCCTCCTGTAAAACCATGTTTTTGTAGTTATTAGATATTGATACTTCACCGTCGTTATACTTTAAAAAATTTGGTGTCCTGAAAATAAAATAAATAAAAACGATAAGTCCAGAAAATATTATAATAAAAATAAATAATAAGCAAAAAATTCAAACAATAAAAATCCAGTTACGTTGGTTTAACCTGTCATAGTTTATTTGAAACAGTAGATATTGTTGAACCCTGCTATGATGTTTACTCACTGACCTGTAAAGTGGAGGTATTTGTGCAGCACTTGACGCTTTGATATTACTGGAGTGGCATTTTTTGTCAAATAGTGTAATCTTAAATTAATATATTTTTCCATGAATGCTTTAATTTGAAATATTATGTGATTATTCATCGGAGACTGCTCAAATTGGTGAAGCTTAATATTTTCAAAGAGATCTAATCCTATGAAGTGAGGCAAAGCCTTTGCCATGAGTTCCTGTTTGACATTTTTAGTTTTAACTGTTAATTTATTATTGGTGAGACAAGCTGTTTTTATGATTATTTCTACTATCTTACAAATCATGACGACATCAGGAGATGGGTACCATAAGCCCACATTTGTCCTTATACTTTATAAAATGATGTGTTTCTTCATATTTGTAATTATCTGAACCATGCCGATTACTATAACGCATTCGAAGCTTTTGAAGACTTTAACGGAAGTAAAATACCAAAACCATAAAAAAGTAAGGAAATAGCACGAGTATAAGGCATAATAGACCAGCGATAATTCAAACCCAAAACACTCTACCTTAAATTTTATTAACTTTACGACCGTTGGTTACGCATTTCTCTACTACGCTGTAAAATAATCAAAATAAGTAAAACACATTATTTCACATCGATCTTCCACCCGGGTAAAAGAGTTGACAAATTGAAGAATAAAGTATAATAGCAATAAATTCATTCGCCAAACGACATTGTTGTCGATAGCCTACGTTAGTGGATCTGCACAACCACATCACTAGCTCGTCGCCAGACACAGCGGCCGTACTGCGCGATGCATCCGCAGTCCACAGTATCATTTTGTGATTTTTACATTGCTTGTTGAGTCACTGAGCGACATATTTAGGTAGTGGTTAACGAGCAATGTATGTAGTGCAAAAATAGTACAGTCACTGTGATATTTGGAAACAAAAATAACGTAGTAAAAGCAAGAAATATTTTACGATTTGTTGTTTTTCATTATTTTAAAGACAAATATAGTAAAATACTTGTAATTACATATGGTAAGTGATTCCATGATTCACAAAGTTTTTGTTTTGACTTCGGTTTTTACAAGAAACCACTGAACAACACGGCATTCTTATAAATTGTCCCGATCACGGCCGAAAGCACACTAGTTCGCGGAGACGGCCATTTTCGTATGCAATGAGCACTTTGATCATTACGCGTGGACACAGACACGCCCCCATGCCACTTCTCCTGTTTTTTATATTTCTATGGTTCATACTAATTCCATTTTGCCATGATAGTAGGTACTTACAAATTCCATGCTGCCATGTCATTATTCTAAAGTAGCCATCTTGTTCTAAACTTTGGGTGACCGAGCTCTGCTCGGGTAAAAATACGGAGAAAACGAATTTTCCCAGACATGAGACCTAGCTAGATCGATTTTTCACCCCCGTAAACCCATATATTGCAACTTTCATCGAAATCATTAGAGATATATATACATATACAAATATTGCTCATTTAATAGTATAGGTTTAAACCTACATACCTACTATAGATCAGGTGACTGCATTAAGGCTTGTGCAGACCAGCGCGAAACGCGACGCGACACAAAGGCACTGCTCGTCGCGCGACGAGCGGTGCCTTTAAGTCGCGTCGCGTGTCGCGCTGGTCTGCACGAGCCTTTAGTAGGCCAGAAAGAAAAGTAATATTACGGAAAGCAATTAAAATAAAAAGGCCAACCCCTTTAAAGCCACCCATAAAAAAACAAAAAAAAAACACTTAAACCCACTGCACTTGAAAAATGTACCGACTCTATTAAATAACACAGCCAAGTTGCAACCCGTCCGCTGCCGTGAAAAATAGCCAAGTGCGTTGTTTTTAACCGACTTCCAAAAAGGAGGAGGTTATATGTTCGACGCGTATGTTTGTTTTTTTTTTTTTTTTTTTTTTTTTTTTTTTATGTATGTCCACCGATTTCTCCGTCATTTGTGGACCGATTTTGAAAATTCTTTTTTTGTTTGAAAGGGTATGCTTCCAAATTGGTCCCATATAAATTTTATTAACTCTGCTTGGGTACTTTTTGAGTTAGCTACAAAATACGTATTTTTTTTCCCACTTAGTATGTAGATGATTTGATAAGTTCCTGACACTGGTAGTAGGTAGTGGTATTCGAATGTGTGTGAGGTAGGTACCACAACTAAAAAGAGAAAAATAAAAACTTTTTACAAAAAAAAAACTACCGACTTCCAAAAAAAACACTACAAAGTGAAAAATAACTTTAATTTCGGAAGTCGGTGGCAAAAAACGAAAACACAAAACCCAAGACACCGACTTCCGAAATTAAAGTTATTTTTCACTTTGTAGTGTTTTTTTTGGAAGTCGGTAGTTTTTTTTTTGTTACACCAAAAGAATGTAAACATAATTAAAATTCTCCCGAGAGCGGGCGGCGAGCGGAGGGTTGTATATTTTCTTGGCCGGAGGAATGTTCATAAAAATGAAAATTTTTCAACTGAAAGTTTTAGCTTGCTATTTTTCATGTGGGTCGCGGTCTAAGCTGGAGGGTAGTTTGTTTTATTTGACGTTAAGTCGATGAGCTACGTCGAGAGAAAACAACCTGCTTATCATCCGACCCTGTATTATCTTCTTGCTCGTTTTCGCTAGCGCAGGAAGCACAGAGCAGAGCTGTTTTAAAGAATTATTATCAGTATAGCGGTGCAAAGGCACTTAACCTTTTGTTGGCTTCATGTTTTGATCTAATTATGCAGCACTGATATTACAAGAGCAGTGGTGGCCCAGTGGTAACGGCCGCGACTTACGAGTTGTAGGTCGTAGGTTCGAACCCAGACAGGCGCTTTACTTTGTGTAAATTATTTCATCACCATTGCTCTCAAAACGGTGAAGGAAAACATCGTGAGGAAACCGGCATGTCCTAGAACCGAAAATTCAAAGACATGTGACATCTACCAACCCGCACTGGGCCCGCGTGGTGAATTACGGCCCACTCCCTCTCACAGAGAGGAGGCCTGTGTCCCAGCAGTGGGAACATTTATAGGCCGATGATGATGATGATGATATTACAACACTACACACACACACACACCCCTTCACACACACACCCCCACACCCTTGTTTGTACAGACACCCTTACGAGGACCTTGTTAGTTTTAGAACGAACCGAGGACCCTCCAAAAAACTGGTTTAAATACGTCGTTGGCCTTTTTGAATGAGATAGAAAGAGACAGGTGAGTAAATCTATAGTGATGAGCTTATTGGAATAATGCTATCTCAACATTTTTCTGTATGAATTACGGCTATCATACCGAGGACCTGAAATACACAGCTAAATGTGACCAGCGATGCACATACGAGGACTTTGTGTAGGCCAACCGAGGACCCCTTATGTAAGCCCTGCGACACCCTTCCGAGGACGTATTTTTACACAATATTTCTTATATCTTGTACAAAGTGCGGACGCTGTGTTAGACTTTATATTACTAAACCGAGGACAGTTTTTCGCGTAGAACTTGTACAAAGCGAGGACATGAAAATCTTCCTACCTAAACCATTTTACGTGTAAGGTAACTTATTGTAAAACGTTCCGATTTATTTCTTACACACATTTTCTAAAATAAAGTACCAAGCGAGGACGAGTCTTTACGTTTGTCGGCGCTTTCTAAAAGTAACGGCTTAGTTACCATTTTATGCTGATGTTGTACCTAGGGTCGTTTCTTAATGAAGAAACTCTTCAACAGGAGAAAGAAACTATCATCACTTTTAAATTTGGCCAACGCGTTAGGTTTGCGTAGCATAACTGAGATAATAACCAGTTTGTGCCAATGCTGCAGCCAGGGTCGTTTCATCATGAGGACACTCCTCAAAAGCTGATAGTATCGTCTTCAAATTGGGCATACACATTAGGTTTATCTAGTAACACTCAAATAACTACCAGTTTTTGCTGATGCTTCAGCCAGGGTTGTTTCCTCATGATGGAACTCCTCAAAAGCTGATAGTATCGTCTTCAAATTTGGCATAAGCATTAGGTTTATCTAGTAACACTCAAATAATTACCAGTTTTTGCTGATGCTGCAGCCAGGGTCGTTTCCTTATGACGGAACTCCTCAAAAGCTGATAGTATCGTCTTCAAATTTGGCATACGCATTAGGTTTATCTAGTAACACTCAAATAATTACCAGTTTTTGCTGATGCTTCAGCCAGGGTTGTTTCCTCATGATGGAACTCCTCAAAAGCTGATAGTATCGTCTTCAAATTTGGCATAAGCATTAGGTTTATCTAGTAACACTCAAATAATTACCAGTTTTTGCTGAGGCTGCAGCCAGGGTCGTTTCCTTATGATGGAACTCCTCAAAAGCTGATAGTATCGTCTTCAAATTTGGCATACTCATTAGGTTTATCTAGTAACACTCAAATAACTACCAGTTTTTGCTGATGCTTCAGCCAGGGTTGTTTCCTCATGATGGAACTCCTCAAAAGCTGATAGTATCGTCTTCAAATTTGGTATAAGCATAAGGTTTATCTAGTAACACTCAAATAATTACCAGTTTTTGCTGATGCTGCAGCCAGGGTCGTTTCCTTATGACGGAACTCCTCAAAAGCTGATAGTATCGTCTTCAAATTTGGCATACGCATTAGGTTTATCTAGTAACACTAAAATAATTACCAGTTTTTGCTGATGCTGCAGCCAGGGTCGTTTCCTTATGACGGAACTCCTCAAAAGCTGATAGTATCGTCTTCAAATTTGGCATAAGCATTAGGTTTATCTAGTAACACTCACATAATTACCAGTTTTTGCTGATGCTGCAGCCAAGGTCGTTTCCTTATGACGGAACTCCTCGAAAGCTGATAGTATCGTCTTCAAATTTGGCATACGCATTAGGTTTATCTAGAAACACTCAAATAATTACCAGTTTCTGCTGATGCTGCAGCCAGGGTCGTTTCCTTATGACGGAACTCCTCAAAAGCTGATAGTATCGTCTTCAAATTTGGCATACGCATTAGGTTTATCTAGTAACACTCAAATAATTACCAGTTTTTGCTGATGCTTCAGCCAGGGTTGTTTCCTCATGATGGAACTCCTCAAAAGCTGATAGTATCGTCTTCAAATTTGGCATAAGCATTAGGTTTATCTAGTAATACTCAAATAATTACCAGTTTTTGCTGATGCTGCAGCCAGGGTCGTTTCCTTATGACGGAACTCCTCAAAAGCTGATAGTATCGTCTTCAAATTTGGCATACGCATTAGGTTTATCTAGTAACACTAAAATAATTACCAGTTTTTGCTGATGCTGCAGCCAGGGTCGTTTCCTTATGACGGAACTCCTCGAAAGCTGATAGTATCGTCTTCAAATTTGGCATACGCATTAGGTTTATCTAGTAACACTCAAATATTTACCGGTTTTTGCTGATGCTGCAGCCAGGGTCGTTTCCTTATGACGGAACTCCTCAAAAGCTGATAGTATCGTCTTCAACTTTGGCATACGCATTAGGTTTATCTAGTAACACTCAAATAATTACCAGTTTTTGCTGATACTGCAGCCAGGGTCAAATTCCTCAACAGTCGATAGAATCGTCTTCAAATTTGGCATACTCATTAGGTTTATCTAGTAACACTCAAATAATTACCAGTTTTTGCTGATGCTGCAGCCAGGGTCGTTTCCTTATGACGGAACTCCTCAAAAGCTGATAGTATCGTCTTCAAATTTGGCATACGCATTAGGTTTATCTAGTAACACTCAAATAATTACCAGTTTTTGCTGATGCTTCAGCCAGGGTTGTTTCCTCATGATGGAACTCCTCAAAAGCTGATAGTATCGTCTTCAAATTTGGCATAAGCATTAGGTTTATCTAGTAACACTCAAATAATTACCAGTTTTTGCTGAGGCTGCAGCCAGGGTCGTTTCCTTATGATGGAACTCCTCAAAAGCTGATAGTATCGTCTTCAAATTTGGCATACTCATTAGGTTTATCTAGTAACACTCAAATAACTACCAGTTTTTGCTGATGCTTCAGCCAGGGTTGTTTCCTCATGATGGAACTCCTCAAAAGCTGATAGTATCGTCTTCAAATTTGGCATAAGCATAAGGTTTATCTAGTAACACTCAAATAATTACCAGTTTTTGCTGATGCTGCAGCCAGGGTCGTTTCCTTATGACGAAACTCCTCAAAAGCTGATAGTATCGTCTTCAAATTTGGCATACGCATTAGGTTTATCTAGTAAAACTAAAATAATTACCAGTTTTTGCTGATGCTGCAGCCAGGGTCGTTTCCTTATGACGGAACTCCTCAAAAGCTGATAGTATCGTCTTCAAATTTGGCATACGCATTAGGTTTATCTAGAAACACTCAAATAATTACCAGTTTCTGCTGATGCTGCAGCCAGGGTCGTTTCCTTATGACGGAACTCCTCAAAAGCTGATAGTATCGTCTTCAAATTTGGCATACGCATTAGGTTTATCTAGTAACACTCAAATAATTACCAGTTTTTGCTGATGCTTCAGCCAGGGTTGTTTCCTCATGATGGAACTCCTCAAAAGCTGATAGTATCGTCTTCAAATTTGGCATAAGCATTAGGTTTATCTAGTAATACTCAAATAATTACCAGTTTTTGCTGATGCTGCAGCCAGGGTCGTTTCCTTATGACGGAACTCCTCAAAAGCTGATAGTATCGTCTTCAAATTTGGCATACGCATTAGGTTTATCTAGTAACACTAAAATAATTACCAGTTTTTGCTGATGCTGCAGCCAGGGTCGTTTCCTTATGACGGAACTCCTCGAAAGCTGATAGTATCGTCTTCAAATTTGGCATACGCATTAGGTTTATCTAGTAACACTCAAACATTTACCGGTTTTTGCTGATGCTGCAGCCAGGGTCGTTTCCTTATGACGGAACTCCTCAAAAGCTGATAGTATCGTCTTCAACTTTGGCATACGCATTAGGTTTATCTAGTAACACTCAAATAATTACCAGTTTTTGCTGATACTGCAGCCAGGGTCAAATTCCTCAACAGTCGATAGAATCGTCTTCAAATTTGGCATACTCATTAGGTTTATCTAGTAACACTCAAATAACTACCAGTTTTTGCTGATGCTTCAGCCAGGGTTGTTTCCTCATGATGGAACTCCTCAAAAGCTGATAGTATCGTCTTCAAATTTGGCATAAGCATTAGGTTTATCTAGTAACACTCAAATAATTACCAGTTTTTGCTGATGCTGCAGCCAGGGTCGTTTCCTTATGACGGAACTCCTCAAAAGCTGATAGTATCGTCTTCAAATTTGGCATAAGCATTAGGTTTATCTAGTAACACTCACTTATTTACCAGTTTTTGCTGATGCTGCAGCCAGGGTCGTTTCCTTATGACGGAACTCCTCAAAAGCTGATAGTATCGTCTTCAAATTTGGCATACTCATTAGGTTTATCTAGTAACACTCAAATAACTACCAGTTTTTGCTGATGCTTCAGCCAGGGTCGTTTCCTTATGATGGAACTCCTCAAAAGCTGATAGTATCGTCTTCAAATTTGGCATACTCATTAGGTTTATCTAGTAACACTCAAATAACTACCAGTTTTTGCTGATGCTTCAGCCAGGGTTGTTTCCTCATGATGGAACTCCTCAAAAGCTGATAGTATCGTCTTCAAATTTGGCATAAGCATTAGGTTTATCTAGTAACACTCAAATAATTACCAGTTTTTGCTGATGCTGCAGCCAGGGTCGTTTCCTTATGACGGAACTCCTCAAAAGCTGATAGTATCGTCTTCAACTTTGGCATACGCATTAGGTTTATCTAGTAACACTCAAATAATTACCAGTTTTTGCTGATACTGCAGCCAGGGTCAAATTCCTCAACAGTCGATAGAATCGTCTTTAAATTTGGCATACGCGTTAGGTTTATATAGTTTAACTAAAATAATAACCAGCCAAGGTCGTTCTTTCATGAGGGAACTCCTTTTTTTTGGGTGGGTAATTATCAAATAACTTCTCCCGCTCTGGGCGGAGTGGGAGGGCGTGTCAGACTCTTACTGACTAAAACCCACCCGTGTTTCTTCAGTTGCCATATTGCCAGAGGCCACGGTATCCCTTTCGGACTTCTCGGCAACCCCGGCAGGCATTGACCCTATCGAACCCCTTCAATTGTGCTGACATCTCTTGGAGGCGTGCGTGGAACACAATGCGCCGTTGTCGACCCGGGCCTGGACCTTATCGGACGGTGAGCTACCCATTGCTCACCGTCCGCAAGCCGCGCGGACTTGCGGACGGTGAGAAATGGGTGGCTACGGTGGCTGGAAATCAGCCTGCGATTCCTGACGCCCAGGTCGTCTCCTGCGGCGGTTAGACGCGTGAGGGCATGACATTTGCCTCTCCCTCACGCGCTCCGCCTCCTCCTTCGCGAGCATTACTGCTTCGCAGAAGGAGGTGACGGCTTCCCATGCCCTCTCGCTCCAAACCATGGCCTGGACTAGGGCCAGACGCGAGAGATCACCGCCGCCGATTGCCTCCACGAGGACACGGCGATGCTCCGCCCAAGCCGGGCAGTGCTCCACCGTGTCCTCCGGATCGCCCGGAGGACACACTGGTGACACTCAGACGTTTCCTCCCGCCTTATCCGGAACAGGAACCTCCCGAAACACCCGTGTGCGGTGAGAACTTGCGTCAGGCGGAAGGTGAGGACGGCGTGGCGCCTCTCTAGCCGCTCCTTAAAGAGGGGACTTACTGCCGCAATTGTGGCGTGCCCATGAGGGAACTCCACAATTGTTGATAGTATCGACTTCAAAGGCAAACGCGTTTGGTTTATATAGTAAAACTAAAATAATTATCAGTTTGTCCTGATGCTGCAGCCAAGGTCGTTTCTTCATGAGGGAACTCCTCAACAGTTGATAGTATCGTCATCAAATTTGGCATACGCGTTAGATGTATCTAGTGAAATAAAAATAATTACCTTGTTTGAATCGTTTTATAAACTGTTAAGTAAGTTTTCTGCTCATGTTTATCAAAGATGTCGCTGCAACTTGATTATTATTTCAATGAGTATAGCGTTGGTAAAAGTTAGTTAAATAATTCGTTTCAATTTAGAATAAACCTACTTCTATTTCAGTAAAGTTTATGTTGTCTTCTTTACTACGTTCACTTTCTTTATTTTTTTATACTCTTTGTTTGCTTCAAATCTTGGTGCCGACATTTCACGTAGGAAGGCATTTCTACTTTAAATTCTTCATGAAGAGCACATGCATTCAGCTCCCATGACAATACAATATTTTATGGTTCAAATCATAATGTTGTGTAATCTAAGTAGGCACATACTGCAGAAGAAGCCTCCTTATTCCTTGTGCACCTAGTCGCTACTAACGATTTGCTTAAGGATTCAGTGTACCTTCAATTTTCTCTTCCATAATTGTATTTAAATGATAGCACATAATTCGTCTTGTACACACGAGGAAAACTGTTTAAGCGAGGACTAGAATACACACTGTTCGGAAAATCTAGCAAACCGAGGTCTTAAATACACATTGTTTGGAAAAGCTATCTTACCGAGGTCTTTTGTGTTAAAGTTAACACAAAAGTCCTCGGATAATACAACCAACGTGAAATGAATGTAAAGAGGCTGTGTATGAGGCGACAGTGGCGCCACCTGGTGGATACACAATGCGTGTGTAAGATTATGAAAAATCTTGATCAAACCGAGGTTCAGACCACTTTTTCTTATTAAGTATACAGAAAGGCTCAAAATCGCTTGCAGAATACGAATCTTTGGTCAAGTCAAACCGAGGACCCTCGAAAAGGTCCTCGCTTTGAAAAGGTCCTCGGTCGTGCCTTGTGTATTCATACGCACGTCCTCGGATGGTACTTAAAACAAACACACTCACCCTAACACACCCTCACCCACACATCCACACACATTAAATATTCTATTTACCATATTACGCAGGATCCACATGGCGCGATAATCAAAGTGAAGAGTTTCTGTGAGGAATGAGTTGACATTGAAATTTTTTACTGTAGATAATTTTTACTTTTATCATGATTTTAATTTTGGTGATGATGTGAGTTATGTTGTTAATTTTTAAATGTGTCACTTGTATTATGAATGTTTTATTTTTTGTCATAATTATTGAAGATTTCAAACACAATGTAAATTGTTTGTGAATAAATTCAATGAAAATAGAAATTGAAATTCTATAGTCATAAAATAAGCCAAAATATGTCAACTGCTAGACTTAATATCATACTGGCATCTGCCCGCGATTTCCGCCCGCGTGTAATTGCTTGGTTTTGCATAAAATATATCCTATAACACTCGGAAATACTGTAGCTCCATTAATGAAAGAATAATTGAAATCGGACCCTACAGGTCCGAAGATTATCCCCTACATATAAACTCACAAATTTTACCTCATTACAATGTTAGTGTAGATTAATATAGATATCTGTTATGTAAAAACCATTAATTATTTTCTGTTCAGTCTTCCGTATGGCACCAGCTTTACGATCTTTAAAGCACCCTTCTTGAATGACGCTTTGACATCCCACGCACTGTTAGCGTTGACATTGTTGACACCATTTGACGCTCTTGTCACTTCGCACTCGTAAAACATTCTACCTAAAGTACTGCTTATTATTTATATCTATAGTGTAGTTAATGAGTTAGGTTTCGGTTTTCATTTAAACTGTTTTGATTGTCAAAAGTGTTGAGTTGTGTTTTAAGCGTAAGTTATAAATGTATACTTGGCAGTGAGAAATCCTTCGTGTTTAATGGGGTTGTACAGTCACGTGTACAAATACTTTACACTTAGGTACACAAGATTGAAAAGCGATTTTCTCCTAAAGTATTGATAGTATTTTTACGAACAAAGTATTATCGAAACCATGAAATAAGTCTTTTCTGAAAGTGGCAATTCATTTTTTACTACAAAAATCGCTTTTTAATTTTGCGTAACTGTAAGGTATTTTCGTGACTGTGCATGCAAGCAATTTTTTTCATTTTTAAAGACATTTAAAAAAGGAGCTTACTCAATTAGACCGTATATATTTCATTTTTTATGTGTGTTCGCGGATAACTTCGTCGTTTATGAACCGATTTTGATGATTCTTTTTTTGTTGGAAAGGATATATTCCAAGGGTGGTACCATGATAAGGAAACCAGGATCTGATGATGGCATCCTAGAGAAATCGAGGGAACTCTTCAAATATTACAGGCAAACCTATAGCGATTTGGGTATTTTTTATAGTAAATCGTGCAGTTGCTCTTGGAAAGCACCATTTAGTTAAGTGGAACTGATGATGAAGACCACAAATAGCCACCGGAACTACTCAATAATAAGTATTTCACGGGATGCGATTCGATTACTTTAATATGGTTGCAATGCAATTTATGCTTAGGTATCACAATGCATATGGAGAAGTGGAGCTGATGGTGAAGTACCAGGAGAACTCCTCAACGATGAACGTCCCTGAATCGGGAAAGCAATATTTTATAAAAGGTGATGAGCAGTTGGCATTAGGCTAATGTAACTTAGATAAATTACAAATTAACCCACTAAAAAGCGAGAAATAAAAACTTTTTTACAAAAAATACAACTACTTTAATTTCAGAAGTCGGTGTCAAAAAACTAAAATACTGATCTAAAGACACCGACTTCTGAAATTAAAGTTATTTTTCACTTTGTAGTTTGGGAGTCGGTTGTATTTTTTGTAAAAAAGTTTTTATAAACAAATCTGTGACATTACCTGTATCCCAACAATTTTAACCATGCTAACTGCGAGTCACCATAATAATAATCGTATACTATTAAACGAGCAATACTTGTATATATATATGACGGATTGTCACGATTGTTTGAGCTACGATCAGCCATCAGGCAGGTTTATATAGGTATAGTGCAAATAAATAACAATTACTTAGGCAAATAATCACTTTAAATTTTAATCACTGGTTACAATTAACTAATAACAGGCTGGTATGATGATGATGGTTCAACAAAACGTAGGACAGTTCCGAAGCGTCTTCACTGCTCGATCACCAGGATGAAGAATACCCCGACTTGGAACGTTCTCTTCAACCTCGTAACAACACTAGGCACGCCAACTCTAGTCCTGATAGTTGCCGCTAGGTGGCGTGCCTTGTTTTGTTGTAAACGTCAATTGCCGGATGCGACATATATCTATACAAATACATAAATACAATATATTTGTAATCACATTCTCGAAAACTGCTCTAGCGATTTCGACGAAAGTTGCAATATAGGGGTTCACGGGGGGTGAAAAATCGATCTAGCTAGGTCTCATATCTGGGAACAATAGTTTTCTCTATTTTCACAGCCTCAGCGTTGTGATACAACGTAGGTATAACTGGACGATAAGTTTATCTATTTTCAGACCAGCAGAGCTCGGTCGACCAGGTACTAAACTTTTAGTAAAGAAAACTTGAAGCTAATGTTAGTTTCCAAATGAAAATTCATACCATTGAGATAAAAAGAAAATTTTACGTCGCAAAGAAAAAAAAAACCAAACAAAAAATTGTAACACTCATCAACGCCTTTTTTTCTACCCAACCAGAATTGCCGACACCGTACAGAAATACACAGTATACAGTACACAACCGTGTGTGGCTGTAATATCCAAGTCGGGTATCATATAACTTCATTTAGTTAAACGTACATACGTAACTTGTAGGCTGTGCATTTATTTAATTTGTAACATTACACTCTGTAATTATTTCGTGCAAGGCATAAGCTGATAGCGAGTAGAGGGATATTTTTTTCTTTTAGTCTTTTATGAAACGTGTGAAAAGAAGAGAGGCTTTCACTTTGCAATAAAAGGTGGCATTCTGTAGTTTTTCCCTACCATGGGAAAGCCGTGAGTTTTTTTTTTTTGTGAATTGTTTTCTAGTCATACCACGACGGGTTGAAAGATTTTCATAATAATATACACGCAATTTTTTTAAATTGTCTAACCTGACAAAATAGTCTAGAGTAGACAGAGAATATTGTGCAGAGTTAAACTATTTAAAACAGACTGTCTACATGTTGAATGTTTTCTGGTGCAAACGCATACGTCACACGTCCTTTTTTATTAATAATTAAGTTCTCTGCTAGTGCTGTACACTTCTGTAAGTGTCGAATTCACAATACCTAAAACTGTTTGTGTTTTGTTTTAGTGTATGTTTTAGTGAGTAAATCGTCGAAGTGCTATGTCAATAATAAATCTTTATAGTTAAAATTAAAAATTATAAAAAAGTGGAAACATAGAAAATTTAAGAAAACTTAACGCCCGTATTAACTTTTCTAATGTAACCTTTAAAGTGCTTTTGACATAACTGTCAGCCGTTTAACAGTTGGTGCGATTCACAGAATGCGCACTGCAAACATAGTTAAGTCAGGACAACGTCTGTCGGGTTAACTAGTTAATAAATAAATAAATCTAGAAGCATGACATAAAAATAAGCAAGCAATAAAAAAGCAATTAACCACATCAGTTTGGACACTGTGTCCGTTTGACGATTCGGACACTGTGTCCGAATATATTGTATCCGAGTCGACAGCAAGTCGAATATACTGACTTCCTATTTGAATTGTATTAATATTTAGATATTTGGAAAACTTATTGTTTTCTCTTACATTTGCACCACACAACAAAATGAACTACGCTGAAATACAGAGTTTCAGTAATAACCGGCCTCACAAACTCAAACAAAGTGCGTCCATAATGACGTCCGTGTACAGCCAACGTTTCACTCGTTTTCAACCATTTCAGCCATTTTCACGGTAATTAAATGGCGTCTGGCAGACATCTTTCTCTACAGTTTACGGGCGAAAGAGTTTCGTTTGAGTGAACGGAATTAGTGTTGGGCTTTGATTGAGGGAAAGGTAGGTAACGACGAGATGGATTTTGATGAGGAATACGAAAATCAGAATTACGATTAAGGGGCCGTGCACGAAATCGACTGATTTTGATCAATTTTGTTCATTAGTTGTGAGAAAGGGAAACAGAATTTAAACAAAATTATTTGTGATTTGAAAATTCGAATTCTTTGTCTTGTACATAGCACAAATCGTTAATTTATTTGAAAAATCCCTTTCAAATAAATTAATTTATTTGAAAAATCCCTTTCAAATAAATTAACGATTTGTGGAAAATCACTAAAATTCGCAAAGTTTTCCAAAAATTGACGCAAGACTGACATTTGATCGTTTCGTTAGAAGAAACTACTTTTGATTTTGAATATAAAAAAATATAATTGTACATAGGGGAACCATTTTTTTCAACTTCCATATAAAATATAGCAGATTTTTTTTTAAATAACCTTCTTTTTCAGAATCAGAATATCAGAATACCAGCGCTGCGACATTTATTTTTTAAATATCGCAGCATATGCTGAGATGAGGAGCCTTTTGGCCTCGTACAGGACTTTCTGCTTTTGTTTTAATTTTACCTTGCTTTTTTTATTTTATTTTTTATTAATGTTTTAAGGTGAAGGTGTTTAGTTTAATTTTTGATTCCCTGTACGAGTCTCAATAAATACTTTTTCTTTCTTTTTTTTAAACCATGTCAGTAATATATTTTTTCCTATTATTTAGCAAACCATATCAAGAAATTTAAAAATCACACATTATTCTTCAGCTGTCCTTGAAATAAAACCAAAATTCCATTGAGAGCGCAAAGGTGATGCAACTATTAACAGGTGCTGTGACTGACACGAATGGTTTAGCACCACGAAAACTACTTTTATACTTACACAGACTTAATGTTTCAATTATTTCAAGCTTTCTTACAATTAGATAAGTTTTTTCGTGCATGGAGCCTTCAGGAAAATCTAGTTTTTAAGATTTAGGACTAATAAAAACTGAATTACCTACGATTAGAATGAAAATCTCCTCCTACCCCGCACTGCGATTAAAAATCGAGAGATATTCTGTAACACATGGTATCTTATGTAACTACACGCACTGGAGTTGGCGATTTAAAATTCGCGCTCGTGGCAATGTCGTACATTGAATATAAACCACACGAATAAAATTTGCAGTTCGGGCTAGGTTTTAAGAGTTGAAAGAAAGTTGTATAGCATAACATTGAAGATTAAATCACATTTATTTGCTTCTACGGAATAAAATCCCGCAAAAAGATGTGTAAAGCTGGAAAGACCAGAGTAGGGCACAGTTTTTGTGAGGCCATCAACTGGCAACTAACTTGGATAATCTAACTTCATACATTGAATAGTGAAAATTCGTAATAAGACGTCGAAATATGACCAAACATGAGGTTTAAACGCGTAAGGTTCTATAGCGAACCAAGGATTAAACACTACCCGGCAGGAATCAATGTCCCATTCCCGTCATATCACGCTACAAATCCGAGCGGTAAAAGCTCTGGCACAGAATAAATAAGTAACAGTATTAAATCTTCATAGAAAACGGCCGAAACGACGCGCTTCGAAATCTCAGAGTATACAATATCGCCCATCGGCATGTGCCTGACCGTTTTTTTTTTAACATTCATGATTTTTTTTCGAAAAATAACTTTAAAAGGTCTATCTTTAATATTGTTCATGTTATTCAATTTTGTATGTTTTGAGTAGCGTTTGCCATATCTCCGATGTTATTGGCTCGATTTGGATTCTGTTTATTATTTTTAAAAGCTTATGAATTATTTTATCGGATTAACTAACATTTTATTAAAAATTTTCGACTGTGCAAAAAAAGGAGGGGATTTTTTTTTTCTAAAAATTCTTACCATCATTTCGAAAAAAACAAGATAGACCCTTTTAAAGTAATTTTTCATGAATATTCAGAAAAATGCGGGCGGGCACGTGCCCATGAGCGACATTGTATATATCAGTACGCAACAGTACCTAGTGCGCGGCAGTTACGCGCGGACGCGGAAGGTTTATCTACCGAGCGGCTGTGGGTAATTATTCCAAGGTCACTGCCGAGACATAATACTGTTACTTTATTATACTGTGCCAGCCTTTATGCTCGCCAGTGCGAGCGTGCTCGCCACAGTCTATGCGCCGCGCACCGTAGCCACAAGGTTATGGTTTTCCCCTGATGTTATCGCTAAGGGTAGTGAATAGCTTGCTTGCTTTAGGCATACCCGGTTGGGATTTCCAATCGTACCAACATATATTACGTATTTGATTTGTTGATTTTCATTGCGATTATTCAATATTTTTACGCCGATATGAGCTATTCAAGTACCTATAAAAACTTATACGAGAGAAGATTTTGATATGATTTTGGCTATTAAGAAGAATAGGTTTGTCTGTAGTTGTTAAGAAATTTGCTGGTTTTATCATTTCCAATCTTGCTTAAGTACTACGAGTACATAGGTACGTTTGATTTGGCTTGTACCTTTAAATAATTCAAAATTGCGACTTTGCTTGGAGTTATTTAAGTAACTCCAAGCTAACTAGTAAGCAAGCTGCTCTCAAAACGGTGAAGGAAAACATCGTGAGGAAACCAGCATGTCTTAGAACCGAAAATTCGAAGACTTGTGACATCTACCAACCCGCACTGGGCCCGCGTGGTGGATGACGGCCCACTCTCTCTAACCGAGAGGAGGCCTGTGTCCCAGCAGTGGGAACATTATAGGCTGATTGTATGTGTGATTTATGTACTGTGTAGGTTTCATGATTTTCTTGCAAGACCATTTTTAGAGGATTTTTTTTTTCAATTTGGGGCATATTAAAGACGGTTAAACTCATTAACTGTAGATTTTTCTTAATGATTTGTTTGAACAATCGGCATTAAGGATAACTTTTTTAAATTATTATCCCCTGATTAGGAAAAAGGCGTAGTTATAGCCGGCAAAGCTGAAATTCATTTTGTTTTTCGTATTTTCGTTCAACCTTTTATTTATTTTTACAAGGAAGCTTTCTTGTCAGGAGAAATGTGTTTAAAAAATTAACAATAGCCCCTAAGTAAACACAGCAATACAAACCTTATTTGTCTTGCTATAAGAAACATAACAGTGTGAAAATAAACTCACTCTTTGTCTCCATCCAGGACAATAGACATCGGGCTTTCAGTCACATACCTGAAACAAAAACCACATCGATTTAGTGAAAGGTTTTCTGTGTTAGACTCGTGAATTTTAATCAATTAAGGAGCTGAAAATGTGTACAATAGAGAGAAATAGAATGTAAAAAAGAAAAGAATAAAGGTAAAAGAGATGACAAGCGAGTTTTGCGAAAGTAAGTAGCTTCGTGGAATGGATTGCAAAATAGAAATAAACAAGTATTTTCTACAGAGAAATGGGGTAAAACAAAGTATAAAAAAATACAAAAAACCCGACTGCAAAAACTCATAACTGAAAAGAGAAAAACAAGCATTATAATCTATAGGATTTTGGTATTGCAGGCGGGACAAACCAATAACCTGAAATTTTGTTGAAACTTTTGTCTGCAATACCAAAATCCTATAGATTATAATGCTTGTTTTTCTCTATTCAGTTATGAGTTTTTGCAGTCGAGTTGTTTGTATATATATTTGGAATTGACTCATTACTAACTTTTATTTGATACCAATAATGTTGTCTTTTTTTAAACCTACCCCTCCCTTTTTTTGTATTTGCAGATGCAATATATAAATAGTAAAAACTTAGCCTATGTCAATCCCACTATTAAGACGAACCTAACGACACCTCATATGTTAAAATCCATCAAGCCGTTTAGGCTACAGAGCGTGCCAAAGAAATAGACATACATATATACATAGTATCGAAAAACATTACCCTCTTTATGGGGCAGTCGCGTAATAATAATTTAGACACAGCGGCCACGCCATAAAATAAAAGCTAAAATTACTATCGCACAATTTTTTCACAGAATCATCAAAAATTAAATGGCACACAACCGATTACCTCTAGCGAAAACATTACAAAACTGCATCAAGCCAATTTCAAAAACATTCGTTGCTCGGTTGCTGTTGCAAAATTAAAATTGTAATCAAAGTTTCCACGTTCACGAAACACGAACACTAGATAGAGCAATTTAATGTTCGGAGAAAGGCACTGCATCGACCGTTCAGCGAAAAGTTCCGAGCCGACGAATCGCAACAGAGTTGAAAAATAATCGGATATCGCTAATAAAGTTTGTGGCATGCCGTCAGAGAGGTTGCAAATAGTGCAGACGCGATATTTACTCTGATTCTGGTTGAAAATTCAAATTTAGGTAAATATCGTTGTCAGTGAGCGTTAGAATTTAAAAACAAAAATCATCATGTTTTATATGAAAAATCCCGTGTTAAACTAGCAGCGCCCCACGGTTTCACCCGCGTAAGTCTCAATCCCGTGGGAATATCGGGATAAAAGGTATTCTATATCCTTTTCCAGGTCATGGTCTCTCTGTTTGTCAAATTTCATCCAAATCCGTTCAGCCGTTTTAGCGTGAAAGCGTAACAAACAAATAAAGTCACTTACGCATTTATGATTTTAGTTAGGGTTCAGGATAAGATACGTATAACAGTGAAATTTGTAGTGTTATGAGTATAATTTCTCAGACGTAATAAAATCGCGGCGGGATTTTATCGCGCAATGGATTTTCAACTCTCGCTGTTAAGATGAGCGTTGAAAATCCAACGCGCTGGGACGCACTCTCGTCTCAGCACGTTGAAAAAACACACTATTGGATTTCAACTCTCGGCGCTAAGCAGAGCGTTGAAAATCAAGTGAATGAAAAAAAAAACAGTGGCACTCGACAGAAGTGAGAAATTGAATAATTTTAAAAAATACTTCCAAAACCTTTAAAGTAAAAACACTTGCATAGAACATTGATCCGTAACGTAATATAAATAAAGAGCGCAATCGCCTTTACAAAAATGAGTTGTCGGTAACGGTTCAATAAAATTGTTTTTTCCCATCTCAAAAATGCCCAACGCGCCTAAAGAAGTTTTCACTTCAAAAATCGCCGCGATTTTATTACGTCCGTGCGAAAGTAGGCTTAATAAATATTATTTCCAAGCATCCAAAATTCATGCACACCGTATGCCAAAAAATACAGCACATTTTTCACCATATTTGCCAATGAAAAACGAACGCAAACTCCAAATAACATTTGGATAATATTCTTCGTCCCAAAATATATTTTTATTAGGCAGGAGACAAAGCAATATCACGTTTAGGCTAGAAATCATAGATATTTGGCAGTCGGGTACGGTTCGTATATTTTTGGGTCGTTAAAAATGGTATGAAATATAAGCATTGTTTTGGCGACAAATATTAATATTTTCTCTGGCGAAAATGAAAAAGAAATCTATGAACGATAAATACTGGTTTAATTATTTTCAGTTTTTTTTTCTCTTATCTAATTTACCTAGTAGGTATTAAAAGTTAAACAGAATGATGCGGAAAAAGAAGACAATATTTAGTTTCTTACAAAATTAAAACATTTCGGTTCTATAAATATATTGTTGATAATTCAATTCAAAATTAAAAATATTTTATTTCACATAAACCTACATGGGCACTTACGAAACGTCAGAAGCTAGGTGCACGGTTCCAATTGGTCGTTTCCTATGGAGAAGAGCCGGCACGAAACTCCACGGTTACTCTTTAAAAAATAATTGGCTTTTACAATACTTTCAAATAACAGTATTATGTATGGGAGGACAGTGTAGGTCTTTCAATAAGTACTAAGTACTTAACAAAATAGAAAATGGTCTACAGGTCTACAATCCACTAATCCTACAGCGTTCTCACATTCACAAAATAGAAAAGAATCTATACAAAAGATAAATAAATTAATAAAACTAAAAACCTATTTTAATAAAACGCAATTATATGATTGCTATTACAACTGTATAATTATCAATCAATCTGAATAATTATCATGTCCACAAAAGTCACTAATAAAGAGTTGAAATTAAATCGTAGGTATATAATGTCAAATAATAGAATAAATATGTCAAGGACGAATGTAAAAATAAAAATTAAAGATTAAAATAAACATGGTAATTTGGGAGCAGTTAATAGACTCTTACTATATTGAAATTGATGAACACAGACTGCCTAATAACCACTTAGCCCTTTGTGTTTGTTGTCGTGAAAAACGACGATTTATTCGCCGTGTGCAGGCACGTTTTATGGTCGTCAGTGATGTGTGGATCACTATGGAAACTTATTGACAGATACGTTTTTGGAACGAAGTTCTTTAACGCGGCTTGTAAACTTTCATAAATCGTCACGCTGAAAAGTGTTAATACTTGCGACTATTTCTTATAATTCAAAGAGAAAAAAAGAGAGAGAACGCCGGCAGAAAAAACAAAAGAAAAGAGTAAAGTGAAATCAGTGTCGTGGGATAAAACTGTACACATCTGCCCGAGTAAACGGCACGCCGGCAGAGCGAGAGAGAAAGTATGCATTTGGTCAAAATGAAAATTCAAGATGCGGCTCTGAAAATTTTCAAATTTTTCGTCATGGGTGTTGTTTTCATAGTTTTTGAGGGTACTAAGGCCGATAGTGAGGTCAAAGAGTAAATCCAAGATGGAGGCTGCGAAAGTTTTAAAAATTTTCATCATGTGTGTCATTTTCATAGTTTTCGAGGGTGCTAAATCCGATATGAGGTCAAAATGTAAATCCAATATGGCGGCTGCAAAAAAATTATTTTAAATCATACGTGAGAAAGAATTTCGTTCCTGACGGGGGTCCCCCGACCGCACACGTTTTTTTTTTCTACGGCGCATCTACTTATATACGCATTTTAAAGTAACATTCTTGTAAATAAGTTTTAAAAATATTGGTCCTTTTATGTCCTGTCTCCATACTTCTATGATCTATGATAACGGTGCTCAAAAAGCGTTACACTCGGCACCACTGAAGTGGTTCCGTGACAACGGATTATAAAACTGTTGTAGAAACTAATTTCAAACGCGACTCCGCAAATAAAGGTGCAAACGCTGAACTTTGAATACTGACGCCATGTTATACCTATAAAGCTGGGTTTACATTATGAAACTAGTGTCGTGAAACAGTAGCTTGACTGTCCTGTTTCAGGCTAACTCCCAGTTTTTTAAAGCTGGTAATAAATTCAACTAACCCACTGTCATATACAAGGTGTAATTTCAAAAACTGAAAACCTCTTAAGGGGTCATTATACTCATCATTATGAACAACTTTTACTAAGGGACTAAACCCGAAATCGCGAAAAAAAATCAGCTGTTCTCTACATTTTGTCCAGTTATGCGAACTAATGCAGGGAACAGCTTTTTTTTTACCTTGTATGTAGAGAAATAATAACAATTAGTACCTGGGCGACCGAGCTCTGCTCTGGTGAAAATAGAGAATGCTCATTTAATAGTATAGGAACTTTCATACTAATCCATGTATAGTACCTACTTATTCCAAGCCAGCCATGATAGTAGGTACTAAACTAATTCCATGCTGCCATGTTTTCATTTAAATGTCATTATTAATTATCTTGTTCTAAACTTTGGGCGACCGAACTAATTTTCCCAGCTATGAGACCTTGCTAGATCGATTTTTCGCCGTATTACGTGAGTACAAATATATACAAAAAAAAATATATATAAATATTGCTTGTTTAATAGTATAGGATTTCAGTCAACTAATCCGAGCAGTTAACATGAGACAGCGTGTTAGTTAAAATTATCAGCTTTCAAAAACCGGGTGTTAGTTACCTAAAGCCCGAAACAGAACAGTGAAGCTACTGTTTCACGAAATAGTAGCTTATATAGTAGTTTATAGGTTTCACGACACTAGTTTCATAATTTAAACCCCGCATAACTTTGATAAATGTTTCGATGTACTTCGACACGATAACGGTTTGTAAGTTATCGGGGAGAACTTATGTAGTCGTAAATATTTCAATGTGAATTGACGTGTATTAAATCACTTTGATTCTCTTGGATTGTGACTTACAAACAAACGGAATGTAGTTTGCAAAAGCTTTCAGTGAAGGTGGAGTGACGCCTTGAGGATAGCTGGTAGCTTATGGATCAAAATGGTTGAAATCACTGAACATGTTGAAATGAATAAATATAGCTCGCTGGCAGTAATTGGAGCGACTTATGTTTGGCTTATGTTTAACTTACCACCAGATATAGTAACATATAACAGACAAAAATAGTAAATGATCACCAAAATTAAACCCGCATTTTAATGTAAAATTATAACCAAAGTTTTAACATCTCGCTATCCGATTTAAGCAAAATGACTCCAAATAAATCATTATTAATCCAAAAGTAGTTAATGAACACCAAATTATTAACCACATTTCAATATAAAATGACATGCAACAAAATAAAATCTCGTTATCCGATTAAAGTAAATTATCCTCGGCAAAAAAAAATATTTTGCCAAACATAGTAAATAAGCTCCTAACCTTTTTGTCTCCAAATTGATTAACCACTAACAAAAAAATAATTTCTTGAGCGTTTCGTTTATTCAACCAAATGATATGCCTAAGATAAAAATGAAACTCTTACAATTTCAATAATCCTTTTTTTAATTATTTAGGTTCAATTGCGGTGGGAATATGGCATCATAATAATTTATTTGGTAATAAGCCTACATTTTATGGCAATCACAGTGGTTTATTTAGGCAGAAATAGCGCATTAATTTGCTCCCTTATAGATTTGGTAATCATTTACTACATTTGGTGTTCGAATACAATTTGAAGTGCTGTCGTGACTAAAATAGCTAGTACTACTGTAATTTTAGACTTTATTTTTCTGGTGTCAAGTATATATTTTTGGTAAAAGAACTAAGGGTATCAAAGCATTTTATGGTGGTCATTATATTTAACCCCTTATGTTTGGCAGTACCAAGAGCAATGGTGGCATAGTGGTAACAGCCGCTACTTACAAGTTCTAGGTTCGTACCAAGGAGGCGCTTTACTTTGTGTAAATTATTTCATCATCACTGCTCTCAAAAAGGTGAAGGAAAACATAGTGAAGAAAACGGCATGTCCGAGAACCAAAAAATTCGAAGACATGTGATATCTACCAAACGTCACTGGGCCCGCGTGGCGAATTACGGCCCACTCCCTCTCATAGAGAGGAGTCCTGTGTCCCAGCAGTGGGGACATTATAGGCTGATTATATTTGTTTGGCCCTGGACTACTAAAGGCCGATGACAGTCGATGATAGTGATTTTGATGATAAACGTAACACTTTTTACTTACCGTACTAAAGTCTAGTTCTAATGAATACCTATTTAAACACTCAAACTATAATTTCTAAAAATAAAATCTAAAATTTCAAAAGTATTTTTTTTATCTTGTTAGAAATATTCAAATTTTTGTCAAGTCTTTTTAGGTTCTTTTTTTCTTGAAATGTTAAGAACGTGACTGAGCACGAAACTCCGCGTAAAAACCTTCAGTGTTCGTTATCTTTCCCTTTCATATTAATCAAACGACATTTGCAAATAAAAGTGTGTGTTTTCACTCTCTTTTAAGGGCGCTCGAAAATATAAATATTATGTAGAAACAAACATGTTAGAACTTCACACGAATTGGAACAGAGGAAAAACGTTAAAAAGATGGAAGGAAGAGGCACGTTTCTCGAAATCATCGGTAGAGTGGATATGTTATATAGGAACTACTTCTGGGAACCTTTCTATACTAAGCCTAGTCAATATAAAGCAAGTAGGAAACAGACTACTATGCATATATCGTCGCTCGCATGACTAAAAGTCCTATCTAATTCTGTTCGGATTGATAAATAAAATTTTCACAAAGTGTTCTATTTGTTTTAATAATTAAAAATAAATACCTATATTGAAAATAAATATGTAGCTATATCGTAAAAATAAAGTACTGTAAATACTCTTTACGAATAAATATAATTAAATATTCAGAATTACCGATAGATTATAATTTTATCTTAGTAAGAAATGTCGTAACTGCAAAACGCTTTTCCTGAATAATTGACAAAACGGAGATAGGACCGTTAGTCATGCGAGCGACGATATGTCACCGTAAGATTGTGAGAACCGTTAGTTTATAATCTGTCGGAATTATTTCCGTTAGATTATAAACTGTCGAAAAATTGTGAACCGGGTGAAATGGGTTAGGTTAGGTTAGAACTGTGATCAAGCGCGCGAGCCGAGCGAGCGTAGCGAGCGGTGCCGCGGTAGCGGCCGGCGAGCGCTACTTCCAAGTTGCTCGCAGCCAGGCAGGCTATTTAATATTAGCGCAAGGTGCATTACGTCGAAAGCAAGTTTGATACTAGTTCACAATTTGTCGGTTTCCCATGGAAAGATTATAAACTAGCGAAAAATAATGCGTTAAATTGTAAATGGTTCATTGCAGTTCACAATTTTTCGACAGTTTATAATTTAACCAAATCAAAAAATCAAATCAAATCATTTATTTCTTTGCAAAAATGGGTATAGTACATAGGTGTTTTTATAATACAGTTAAAGTAATACCGATATATTATAAACTAACGAAGTTCATAATTATACGGTGACATATACAAGGCAGATGTGAAGGGAATGGCCGGGCAGGAACGCTTTAGGAGGACATATACTGACCTTATTGGTGATGTTGGTGGTGCAGACACGCGGACTACATAAAGTTTATTTTTTTAAGTATTTCTCAGATCTATTTTTTATTTTATTATATTTATTTCTGTATTTTATCTATCCGTGACATCACTGCGGGCCCTATCAGAATACCAGCGCTGCGTCATTTATTTATTTTTTCTTAAATGTCGCAGCATATGCTGAGATGGGAGCCTTTTGGCCTCGTACAGGGCTTTTATTTTAATTGTTTTTATTTTTTAGTGTTTTTATTTTTATTAATGTTTCAATGAGTGTATTTTAGTTTAATTTGTGGTTTCCTGTGCGAGTCTCAATAAATACTTTTTCTTTCTTTCTTTCTATGTTCTTCAGAAAGGTCAGTCGCGTAGTACTCACAACCGGCGTGCGTGTATGACCAGATGTTTGAACGTAAACGAGGCAAAAGGAGTATGTAAGGATCGTAGCAGGTGGCGGTCTGTAGTTTCTGCCCCAAGTTGAGAGTTCTGTATGTATGTATGTGAAACAGACTACTAAATCAAGGTGCTGGCCTTTGACATTTCATGAGGATGTGTAGAGATTAAAAGAAAAAAGGACCTCGTGGCTAAGTAATAACAGCCGCACAGGTCTATCATCAGGTTAAGCTACGCTTGCCAGGGTTGGTCCGTGGATGGGTGACCATCTTAACATACCAAGACTGTTCCAAGCCGCGGAAAGCACGTTAAACCGGTGGTCTCGGCTGTAATTCGTGGATCTTTGACAGTCGTTACGGGTCGTCAGAAGCCCGAAAGTCTGACAATCAGTCTTACCAAGGGGTATCGTATTACCTAGTTACTGGGCCAGATAGGAGTCACTCCATGTAAAATACTGGTATTCAGCTGCATCCGGTTAGACTGGAAGCCGACCTCAACATTGTCGGGGAAAGACTTTAGAGGCAGATTGATGTCTAGACTCTAGACTAGAGATTAAAAGAAGAACTATGTCTTTCGTACGTTTAAGAAAACTAGACTTCATAAATAACGGCGGTGCCTTCACCGCCGTTTTTTATGGTTGTTTTATTTATACTTAGGATTAGGAATGAAAACTTGAACCTTAGACATCAGGCAATGAAATACTTTACAAAATGTGTAACCAATAAGCGCGGCAAAAAATTCGATCAAATTGTATCTCACCACCAAATGTCCAACACCCTTGAAAATTTCTACACTAACTGAGACAAGTTTAGACCCTCAAACTCAACGATCTGCAACAACCATCGGTTCAAAACATTTCTGGAGCAAGTCAGACAGAAACTGAAACGCATAACTGTGAACGATTCGTCAGTCGTTTGTCACGAGGAGCTACGACCGTTTGAGCGAGCAATACTTGATGGGAATACCTTATGAAACTACTCCGGAGTACTACTGGCATTCCGGGCGATGTTCCGATGGGTGGTTGAACTTGACTTAGATTTGTATGAATAAAAGAAAATTATAATAAATAGGGAAATTAAAATATAAGTAAGGAACACGACCACACCTTGTTGCGTCGTCAAAGTAACATATAAAAAACAAATAACTGCCTTCTTTTCAACTGACTTAGGAGGAGGTTATGCATTCTGCAGTTTTCTTTAAATTTAGCATAGAGTTAAACTCAAGACTCATTTATTTTTGTCTCTGGTGTCTCACTGCAGGGCGATGGCCGCCTTTTATTTTACTACTCCTAAAGGACTATACCGACATCAATTTCCAGCCTTTTCGAATTCCCTATTGTAACTTAACCCAACGTTTTTACCTAAAATAGTAACCGCAGACTAAACCCGCATTAACCGGAAAAAAAAAACAGAGGAATTTGTTTTTGCCTCGCGCTGGAGCAAAACGGACTAGAAATAAATAAGGGAGCGAGCACACTTATCGACGCAGAATTGGTTTGAGTGGATCACATATCACCACACTTCTCGCATATAATTCGACGCGGTGTCGAGTCGCGTCGTCCGAACCGAGAAGCGGCTAATGACGCCTTTTTCATTTTTGGTCATAAAGCTCTTTCTAACCGGCTCAATCCGATTCCGCGGCTCAACACGATCGAAAGTCATGTATTCAAATTAGGCTAAGCATCAGCACTTTTGAACGTCAAAATTACATAAGAGAGTCCCCCAAAACGCCAACCTTCACTATTTCCTAGTGCTTTAGTTGGGAAGAAGAAGTGGGGCAACAAACTCCCCAGCACAGCTGTCTGTTAAGTTAGAAGAACTTGATTCTAAACAATAGTATGGTCACTCCGGTCGATAAGTGTGGTCACTCCGAAACCACCGAAAAAACTTTTCATTCAACTAAGTTTAACGTTCAAAATCCGGTATTTAACCACTAAAATGCCAAATACCCAACACAATTCCCTCTTGATGTTAATAAATTTTCTGCCAACTAGGCACGGGTAATATAACGCTGCACCGACAAATTCAATTGGCGTTTGTACGCAGAACCACTAATATGACAGGCGACTCTAACAAATTGAATTCCCGGAACGTATGCTGATGTCCCTTTGCTAGTTTGCACTGTTTACCGCTTTGTTTTATTGTGGACTTTACTAAGGTATAGCTTGTCAACTCTGAAATAACGCGCCCTACTACCGCATTACCGGTGTAGATTATGTGGTAGTGGGGCACGTCATTTCAGAGTGGACAAGCTATTCTAAGGTAGGTAATTGATGCAAGCATGACCTTGCGGAAATCCGTTATAAAATACAATAGACATTGTTATATTTAGTAACCTGTTCCGCTTAACTATTCCTAAAGAGCCATTAAAAACCCTGTAAGAAATTGACACGTGTTTCACCTCGCAACGAGGCATCCTCAGGATGACGATTGACTTATTGCAGACCCGAACACGGCGTGTTGCTACACCAAGCGCTAGTCGCAGAGTCACCACCACACCCCAGCTCAGCGACCAGCGCTCGGTGTGGCAACATGCTGTGTTCGGGTCAGCGACAAGTGCCATACAAATTTCAATTCTCGCACATCCCATCCACGCCTCGCATCGCTGGTGTAAAACCACCTTTACGCGAACTTGACGCGAGCGAATCTTATAGCGGTAGAGAATAAGAAAAGCGTTATTTTAATCTAAATTTAACCGCAACTGAACTTCTGTAGCTACGTGGATTAGCCTATAAGATTCTTAAGAGAGTTGGTTTGTGAAGGATATCGCTACTTTATTCTAACTACCCTCACCCGAGTGCAGAAGAGAAAGTAGGCGAGTATAGATGGGGTTGTAAGAATAACCCTACTTAGAAATAAATTTATATCTAACAACGGATTTTTAACATACATAATTATATTATTATATGAGCAATATTTATATATTTGAAATCACGTTCTCGAAAACGGCTCTAACAATTTCGATGAAAGTTGCAATCTATTAGGGGTTCACGGAGGCGAAAAATCGATTTAGCTAGGTCTCATATCTGAGAAAATTCGTTTTCTCTATTTTCACAGCCTCGGGAATGTGATAAAATGTTGGTATACCTGGACGATATGTTTATCTACCTGAGCAAAGCTCGGTCGACCAGGTACTACGTACTATATGAGTTTCAAAATTCATAGCAGTAACTTCGGAAGAACTAAACACGAGAACTTTATCAATAGTAGGGGAAACTTGTAAAGTTTACAGTCGTTTGTAATTAAAGTAAAATTGCTACCTGACAATATTTTCATGGCGCACCGTTTTGTAACTGTCACGGCTGTACTTTCAAAGTTATTACTTTAGTAAACTTTACAGTGTATAAAATGGTAATTACTGTCGTTTATTTACAAGTTTTACCAATTAGTAAGTAAGTAAGTTTAACGATTTATTTTGTGTTGTGGAAGTCTTAAAGTTAGGTAGGATATTTATTAATGAAGAAAGCCTAGCTTAAATCAATTATTGATTTAAGCTAGGCTTTCATCATTAATATCATCTAAAGACCAATAATCGTACTTAAAACGTTCAAATTCAAGTCACAATCTCATCTCAAATAACAAACAATGACAACAACAACGACGACAATCAATGTCAAAATAGTAGGTAGTTTATGAAACTGTTGCATAATAAGGGGTATTAAAACATGAGTGTGTGTTTAAAAATAGAGGCGTAGGCGAGGTTTTTAATAGTATCACACGAATGTTTTAATACCTAGTTATGTGCAGTTTCATACACCACTTTATCTACTCTCAAACACTGGGATTGAAACAAATACTAAACAAAAGATCAAAGTTAAAGATTTAAAAACCCACAAAATTCAGTAAGTACTACAAAACAAATGGATGTCGCCTGCACCAGCACATCACCGCACATGCGCTACAGCGAGTGCTGCTGTCATCCGCCAAAAGTTGATGGAAATTCTTTGGTGATATTAACTTCTTGGATTAGCGCTGTATCGTAACAGATTTTTTTTTTCTATTACGATACAGGGCTATTCCAAGAAGGAGTTTCCATCAACTTTTGCATTGGAACGTTTAAACGGGGGTCAGCAGCACCCGCTGTAGCGCATTTGTGCGGTGATGTGCTGGTGCAGACGACATTCATTTGTTTTGTTGTACTGAATTTAGTTTCGTGGGATTTTCAAATTTATTCTTGATCTTTAACTTGGATCTTTTATTTAGTATTAGGTTCAATCCCAATGTATGAGAGTAGATAAAGTAGTGTATGAAACTGCACATAGCTAGGTATTAAAACATTCGTGTGATACTATGAAAAACCTCTCGCCTACGGCTCGATTTTTAAACACACACTCATGTTTTAATACCCCTCATTATGCAATAATTTCATAAACTACTATTAAGCCCCCGACGCAAAAAGAGGGGTGTTATAAGTTTGACTGCTATGTGTGTGTGTCTGTCTGTAGCACCGTAGCTCTTAAACGGGTGAACCGATTTCAATGCGGTTTTTTTATTTGAAAGCAGGTTTCCTAGCGATGGTTCATAAACATGTTTTATCAAAATCGGTTCAGCCGTTTGAAGATTATCAACTCTTTTCTAAGTTGATGAATAGATGTGAGTATCTTCCACAGATCTAATCGATTTGAAATTTGGTATTCTGATATGTTGTGTTGGGCATAGGCTGTATGTCGATAATACCTTGACCAAGTAACGCGCCTGTTGCGCCACCCGCCATATTGAATAAACAGTGTGTCTCTAACCGGCGTTTGAGTTCGACGTATCCCTTCCCGTAATAAGTACCTCTGACGCGTGTGCAAACCTAACAGTGGCGACGAGGATGAACGGGACTTACGGAATTTTGGCAACTTTCGATCATAATGTTCACAACTGGCGGACGTACAAAGGCCGTATCACGCAATGGTTTATCGCGAACGATATCGACGCGAAAACTGACGAGAAGGGAACGAAAAGGCGCGCCATTTTGTTGAGCGCACTCAACGACGCCACCTTCAAACTTGCTTCAGATTTGTCCTCGCCAAACGACATACAAAATGTGGCGTACGAGGAAATAATTCGGCTACTGGATAGCCATTTTATACCCAAGCGTTGCGGTTTCGGAGAGAGATTTAATTTTTACGCAGCGTCGCAGCAGCCCGGCGAAACGCACACGCAGTGGGCGGCAAGACTTCGAGGGCTTACAGTGCACTGCGACTTCAGCAACGTAGAAGAAGCGCTTCGGGATAAATTCGTGATGGGTATGCTAGCGGGTCCAGAGCGTGAAAAGCTGTTTGCACGGGACGAGTCCTTGACGTTGGCGAAAGCGGTGGAGTTAGCAGAAAGCGTGCGCTGTGCGCGCGCAGGCGCTGCCGCCGTCCTCGCATCGTCGGGCTCCTCCACTTCGCAGCAGGCTGAGCTATACAAGATAGACAAAGAACAGGATGCTAGCAAAACGGCTAGTTCGTCAGATGAAAATAAGTGTACAGTGTGCGGTGGTAAAAACCACAAGTCATCTCAGTGCCGGTTCAAAAGCTATAAATGTCAAAAGTGCAACTTGAAGGGTCATTTACGGAGGATGTGCAAGAACAAAGTGAATTTTGTGACGGCTCAAGAGGCCGGTGAGGTGAGCGAGGGCGACGATGGTAAGTCATTATTTAATATTGGCTCGGCCCGAGGGGAACCTATGACAGAAGTGATTGCAATAAATGGGGGTAGGTTTAAATTTCAGTTAGATAGTGGATCTGCTGTGTCTGTGGTATCGGAAAAAACATACAAACAAAACTTTAGCGAGATACCGTTACTAGCTGCGGAGCAAACGTTTCATAGTTACACGGGTGACGTCATGGAATGTGTAGGTTACATGCGGCTGCCTGTTACATACCTGCAACACACACACACGCTCAACATGTACGTCATACGTGACGGAGGCCCGCCGCTTTTAGGTCGAGATTTCATTTCTAAGTTTCAACTCAAGCTTACTAGTTGTAATTTCCTAAATAATCAAAATAGTATAGTTCAACAATTACAAACTCGTTTTCCCGATGTTTTTTCTGACAAACTAGGTAAATTTACAAAGTATTGTGTTAGGTTAGAATTAAAAAAGGATTCAAAACCGATATTTTTTAAGGCACGCCCGATTGCATTCGCTTTACGTGATAAAGTTGAAAAAGAAATAGAGCGCTTGGTGAACTTAGGAGTTTTAAAACCAGTACAGCATTCTGAGTATGCATCACCAGTGGTACCAGTGCTAAAACGTAACGGTTCAGTTAGACTGTGCGCTGACTACTCTGTCACAATTAATAAACAGCTTGTTATTGAACAATATCCATTGCCGACTGTACATGAGTTGTTTTCTAAGTTACATGGTGGTCAGCAGTTCTCTAAAATAGATTTATCTATGGCATATAATCAGTTTTTATTAGATGAAGAGTCGCAAAATTTAACATGTATAAATACTCACCAAGGCTTATTTAAATATACTCGATTGGTATTCGGTCTTTCTAGTGCACCCTCTATATTTCAAAGGGCAATGGAACAGGTGCTGGCGGGGTTAGATGGGGTATTATGTTTATTAGATGATGTGTTAGTGACCGGAAAGACTCCAGAATTGCATAGGGAAAAGCTTCATGTAGTCCTACAAAGACTCCAAGATGCAGGGTTAACTTTACAGAAAGAAAAATGTGAATTCTTTAAAGATGAAATAAGTTATTTAGGATATGTAATTAACAAGGAAGGATTAAAAAAGGATCCATCAAAAGTTAAAGCTATTATGGAGGCCCCAGTTCCCACAGACGTTCACAGGTTACAATCTTTTTTAGGACTTGTAAACTATTACAGGAATTTTGTACCCAAAGCATCTAGTATCTTGTGCCCCTTATACGATTTGCTGAAAAAAGGGATTAAGTGGGAATGGACAGCGGTACACAATAATGCTTTCATGGAAATAAAACAAAGGTTAACATCTGATCAAGTATTAACACATTTTGATACCAGTGCAAAAATAATTTTAACGGTTGACGCCTCTCCATACGGTTTAGGTGCCGTGTTATCACAGATTGGGAATGATAGAGTTGAACGACCGATATCATTTGCATCCCGCACACTTAACTCAGCTGAGAAACGGTACTCACAAATTCAAAAAGAAGCAACAGCCATTATATTTGGGGTACGGCGGTTTCATCAGTACCTGTATGGAAGATCAGACTCTTTTGTTTTACGCACAGATCACAAGCCACTAATATCAATTTTCGGGCCACATAAGGGCATACCAGAAGTGACAGCTAATAGGTTACAAAGGTACGCAATGTTTTTATCCGCATACAATTACACAATTGAATACATACGAAGTGCCGATAATAACGCGGACTTCTTATCACGGGCCAGTTTACACTATGAACTACCGCGGGTGGGCGCGGAGGGGGAGGGCGGCGCTCACGCAGCCGCTGCCGCTGCGCTCATCGACCGTGCGTCATACGTCCACTTTGTAGTAGAGGGTAGCTTGCCAGTAAGCTTAGACGAGTTGCGCGAAGCAACTGATAACGATGCTACTTTAAAAAAAGTTGTTAATTTAGTTCTTAATGGTTGGCCAACGAAAATAGTAGATTTACGTTTTAAGCCTTATCATTTGTGTAAAACCCAATTATCCTATGAGAGTGGATGTTTAATGAGAGGACATAAAGTTGTACTACCGGAAGGATTACGTGATAAAGTGTTAAAAGAATTGCATAATTCACATTTAGGGATTGTCAAAACTAAAGCAGAAGTCAGATCACGCTTTTGGTACCCGGGTATAGATGAGGCTGTGGAGTTGATGATCAATTCGTGTGATATTTGTAAACAGCTGCGGCCCTCTCCGCCACGAGCGCCTCTCGCTCCATGGAAATACCCACCAACGCCGTTCCATCGATTGCACATAGACTTTCTCGGGCCTATCAATAACCTTGTGTTTTTGGTAGTTGTAGATGCACACACTAAGTGGGTGGAAGTTTATGACGTCAGTAACTCAACCTCATCCGCGACAGTAACCGAGAAACTTTGTGATTTTATGTCCAAATACGGGTTACCGCATACGATCGTTAGTGATAATGGTACAGCGTTTACGTCCTTCGAGTTCAAAAATTTTTGCTCACTAAACGGTATAAATCATTTAACATCACCAGCTTACAATCCAGCTAGTAACGGTCAAGCGGAAAGTTTTGTAAAAATCGTAAAGAAGGGAATTAAATCTAGTATTTTATCATCACACAGTAAAAGGGACTGTAAGTTAAAGCTTTTAAAATACTTATTTGATTATAGAAACTCGGTACACTCTGTCACAGGTTTCTCACCGGCTGAGCTGGTGTTCGGGCGTAAACTCAGAACACGGTTAGATGTTCTTAACCCGACGCCACCGCCGCCTCCGCTCACATCACTTGTAAATAATGTTAAACGTAAACAGTGCTCGCAGATTAAGTTTAGTGGAGGAAACAACCGGCAAGTGTTTAAGCCGGGAGACGAAATTTTATATAAAAAATATTTACATAAAAATAAATATCAATGGTGTATGGGTGTCGTCATAAAAAGACTAGGTTCGGTGTTATACCTCATTAAAGACAGTGTTACTTCTACGAACGAACGAAAACACAAAAACCAAATGGTTATCAATATAAGGGATCCTCATTCTTGTAACATAGAGGATGATGACTTGACAGCTGGGGTGTATGAGCCTCAACCACAAACGGGGGAAGAAGAGGTTGCTAACAGTCAGGGGATACCGATTTCTAGATGTCCACACAGGCTCTTGCGCAACGTACCAAGGGTGGATTATGCACCCTATTTGTAAATGTATATTTTATATCTTGTGCTATTACTATTTGTTGATTGTGTACTTATTATTATTATTCTTATGGGTGTTGTCAACTAGGGTGGGGAGATGTTGTGTTGGGCATAGGCTGTATGTCGATAATACCTTGACCAAGTAACGCGCCTGTTGCGCCACCCGCCATATTGAATAAACAGTGTGTCTCTAACCGGCGTTTGAGTTCGACGTATCCCTTCCCGTAATAAGTACCTCTGACGCGTGTGCAAACCTAACATGATACTTCAATGATTTTAGAAGAACATAGTAACCTTGAACTGATGGTGCAGCATCACCTGGAATTTGCAAAATACCCAACTCCCTTACCAACTTACAGCACGGTATCGTGTTTGGGCTCATTGGAATGGTTTCGATTAATAGTTTATAGATAGATGGTGAACAGGGTCTGGTGATGGAGTAGGAAAGAGAAATGAGAAAATGTTTGTGTCCAGGTTCTTTTTTTATTTTAACTATTAAAATTGTACTTGTTGACAGATTGAGACTCAGATTAGAATGCGAAGATGTTAGAAGTTCTTATGGAAAAACACAGGAATTGCCCTTCTACGTTCTGTATTTAGTACCTATCGCTAGCAAAATACCACGCTACCAATTTGATCAAAAGTCAAATTAATATGAATTTTGAAGAAATTTGCAAAGAGAGGATTCGATCAAAGCAATAAAATTTATTGAAACTTACAAACCACCCCAAAAAGATAAAGATAAATCTATAGACAGATAGATGAGGATGTGTTGAGATCGAAAACATTTGGCCGCAGCGGTAACGGAGATATTAACTTTGTAGTGAATGACGACTCCATATTTTTCTATGTTCTCGATGATAAATCGTTTGAGAGTAAACAAGACGTTAAACAGATTATTTTCTAGTTTATTGTAAAGGTGTCAAAGTAAAGGAACGGAAGACTTTTTTTATAATATCTCATTCTCTTTATTTTTTCGACTGTTGAACGAAAACATGGTGAGGTAACCGGCATGCCTGAGAGATATTTCTTGACGTCATGTGAAGCCAAGTCAGGGGCCCATGGACGGCATAAAAACTCTGACACTAGGTTAGTCACTAACCACACGAAAAAGAAGAAACTATAGATGCTAAAACCAATTAGCGATACCAGTAAACGAAATTACGGAGCATTTATTATTCGAGAGTAATTTACAACTACAAAAAGTTTTTCAAAAGTCGCGACTATTGGAGTTTCTGAAAGTTCTTTTGAGCTATCGAGAGCACTTATATCGGAAAAGTTGCAAATTGATTTACCAGTCATAAAGGAATCTAGCTACAGTTGAATTTTTAAAAGCTTTGGGGCTATAAATTATTCGGAATTTCTATTCGTCTGCAATTTTGGATTATGTCAGTCTAAAACCTAATGTTGCAGAGCAGACTAGTGGTGTAGGGCAGAGTAGAAGGTAGTAGGCCACGCGGATGGTCACCGATGAAATTCAAAATTCAAAATATGTATAAAAATATATAATATAATTTAATATATTCAAATTATATAATATATAATTATATAATTATATGTTTGTAAATATGTGAGCACCATGTATCTATCACATATTAAATTATCTGTCGTTGCTTCATTTTTAATTCTTTTTACCTATTGTGGTATAGTAATTTTATTCTAGGTGCATCGTCTTCACATATAGGTAATATTATTTAACTAATGTACAGTACCGACCAAAAGTCCATAAGCAATCTCACAAAGCAATAGACTGACGCTTCGGTTTGACTTACGACCTTCTTCTATAAGTTGTTACAATACTGTAGACACGCACATTACACACACACACTCACTTTGTCTGCAACCAATGACTAGTTCGATAATCATCATTCGTTTTTAGTTTCATTCGTCTTGTTCACATAAATATTAAAGTTTAGCAGGTAGACCACAAAAAACTAAGTAAATTATTTCGATTTCTGTGGGGTAGATGCAGTTTGTTACAAGTATTCAATTAATAGAACTTTGTTGGTTCGTGCCGTGATAATATTGGTGACGAGCATTTAGCGCAGTGTTGTGGTTATTATTATCAAAAAGCAGGCATAAAATATATTGAAGAGATCAGATCAGATCAGAGAATATTATTGCGCTGCGTAAAAGTGAAGTGAATATCTAATAAAACCGGACTAAGTGTGAGTGTTATCATTTATATATTTCATATTTTACTAAACATAAATCTTAATCAAGGGTATTGTTGATAGAACAGAGGTATTGTTGAGACAGAAGATGCCTTTAAAGTTTTAAATTCATTGTGAGGTTTAATTCGATTAGTGAATAATAAATAATTAGGTATTATGTGTAATAAAAACAATGTTTTTCTTTGTTCTAGAGAAACACTGTGACGGTTAAGAGATATGAGGAAGGGGCTTATTATCGAGTAGCAGCGACGTCAAATGGTGAATGAAACAAATGGTTTCATACCAACGAGATATTTTGCTGAATTATTAAAAACACGTCATTATGAACCGTTCGCCGTGCACTCTGAAGGCTTGCATCACTGAAGACCAGCTAGAAAACCGTTTTTGACCTTAAAATATTGACCGTACCAACTTAATAAACAACAGATTCGTTATTGCATGAATTTATGGTAACGAATTTTTTAAGCACGTTTCAATAGGGTGTTTGTCGTATTTCTTGCAGATATACCGAAATTGTTTAATATTATTTTAGTAATAGTATTATTTTAGGATTAAAATTTGAGGTTTAGTTTCAATCTTCTTTTCGTAAAGAAAATGAATACTTAAGCTATAACCTCAATACCAACCAATATTTACTAAAGCCAAATAAAGTTTAAAATAATTAATATGAACAACTGCCTTTAACCTTAAAATCAACAATTTTGTCAGTAGATTTTTTTACATTTTAAGTAGTCTAATATTCTTATTTATTGCTTAATTACTTAGACCATGATCAAAGCTTTATATTTATGGTGCAAAAAAATCCATTTAAAATTTAAAACATTTCAAAATTTAAATATGTCAAAATAATACAAATTGCTTCTAAGTTTCTAGACATCTATTTCACATATTATTCAGGTGAAGTAATGATAAATAATTGTAGCAGTTTGATAACTATACTTAAGTAAAATAAACATAACGAATAAATATTATTTATTTTTTATTATAACATATCACGCATTTTTTATTCTAAACCCTTTATTGCAATAACAACATTAATAAATAGGCAGGATATTTAAAAATATTATTATTGCAAACAAAAATAATAATATTTGCAAAAACAGCGCTGTGATTTACGAGATTAGAACCTTAGCCATCTTGAATCTAAGACCAACGCTTAACGCCTTCTGCTATCTGCACATATAATTTACTTTCGAATTTTAGCAATGCGATACACTGGCCAAGGTCACGCGTACGAGTATGATGCGTGCTAACAAAAGTTATGGAAATATAAGTGCGGCGCCCGCGAACCGTGACGATACGATAGTGTGTAGTGCGAAACTGCGTTCTCTGTGGTGTGTGTACGGCACTCACACCACAGACGTCTGACTGCTTACACATACAAATGTACGGACTATACTGCGTGTTCACAGCAATACGACTCTTAGCGTGCTCATGCACTTTTGAGCGCTTACTGTACGTGCATATACAAACAATTGTAAAACATTTTAAAAGAGTAACGGTGGAGTTTCTTGCCCATTCTTCTCCATACGAAAACTACCTTTTGGAAGGGGCGACTAGAATCAATTTTAATATTTTGTAAATTTTGACGTTCAAAAGTGCCATACATGGGCCTATTTGAAATAAATGATTTGACTTTGACTTTTGACTTTAAAAGTAGGCTGAGAATCAGCACTTTTCGAACGTCAAAATTACACAAGACAGTCCCCCAAAAACGCCCACCCTTCACCACTTCCTAGTGCTTAAGCTGGGAAGCGCAACAAACTCCCCAGCAGCACAGCTCAGTCTGTTCAGTCAGAAAAACTTGATTCTATACAATAGTACTTATGATGTGGACCGATCAAATTAAATTCACGGTTGGATGCGCTGTTAATGAACGCGCCAGACTATCATCTAACAGAACCAGATGGAGGGAGATCGTGAGACAGGCAACGACTACACCTGCGATTGGACGAAACTCATCGTGACCACGACCGCTCTCTCAAGAGCGAAGTGAAGAAGAAGAAGAATATCCAATGTCTTAGACTAAAATGTTGACAATGCTGAAACTTTAAATCCTCAGATGTTTTTTATAGATTCAATAAAACAGTCTCTTGAATATTTTAAAGGGTTTCCAAAAGTTACATTCGCTGAGAAAAACGGTCATAACTTTTACGGCCAGACGATAGGACATTTTCCAGTCCAGCCAATCTTCCGCCGGCCTATCAAGAACCAGAACACGTCCAATCAATTCATAACACTAAACACAGAATCCGTCAAGACAACTTTCATTGAAAAAAATACCTAAATCTACCCTCGAAATAGACGCAGATCGTGACATCGTGAAATGTACGGTTTATTATATGATCGGGACTTGTCACAAGTTTGGGACGAAGCCAGAACATGAAAAAAGTATGTAAATAAGTATTTGCATAAAGGCAACTCGTTTAAAAACTTGTGCGGTGGGGCTTTATAGTGTTGTAAATGTTGAAAGATTGTGCTTTGATGGGTTCTGTATTGGCGAGAAGTGTTTTCTTTTAGGTAGAGTGGTGCCAGGTTATTGTGGGTACTTCAATTTCATGAACCGGTTTCTCTACTTGGCAAGCACGCGTGCGACCAGTTGCTTCACCTGTATAGAGTTTTCTGTGAATGCTTGGTTTGACCTCATTTCAAATGAAAACTTATACGAAAAGTTTTTGGTTGTCAACTTGTCATCGCACAGTGCACCAGTGGTAACACTTGTGTGACGTCCAATAAATAAGTTACACGTGCTATGGTGGGGGTTGCGCGGTAGAGGGAGTGCGGAGCGATGCGCCGCACTCGCAGTCTTGTCCAAGCAGTCGTAGCGATAGCACGCCTAACACAGTAACATTAGAAACACTGTTTTATTGCTCATACAACCTAAACCAAGACACCTCACCTGGCAAAACAAAAACTGCTATTACGACATAAAGGCGCTGTCAATGTATATATGTTACCACTGTGTGCGGTTGACTGTACCAATATGTTTTGTGAGTTTGTCTGTTAATTTTCATCTGACTATTTTAGTCAGTTTCCTTGCTGTCGAACACACACATTCACATTTTCTGTGTGGTATGCACCAAAGGCCAATTTTCTTTACGTTTCTTGGCACTAACGAAAACTACGTGTCTGCACTAAAATGCACTGCACAGAAAAAGTCTGAAGTGTGCATGCACATTGCGTCATAGGAATTTCCGGCTACGTCTGCCATATATGAAAACACTCCTATTTGTGTATAAAAAGTTTTCCTAGATTATAATAAACGTAAAACTTTTTTACAAAAAAAAAAAACCACCTACTTCCAAAAAACTACTACAAAGTAAAAATAACTTAAATTTCGGAAGTCGGTGTCTTTGGTTTTGTATTTTCGTTATTTGCCACCGACTTCCAAATCGCAACCCGTGAAATACTTATTATTGGGTAGTTCCGGTGGCTATTTGTGGTCTTCATCATCAGTTCCACTTAACCAAATGGTGCTTTCCAAGAGCAACTGCACGATACACTATAAAAAATACCCAAATTGCTATAGATTTGCCTATAATATTTGAAGAGTTGCCTCGATTTCTCAGGAATGCCATCGTCAGATCCTTTATTTCTTATCATGGTACCACTCTTGGGATATGTCCTTTCCAACAAAAAAATAATCATAAAAATCGGTTCATAAACGACGAAGTTATCCGGGAACACACATTAAAAAGATATATATACTCGTATATACGGTCGAATTGAGAAACCTCCTTTTTTTGAAGTGTGTTAAAAATAAAAATGTTTATTTCATCAACTTATGTAAATTACATTGTTAAGTTTGGAGTCACCTTTTAAGTAAAGATTTGCTTGTATTAGGTGGTTCAAGTTCACATTGACTATCCACGTGTGAGAGAATAAACAATACATACATAATTTTGAAAGCATGCCCAAAGGTTTTTACCAATACAAACGAAGTGTGACGAAGGGAAGGGATTTATGCTTCTTCAGAGTAATCAGCAAGACATAAAGATAAAGATAAAGATAATTTATTTGTCCAATACATGAGTATACACACACATGGCATGCAAGATGTTACAATAAAATTTTACCACAGTCATGTTTTGCCTCAACGGCGTACAAATATAAGTAGGTAGGTTATAAACAGACAAGAGGTTCAAAGTTAAGTACTTATAAGGTTTCGGTGGGGAATATTACTGGTTTAAAGTACATGACTTTTAGTAAAGCTCTCTGCGCCCTTTCTAATTCCAAAAACTTTGTTTTGGATGCTCCACCCCAAATTGGAAACAGCACGTCAATATGAATTGACCCAGAGACAGATTATTATTTATATTATCTTTAAATGCAATATACTAAAGATAAATCTGAAATTAAATCGTGTAGATACTTATAATCAAGTCAAGAATGCTGACAATAACACCAAAAGCACAAAAACATTTTCCTAAAAACTAGAGCAGACTTATACTTTCCCACGGCAATAAATCTTTCATTGCTTAAAACAAGTTACACCTATCACTTGAAATCGTACAAAATTCACTTACAAGTCGCGTATTGAATGGGCCGCTTTATCTGGGCGCTTGGATGACGGCCAATGACTTCGGTTTGAAATATTACTAACAATATTCGATAACACATCCGTCGACACTATAATATAACACTATAATAAAATTAAAGTTAAATTTATTACTTTGACAAAGGACCTTTGCAGCTTTTCACTTATTTTACATCTAATGATTATTTAAAAAAGCAATCCATTATTTTTTGCACTTAAATGTAATGTGGCACAGGGTTTTCCCCTAATGTGCAATCTGTCTTTTTGAGTGAATTTTTATCATGAATTGTACACTCAAAGCTTAGCATAGAAGCCCAATCACTCAACTGTAGCGCCAATCATGCTGACAGCCAGCTTCATTTCAGACATTTGAGTGGTCAATACTTCAATAGCATAAATATTTGTACGCACTATGCGACACAAGTTTTCAATGTTAACATTTGCACTACGAAAATCACCCTTACTGATCTATACTTAATATTATAAAGAGGTGAAATTTGTTTGTATGTTTGTTTGTTTGTTTGTAAGTTTGCATGTTGGGGGTAATCTCCGGAACTACCAGTCGGATTTGAAAAAATCTTTTATTGGATAGCCCAATTCTTGAGGAAGGTTATAGGCTGAAGTCGCTGGCAGAACGTAGTAAGACATAAAGGCGCTGTCAGTTTAATAAAATAAACAACAAAATTGTTAGCACTGATGCGCGGTTGTCTGTAACACAAATTGTAATTTAGATTTTAAGCTATTGCATAGCTTTTATCGCGGGCTTTGAGCACGGCGACCGAATCTAGAAATTCCGTAACGTAACGAAAATAAAACCTAACACCCCCCACTCCGCCTACCATGTAATGACGGTTCCCAAGACAACGTGATGTTGACGTGATGTTGTCATGGGAACGTAATTTTTGTTTTATGTCATCACGTTATCATCCCAAGTGTAGCGTTGACAAATAGGAAGTATGGAGGTTACAAATGCTATGCAATAGCTTTACCGCGGCAGTACCAGAGGGCCACACGTTTTTTTTTTTTTTTTTGTTATTTTCCTGAATATTTTAATAACATAACATCACGCCAGTATTCCCCAAAATGGTTAGGCAGAGATGTACCTATAGTACACCCACATTTATGTTTTGAGTCTCACGTAACAGGGGACGAGCTTATTGCCATCAGCCGGTCACAAATCCAGACTCCGGGCTGCTACTGAGAAAATCCAAATGGAACAACCCAATAACACTTTGCCTGAATATTTTATTGTCAGCTGATCGAATTACAGAATGCCTTCAGACCAGCGGGGTAATTGCGTATCACATTTCAATGACAATGCCTTAAATTTTAACAATTCAACAACAAACGAATTTTTTAAACCAATAAATTTGGAAATTCCGTCAAAACCCTAGGATTTGTGATTCAAGAAAGTATGTAACGTAATTAGGGTGCTGATACCAAAGGCATGTGCTTGATACAATCAATCTGCCTAGCCTTTTCCCAACTATGTTGTGATCGGCTTTTAGTCTAATCGGATGCAGCTGAATACCAGTATTTTACATGGAGCGACTGCCTATCTGACCTCCACAACCCAGTAACTGGGTAATACGATACCTCTTAGTAAGACTGGTTGTCACTTTTGGGCTTCTAATTACCCGTAACGACTGTCAAAGATCCACGAATGACAGCCGGGACCAACGACTTAACGTGCTTTCCAAAGCACGGAAGAGTCTCGGTATGTAAAGATGATCACCCATCCACGGACCAACCCTGGCAAGCGTAGCTTAACCTGATGGATCGACCCGTGCGGCTGTTATTGCGGCCACGAGTGCCGATAGAAATGTACCTTAAATATTATTTTAAGCTCCAGTAGTCGCTTAGTCTCGAGAATCACCTCGGAAGAGTTTTCCATTCTATTTTAACCTAAGATAAAAATGTCGCATTCATTTTTGGGATTCCCAAATTTATTTCGTCCGAAACTGCTTTGGTTCAAAATAGACGAAGCATCTGTTTTAACAGACAAGACTGTCCCAGAAACTAAAATATACATTTAGAAATATTCTCACCCATCCGCGCGCGAGTTTGTCGCTTTTGTTCATTTATCTTCAAGCTTTGTGGCTTACAGGTTGGGCAGTGGGCCAAGTGTCAATTTTGGATTTATGAGAATCGTTAGTAGCTATTAGTAACAAGAAACATGACATTATTTCATGTAAATTAAATTAAGTTTTATTTATTTGATAGTTGTTTTTATCATCAGGAATTAGAAAGGATGACAGATATAAGTATAATGCATTCCAACGAATGACGGATAACATAAAATAAGAGTGACAACTAGAGTGACAACTACAGTGACAATGAAAGTCCCATTAATGAAAGTCTCTTTACAGACAATGTGGGTTGGCTTGAGCATCAGACTTTACTATTTTAATCATCCCGATCACATGAAAACCGGCTCTTACCGTAAACAAAGCACTACCCCCGTTTTTCATGTAATTGACAGCTTTTTACAATGAATATTAAAAGATATTTATAGAAACATGGGGCAGTGGGTAGATGTCTCTTTAGATCGGGGGGGGGGGGGGGGGGAGAATCTATGTACAACAAAATCTACCTAATATTAGCACTGTGTTTTATTTAATTGGGACTATCCAAGTCATTATATTTATTCAAGAAATAAAGATGACAAATAGACAGGTACTGATTAAATTAACAGACTTGGTTTAACATTAGATCTCACATCTTTTTATAATAGAAGAACTGCATTGCGAGACTTGCATTTTTTGACATGTTATGTTTTTGACGGGATTTACTCTTTTAGTTCTCGAAATAACTTTCAGTCCTAGAATGGCACCGAGAGAAAAATAAAGACTAAGGTGATAAATCTGAAACCATTTTAACTATATCTTGAGTCAACTATATCATCTACAGGTGAGTCGTCGACTGCCTCGTTGCTCTAGTGGTCGCAAGCGCTACTGCTGAGCATTAGATCCTGGGTTCAATTCCCGGGTCGGGCAAAGAATTTTTAGGTTTTCCATCTGGAATTTCTCAATAGCAGCGTGCATGGAATCTGGATTTGTGCCCGTTTGATGGCAATAGGCTCGCTCTCTATTACTTGGGACTTAAACATAACTAGCGAAATTTGAGTGTACTAGATACTAGATACACTTCTGCCTAACCCTTCGGGGAGTACAAGCGTAATATTTTTATGCTTGGGTGCGTTTATATACAAAAATATGACATGCATAAACACTTCTAACTCAAATAAGTCAGGTGCTTTGTAAAGTTAAATGTTTAATTTTGAACAAATGTAGGTATAAATGTTCATCTCATATCACTGCTACACATTCTGTGTGAGGATTAACTAACAATTTTTGCCTCATATTTTTGAATTTTCTACTCCTCACATATCTTCATCCCCCACACGTTCCGTCGTTCCGTAGACAGAGAAAAATATCTAGTAGTATGAAGAATGGGGAAGTTTGTTTGAAGACATGAATAATTTTGATGTTGATATTTTTCAAAACAGAGATTCTATTGAATTTCATATAGGTACCTAATGGAAAGATAGGCCTTTTTCGAGCAGTGGTACATTGTGGGCTAAATAGATACATAGAGATACATCCCAAGCTAATAATATTTAACCTCTCCTGAGGATCGGACTTCGATCAGCAGTTGCGTTAGCACCCACTAGACCAGAGGTTCTCAAAGTTATTTAATCTACCGCCCACTTTGATAATCAATAATTTTTTAGGGTCCCCCTAATTTTTCTTTACTTTACCACATCTTATTAAAAACCACAATGACATTAATTACTTTAATTAATTTAATTATAGTGTGCTATATTAGTCGAGCTTAAACTTACATTCTAAACGAGGCTTTTTTACCAGTGAAAGCAATTAAATCGCAATTTTAAAATATTAAGAGTATCTTTTATTCAAATTAACATAACATAACATAACATAACATCACGCCTTGTTTCCCCGAAGGGTTGGGCAGAGGTGTCCCTGTAGCAGGTACACCCACATTTCGCCAGTTATGTTTAAGTCCCATGTAATAGGGGGCGAGCCTATTGCCATCAACCGGGCACAAATCCAGACTCCGAGCTGCTACTGAGAAATTTCAGATAGAAAAACCCAATAACACTTTGCCCGACCCGGGAATCGAACCCAGGACCTCATGCTCAGCAGTAGCGCTTGCGACCACTAGACCAACGAGGCAAAACAAACATAATCAATTTTAATTTTAAAACTAATCTAATGTAAAGGATGAATTTGATAATTTTTAACAAGTTTGTTGATATCAGGTTTGAATTTAAATATTTTTAGTTTTTACAATCAAACAGGGCAGAAATATGAATTAAATAATCGATGTTGTGTATTAGGTAGGTTTTAATTTCAGTGAATTTATAATATTAAGTAGATGAAACTAAAAATCTGCCATCGCCCCCTTAAAACAGTTCAACCCCCCAATTTTTTCTGGGCCCCTTACCGCCCTCTTCTAGGCCTCCAGCGCGCCCACTAGGGGGCGTTATCGGCCACTTTGAGAAAGACTACACTAGACCAACAAGGTCGTTACCTAGTTGCTTTGAATCTAAGTATAACAATAACTATGAAATGTATGTAGTTACACGAAAGCAAAGGCAAATTTTTTGTAAATCCAAAAGTGCACGCCTCATAACGCTCATACAAAAACAGAAAAATATTTAAACGACTTTTCATGAAGTATTTTTTGACTTGAATTTCTCAGCTCGCAATCTTTACTTACAGTCAAAGACTATTTGGGTTTGCTTTGTTGGTTGCTAGGCAACGGAAGAGGGTCAAAGTTTTTTTTATTAATTATACTTAATTAAACTACTTTAAATAAAAGAGCCATTTTCAATAGGGTTCCTCCTATGGCTGAAACAAATCTATTAAAAAAGAATGACTCAATTAATTGATTTTCTCGCAAGCAACAATGTTTTTAGGTTTCATACATTGATTGACGGGATGTTTTTAAAAACTATTTTGATGTTTTTTTTTCGTTTCTGCTGCATTCAATAAATTTTTGAAAAGTACAGTATTAATCTCCATTAAATTATCTATACAATGGTATATAAACTAAGTAGGTTCTGTGTACTAGCAGGAGTGGAACAATAAAAACAGTTGCAGAAAGGAAGCAAAACAATTTTTTCAACCGCAGAGCACTCTCTAATGCTTCGCATTATGAGTTGTGCAAAATATGTCAAACAAAATTTAATTCAAAGATTACAACCGAACCAAGAAACTTGTATTATGCAAGCAAAGCCACAGGTAAATCAAGTACAGTATAATGTAGAAAATAACCGTTTTCCCCCATTGTGGTCTGCGAATAGGAGAAAAACAAGTAACGGTTAATCCCGCTGAAATTGTTTGACAAGTTAGGGAAATTCTCACTCGGAAAACTGTGCAAAATTACTGGGAATCTCGTATTTGAGACGACTGAATTCAACATTTTTGTGTCATCACCAACCTAGCGAAATATTTGAAAGAGAATAATTGAAGGGAAAACTTCTTCAGGCGCGTTGGGCATTTTTGAGATGGGAAAAACAATTGAACTCGCGACACCGTTACCGACACCTCATTTTTATAAACGCGATTGTGCTCTTTATTTATATTACGTTACGGATTACGTTCTATGCAAGTATTTTTACTGGTTTTGGAAGTATTTTTTTAATTGTTCAAGTATTCACTTCTGTCGGCACTCCCACAATGCCACTGTTTTTCTATTTTATTTGTATTCATTTCCTGTGTTTGGGTAGCTTATAGCTAACAATGTAAAAGTAATATATAAGTAATTAACGATAAGCCATTTAAAAGCGTCCACAGTCTGTAATAGAGTAATAGTTGTACAAGTTTATAAATTTCTAGTTTTTTCCTGTCGCCGCTTCAGTTCACTTTTTCCAAAATCAGGGATGTGATAGAATGTCATACGAAGAATAAAACAAGCCAATAAAAAAAATTGTTTGTTTTTATTATATCTAAATATAATATATTACATGTAAACTAATTTTACTTAAAGGCAAATATTCTAAGGTTACAAGCTTCCGAGCTCTGCTCCGGTGAAAATAGAGAATACTCATTTAATAGTATAGGATAGTACTTACTAATTCCATACTGCCATGATAGTAGGTACTTACTAATTCCATGCTGCCATGTCATTATTCTAAGGTAGCCATGTTGTTCTAAACTTTGGGCGACCGAGCTCTGCACGGGTGAAAATACGGAGAAAACTAATTTTCCCAGATATGAGACCTAGCTAGATTGATTTTTCGCCCCTGTAAACCCCTATATTGAAACTTTCATCGAAATCGTTAGAGCCGATTTCGACAACGTGAGTAGGTACAAATATATATACACACAAATATTGCTCGTTTAATAGTATAGGATTAATAATTAACACTCGAGCACAACCTGGTAATCAGCAAAGACAATATGACTTGTAAAATAGAGTTACCTACGACGACTTGAATTCCAATTTATACAGGAAATGTCACGTACAGTACCAACCAAAAGTCCATAAGCAATCTCACAAAGCAATAGACTGACGCTTCGGTTTGACTTACGACCTTCTTCTATAAGTTGTTACAATACTATAGACACGCACAGTACACACACACACACTCACTTTGTCTGCAACCAATGACTAGTTCGATAATCATTCGTTTTTTGTTTCATTCATCTTGTTCACATAAATATTAAAGTTTAGCAGGTAGACCACAGAAAACTAACTAAATTATTTCGATTTCTGTGGGGTAGACAGATTCAGTTCGTTACGAGTATTCATTTAATAGAACTTTGTTGGTTCGTAGATAATGTTGGTGACGAGTATTTAGCGCAGTGTTGTGGTTATTATTTTCAAAAAGCAAATATTGAACGAATATCAAAATTATTATTGCGCTGCGTAAAAGTGAATGTTATTTGTGTAAATAGCATTTATAGTGCTATATCTAATGAAACCGGACTAAGTGTGAGTGTTATCATTTAAATATTTCATATTTTACTAAACATAAATCTTAATCAAGGGTATTGTTGAGACAGAAGATGCCTTTAAAGTTTTAAACTCATTATGAGGTTTAATTCGATTAGTGAATAATAAATAATTAGGTATTTTGTGCAATAAATACAATGTTATTCTTTGTTCTAGAGAAATACTGTGAAGGTTAAGAGATATGAGGAAGGGGCTTATTATCGAGTAGCAGCGACGTCAAATGGTGAATGAATATGAAACAAATGGTTTCATACCAACGAGATATTTTGCTGAATTATTAAAAACACGTCATTATGAACCGTTCGCCGGGCACTCTGAAGGCTTGCATCACTGAAGACCAGCTAGAAAACCGTTTTTGACCTTAAAATATTGACCGTACCAACTTAATAAACAACAGATTCGTTATTGCATGAATTTATGGTAATTTTTTAAGCACGTTTCAATATGGTGTTTGTCGTATTTCTTGCAGATAGACCGAAAATGTTTAATATTATTTTAGTAATATTATTATTTTAGGATTAAAATTTGAGGTTTAGTTTCAATCTTCTTTTCGTAAAGAAAATGAATACCTACAGCTATAACCTCAATACCAACCAATATTTACTAAAGCCAAATAAAATTTAAAATAATTAATGTAAATGAAACTGCCTACTTAACCTTAAAATCAACTATTTTGTGAGTAGTTTTTTTTTACATTTTAAGTAGTCTAATATTCTTATTTATAGCTTAATTACTACGACCATGATCAAAGCTTTATATTTATGGTAAAACAAAATCCTTTTCTAAAACATTTCAAAATTTTAATATGTCAAAATAATACAAATTGCTTCTAAGTTTGTAGACATCTATTTCACATCTTATTCCGCTGAAGTAATGATAAATAATTGTAGCAGTTTGTTAACTACACTTAATTAAAATAAAATATAACGAATAAATATTTTTTAATTTTATTATCACATATCACGCATTTTTTATTCTAAACCCTTTATTTCAATAAAAACAGTTAATAAAAAGGCTGCAATATTTAAAAAAATATTATTATTGCAAACAAAAATAATAATATTTGGAAAAACAGCGCTGTGATTTACGAGATTAGAACCATAGCCATCTTGAATCTAAGACCAACGCTTAACGCCTTCTGCTATCTGAACATATAATTTACAGACGAATTTTAGCAATGCCATACACTGGCCAAGGTCACGCGTATGATGCGTGTCTAACAATAAAGTGCGGCGCTCGCGAACCCCGACGATACGACCGTGTGTAGTGCAAAACTGCGTTTTCTGTGGTGTGTGTACGCCACATAAACCACAGACGTCTGACTGTTTACACATACAAATGTTCGGACTATACCGCGTGTTCACAGCAATACGACTCTTAGCGTGCTTATGCACTTTTGAACGCTTACTGTACATTCCTTAGTTCTAGCACTCACAGAGAACGTAGTATGTAATAACCCACCGCCACCCCCTGCCACCTCGTTCGATCGATCACAATTTGAGTATGTATCGTGGGAAAGGTAGTCCCATCGTGATTGATTATAATCAATCAATGATCCATGGGGAATAATTAGCACGCGAAGCTGGTTCTTCCATAAAACAAAACAATAACGTTTGGAACAGTTAATTAAATCCCATCAAAAACATAACATTTAAAAAAACTGCAAGTCTCGCAACGCAGTTTTTCTACCGTAAAGTGAGATCTAATGTAAAACCAAGTCCGTTAATTTATTCAGTACCTATCTATTTGTCATCTTTATTTCTTTAATAAATAAAATGACTTGGTCATCGCACGGCAACATAATCACAATCACATAAGAATAATCTACTATTTTAAACAGTGTTAATTAAATAAAGCGCAGCGCTAATATTAAGTAGATTTTCTCGCGCATATATATTAGGTAGAGACTCAGTAGTTTCGGAGATAAGGTGGGGGAATGGTCAAATTTCATCTATATCTATATTTAAAAAAAATGTTTTTATAGTTTTGATAAACAAAACATTGAGATCATAACAACAAGCCCTTTCATTTGACATGCCACACGGTGCAGTATAATGTATTTTTTTTTTTAATTTTCCAATTTGCCCCCAAAAAGTAACCCCCATATTCAAACATCATTTATTTACGTTACACGTTCGTTTTTGGGTCAAAGAAATTGATATGTGTACCAAATTATAACTAAATTGGTCCAGTAGATTCGGCGCAAATTGGCTGCGACAGACAGACACAGACACGAGTGATAAGGGTTCCATTTTTCCTTTTGAGGTACGGAACCCTAAAAAATTTTAAAAATTGTTTCAATTAAGAAAATGATTAAACAGGGTTCAACATTGTGTAGACAGTCCAAAAGAAATATTTTCTAAGGTTTATTAATGTCTAAACCAACATGGCAACATAGCAACAATTTAAAACATTTTTTTTCAAATGAACAGATCTGTCATTAAAACAATAGGCTTGGAGAAAAAATATCGATATATTGAAATATCGATATGTTTTGTTCGATATATCGATATTTTTAGGCGATATTTATTATTTCTATATATCGATATCAAATATCAAGTATCAAATTCGATATATTTCCAATAACAACATCGTTGTTGCCACTGAATTAAACCGTTGGGAATCAGAGCTACACTTTTTTTTATTATCTGTAGCGTGACTCTGCTTGCTTTGCTCGGAAAAAATAAATAAAATATCCACAAGTGAGTACTTAAGATATTGGGATACTTAAATAAATAAGCTAACATAGGAAAAACAAACACAATAGAAGTTCATAAAGAAAGTTTTTGTTTTTCATTTTCATGGTGATTTTATGGTAGGAATGCAAGAAGTGCCAAAAAATATCGAAATACTCGTAACTATCGTTTTTTTTGTCGATATATTGAAATCAATATTGATATTTTTTTGTAAATATAAAGAAAGAAAGAAGAAAGAAAACCTTTTTTTTATACACAGGTTAAGGCACACAGTTTTCAAAAGCAAAAAACAGAAAAAAAGCAAACAAAGCTTAAAACAGTATTGTGTGCCTCACGGCTGCGACAAATAGCCACAGTTCAGCATAAATGCCAGACAACTAGTGCCTGACGCTGGTTTTCAACTGAACCTTATGTTACGAGTACGTCTTACGGATGTAAATCAGTTTTATAGTGTGTGTAAATATTTAAATAAAGATATCGATACGATATATATCGATACTTTTTGGCACTTCTTGCATTCCTATAAAACACCACTAAAAAATTGATGAAAAATTTCTGAACCTTTCTTTTTCAGTTTTGGATGACGTGACAGGGTGACGCAATAATATACAGATCACCATTTACTCCTTGCCTCAATTTGCCTCCAAATACTGTAAAATACTGGAAGAAATCACTACCATAAAATTTTAGATATTTTACCTCACGAACGTGCAAGCACAGGTGCAAAATCAACTCAAGCACACAAAGCCCAAGAATACAATCTAAGAGGCTTCCAGTAATCGTGTTAACTCTAAAGGATTAGCATATCTGTGTGTCGAAATACGTCTCTTGCGTAGTCGGTTAGAAACGTTACACGATTAGATTCTTTGGTAATCCTTTGCTCGTGTTTTTACTTATTTTTATCCCTTGTGAAATAATGTTTCATTGAAATGTGGGTGGTAAAATAAGACAATTGTGACTGTATTATGAAAGGTCTTGTACTAAAAATAACTTTAATTGGATCGCCCCCTCTTACATGTAACTAAACATAACTGGCGAAGTGTGTCCTGGGTTCCATCCCAGGTCAAGCAAAGTGTTATTGAGGTTTCCATCTGAAATTTTTCAGTAGCAGCCCGGAATCTGGAATTTGTGCCCGATGATGGCAATAGGCTCGCCCTCTATTACATGGGCTTCGTCCATACTCATCCCCAGTTCGAACTCGCCCGCTTTTTAACACGCTTTTATCAGGTCGACCTGTATGTAACTATGTAATGGAATCTAAGGTAACTAGTTTAACCATCTTCCAAGGGTCGTAGTGTAATGAAAATTGGCAGCTGTATGTAGTTCTGATGACAAAACAATAATATGGTACTGTCGAACTGATCTGATGATGGAGCCGGAAGATATGAACTGGAACTTCATGATGAAAAATCGTATCATAGCTGTTTTGGATTTCTTAGAAAAGTCTTGTAATGAACTTTGACCACGATTAGGTTTCAAGGTCTGATGATGAAGCCGGAAGATAGGCACTGGCATTCCATGATGGAATATCGTATCATAGTCGTGTTTGCACTTGTGAGAAAGGCCACGTAAGTGCATTTATAAAAGCGTGTTTTTCTAGTGTTTTTTAAACTATTAATTTATTTATTTATATGCCTATCAGCTGCAAGGGTACAGTTAATCGGAAAAGTGCTACAATTATAAGTGCTAGAACTTTAAAATTGCCAAGATCTTGGTGACTAGGTTTTTACTTTTTACCACGGCATGATGAGCTACTCACAAACCGTTCACGCCGATTTGAACGAAAAGTAGAGCTATGCATTAAATTCTTATAAGACGTCTTTCGGTTATGTAACGTCTTAGTTTTCGGATTAAGCTTAAAGATATGTCTTCACAGTTATTTGTGCAGCAACCCAATAGCAACTTTATTGCAAAAAGAATAAAGATTACTATTGAAATAAGAACCATCCTTGCTCTAAAATAACTAACTTAATTCCGAATATAATTATTTAACCTCAAAATAGATACTTATACCCAAATGAATCTTAAAGTCGTTACTCCAATATCATAATCTAAAACTGTTTAATAAAACTACATATTTACAATATTTCAGGGATAAGGAAAATAATATGAAACACCAAGATAATTTGTCAGTCATTTATATTTCTTTGCCAACATGAAATTCAATATTCTATACCATACCATCACATCTCCTATTCCCCACATAATATCACAATTCAATCCGTATTCAAATATTTACCATAAAACTAATAGGTTACCTTAATTTACAGTAGATCTCCAACCAATACTATGCCAATCTATCTTTTTACCGACACAGCCACTAAGTACGTCTTACCGTCACGAGCGCCTAACCCAGAATGTCGTTATTTCCTCATTTTTAACCGACTTTCAAAAGGAGGAGGTTCTCAATTCGTCTGTATGTTGTTTTTTTTTTTTGTATGTTTGTTACGCGATTACTCCGCCAATTATGAATTGATTTTGATGATTCTTTTTTTGTTTGGTAGATCATACTTCAGAGGTGGTCCCATATAAATTTTATTAACTTTGCTTGGGTAGTTTTTGAGTTTGCTTCAATAATACGTATTTTTTCCCACTTAGTATGTGGATGATATGATAACTTCCTGTCACTGTTATTTATATAGCAGGTAGTGGTATTCGAATTTGTTTGGGGTAGGTACCACAACACTAAAAAGTGAAAAATAAAAACTTTTTACAAAAAAAAAAAACAACCGACTTCAAAAAAAAAACACTACATACAAAGTGAAAAATAACTTTAATTTCGGAAGTCGGTGACAAAGAACGAAAATTCAAAACCAAGACACCGACTTCCGAAATTAAAGTTATTTTTCACTTTGTAGTGTTTTTTTTTTTGAAGTCGGTTGTTTTTTTTTTTTGTAAAAAGGTTTTTTACATATCGAATCTTTGGGTGTTGCCAATACAATCTTAAACAACTACGTATTAATAAATTCAAACCACTAAATTAACACTATGATTTTGACAGATTTGTCAGTGGCGGCAACCCAACAGCAACCTTATTTTGATCACTGTGATTTTGACAGTGATGCAAAATCAGAGTTAAAATAACTGAAAGGCCTGAAGATTACCTCCATTCAACTGCCTGCTTGCATAATCAGCCTATAATCTTCCCGCTGCTGGGGCACGGGCCTCCTCTCTTCGAGAGGGAGTGGGCTGTAATCTACCACGCGGGCCCAGTGCGGGTTGGATGTCATATGTCTTCGAATTTCTGGCTCTAGTACATGCCGGTTTCCTCATGATGGTTTCCTTCACCGTTTTGAGTAGGCTCTTTCTACCAGACAGACCTTTCTTCTCAGAGTAGTCAGATAGGAAACGCCGAACTCATCTAGCTTATTTTTAACCGACTTCCAAAAAGGAGGAGGTTATATGTTCGTCGCGTATGTTTTTTTTTTTTTTTTTTATGTACGTCCACCGATTTCTCCGTCATTTGTGGACCGATTTTGAAAATTCTTTTTTTGTTTGAAAGGGTATGCTCCCAAATTGGTCCCATATAAATTTTATTAACTTTGCTTGGGTAGTTTTTGAGTTAGCTACAAAATACGTTTTTTTTTTCCCACTTAGTATGTAGATGATATGATAAGTTCGTGTCACTGGTAGCAGGTAGTGGTATTCGAATATGTGTGAGGTAGGTACCACAACTAAAAAGTGAAAAATAAAAACTTTTTACAAAAAAAAAACAACCGACTTCCAAAAAAAACGAAAACACAAAACCCAAGACACCGACTTCCGAAATTAAAGTTATTTTTCACTTTGTAGTGTTTTTTTTGGAAGTAGGTTGTTTTTTTTTTTGTAAAAAGTTTTAATTTTTCACTTTTTTAATATTTTTTTTTATATGACGTGTAAAAGTGATTTCGATATCCTATTTACAGAATAAACAATTTCATTTCATTTCAGACCATTCAAAATTGGAACAGTACTTACGTAATATTGAGCCAGACAAGCCAATCCATACCTACACGTTACAATATTAATCAAATCCAATACCTGCACGTTATAATATTAATCAAATCCAACTACCCACGAATTTAGTTCATCTAATACAAGTTGTGACGTCATAGGGCGTTGAAATTACCGATTACCGATCTATTAGAGACTGTTAATAGATAATAGGAGAGAACCCACGTCAGGAAGACATTGACAACGTAGGTACCTACATGACATGTTTGAAATGACTTTCTGCATTAATTAGAGTTGCCTAAGCTTGGCGAGATTAACTTTGAAGTTTGACTTCGAAATTTGAATAGTTGAACTGTTGCTGAGGGTATTTTCTAACCGACTTAAAAAAGGAGGTTGTCAATTCGACACGTATGCATGTAATATTATTGAAACTGCAATATTTTCACATAAATGATAATTAATCTATTAGGGCTTCCAAACAAAATATATAACATTTTATACGTGTATGTTTGTCCTCGGATTTCTCTGTGACCATATTTTATTGTAAGCCAATACTTTACTTCAACTTAGGGAACAGTGCAAGTTTAATCAAAATTGATTCAGTCGTTTTCAAGATTTATGGAGTAATATGTGTAAGTGTGACGGCTTGGCTTATTGATACGAGCTACGGGTGTGGTGTCAAACATCTCAAAACCTTGGTCAACCACAAGTAAAAAGTGAAAAATAAATCTTTTTTTTTTAATAAATGTTATCCTCTTGTGTAATTTTTTCTTATTCAGGCGTTCACAAAAACACACATCTCATAAAATGAAAACTTCGACCACAACACTATACTAAAGTGCAGGCAATGCGAATATTTTATTCCTTGCAGGAATTGATCCCACGACGGAAAAGAAGAAAAACCTTTTTTATAGACCATACAATATTACATCACTTCCAAATTCCTCGAAGGGGTTAGCAGAAATTTATAGTACCTTCGACCGTTTTGCCCATACAAGCGTTTGTAGAAGCATTCTTTCACCAAAAAGATAACCAATCGACTATCATTATTTCCAATCAATTTCATTCAACAAGAAAGTCAACTAATTAATTTTACCCCGCCCACAATGACTTAACTCATCAAATGCTTACATGTGGAACAAATATCTTCACATTGTAACATTGAATCAATTTTCACGCCTTCCCCTTAAGACCCAGGCCAAATATTTTTAACCCCCGACGCAATAAAAGTGGGTGTTATAAGTTTAACCGCTATGTGTGTGTCTGTCTGTGACACCGTTGCTCTTAAACGGTTGAACCGATTTGAAGATTATCAGCTAAATATTTTCTAGTTGATGCATGGATGTATCTTCCAGTGGATTTAAAATGATCGATTTAAAATGTAATATTCTCATACTTTGATTTTAGAAGAACATAATAACCTTGAACTGATGCTGCAGCATCACCTGGAACTTGCAGGATACCCAACTCCTTAACCAACTTACAGCACAGGTATAGTGTTTGGGCTCATTGGAATGGTCTCAATGAATAGGTTATGGATAGATGGTGAACAGGGTCTGGTGATGGTGTAGGAGAGAGAAATAAGGAAATGTTTGTGTCTGGGTTTTTTAAAAAATTTACTGTTAATATTGTACTTGTTTGATATTCGGATAGCACATGACTTAAAGAGGTGCCATAAAGAATATGAAACAAAAAAATAAATATCCGCGAAATTTCGCGAGTTAAAGCTAATTGTAGACAATTCAATAAATTCTTCGAAGTCATCATACATCTTTTTTTATGGCTGAGACAGACTGTACCATCTAATTTCTTTCTGTATGACCTAGACCCACGACTCGCCTGCCAGTGCGTACTAAAACTAAACGGTACACTTCACTTTACTCATGTCAGCTTAATTGTTATGGCTCGTCCCACATTTGGGACTACGCGGGACTCCGTTTATTGTGAAACAACATGCTAGGATTACTTAATCTATTTGATTAAGTTCAGAGAGGGCTAGAATGGCGCTGACAGTCGACAGTATCTATGAAGCCATTATGTGCGGTGATGTTAAGGCCTATTATATTCAGCAGTGGACGTCTTTTGGTTGACATAATGTTTATGAAAACTATGACAACGTCTCGTTTCTGGCTAGCCTTTTCCCAACTATGTTGGGGTCGGCTTCCAATCTAACCGGATGCAGCTAAATACCGTATTTTACGTGGAGCGACTGCCTATCTGACCCCCACAACCCGGTAACTGGTTGTCAGACTTTCGGGCTTCTGACGACCCGTAACGACTGTCAAAGATCCACGAATAACAGCCGGGATCAACGGCTTCACGTGCTTTCCGAGGCACGGAGGAGTCTTGGTATGTTAAGATGGTCACTCATCCACAGACCAACCCCAGCAAACGTAGCTAAACTTGATGGATCGAACCGTGCGGCTGTTATTACTTAGCCACGAGCCCCTCTTACTAGAAAACTATGACAACGTAAAGGTATTAAATACAACAAACAAGAAAAAACACAGATTGTTTTTAACTCTATATTTTGCGCAAATCCTTATATGGTAATTAAGTATGAAACATGCACGACCTTTTTTTTTTTAATGTTTAATAACAAAACCGGCCAAATGCGAGTCGAACTCGCACACGAAAGGTTCCGTGCCACTGTACAATAATATTTAGCAATTAAATGAAAACACTAAACGAAAAATAATTTTTATCTTAAATTTAAAAAATCGCAAAGATAAATATTTGTATTTCATAATGATACTGTGAATTTCAACGTTATTTTTTGCAGTTACAGAAAATCGCCCATATTTAAATCAAATACCTTATGAATTGGCTTTTTTAATTTGTTGATAGAATATAAGTACCTATATGGTAAATGATTTACAGAAGTTTCAAATTCCTAACTTATTTAGTTGTTGCGATGAAGCTCGTATAATAATGGTCTCTGGACTGACAAATGTTACGGTCGCTTATTACTACATTTTTTAAGCTTAAAAAATATATGTGTAAATATATTTGTACTCTACTCGTTGAGCTCTAGACAATGACACCCCACATACCAGGCTAAGATTTTTTTTTCAAAATCAGTAGTTGGTGTTTACATTGGGGTCAAAGTAGTGAACAAATTTTTTAAATATTCCATAAAAAATATTTTTTTTTTATTTTTTTTTTATATATTATATATTTAATTAAAAATGTATTATATGTTGTTATATCGGCAATAGAAATACACAATCTGTTACGGTTCATGAGATCCTGCTGACAGACAGACGGATGAACAGCGGAGGCTTAATAATAGGGTTCCGTTTGGCACCCTTCGGATACGGAACCCTAAAAATGGTATAACCACAGGCTGAATATAAAATAAAAATGTAACGCTACAAAAAATAATCATATGCAACGAATTTTTGAAGTGAAAACTTCTTTAGGCGCGTTGGGCATTTTTGAGATGGGAAAAACAATTAAACTCGCGACACTGTTACCGACACCAGCGTTTGACCATTAAAAGACATCAACGCGCAATACATTTTCTGCACGTAAAATTGTTCAAGTTTTCACTTGTGTCGGCACTCCCGGAGTGCCAGTTTTTTTTTTATTAACCTCTATTCCAAATCCCAATAACACCATAAAGTTTCAAACATGCAACTAACAAATTAGATTCCCAAATATACCTAACCTAAAACAAAAATATATCTGAAAATTACTAATACCACACAATCATCGATCAAAATTTTACATGGAAACGTCCCTTGACTAATTCAGCTGGACATGTCACCACCCAACGGAACACCGCTCCATAACGTAGTTATCGACCTCTGCCGAAAACATCACACGGGATTTCCACTCTTGAGTACTTACAGATTGAGGTGAATTTGCTTCGAAAGTTTTGAGCGGTTGAAACTGTAATTTGGTGGAATACTGTACGGTACGGATAGATGTGTTACTCTAATGCATCAACTAGGAAATATTCGAATAGGATATGTCCGCAATGGATTGATAATGTTATGTGTTTGCGCTGTTTCAGTTAATTTTGAAGTAATATTGGACGGTATATTGATGAATGGTCTCAGTAATTGGGAATTCACGTAGAATGGCTTATTGGGTATAGTTCTGTAAATTGAAATGATTATTTGTGTATTGTACCTACATAAATGTTTAAGGGGCGACCGTTTGAAAGAGTGAACATGTAATGTATTGCCGTAATCATTTTATTATGGAAATGTTATCATCAAATACGCGGGTTAATAATATACTTACTTTTGTACGCAGAGCAACAGACCTTCAAGGTTAAATACTTTCCTCTAGCAATGCAAAACATATTGTTAAAATTATAATAAAGAACACTGGCTGTTGATATATCAACGTCCGTCACCGAAAACCTATCAAAAACTCTGAAGGAGCAAAAAATTGCGCTGTTGCTACGGCGTAGCTGACGCGATGACGTCACAGCTACGCAAGCGTAGCTCTCGTAGCTGGCGACCGTAGCGGTGTAATGGCATTACTTCCTTGGAACATGCTACTGCATAATCGTGTTTTTTGATGAAGTTTATTAGAATAGCAACTTATTTTACGTTCGGAAAGGGTGGTTTTTATGATTTTTTAAATTATGATCAAAACAGAGCAGTACAATTCAAAGATTTTCTCCAACAAGTAAATTCTAAGTACTACTTTCAGCAAAAAATAACCAGACGGTTGCAGCAAAAAGCGACCCTTTCAAACAATTCCTTTGCGAGTCTTCAAAATACAGTCTATTCAAAGGCAGGGTTGATAAAGGTGTATGCGGTTCACCGCAGGAAACGTCTCGGAATCCGCAGCGGGTAGAAGGTCAACAGCAGTGTTTTGTTTATGAATTTCTGGAATTTTCGACGCTTTGCCTTTGAAGGTCATTACCCTATAACAAATTATGAGGAAGTATAGTCTGATAGATTAATTTTTGGAACACCCGTTGCTTGTGATATGCAAATGCATCTCAATGATGAATGTCTATTCTATTCTATTCCATTCATAATGTTAATAATAAGTTGTAATATCTTGAATCGTTTCTTCTTCCCACGTATTCTCACGAGAAGTAATAGCTCATGTCGTGTTAATCTTTTGCGCCACATATAATTATGTAAGTTTAGAGCCTCATAAGGCCTCGTATTCATTTTAAACTTCTAGTTAAAAAAAAAAGTTTAAATAAGTACTTGGTGTAAATGTCCTTAGAATTTACGTATGTATGTATATATATATATGTATGTATGTATGTATGTCTATTTCTTTGGCACGCTCTGTAGCCTAAACGGCTTGATGGATTTTAACATATGAGGTGTCGTTAGGTTCGTCTTAATAGTGGGAGTGACATAGGCTATATAATATTTATATATTGCATCTGCAAATACAAAAAAAGGGAGGGGTAGGTTTAAAAAAAAAACAACATTGTTGGTATCAAATAAAAGTTAGTAATGAGTCAATTCCAAATATATATACATATTTATATATTTAAAACTAAAAATGTTTGAAATAAAACAAATTATTTATTAAATATAGATTATAATGCTTGTTTTTCTGTTTACAGTTATGAGTTTTTGCAGTCGGGTTTTTTATTTTTTTTAATAATTTATTTTATTTTTCTGTATTTTATAAGTGGAGACCTGTAATTGCCTTTCAGACTAATGTATTATCTTTGAGCTGTTTGTTTTAGCTGTAAGTCTCCCACATTATTTCAATAAATAAATAAATATATTGTTAAAGTGTTTGTACCTACTTACTTACAGAATAAATGTAATTTTTCATAAACAATGTTAAGCAACAATTCCACAATATTATTGCCAACAACATTTCATGTTACAGGATGTTTTTATGTTTACCGTGAACACGGATCATTAGCTGAAACAATGCTGAAACAATGGGGATAAAAAAGAAATTCTATTTAGTCCGTCTTTCAGATAATAAAAAAATATTAGACACGTAATTTTTGCTTCATCATATTAATCAAAAATAACTTAGAAAACACGCATTATAGTTGGGGAATAGGGGCTCGCTACGTCACAACTCAGTATTAAATCTAGCAAGGCGTAACGTCATGCCACATTTTAACTCAATATATCGCCGTAATCTTTTGATTACGGCATAAAAGAAAAAATACGTGTCCCATATATTTTATTAATCTAAAAAAATTTTTTGGACACATGCCTATTAATGCGCAAGTTTGTATCCCAATGAATTCGCGGCTTAAAGGCTCATAATTTAGAAGGATCTGTGGTCGGCTTGTAAGGCCAGTATTGCCCATAACATCTACCAGACATATTCCTAGTACTTACCTACATTGTGTTTTACGATAGTACGTAGAGCTAGAGTTTATAGTTTCAGCACAAAGTTATAGCTACGTTGTATATTGCTCAACTATGAGAGACTTAGCTCTGAGGGTACCTATTGTTAGTTTCTCAAATTGTTCAGGTATATTGTGGTTATATTACCGTAGTATATTTGACCTCTATGTACCGTCATGTTACTATATCTAACTACAACACACGCACCCAAGGGACGCACTTCTGACTTTTCGGATTCATTTGCGTATTGTTTAATTATCACTTGCTTCAAAAACGCCATCGTGAAGAAACCGGCGTGCCTGAGAGATGTTTCTCGACGGCATGTGAACCCAAGTCAGAGGCTCAAAAAGGCCGGCTTTAAAACTCTGACACCAGGTTAGTTACTAACCACACGAAAACAAGAAGTTAACTAAACAATACAGATGTTAAACTTAATTTTATCATGCGTAAGCATACACTGCAGATGTCTGACTTAAAACAATGGCAAAATAAAATACAGCAGATTTGTCTGTGCAAATTCTAAAATACCATTATTCTTTTACATACAATTCCAACCAGATAGAACTAAACAGAGGAATTTAACTCCTACTTAACTACACTCATGGACAAATTTAGAGGAACGCAAAAAAAGAGTTTAATTTCTCCTGTTGTAATTAACGTGTGTACTGGCCACAAACATTAATTAGTAAATGCTATTAAAAAAAACAAAGTTTTGGAATGTTTTTTTTTTCGAATTTCATTTGTTTTATGTAATTATTGCATAATATTGCGTTCTTTCATACTGCGAAAAAAATTCCTACTTTTGAGTTTGAGTTTAAATTTAGGTTTTGTTTAAATTTTTGCTTTGACTGCCCTGTTTATCGTGTTAAGTGTGAATTGTTACTGCAAATAAACTGAGAATTCCAGATCTAAACACCACTCAAATTGCGAAGGCTGTTACTTTAATTGAAACTGGGAACACCTACAAACATGTCGCCCAAACATTACGAGTATCAAAATCTGTGGTACACTAAGTTGTCAAGAGGTATCGGCAAACCGGACAGTATACGAGACTCGCAAGACTGGGATTTTAACGGAAAACTGTGGCCAGATATGACCGGTTCATTGTTATACACACTTTTTTTGCGTTCCTCTGAATTTGTCCATGAGTGTATATTATTACCTTCAAACTACATCAGAGTTGGGAATTTTTAAACTGCCGCACAGCATTCTTCATAAAAGGGAATGAAATGTGGAATTATTTTATGACGAACTTTGTCTGCGGATATTTTTTTCAGTCGCTGCAAACTGAAATGCGATGATTAAATTCCTTTCAGAAATTGGCAGACTTACAATTAAAATGGAAGCCGGGGATAACGTTAATGCCTACGGAAAGCCTTAGTTTGTTTCTGATCGCGTGATTCTATGAGATAGGCTGTGCTATAAATTGGATATCCTATACTATTAAATGAGCAATATTTGTAATCACGTTCTCGAAAACGGCTCTAACTATTTCGATGAAAGTTGCAATAAAGGGGTTTACGGGGCTAAAAATTGATCTAGCTAGGTTTCATATCTGGGAAAATTTAAAAAATTTAAAAACACCCGAGCAGAGCTCGGTCGACCAAGTATAAAATTTTAACGAGAAGCATAGTTGCCTCTACAAAAATATGCTTTCTTTTTTATGCATATACTAACGCTATAAAGTCAAAACACGTGAAATGTCTGCCACGGCAGGTGGCAATGTCTTTAATTCAAACTTTAATGTAAACAATATTTTTAAACTATAGCCAAATCTAATCTTAATTTCTCATATCTCTCCCTATCTCTCTCTCTCTAATCTAGTCTAATCTTTTTCTCTAGTTACATAACTTCAATAATACTAATGACATAAAATACCTACTAAATATTTTACACGTTTTAAATTGCAAACCTCCAATCCCGAAAACAAATAATCCTAAACCAGTTGGTGAGTCTGTAGGATTATAAATAGCGATTTCATTTTTCCATCGGTCAACTGAATTAACAGAGCGCACGTAAGCTGTTTTTGTGAATTCATTAATTTTTCAACATCATTAAATTTTGTAATTTTCATTTAGTTTATGTTACGTTTTAAATTATTACACATTTGTGGTTTTAGCATAATCTGCCTCTAATGTTCACACTGCTGGAACACAGGCCTCCTCTCTGTGAGAGGGAGTGGGCCGTAACCCACCCGCGGGCTCAGTGCGGGTTGGTGGATGTCACATGTCGTTGAATTTTTGGTTCTAGGACATGCCGGTTTCCTCACCATGTTTTCCTTCACCGTTTTTGAGAGCAGTGGTGAAGAAATAATTTACACAAAGTGCCTGCTTGGGTTCTAACCCACGACTTGCAACCCTTAAGTCGCGGCCGTTATCACTAGGCCAGCACTGCCACTGCTCTCTGTGGTTCTATGATATAACATTTTATAATATAAATACTCTATATCCTGTGTGTACTGGAACGATTCGCTATCATTCGTCAAAAACACGATTTAATTTGAATTTGCCATTGAAACGTTTTTTTTAAACGTGAAGGAGTTGTAGATGCACCTTGAACTAAATAGAATCTGACTGACTTTGTCTGTTGGTAAAAGGTAAACTTGAGGTTAAGTATAGATAATTCGATAGGTAGCTATAATAGTTGGACTAAACCAGTGTGGTAATTGCGTAACACACTTACAATGCGCGATTACATTACATCAGGTTTCATTACATTTATTTTTTAAATGTCGCAGCATATGCTGAGATAGGAGCCTTTTGGCCTCGTACAGGACTTTCTGCTTTTGTTTTAATTTTACCTTGTTTTTTTTATTTTATTTTTTATTAATGTTTTAAGGTGAAGGTGTTTAGATTAATTTTTGATTCCCTGTGCGAGTCTCAATAAATAATTTTTCTTTCTTTCTTTCTTTCAATAAAAAAAAAAAAAAAAAATCACAGACAACCAAGGCCCATAGTGTTAGTTACAAAAGCTTAAAATTATGTTAGTAATTACAGAAGTAAAAGTGAAAATATAATTTCGATTCATCAACCCGCACCTCTCACATGCAGATTGATGAATCGTTTGAATACAGCCGCGTCCAACCTATCTGCTATCATTTTCAGGATACTGTTGCTACTCCCCCGCACATTTTTCCAAACTGACACGCTTTTCTTTCGCATAATTGCAGAGAAATCATCTATATGCGCGTCAGCAAATATGCCTGAAGCACTACAAGAACGCGGGAGCCGCAACAATGCCCTGAAAATATTATTATTAGAAATTTTGACAGTATGCTTTAAATAGCGTCAATTTAACATCAACCGTACAACGAGCGAATCTATGTGCCAGCATGTTTCACAATAGCACTGCTTTTGATTTTGACAGTCCAACAACATTCACTGCGTTATTTACGATGCACTGGAGACCAATTTTTCAAACATATGAAGCAATATACTAACAATTTTCTTCGTTTTAATCTTTCGAATAGTGATTGAAAGTGTGTAACGAAATTTTACTCAAAACTGATTCGATTCGATTTAGTTTTGAGAGGATCGAATACTAACAGCAATTCTCCTAACAAAACGGATCACTGAAAATCGCCGCTGTCAAAATTAACTTCATCAATTTAAACGACAAAGCACAAAGACTCAATAAACACTGTCAAATCAGTAAACCACACATAGAGGGTAGTTTGATCAACACGTCTGACTGACGTGGCAATTTGCGAGCGACGCACAAGCCGTGATGACGTCAGTTGGCAAGGCTTTGACGGCTCCTGACGAGTGTTAAATGGCATATCTATGTATTTGAATGGTTGAGTGTTAGCGAAAGTTTTCAATAATAATAAATTAAGTTTAGAAGACTAACCTGACTACGGAAAAATAAAAGTGATTTAAAAGTATGAAACAAGAAAATATTTCAGACAGAAATCAAGACATAGGTAAAAAAATGTCTCGGGAAAGTCGTCGTCGCATGCCATTATAATTTTGTAGGTGTTCCTGGCACCCACATGGTATACAGGCATGCGACCACGGCTTCACCTTGACCATTTGTGATAACTTTCACGTTTTTAATCTTAACCCTTCCTTTTGGCTTTGCCGTAGTCGGGTAAAAGGGTTTTGCGTATAATCCCTTAGAGGATTAGGGCAAAAGGATGGTTCTGATTATGTAACGAGCCACACTGTCGAATCCATCCGATTGCTCTTATAAATTTAAAAAAGAAATGCTGTACAGAGGCGGACTTGATACGTTAGGCATTTTCTCTCACTTTTCCTTCGGGTGATGTAGAGACAAAACATGAACTAATGGCAACATTTCAAAGATTAAGTATCAATTGAAGCGTTCAATAGGTGGCCCATGTTATGTTTATAAGCTGTTTTATTGAACATCAAAGATACAAAAACTACATAAAGCTACTATGATTGATTACCTACAACTTTTTATTCATCGCATTAGAGTAGCATTTGGCTACTCTAATTTTATAGTAGCCTGATTGACACTAAGTAAACATTTTATTTCACTTTCAAATATATTAAGGGGGATGCGCTGAGGTAACTCGCGAAATTCGAATTTTCTTACGTTTTTTGCAATTTGCAGGTCAGGTGAGAGAGTTGTTGGGCACGCCACAATTGCGGCGATAAGACCCCTCTTTGAGGAGTGGCTTGAGAGACGCCACGGCGTCCTCACCTTCCGCCTGACGCAGGTCCTCACCGGACACGGCTGCTTCGGGAGGTTCCTGTTTAGGATAAGGCGGGAGGAAACACCCGGGTGTCACCATTGTGTGGATCGGCCTGAGGACACGGTGGAGCATACGGTGGAGGTCTGCCCGGCTTGGGCGGAGCAACGCCGTGTCCTCGTGGAGGCGATCGGCGGCGGTGATCTCTCGCGTCCGGCCCTGGTTCAGGCCATGGTACGGAGCGAGAGGAAATGGCAGGCCGTCACCTCCTTCTGCGAAGCGGTAATGCTCGCGAAGGAGGAGGCGGAACGCGTGAGGGAGAGGCAAATTTCGCGCCCTCACGCCCCTAACCGCCGCAGGAGGAGACGCCCGGGGCGGGAATCGCGAGCCGATTTCCGGCCACCGTAGGCGCGGGCTTGCGGACGGTGAGCAATGGGTAGCTCGCCGTCTGATAAGGACCAAGCCCGGGTCGACGGCGCGTTGTGTTCCACGCGCGCCTCAAAGAGATGTCAGCAGAATTGACGGGGTCTGTTAGGGCCAATGCCTGCCGGGGGTTCGAAGAAAACCGATAGGGAAATCGTGGCCCCCGGCAACAGGGCAACCGAAGGAACACGGGTGGGTTTTAGTCAGTAAGAGTCTGACACGCCCTCCCGCTCCACCCAGAGCGGGAGAAGTTATTTGATAATTTCCCACCCAAAAAAAAAAAAAAAAAAAAAAAAAGGTGAGAGAGTTGTTTTGATGATTTTAATGGTTATAATTTTGTGAATACATATTTGTTATGGTCGCGAATCATATTTTAATCAACATACAACCTGATACTGACCTGCAAATTGATAAAAAAAACTTAAGAAACTTTGAATTTCGGGGGTTACCCTGCAGCTTTCACCTTGAGACTCGCTTGCCCTACAAATCACAAAATAAAGAAGATAGAATGATGTTTTAAATATATTTAGCACTAAACGCATCAAAGAGGAGGCTCCCTAAATTGTACGTTAATTTGTATTAATATTCTAAAAAAGTCACGAATACCATCAAAATGGAACTTTAGTATATGATTCATTGAATCTTTTTCTTTCCAAATATAAGACAGTTACGTAATTGGAACATTTTTCGATTAATTTTTTATTCGGAAATCATGTCTTTTTTTAAAGATTATTTGACACAAAAACAAGATTACTTTGCTTTTATGTCTTAAATAATTATTGACAGTTATAAAATATAGTTTATTATCCATAAATAAGATTTTTTTTCTCTAGATTAATTATTACTTTAGTTATAAACGAAATAAGAAGTGAGACTTACGACATTAAGTTCCATGATCGAACACGACCAAAGAGCGCACGCGATATTCAACTTTATTACTGATGTGTTATTACTGTTTGCGTTTAGCACATAGTGGAGTGGTGGGGTATATGGGGGCGGAGTTTGCGTGGAAATTGTCTTTGGAGTGCCTGGTCTTAATCATTTGTTGTGCAAGTAGACTTAAGGCGGAGAAAATGCCGGCGATAGTCTCGCCGTGCAATCAAATTCAATAGAAACTCTATGTATGAATCGATCTCCACACTACGATATCAGCGCGGCAATCATTTGAAGGCACAGCGTGACTAAGGCACGCGTCGTCCGTGGAGATGGCACCTAAAAGTCTCTGATATAATAAATTAATACATTAAAAATTCAATAATCTGTCTAGACAATCTAGTTAGTAAATTATTTCAACCAAGGTTACGGTTTATCATTCCTAAAATGCCATGGCTAGTTCAACGCATAAAAGTTGTACGATGCTATCAACTAAAAGGCTTATAATGACAGAGCGTAACTGCGTACTATTACAGCCTTTTAGACGATATACTAATCACAAAGCACTAGGGAATAGTAATGCATAGTAAAACATGTAACCTTGCTTTGTGTCTTTTAAAAACATTTTAGAAAACAAAGTTGAATAAAATCTCATTCAAACTTACTATTTGCACCAATGTAACTAGAAGATCAGTCAATCTGCTGAGCATTCTCCCAACTATGTTGGGGTCGGCTTCCAGTCTTACCGTATGCAGCTGAATACCAGTATTTTACATGGAGCGACTGATTATCTGACCTCTACAACCCAGTTACTAGGTAACACGATACTCCTTGGTAAAACTGGTTATCAGACTTAGGCTTTTGACTACCCGTAACGACTGTCAAAGATCTACGAATGACAACCAGGACCCGTTGGTCCTGGTCCTCGTGCCTCGGAAAGCACCGGCTTTACATGTTTTCCGGGGCACGGAAGAGTCTCTATATGAAATGTTACAATCTATTATTAAGATCACTCAGTCAAAGGGAATAACAGGAGTTGTGACCCACGCGGTTAACTAAATACATACATTGCATACATAGAATCATTCACTCATGCGGAAACTATGTTGATTCTATTTACTGTCAAGAAATGCAAACAAACAGTAGGTATCTAAGTACTCTAACATTCAAAGACGTTCTTTAAAATAGTTAATTGATTCAGGCGTGACCTTGCGGAAATCCATCATAAAATACAATAGACGTGGATATATTTAGTAACCTGTTCCGCTTAGCTATTTCTAAAAGAGCCATAAAACACTCCTGAAAGAAATCAACACGTGTTTCACCTCTCAACGAGGCATCCTCAGGATGACGATGGACTTGTTGCGAACCCAAACACGGCGTGTTGCCACACCGAGCGCTGAGCGCAGACCTTTAAAAATAAAACCTCAAAAACAAAGTGACAGATGTGAAATAAAGGCGACTTAAATTGAGTTTCGTTCGAGAATTCGACAGTTGGTGCCAAAGCTAAAAAAAAATTGGAAAATCCAAAGTTCGCGCCTCACAGACAGAAACATGTTGACGGAAAAAATCTAAGAATATTCATCGATTTTTCGAATCAATAAGGTGCAGCGCAGACGACACACTTTTTGTGCGATCGAGTCTGTGGCGCACATTCTTATTCCTATCTTATTCGTAATGTGAGCTACGGAATGGTTCCTAAATTAAATTTTAAATTGACAGAAATTACTATCGAGCGAAACATCCTATATAGAATAACCTGCATTCGGAAAAACATCGGGGACAAATAAGACATTTTCGTGCGCCACAGACTCGATCGCACGAAAAGTGTGTCGTCTGTGCTGCACCTTAAGCTCATCCGAAGGATGAAAGAAAACTTATAGAAGAAAATTTAAATGAATCCAGTGTGTGTGACGACAAACAAACACATTTCCCAACGGAAAGCACTACACGTATATTTTTTTATGTACGAGTATATCTATCTAAAAATATAAGTATTCATCTTATAATGTCAAGTCGCTAGTTTAAAAAACTTTCCTGCTAATATGAATTCCATGTATAATTGAAACCCTATACGATGTGTGACAGCTCACTTCACCGCCAGTTATCATCTCCCTCTGTCTCACCACACTACTCTGTACTAACCTCACGATACATTTCATACTTTACCCCGGACCATTTTAAATAAATCGTTGGTGCGTAAGCAGCCCGAACCCATTTCGCATACATCTCCACTCTAGTAGGCACGTGGGTGAATTTAATATTACGGGTTTGAACCAAACGAGTAATGGATTGTGAAATTATGTGCGGGTTTGCATGGACGTTTTTGAGTGACGTTTTATTAATGGGTTTGAATTTAGGGTAATAATAACTTTACCCTAAATTCTGAAGAAATAAAAAATGGTTGTCTATAAAGTCGGTTTACGGACGACAATTTTACATCATAACGTCACAAGCCGAACGCTTAGGCCGATCGTGCCTCTCTATCGCTTGTTCTGGCTCTCGCTTGCACGCTCGACTCAGGCGGAACGTGAAATTTTTCGTGCGTGCTGCCAGTGTTCATCGATTTATAAGAAAGAAGAAAGAAAAGAAGAAAGAAAAATAGGTTTATTTGTCACAGAAAAACGTGCATACATAAAAAACAAGAGTAATCAAAGAATAACACAAAGTACATAACAAATCACGAGCATAGAACAGAATTTACTTAGGCGGCAGCTGCACGACATGACTGCGACAAGAAGGCTTCCACTCAGCATGATGCTGTGCTATGGGGGACCCGCAGCACAGCGCTGATTTTCAGTGGTCACCCGAAAAAAAAGAAGATGTACGGAAATCAAGTCAGGTTCAGTGATTTTTCCATTAAATATGTAACAAAATAAAATAAACAGTGCTTAGAATATAAGACAACTGTACAACGAATTATAATAGGTAGGTAGGTAAATATGATTAAAAACATTAAAAAAATAATCCGCAGGCATCACCATACGTGCATAAATAATGCAGATTCCTAAATAAAACATATTATTACTACACGAGGATATACAAGTGTTTTGTCTCGCTCCCACCCCTCACCCTCGCGTCACCTGCGCGCGCGCTCACACTAAAGGCCGGTTCCAACGGTGCGCGATATTGCGGACGCACACGCACCGGCCCACAGTGGAACGAATGTATGGGAGCGGTTGGACGTAGACATTTCCGAAAAAAAAGAGTAAAATTATGCCAAACTAATGATGCCATCTTATTCGATTACTTAATGCCTTCATAACTTGTGGTGATGAATTTCTTCATAACTCCCATATTTCGGGAGTAATTTGAGAAAATGTGAAATTTTACTATGAAAATGAGTGTATCGAGCTCTCTCCCTCCTGATTCCGGGCTTGTTTCAAGTAGCGGTCTCTAATATCATAATGCTAATACTAAGAGCTATATTTAATACTAAGACACATAGTGCGCCAAATGTGCACTTTCTGGGATAAAGAGTGATGTTTATTTTATAACACAATTTTTTTATTTTTTGTTTATTTTGTTGATTAAAACCGTTTTTCTAAAGGTTTACCTTATTACAATAACATTTCTGAGCAGCCAATTAGAGAAGATATAAGCTAATTAGGATATATAATTAGGGACTTAAGGTTTACATATAAAACTGATGCACTAATGATTACTGATAAGAACATTGCTATTATTTAATTACTAAATGGCTCTTAATACACTAATTTAGCATGCATCATTTACTAATTATCACAATAACTAATTACCTTGCAATATTTAACAAAGGATACCTGGGATACCTGGATTTTATATAAATAGGTCACTATTAGTAACTTTAAAATCAGTGTTGATTTACACCTCGTTGTATCCAAGCTAATCTCGCAATGTATTTTCCAAATTTTAATACAAATCTTGATATTCACGTTGCTTTATGCGCACGCGCACATAAAGATTTACGCGACTTTAACTATTTGTTCAGTGTTTTAAAAGATAACAGTTGTGTTCAGTTATGTGAAAGTGCTGAAACAAGTTTAAAAGACTGGTGTCGTCGATTTTGCTACCGCATTTATGCAAAATGGACACAGTCTGGAAGAAGCACAGATAAGTTTCGGAAGAAACATGAGATTTGGCTACAGGCTGCAATTCAATGGCCGGAATTACAGAATGAAAATATGGAACCTTCTACAGAAAATATAAGTGACGTCATCGAGCCCATAATTTCTCCTGCTAAATCTGATGCTTCAACTTGTACACATCCTAGTCCTCGTAAATCTTTTGAGGACCTTAGTAACCGGCAAAAAAGAAGACGCACTGAAGATAGTCTTTCATGCAGCAGTAGCAGCGCTGAAATTATGTTTTCGGCCGAAAGGGCGCTTCAAAAGGCAGGACAAAGCGATACAGCTTATGTTATGAAATACTTGACGGAGAATCCAGAAGAGGCCTCAAAAATCAAAGCCTTCATTGAAGGTAAATCAATTCAGGTACGGGAAATATCCCCTTTGAAGGCATTGGCTCTTTATGTATCGATGAACTTATCGAAATGGCGCTATAACACTCTTCGGGATTTCAACACTCAAGAAGGAGCTCTTCAATACCCGAGTTACTACATGTTGGTTAAAGAAAAAATTAAGTGCTATCCGGCCAAAGAAGATCTCACAGTTACAGAGAGCTCTGCAAAAATCAAATTACAAGCCTTGATGGATTTAACCTCAAGAAGACTTATTAGGTCGTTAGAAACCCCTGTTGATCCCAATCAACAGCTCGTATTGACCAGCAAATGGGGTTTTGACGGATCATCTAGCCAAAGCATTTATCATCAAAGGACGAGTGAAGATGAGCAAATCGATCTTGCTAGTAATTTTATGATTAGTCTTGTACCACTGCGGCTCGTCTCAAAAGGTGTAACAATTTGGGAAAACGAGCGACCATCTTCCACTTCATTTTGCCGGCCAATATTGTTTAAGTTTATAAAGGAAACCAAAGAAAATGTGCAGAGAGAGATGGCTGAAATCGAAGCAGAGATTGAAGCCTTAACTCCATCCACCATCACTGATGGAATTAGTGTCAAACACCAACTGCTGTTGACAATGATTGATGGTAAAATTCATTCCATTATATCCAATACAGCAGCTTCAGTGTGTGACATATGCAAGGCTTGTCCTAAAGAAATGAATAATTTAGAGTTAATCAAAGATAAACACGCAAACGAGGACATGTATAAATATAGCTTAAGCACCCTTCACGCTTGGATTCGCTCAATGGAATGCTTATTACACATTTCCTACAAATTAGACATAAAATCATGGCAAGTAAGGGGTGATATAGCAAAAAGGCAAGTTGATGACAGGAAGAAAAGAGTTCAAGAGGCTGTAAGAAGAGAAACGGGCTTACTTCTCGATGTTGTGAAACAAGGCAGTGGATCCACCAACAATGGCAACTCGGCAAGGAGATTTTTTGAAAACTACACTAAATCTGCTGAACTGACCGGAATAGATGCTATGCTTTTAAGAAAAATCTGTGTGATCTTGCAGTGTATTTCATCAGGAGAGAAGATCAACGTAACTAAATTCCGAGAGTTCTGCTTTGATACTGCTAAGCTTTACGTGGAGTTATACCCATGGTATTATATGCCTTCTTCACTTCATAAAATTTTAATGCATGGTCCAGACATAGTTCAGAACATGTCAATTGTGCCCATTGGTTTTCTATCCGAAGAGGCATCTGAGGCTAGAAATAAAGATTTTAGAAAATATAGAGAGGGGCATTCTCGAAAGCATAGCAGTATCTCATGCAATGAAGATATTATGCACAATCTTTTACTGTCTTCTGATCCACTTGTTACAAGTATCCGTCCAAAAGGAAATAAGTTTGTAAAAAAATCTTCTTTTAAGGAATTTTATGAGCTTACGGATTCTGAGAAAAGTGATATCGAATTTGTTAACATAAATGATTTAGCGGACATCGATTCTGAATTTGAATTAATTGATGATGATGATGATGACGAAGATAATTAAATGATGTTATTGTTTTAAAATGTGTAACTTAGTAAATTAGAGCTTACATCTTAATTATTTATTGTACTTTTAATGAAACTAGGTAATTTATTATCAACTTACTTAAAAGTCATACTCTCATCAGTTCTTGTGAATATTTTTGTTAATATATATTTCTGTATATATATAATATATTTATAGACCTCTTAATAAGTCTGTCTGCGGTTTAAAGTAAATACAAATGGGGAAAAAACGTTTTTTTTTTTAAATTTTCATTTCCTTTTATCCCAGAAAGTGCACATTTGGCGCACTATGTGTCTTAGTATTAAATATAGCTCTTAGTATTAGCATTATGATATTAGAGACCGCTACTTGAAACAAGCCCGGAATCAGGAGGGAGAGAGCTCGATACACTCATTTTCATAGTAAAATTTCACATTTTCTCAAATTACTCCCGAAATATGGGAGTTATGAAGAAATTCATCACCACAAGTTATGAAGGCATTAAGTAATCGAATAAGATGGCATCATTAGTTTGGCATAATTTTACTCTTTTTTTTCGGAAATGTCTACGTCCAACCGCTCCCATACATTCGTTCCACTGTGCGGCCCGCACGGCGCACGACCACGCACCGCGCACGAAGGGTCTTCCCACGGTGCGCGATATCGCGCACGCAAGCGCACCAGCCCACACAAACATCTGCATTTTTTGTACCTACGTTCTATGCAAATAAATAATTATTCTATTCTATTCTATTGTACACACCATGCCTTTTCCGACGGCGCGTGTCGGTCTGTGTGGGCCTTGAGATTCGAAGCCACATTTAGCATTGTTCTGTCAGCTTTGGTGGATGCTGACTATAACTTCACATTTGTGGATTGCGGATGTTATGGTAAAATAAATAATGGCGGTGTTTGACATACAGAGATGTATAGATTTTTTTTTAGAAATGAGCTGTGTTTTCCAGCTTCAACTAATTTGCCCTTCAAGGAGGAACCACTTCCCTACGTGTTTGTGAGATAGTGCATTTGCTCTGACTGACAATATGACAATTCAAAAGTACCTGTAATTGGTTTATTGGAAATAAATGCTTTGAGATTGAGTTTGAGTTATGTTGAAGCCGTCTCCAGGCTAGGAGAAAATAAGAAATAATTTTTAATTGGCAATTTCCGGGTACCTCATTAACGGCATAGCAATGTAAATGTCTATTAACTGCTCCCAAATTACAATTATTATTTTATTTTACTTTTTTTACATTCTTCCTTGACATAATCTTTCATTTTTTGACATTATATACCTACAATTTATATCTATAAAAGGAAAGGGTGACTAACTGAATGACTGACTGACTGATCTATCAACGCACAGCTCAAACCACTGAACGGATTGGGCTGAAATTTGGCACACAAGTGGATAATATGACGTAGGCATCCAATAAGAAAGGACTTTTGGAAAATCGACTTTCAAGGGGGTGAAAAGGGGGGACTTTGTTTGTATGAAAAATCTTATTCCTTGAGTTAAAAAAATTGAAACTTGGCACGAATACTTATCTATGTAAATTATAAAGTTTTCCATTTTTAGTTTTTCTAAACTACCCCCTAAGGGAGGAATGGGGGGTGTCAAAGTTTGTATGGAAGAATTTTAATGCGCGGTCTGATTAACTCGAAACTCAGTATTTAAACTAAAGACTGAAAATAAATAAAAATATAAATCAGGGTTTTTTGAAAATTTATCCCTGACGGGGTAAAACGGCGTATTAATTTTTACAGCGGAGGATTTTACTGTGAGGCTTGATTAACTTGAAAATTGGTATAAATAATCTATAATATGTGAAATAATGGAAACGTCACAAGAGACTTTGCCAAAAATTATTATCACGCTATTTGCTATGGGGGATGAGCAATATTGCATTATGTTATGAGGTCTTGATCAGCTCACGGTAGCCTGTAAGACCTTACGAGGACGTATCAACTGTCCAGAGCTCCATGGCCTTTTCTGCCGATTATTTGTGCCAGACAAATACATTGGACACCGTCAAAGCCGCCGACACAATTTGTTTACACAACTGTCATGCAAAACTGTAGCCAGAGCCGAATCCCCAGTCTGTCGTACCCTAAAGATGCTAAATGCCCTTCTGACTGCCAACCCTGAATGTGATGTGTTTACGGATGAATGGAGTAAAATTATGCGTATATGTCTGGTGTTCCGTGAGAGAAAGTATGCAAGGGAGTCCACTGTTCCATGTTAGTTTTAAATTAAATTAATGTCAATATTGTAATTGTTTCTATGTTAATTAATGTTATTGGTGTTGTACCGTTTTAATTAACTATAAATAAATAAATAAAATAAATAAATAAATGTTCGTATTCTTCTATAGTTTACCGCAAACTGTAAAAAGACTATCCAAAAGGTTAGAATATTGCAGATAATTACGAATTTAACCTTTTAAAAGATTATAATCACGCCATACCTTTATGGAGCTAAGTAGTCAATCATAACATATACAGAGTGGATGTTGATATGGGGCAATAAAGGCAGGTACCTTGACCGTTGTCGCTATAAGAAAACGGTCTTAGGAGACTGTCCTTAACTTTTTGAAACATTTTGATCTGCATTCATAGATTTAAAAAAAAAATTACAGTCAGCAAGAACATGGGCAATTTTCACAACAACTTTTTTGATGCCAGTCGATCCTATTTCTTATTACGAGGGTCAAAAAACTATATCGGGCCAACTGAGGTTTGAGTACGAGAAAATTCAGAAATTGCAAAAAACTTTCCAAATATTTCGTTGGAACTGAGCCTGAGAGGAGATAGAACAACACGAAATAATAATAAATAATATATTCTATATTGATATTTTTTAATATCTATTTCAACTTGATACCTCCACGCGTTTCTGAGAAAAAGTATCTTGACAGGCAACGATGTCATCCTTTAAGGGTTTTCATTTTTCATTTTGAGGTACGGAACCCTAAAACAGATTTAGTATCTATCTGTTTGTTACCTTTTATGCCGTAACGGCTGAACAGATTTAGATGAAAGGCATACGGATAGGCCATGACCTGGGTTAGGACATATGATAAGTCAATCAATCAATCAATCAATCAATCAATCTTTATTTGTGAACACAGGTATTACAATAAAGGGAATATCGGTAGTACGTTCCTGTGGGATATTTTCCGACCTTTACGCGTGCGAAGCCGCGGGCAAAAGCTAGTTTTCTGTATTGTTTTTATCGAATTAGACACAAACATAGCATCGCAAGAATTTACACAGCACGGGGCCTTAAATGGGTCCTTATTTTTATTATTTTGTTTATCTTTTAAATGTATTCTTTTCTTTTAGGTTTTTGTGAATGTGAGAACGTTGTAGGCTGTAGAGTTGTGGACCGTTTTCTATTTTACTAAGTACCTGATACTTGTTGATACTGTAATTTGAAAACATTGTAGAAACCATTTATTAAAAAAAAGTAACTGTGGAGTTTCTTGCCGGCTCTTCTCCATAGCTGCATAGGAAGCGACCAATTGGAACAGTCCACCTAGCTTCTGACGTTTCATAAGTGCCCTTGTAGGTTTATGTGAAATAAAACATTTTGAATTTAATTGTCATTTTTCTCGTGTTTGGAGAATAGTCGAAAACGTTTTCGGTATTATGTCGGATATTTTTAGGGTAGGTACTTAAGAAACCACTTTTATTGGAACTAAAAGTACTTATCCAATATTGTTATGAAGAGTTGTTTACTGCATAACTTTTTAAGGCAATCTAAAAATTCACCACGAATACAGGTACTTTTGATACTGAAAATGAAGGTGGATTGCATCCAGGCCCATGGCCAAATGATCCTGAAGGAAATACTTCCTTGATATCTATGAGGAATGTACCAAGAAGAGCAACTTTTTTGAACACACAATGTTTTTAAGTTTAATATTACATAGCATCACGCCTTGTTTCCCCGAAGGGTTGGGAGAGGTGTTTCTGTAGCAGGTACACCCACATTTCGCCAGTTATGTTTAAGTCCCATGTAATAGGGGGCGAGCCTATTGCCATCAACCCGGGCACAAACCCAGACTCCAAGCTGCTACTGAGAAATTTCAGATAGAAAAACCCAATAACACTGCCCGACCCGGGAATCGAACCCAGGACCTCAGCAGTAGCGCTTGCAACCACTAGACCAACAAGGCAGTCAATTTTAATATTCTTTTCTGAAATTGCTATTGTTTTTATAATTTTCTCAGTTTTGATGTTGTATTTCCTGTGCGAGTCCCAAATAAAAAAAATCTTTCTTTCTAACTCTATCTGCTAAGACCATAAGAAATAAATTTGCAGAATATTTTCTAACAGTTGGCATTTGTAGCATGGCACAATAATTTCGCTTAGTGAGCAGGATGAAAAAATACGGTCATTTATGCGATTTAGTTTGATACTAGCAAATAAATCAAAACCTATAGGATTCTTCCCGTTAACCTAAAATCATGAAAGACAAGAAGCAAGTCACAGCACAAGTAAAATAAAAATTCCGAAAATTGTTAATTTGTAAAAAAAAATACGAATGATTACGAACTTACATTTGCAGTTGGAGAATTGACCGTGGCGTATATCGTATGGGAGAACATGTTTTTCAACGATAAGTTTGTTTTTGGGATAAATTCATCCCAATTACGGAACTTTTCACTGTGCGTGGTTCGACATGCACTTGGCCGGTTTTTTTTTAACTTTATTCAATTTTAGCGGAAATAGAAATACACAATCTGAGAGAATTTCAACTGTCTACCTATTACGGTTCATGAGATACAGCCCGCTGACAGACAAATGGACGGATGGTCAGCGGAGGCTTAGTAACAGGGTTTCGTTTGGTAACCTTCGGGTATGAATCCCTAAAAACCACGTGACGAGAGAGCTGTCAAATGCGTCTGGATAACTGATTAAACGAAATACCTGTCACTTCCGTTGTCATGCTACGTCACAGTTGTACTTTTCAATTTAGCAGCGTTATAATTCGTTGAGGTTTATTATAACATAACATAACATAACATCACGCCTTGTTTCCCCTAAGGGTTGGGTTGGGTTTATTATAGAACCGGTTTTTTGGGCTCTTTACATTAGACAGTAAATTATTATTATAAACCTAAAAAGAAAATCCACATCAGTTACATCGACGCTGAGTAGTTTGTGAATAAATGATAAAAGAGGACACTATCATAAAAAAAACTTTTTACAAAAAAATAACAACGAAAAACTCTAAAAAGTGAAAAATAACTTAAATTTCAGAAGTCGGAGTCTTTGGTTTTGTATTTTCTTTATTTGTCACTGACTTCCGAAATTTAAGTTATTTTTCACATAGTCGCAGATAATATAATACTACGTCCAATCCCATACAAAGAAATGACACCTCCCTAAGTCTGGCTATTGAGCTGGCTATTTTTCTTCCTCCATTTTAATAACAGATGGCAGCATCAGCGACTCGCAAAATGCCAGACAATGTAGTTTTACGACATCTAGGAGTCGACTTAGATACTTAAGATTCTCTACATCGCACATCGCGCAAGGTGCGTTCAAGGACAAGTGTAATAACAATACAACAAAAAATATATCTTGAGTTGGCGGAATAGTTTCATTTGTGGCAATTTTCTAGCAATTTTCACGCTGCAGCGACTGCCTCTTTAAGTGTTTTTTTTTAGTATTTCAATGCTTAAATCTAGATTTTCTTCTTCTCGTTACCAAATCTACTATTGCTAAAACCCTAAAACTGAAATCACGCCTTCATCGTCCGAACTCATTTTGCCAGTAAGCCGACGTTTGCACGGACGTAATAATATCGCGGCGAGATTTTATCGCGCACTGGTTTTTGAACTCTCGGTGTTAAGCCGAGTGTTGAGAATCCAACGCGCTAGGACGAACTCTCGTCCCAGCGTGTTAAAAAACACATTGTTGGATTTTCAACTCTCGGCGCTAAGCAGAGCGTTGAAAATCAAGTGCACGAAAAAAAATCGCCGCGATTTTATTACGTCCGTGAGAACGTCGGCTAAATGTTTTTAGAAAAACTCAAACTCACACTCAAACTCAAAGCATTTATTTCAATTAAACCATTTACAGGCACTTTTGAATTGTCAAGGAATCGGTCAGTCAGAAATAGGTATGAAGCTAGTTGCCCATTCCAAAGCGTAGTAGGTACCTATGGAGAAGAACGGGCAAGAAACTCCACGGACACTCTTTTAAATAAAAATTTGTTACAAAATATTGGTTACATCATTCATGTTGAAATTATACATGTGAGAACAATGTAGAAAGACGTGCACGTTAGAAGCGTCCGTAATAAAAAGATAAAACAAAGAACAATTCAGAAAATTAAAATAAAAATAAGCCCTGGCAGCTAAGAGATGACCAGTCCCAACTGACGGCGCCTGTTCACGAACATGACGCATGGATTAGCACCATTCAGCTCAACCATTTTGAAGGGAGCTAAATGATCCAACACAAGCGCCACCATCAGCGAAACATTTGAGTGAGCATGACATACTCACAGCCGCCAGGGCAGATTCAAGTCAATGCAAGACATATTACCCGGTAAATGGTAACTCTTTAGTACATAGTACTCACACCTGTGCTATGCAATTATATAATACAATGGAGATTGAGTTTATAAAATGCAAAGATAGTCTTACAATCTTCAGCAGCTCCAACAGTATTTGCAAATGTTAATCAATTAGTTGTGGAGCAGGACCAGCATTGAGCCAAGCATTTTTATCAGCGATGTAATCCCCCAACGTATAATATGCCTGCCTGCATAGTGTGCGTTTTATACAAGATTTGAATTTCGTCTCATTCAGTTGAAGTATGTGGGGAGGAATTTTATTGTAACATTTTAAACAGTATCCCATAAAAGATGAATCTACTTTAGCCAGTCTGAAACCTGGTTGAACTAATAGGTCCCTATTTCTTGTACTATAATTATGTGTATCACCTCTTTTGCTAAAAAGTTGTAGTAAATTCTTTCTTACGTACATGATGTTTTCATAGATATATTGACAAGGTACCGTCATGATGTTAATATCCTTAAACAGTTTCCTTAGAGAATCGCGCCTGCGGAGATAATATATGGCTCTGATCGCTCTTTTCTGCAGAATAAAAATAGACTCGATGTCTGCAGCCCGTCCCCACAGTAAAATACCGTAAGACATGATACTATGAAAGTAGCTAAAATAGACTAGCCTCGCGGTATCTACATCAGTAAATTGACGGATTTTTCTGACAGCATATGCTACTGAACTTAGCCGTCCTGCAAGAGATGTTAAATGAGGACCCCATTGCAGCCTTGAGTCGAGCGTGATCCCTAGGAAAACAGTTTTGTCGACAAATTCTAGTTTCTCTTGATTCAATACTATCTCACAATCACTACTTTTGACATTTGGTAAAGAAAATTTTATGCACTTAGATTTTTTTCCATTTAATACTAAATTATTAGCAGTGAACCAATTTTGGACCTGCAGTAGGGCGTTATTTACGTCGTTAAAATTTGTAGCACGTCTATCTACCTTAAAAATTAAAGAAGTATCGTCAGCAAATAACACCATTTGTGGTTGATTTTTTAATAAATGGAGTAGATCATTTATATACACTAAGAAGAGGAATGGACCCAATATCGAGCCTTGTGGCACACCTATTTTTACTTTTAAACCTAGTGAATTGATACCGTTTATTTGAACTTGCTGTTGTCTATCATTTAAATAAGATTTTACTAAATTGAGTGCAAGTTTTCCAAGTCCGTAATGCTCAAGTTTCAAGAGTAAGGTTTCGTGATCGACGCAATCAAATGCTTTGGAGAGGTCACAAAAGATCCCTATGGCGTCTTGAGCCTCTTCCCACGCGTTAAAAATGTGTCTTAATAGGGTTACACCGGCGTCGGTCGTACAACGTCCTTTGGTGAATCCATACTGTTGATCGTGAAGGATTTTATTTGTGTTAAAATGAAATATCAAATAAAAACAGGCCAAGTGCGTGTCGGACCACGCACAATGAAGGGTTTCGTAGTTGGGATGAATTTATCCCAAGAACAAACTTAACTTTGTAGTTGAAAAACATGTTCTCCCTTACGGAATGTATGGGAAAACATGTTTTTGCAACCGCAAATTTAAGTTGGTTGACTATTATTCGTTAACTTATAGAGCCTGCTTAGCTGTGATAGTTTTCCTTTTAATTTCGTTATAAATACTACTGCTGGATTTTTTTTACATAAACCAACCATTTAGCTGGCAGGGGGGAGGGACACTTGACTCTAATAAAAATTAGCACTTTAAAGCTTAATGGTGCCGATTCTCTTGTAAACTATCTAGAATCTTAAAGCTGTTCTGCAAAAAAATCTCCAAATTTAAAAATAATTTTGACACAACCAAAATCGAATTTGACAATCGCAACTCCACATGGTACTTGTTTGCCCTACCCCGTGATTTTTTTTTAGAGCCTCAGGCGCTCATGCGGGGCAGCCTCGACGTGTTTTATATGGAATTTTTCACTTTTTGGATGGAAAATTTAAAAAATCATTATAAAAATGTTGAGTTTAATGGGTTTATGGGTGTCTTAACGGGGTTCGAAATTTTCATTATGTTTGCGATATGACACACCATTTTTGAGATATAAACAAAAGAACAGAAAAAAGATACAGTACTGTTTTTGCACCTGAAGTCGAGATGTTGGTGTAAATTTATTTTAGTTCATGGCAACTAATTTTATTCCACACCTTTTTAGTCGCGATAAAAAAAATAATCAAATTTTGTTAGACAATCAAAAATTTTGGTGAAAAACGGCAAATTCAGAATAGCAAAATTGCCATTTTCACTAAAATAGTAACTCAGTGCATCATAATGCTGTCAAACTAAAATAAAGTTAAGTTGTGTCACTTCAGTCTATTTCAGAATGGGAAATCGTCGTTTGACAGGAATAAACAAAATTTCGGTGTTTTTTAGTCTAATTTTATAGGCATTTGTGACAAGAGAATCGGCACCATTAGCTACCTATCTACTTTTAAAACGTTTCCTGCAATCTTTTTTAGGGTTCCGTACCCAAAGGGTAAAACGGGACCCTATTACTAAGACTCCGCTGTCCGTCACCAGGCTGTATCTCATAAACCGTGATAGTTAGACAGTTGAAATTTCACAAATGATGTATTTCTGTTGCCGCTATATCAACAAATACTAAAGAAATAATAAAATAAACAACTATTAAAACAACAGACAAGATTTTTTTGCCGTTTTTATAGATAATGGTATGGAACCATTCGTGCGCGAGTCCGACTCGAACTTGGCCGGTTTTTTATAGAAAGTTTTAGAAAGGAAAAAATAAAAAGAAAAAATATATAATTAAGTAGGTAGGTACTTGCCAAAAACATGTTAAGTAATAGATTTCTTTCAGTTATTATATTTCTATGTAAAGAAGGTAATAGATTATAAAAAAATAACAATGGCACTCCGGGAGCACAGAGACAGAAGTGAAAACTTGAACAAGATCTTGGCGAAAGAAAAATACTTGTATAGAACATTGGTTCGTAACAGTATCTGAATTAATCTAAACCTAAACCACATGTTCTGATGAAGAAGTACCTACTTATCTATCTAGGTACGCTTGATTGCCTAGCTAAAGTTAAAATAATCTCATTGTTTAACTTCGAACTCCAAATAAGAGCACAATCGCGTTTACAAAAAAAAAAAACTTCCAAACCTTTAAAGTAAAAATACTTGCATAGAACATTGATCCGTAACGTAGTACAAATAAGGAGCACAATCGCGTTTACAAAAATGAGGTATCGGTAACGGTGTCGCGAGTTCAATTGTTTTTCCCATCTCAAAAATTCTCAACGTGCCTGAAGAAGTTTTAAATTCAATATTTTTTTGATTTTCCTACTAAACGTAAAACAATAACGACAGATTATGTGATGACAAATTGAGTAAAACGCCATCTATTGCAAAGAGCTCTGAACAAAATGATTAAAGTTATTATTCTATGAGTTCGAATTGAAGTAAAAGGTTTCATTTATCTTTTTTTGTTTAAAATACATGATTTATGAGTTTAAATAGAAAAATCAGCATTAAACAAGGAAGTTTTAATTTTTACTAATCTTATTTATACCAAAATCTGCCGTTTATCGCTTTTTAGTGATTGTTAATTCCATAATTGTTACCTATGCTACCATCAATTTTTTTTTTCAAAACTAGTTATAGGTACTTAATCTGTTCGAGTTGAGATAACATTAGGCTATTGTGACTAAGATAAATTACAAATCAACCCACTAAAAAGTAAAAAAGAAAAACTTTTTTCCGACTTCCGAATTTAAAGTTATTTTTGACTTTGTAATTGGGAAGTCAGATGTGTTTTTTGACGCGGACGGTGAGCAATGGGTAGCTCGCCGTCCGATAAGGACTAAGCCCGGGTCAACGGCGCGTTGTGTTCCACGCGCGCCTCAAAGAGATGTCAGCAGAATTGACGGGGTCCGTTAGGGCCAATGCCTGCCGGGGGTTCGAAGAAAACCGATAGGGAAATCGTGGCCCCCGGCAACAGGGCAACCGAAGGAACACGGGTGGGTTTTAGTCAGTAAGAGTCTGACACGCCCTCCCGCTCCACCCAGAGCGGGAGAAGTTATTTGATAATTTCCCACCCAAAAAAAAAAAAAAAAAGATGTGTTTTTTGTAAAAAGTTTTTTTTTTGTGAGTCAGTTTGTAATATATCTAAATAACAATAGCCTAATGTCAACTGCTCATCACCTTTTACAAAATATTGCTTTTCTCTATGCAGGGACGTTAATCGTTGAAGAGTTCTCCTGGTATTTCACCATCAGTTCCCCTTCTCCATATCATATGCATTGTGACGAAGATAAATTGCATGGCAATCATAAAAATTAAAAAAAAACAAATTCAAAAGTCATTTATTTAACTAGGCTAAGAATCAGCACATTTCGAACGTCAAAATTACATTAGACAGTCTCCCAAAACGCCCACCCTTCACCATATTAAAGTAATTAAATTGCAACCCGTGAAATACCTACTTATTATTGAGAAGTTAGTTTTAAGAAATGTCTAAAAAATTGCTTATGAATTTACAAACATACATATTTATTTTTAATTTATTTATCAGATACGTGATCCATATTTATGTTAGTATACCTACTTAAAAATTACGTTAGTACTTAATCAAAGATACATGCCACAACAATAATAATAATTATTATAATCAAAATAAATAACTACATAGAAATTGAAATAGGTACCTACATAAAATCAAATTGTAAAATTAATTAATAAGTTTCATAAAATCTAATTGTAAAATAAATTGATCTTTAAATTAAATCAAATCTTTAAAATAATTTACATTCTATAAATTCATTAAAATTAAAATCCAAAAATTAATTATGTAAAATATTAAAAATAAAAGTCAGAATCAGTCAAACTATGTCTAGATGACTGATTTAACAAGTGACCTCCAAAGCGGGGATGAGATCCTATCGGCTATTGTCTTCAAGGTTTTGATGCGGCTGCCACGCATTCTGCAGATCAGGGATACCGTTCTCTTGCGAATGATGGCATGAAAGCCATCAGGGCGAAACAGCGCGAACATCCCCGATTTATATGCCAAGTTGGGCAGTAAAAACGCTACCATTGGTAAGCAAAACGATTCGTTTTTGTTTATAGGAACCGAGCATACCTCGCGCACCTTTGAAGTCTACCGACTCGCCGCGGATCGGGCGCACCGCCGCGCACGCGTCTGCGCTACCACGCACGTTACCCTTCCCATGGTGCGTGTCCGTGCGCGCTGATCCGCACCGAGTCGGTATTAGTCGGTAACTTCAAAGGGAATGTATCCAAACTCGGACGCACCGAGACGCACCGCGACGCACGCGTCTTCGCTACCACGCACGATACCCTTCCCACGGTGCGTCGTGCGGGCTGGTGCGCGTGCGTGCGCCATATCACGCACGCGTCGGAAGCCACCTTAAGACGTTATCACGTCACAAACTTGCTGCAGAGCATGAGGTGTTATGGGTTTGGTTCCTACATAGGGCAAACTATTTACCTACTGAGTTAAACTATTCTAAAATGGACTGGTATTGAAATTGTGTAAACAAAATATAGCAAGGTAATTCGACAGAGTCTTATGGTTTTATAAAGTCATCAAAAAATTACGAAGGTCTATAGAAGTATGAGGATCAGAGTGTAAAGTTCACACATCCTCCATAGAAAAAGGAGGTCCTCCGACCAGACGTGGGAGTCATGTCTGGTAAGCAACTGCCCACCGATTGATGTCGGAAAGTTATTTGTATGTTGACCGCGCGATAAACGCTGCTTACGCGATGCAGAATTTGTGTGCCATCAGGACTTGGATGCGTAATTCACATGTGGTGTTCTGGAGGTCCAATATAACATATGACAAGTGCACAGGCGTCACCTAAATTGGAACAGAAACCCTCGGGTCACCCAGATCTTTCACAGATGTTCTGAACAGACCAGGAGATCTAATCAACTTCTGGAGGGAGGTGGGCTGGTTGGAATAACCACCGATGGCCGCCATGGCCCACGTACAATGGTCCACCTGACTAAGTGCGGAAACCAAACCATAGAACATAAGATAAATTACTTTTGTGGGAACAACGTCGAAAAATGTAAACATACAAGTATATTCGCACATTATTATCCACACGTTCATAGACTCAGTATATGAATTATTTTATATGAAAAAGGAGTTATTTCACCGACTAACACGCGTAATTACACTTTCTTTTACGCGTTATTACACCTTTGGCTGTTACATAAAGTGCGAGTTCCTCATTTTGTTGGTAAAGGATGTGCCACTATTTTTTTTAAGCGGCTTAGGTTATTAAGTGATGAGGATGACAGACGTATGGCGGTTTTAATAATATTTATAATTATTTTGAAATAAGATTAGACATTTAAATAAACCTTTTTTACAGTCCTTTCAACCGATTTTGACTTCTATTGCGTTGGTGGCATGACAAATGGCAGCTGTAGTAAACAGTTGGTATTGTAACCACTTTTTTGCTTTTAATGCCATCCTTATGCCTACGGTATAGAAGTCATAATCGGTTGAACGGACTGTAAAAAAGGTTTGTTTAAATATCTAATCTTATGTCAAATGAGAGTATAGGTGCATACAATTTATGAAAACTGCCTCGTTGGTGTAGTGGCCTCAACCGCTGCTTCTGAGTGGTCCTGGGTTCAATTTCCAGGTCGGGCGAAGTGTTGTTGGGTTTTTTCCATCAGGAATTTCTCAGTAGCTGCCCGGAGACTGGGTTTGTGCCCGGTTGATGGCAATAGGCTCGCCCCCTATTACATGGAACTTAAACATAGCTGTCGAAATGTGTGTTTACATAGTTACACCTCTGCCTAACCTTGAAGGGAATACAGTCATGATGTTATGTTATATGCTTAACTTATAAAAACAAGCTTTAGTGAGGTTCTAAGCAATATAAATACGACATTAATAATATGATTTATCATAAAAGTACCTACGTAACTGCTATTCGTGTATACAACCAGTTACCGCCAGCTATTAAGCAATTAAATGGAAATATGTTTAAAACAAAATTTAAAAAATTGTTAATTAATAATATATTTTATAATTTGCATGAGTTTTTTGAGAAAAAAGAATGTTCGTACCTTTGTAATCTATTAATCTATTTGTAATTTATTAGAAATTTTCTTGCCTTCTAATACTATTGCATATCCGACATGGGTAGACTGACGAGCCTAAAAATATTTACGTTTAAAATAAGAACTGATGTACACAGTTATGCAATAAATATGTATTTGTCGGATCCGGTCATTAGTACGGACACGAAACGAATCGCAAGCGCGCCACTGGCGACAACAAAAAACAGGCAGTACAACAAAAAAAGGCGCGCTTCTACAGAGTCGTGATGTTTGAAGGCCACGGTGAGGAGGGCATTCAGCCTTTGGTCGCATTGGAGTCAAGACGTCGCGGAACTGTTCTCGATTCGTGGTGCTCAGTTATTGTGTTAGTTGTAATTTGTGATCATTTTGTTAATTGGTGATTTTAATTAACGCCGTCGCACCCAGTGTGTGTATAATTTAGCTAGTGTGATTCATTTGATAGTAAAACAAACTGTTTTTCTATTGCGCACTAACCAACACTACCCACACTACGCCCACAGTAGTTAAAATATCGCTGATAATAACGAGAGTCACATACCCGTCTCCGACATATTTATCTTTATCTTATCTTTACGACTGACTCAAGGACTGAAGAGCTGGCTTATCACACCTTATAAAGTTCTACGCCCATAATGTCCGATGTGTTGCATGTTGTGGTGATTTTTTTTTTCTCAAACCTCTAAAAATTTGGAAAATTTTCAAGTTCACTGCGTCAATAATATGCAAGAATCAGTATAATTAGTCGTTGAAAGAGTTCTCATTATACCACAGATAAATACAGATAGGTCACTCCGCATTATAGGTACTCGTATAAAGCTACAAATACGCGGCAGGCCCGTCTTGTCGGGCCAATTCAGTGAGTGTAACGTAGTCTGAAGATAGTTACGCGTTAGATACAGAGGAAACTAAGTCCTAGGTGAATATAAATGTAGGTAATTACCGCTGTGCGACCTAAATTGCACTTTTTTGTGTCGCAGCAAGAATCGCTTTTTATTTAAATGATTTTGCGGAGTGAACCATCTTTATTCATCTTTGATTATACATAATTTTTTTGTAATAAAATAGATTCTTTTCAAAACAACTAACAAGACCAGTAACTATAGGGTACCAAAAGTAATAAATATCAAACAAGAATTAATGAACAAGCTTGCCTTCTAAAATAACTAAGTACAACTAACAGTTCTAAGCAAAATCGCAATTTCCTCACAATGAGTTTTCTCCACTTAAGGAAACTTTCAACCCCTATGATTAGTCACTTTGCTAACTATGTAATCCTTCAGTAAGCCACTTTGTACCCGCTTTTCCTAAGTATCTAGTTTTGATTTGAACGAAGACATACCTACTGACATATGAAACTTGCGCTGTGATTTAATGGTTGTCTTTCATTTCCTTGCTCTAATTAAGGATTTATTTAGAAAATACAATAGACGTAGATATATTAAGTAACGTGTTCGGTGTGGCAACACGCCGTGTTTGGGTTCGCGACAAGTCAATCGTCATCCTGAGGATACCTCGTTGAGGATACCACGTGTCGATTTCTTTCAGGGTTTTTTATAGCTCTTTAGAAATAGCTTAGCGGAACAGGTTACTAAATATATCCGTCTATTGTATTTTATAATGTATTTCCGCAAGGTCACGTCTGAATCAATTACCTGATTTATTTAGATCTGATTTACGACTTTTGAATTATCAACCACTAGCTTCTGCCCTTCATCCGCGTGAAATTTCTTGTAGTAACATTTAAAAAAAATAGACACTCGGCAATACTGTAGCTTATTAGTGAAAGAATTTTCGGAATCAGATCGAACATTAAAAGGTAAAATTTGTGAGTTTGTATGTAGCGGTAGATTTAGACTCACAAATTTTACCTCTTTATAATTACCCGAGCGAAGCGTCTCTGCTTCAAGTCTGGCAAAATTTGCTTTCGTGTGTCAATTTGTTGGTACTGGTCGTATTTTACAACCGCTCTGAGGGGCAATTCCCGTACCTAATTTTTAAGAACATTCGCATTCCAATCTCATTCGCAATCTGTCAAAAATACAATCGATTTGCCAACATTTTTGACAAGTTTGACAGATTACATGTGCGGCTTGAATGTGAACCTTTTTTAAGTACGAGAATTGGCCTTCTGGACGAAACTTGGTATTCAAGTTTTACAACCAAATAGAATGTTTTCATCGTCGGGGATTTTTGGGTACATCCTCCAAAAAGGGGCAAAAAGGGGACTACTGGATATCTCCGCCTTATGAGATCCGATTTGAAAAGCACTTTAAGATGGTCTCATAGAAATTTGGTGAAAATCTGACGACGATCTTCGGCGTGATAAGCAAAATAGCTCCTCAAAATGCAGTAAATTGCTCACTTTTAAATTTCTACCAGTGGAATCGGCCATTTAACTACTAGGTAGGGATTGATGGAGCACCTACAACCACCTTCTCTCATCACAAAACTAGAGAATTTTGAAAATCATTTTCACAATTATTTAAAAATGTTTTACAATAAGGTCACTAGATGGCGCTACTGTGCACCACTAGACCGCGCTGTCGTTTTCACTCGCCAAATGGTTAGGTCCCGTCGAACATTTAACCTACAGCCGCAGTCGGGTTTTTTTATGGGATTAATATTAATTATTAATCAAATCTATGGGAGTGATTTCGTGAAAAGGGACGGAAGTGTATTACAGGAAGAAGGGGAAGCGCACACTATTTTACTTGATCAATGAGCGCGCGCGGTCCTAGAGTTGGCCGTCAGAAACGGCCTTGAGGAGTCCCCTCCCCATTAATGTTGCTTATTACCAGCTTCATCGGTTGCTTATTACCACGGTGAGATGTCAGGTGTAACATATCATATGCGACTACGGTAAGGTTCACTCGTTTAATTTTTTATTTTTTTTTAAATTATTCCCGAAAAGTGACCCCCTAATTAAAAATTAATTAATTTTCGTTGCACCTCCGTGTTTAAGTCACAGAAATTGATATGTGTACCAAATTTCAACTCAATCGGTCCATTCGATTCGGAGCAAATCAGCTGTGACAGACGGACAGACAGACAGACAGCCAGCCAGGCAGACACACGAGTGATCCTATAAGGATTCCATTTTTTCCTTTTGAGGTATGGAACCCTAAAAAAGTGATCATCATTAGCAGACCAAAACGTTATAAGAGGCTCATTTATTTAAAAAAGTGATCATCATTAACAGACCAATAAGTTTTTAGAGGATCCATTAAATATTTCCCCTATCAACTGATAAGGTGGATACAGAAACCAGTTTCAACATAGTAGTAGATACCATACAAATCGATTCTATAACTTGGTAATAAACATAATAACAACATGTCAACAATCCACATAACACACAATTATCATACAATTGTCAAGTGAAGAAACTTCTTTGCTGGAGAAAGGACTTAAATTTAATTTCCAGCCCGTCTTGTCACAAAAACCTTTGGAACTTTTGGCGGTAGATTCAGAAATGGCTATAGTTAGAGGTAAAAAAGATGAGACAGTAGCACACCAGGTATCTGTTCATATTAAACAGTCTCTTAACTCATCAAATTCAATGACTTTATCATCAGACCTACGTATTTATAGATCTTTGAAGAACAAGATTGATCAAAACAGTATAGTTGTTACTAAGGCCGATAAAGGAAACACAATAGTTATCTTAGACAGAAACATTTACGACCAAAAGGTAAATGACGTAATACAGGGCAGCGATTTTCAACAACTAAGTTCGGACCCCACTAAAGTATTTACTTCACAATTAAAAAACATTACTAAAAACATTTCATACGTCGATCAGAAACCGTTAAAATATATTGTACCAATGAACCCAAGGTCTCCTATGCTATACGGCTTGCCTAAAATTCATAAGGATAATATCCCAATAAGGCCAGTGGTTTCTTATATCGGTGCACCAGCATATAATTTGTCAAAACATTTGAACTGTTTATTGAAGTCGAGATCGAATTATAAACCAAAGTTTAGTCTTAAAAATAGTTTACAGTTAATAGAGAAAGTTAAGGATATTGATTTACCGACTAGTGCAAAATTATTATCATTAGATGTTGAAAGTTTATTCACAAACGTCCCATATGAGGAGTGTTTACAAATACTAGAAGATCTTTTTGAGAAACGGCGAATCCATCCTGGTGAGGTTAATGAATTATTATCTTTGACCAAGATTTGTATGGAACAAAATTATTTTAGGTTCAAAAACCAATATTACAAACAAAAAGAAGGTTTAGCCATGGGTTCTCCACTCAGCCCCCTTATGGCAGATATATTCATGGACCATTTTGAAAATAAATACATTGTAGGACAGCCTCAAATTTTATATTATTACCGTTATGTTGACGACATAATTATGTGTTGGACGGGTACATTGCGTCAAATTGATGTTTTTGTTAATAAAATCAATAGTTTACACCCTAAAATAAAGTTTAAATTAGAATTAGAAATTGACGGATCCCTTAACTTTTTAGATTTAACTATTACAAGAAAAAACAATAAACACGATTTTCAGATTTATAGAAAACCAACTTGTACAGATGTTACGATTCCTGCGTCATCTTGTCATCCGATTCAACATAAATTAGCAGCTTATCATAGTTTCACTCATAGATTAATGACAGTACCACTTTCACGAGATAATTATGACAGAGAACTTAACATTATTTATCATATAGCTGAAAGTAACGGATACAATAAGAGAATGGTTGATGATTTGATTCAAACGAAACGTCGCAACATAGTTCGTTCACTTTTGTATCCACTGCCTCCAGAAAGACCACATGAATATTTAGGAAGTTTGACATACTTAGGGTCAATTAGTGATAGGGTTTCAAAAACTTTGTTTCGAAATGGATTAAGGGTAGCTTTTAAAACAAATAATTCACTAAGACAGATTTGTAACGGAAAAGATCGATTAGAAAACCACAAAAAATCAGGTGTATACAAGTTACATTGCGATGATTGTAATGGTATTTACATAGGTCAAACTGGTCGTAATTTTCAGACAAGATATAAGGAACATATTGCAGCGTACAGGAATAATTATCCAGAAAAATCCCATTTTGCACAACATTTAATAGATACAGGTCATTCGTTAAATAATAATAACACTTTCGAAATTTTACACACATGTGATAAAGGTTTCAGAATGTCAGTATTAGAGAGTTTAGAAATTGTCAAAAATAATACCGGAAACATTACACTGTTGAACGAATTAAATACGAGTATGCCTAGGTCACCTTTGCTGCGATTGTTCGCCCCTTATCGCACTAATAACGGTCGCACTGATAACGGCGACACTATATAAGTGGGTTTCACGGGCGATAAGGCTCAGTCTGCACTCAGCGCTTGGTGTGGCAACACGCCGTGTTCGAGTTCGCAACAAGTCCATCGTCATCCTGAGGATGCCTCGTTGAGAGGTGAAACACGTGTCGATTTCTTTCAGGAGTTTTTTATGGCTCTTTAGAAATAGCTAAGCGGAACAAGTTACTAAATATATCCACGTCTATTGTATTTTAAAATACCTTTTGTTTAATCTATAATAAATTAATAATGCGTCTAATTTTGGATAGCGCTCCTTGATGGACGATTCCTATCACTGGCTGGACATACGACGCGTTGCGTGAGCTCAGTACTGAACACGCCACCTAACCACTCAGGTTACTGGCATAAATCTGCGTCTTAAACCGTTCGCGGTGACGATTGTTGGGGAAGGCCTACATTTAATAGGGGAAGTCTTTTAGCAGATATACTTTCATGGAATGTCATACGAATAACTGAAACCGTCATGATCATCATCTTTCTGCCCTTGTCCCATGTTACTTAGGGTCGGTGGAACACGTTTTTTTCCTCCATTCTCCACAGTCAGCTGTCACTCTATCATTCACTCCTTTTTTAGGGTTCCGTAGTAAACAAGGAACCCTTATAGTTTCGTCATGTCCGTCTGTCTGTCTGTCTGTCCGCGGTCTAGCTCTAAGATTGTTAGTACTAGAAAGTTGTAATTTGGCATGGGTATACATATTAATCATGCTGACGAAGTGGTAAAATAAAATTATGAAAAATATATTTTTTTAGGGTACCTCCCCTACACGTAAAGTGGGGATGTTTTTTTTTTTTTCTTTCCCTTGGTGTGGGGTATCGTTGGAAAGGTCTTTCAAAAACATTGTGAGTGTGTTAAAACCATTTTTGAATTCAGAGATCCGTCTGCGAAATATTAAGCTTTAAAGTGAAAATTGTTGTTAGAGTCAAATGTGCCCCCTGCCAGCTAAATGGTTGGTTTTAGTTATGTGAAAAAATTCACGGCAGTAGCTTATATAACGAATTTAAAAGGAAAACTATCACAGCTGAGTAGGCTTTACAAGTTAACGAGTAATAATCGACCAACTTAAATTTGCGGTTGTAAAAACATGTTCACCCATACATTCTGTATGAAAGATTTTTTTTTTCAACTACAAAGTTAAGTTTTTTCTTGGGATAAATTCATCTCAACTACGGAACCCTACATTGTGCGTGGTCCGACATGCACTTGGCCGGTTTTTCTTTCATTTTAACCCTTACACAATCCATCCATTCTTTCTTTGGTCATCCTCACCTTCTCCATTCATCAACGTTAATATTCATCACTCTTTTAGTTACATGCGTTTTATCCCTCCTCTTCACCATACCAAGACAAACGATTCTCTTTTATTTTTTCTGTAACTGGCGCCAAATACCCCGTTGAATGTAATTCCCGTAAAAGCCATTAAATTCTACAGTCGCCTGTTGATCATTCTATCAACCGTGTAATGTGTTGAAGCCTTCAGTATAAGTACAGCGAGTACAAGTACACAGCGCAACATCGAACGGCTGCCAAGTCACGACAAGGATATCGTCGTACGCTGCGAAGTTTCGAGCCAAGTTTGGAAGCACGTGTTGTATGAAATGTGCTGTAATGTATGTGTTTAAGGAGACTTTAAGTAAGGCCTTCAATAAAAGGGTTTGAAAACGAGACAGTTTTTCATTCATTTCCGGGAACTTCGTTTATTAAAATTTGATACTGTTGAAAGTTGGTCGGTGGTTAAGTTTCATTCTAATACCAGGATATATTTATTTCGTCAATCTACAACTGGGATTAAAACCTGAAGCACCAGGGAAAATACAACAGTCTTTTCAGTCTTGATCAGTTTTATGATCATCCTTTGAATCTTCTTCGTCATCAGTATGGTTTCTGCTTATTTAAAAAAAAATGGTAACGTATTTACACTTTTGACTTCATTACGATTTTATTATATTTATAGATTGATCGGTACATTTGTCAACAATAATACAAACCAGCCACCGAAAATATTCCTTTAGCTACGTAAATATTTTCAACAAAAACAAAAACCTTTCAGCTCATCAGAAACGCTCTCAAACGCGAAATCTGTCCATCCGCGAAGCTTTAATAAAACGTCGTTCATACATCCATATTTCAATGCTTCCCCTCCCCTCCCAGCTCCCCTTTGCTGTCAAAATTCTGCAACGTCGCCGACTTATTAAAGAGTGCCGCCACGTCGTTAATAAGGCAAGCGAGGAGTTATATTAAACGTGTGAAATTTTGGTGATTTCCTACATAATTTATAAGTAGGTGTACGTAGAAAGTGATCATTGGAGATCAGACAATATTGTTGTGGGAAATACTTATTGGTATTCTTCAAATTATTAAAAGTCTTACCGAAATGTTTGTAGTCAATTTACTACAAAACAAAGTTTAAAAAATCAGACTAAGTAATACTGAATCATCAAAATAACATGGGCTATGCTAGGAATTTCTCTACGTGATCGAATCAGAAATGAAGAGATCCGCAGGAAAACCAAGGTAACCGACATAGCCCGAAGAATTGTCAAGTTAAGTGGTTTATAATAATCACAATAACGATCTGAACAACGCTTCTGAAGTCGCAATAAATGTGGCCACCTACTGGACCCATACAATATAGGAAACATAGATGTACCGTCGAAACGAAAAGAAGCAGAGAAGAATAATCACACACAATCCAAAAAAAGTTGCCCGAAGAATTGCCAAACTTAAGTGGCAATGGGCAGGGTAGATTGCTCGCAGAACAGATGGCCGATGGGTCCGAAAGGTTCTGGAGTGGCGACCGCGTACCGGAAGACGTAACGTTTGAAAGCCTCCCACGAGATGAACCGATGACCTTATGAAGGCCTCAGGAATCTGTTGGATGCGGAAAGCACAGAATCGGTCGAAGTGACGGTGCTTGGAGGAGGCCTATGTCCAGCAGTGGACGTTTTTCGGCTGAAATTATGATGATGATCAAAGTAATTGCTAGCAAAGTAGGTACAGATATTTGTATCACTGGCAGTGTCAGAGGAAACATTAAATCTTCATTGATTAAATCATGATATGAGCACTAATACCTACCTACCTATACAAAGTGATGAACGTGAAAATTGCGACAAAAAAAACATATTTACTGAACCTCCATTATATCAGACCTGACTGGCAAAGCTCAATTACAAATTAGAGCGAGAACCTAAAAGATAACAACTAACAAATTTAATGTAACAACATAGCGTCAAAATATTAATCAAAAATTTCGCCCGAATCACTCCAAAATCAATTTGCACAGGAAAATATACTAGAAACTCGAAGGCATCATTGAGTTAACTTCAGCAATAATTTATTTTGATGTTGAGAAATTGTTCGCGGAATTTCGCGAAGGAACCTATAGAAATTTACTTCAGTAGTTACTAGTCAAAGGGAAAGTTGTCGAGTCACAGGCACGGGGGTGCGTTCAACTTCTGAATGAGATAAAATTATAGGCTCGTTAACTCAACAATTTAACCTTTCATGGAATACGGCAATCTTGCTTTTAAGCTTTTTTTACGCTGACAGTTTAGAGATATGGATTTTATTTTTTTGAAGATTTTTGAAAACTCCTATTTATCATTATTTAATTCCGGCCTCTGTTATCCCACTGATAATTTGAGTGATTTATTTGTTAACATAAAACGGCCAAGTCATTAGTTAAATAACACAAACACGTGATTTAACACAACTACTCAAAAGACATACCTACCTACGCTCATCTCACAATACTTATTGACAAGATCTTATTCCATTCATCCGCGAACACATCACAGTCAGGCTTGGCGTCCAAAAGAGCGTTGAGCGCAGAGACTTAGTTAACTTCCTCAATCTTTACTCATAATTTAACGTTTTCAAAAAATTACTCGATTAGGTACTTGACCAGTCAAGTAACATTAGCACAATCAGTAACTACATACAGGTTACTTTATGTAACCTATCCGATAACCTCTATCTATTAGGTAGCTACCTATACGATTCACACGCAGCATATAGTATCATGAAACAAGAAATAAGTTTAGTCGTAATGTTCGTAGAATGCTTTATAAAATACGGCACACTTCCAAGTGTTCTTAAATCCATAACTTTGACATCGTAATGAAAACAGATCCTTGCTAACGACTGAATTAAATCTCGTTTAAAAGGATGTGAACAGGTACCTCACAGAATCTAAGAGTACTTGTTATATACGAGTAACTTTAGATGTTGTTATATTCTTTGCTAACGGAGATTTGTTTAAAAGGGTCCCCTTTTAAACAAATCTCAAAGCTGTCCAGCTTTATTCATTTTAGCACGTGTTTCATGAATGTCCAAAAATTATACGAAACAGCATCTGGTCCGAGGTGCGAACCATCGCTTTATAAAAGAAAGAAAAAGAAAAAAGAAAGAAAATACATTTATTTAGCACAGACCAAAAAGCACACAATATAATTAACAGCGATAAAATAAATGAAATAAAAAGTGTAAAAGTGTGTGAGTGTGTGACTGTGGGGGTGTGGGGGTGTGTGCAAGTATGTATTCAGTCTTTTTGAGATTATTAATCACATGACATATACTTAAAAACATAACGCGGTTAATTTCATGACCTTTAGAATAGATTGATAACCAATACGATGATGCGATAATTATGAATGAAAAGTAAAAAATATTGGTATAAGATTGACATTATAAGCTAGATATCTAAAAGCTTATGTCAATCCTGTTGAAAATCGTTGGAGAAATACGAAACGCTTTGAAAGCGATTGCCACCTATCAAGGTCTTCCGAAAAACATTTTTTGTATAATTTATTAGATTGTAAAATGGTAGCAGTTGATTACATCATAAAACTATCATTTCTAACCACAAAACAAGAAAAATTGTGTAAATTAATAACTGATTGGTATCCCATTAATACTAAACGGAAAAGAAGAAAACAACAAAGCAGATGGGAGAACGAGATAAAACTTACAGCGAACCCTTACTGGAGGAGAGTGGCTTGAGATAGAATTCAATGGAAACAGTTAGAGGAGGCCTTTGCCAAGAGGCATGCTGAATTGAGAGACATAATTTAACAACATACAACAGAGTAAAAACAGTTAATTGATTCAGGCATGACCTTCCGGAAATCCATTATAAAAAAATACAATAGACGCCGCTTAGCTATTACTAAAGAACCGTAAAAAACCCTGAAAGAAATCGACACATGTTTCACCTCTCAACGAGGCATCCTCAGGATGACGATTGACTTGTCGCGAACCCGAACACGGCGTGTTGTCACACCAATTCACAATAAAGAGACTTATAAGTAAATAAATAAATTCCAAGTATTACCAAAGCCATCAACAATACACTGTGAAATACCGCCAGCAGCAAATCGAACGACAATAACAAAGACTTGTCCACTGCAATTGGATATAAACAATGAAGTTTTACTGCGTTTTCATGGCTTATAAAATTATCATATTCACGACAGGAGCATTGACTGAATAAAATATCGTAAGGAAGCTATGTAGTGTCTATTTTAACATATTATGTTGTTGACTTCAGTCATTAACAGTTTATTTGAGTAACAATAGGTAGGTAAGTGATAAGGTACCTACACGTCTGACCACTGAGCCAAAGATTAGATTCAAAGCGGATTTTCTCCGGCAGGATTTCTTAATTGTCCTCAATAATATCTACAAGGTCAAGGTCAAGATCTATTCTGACCTTAATTAGGCAGGTATATAAGTGTTAAGGTACACGTCAGACCGCTGAGACAAAGATTGGATTCAAACCGGATTTTCTCTCTGGCAGGATTTCTTAATTGTCTTCAATGATATCTACAAGGTCAAGGTCCAGGTCTATTCTGACCTTAATTATGCAGGTATTAAGATCAGGTAATTGGGGCGGAACCATCAATTATTTTCTGGAAAACCTTGAGATTTTCATTAATCCTTACCAAGATTTGGAGCTACTAAATCTAGCAATCTCCTGTCACCTTCTCGCTAAACTTAACTGAAGCAGAATTAATTTCTCCATCTTGATTATCGCACCTTTATCCCAAAAATTAATCCAAAAAACATATATTTCCAAGAAAGTCCTAACTCAGTTCGGCAATTAAACAGGAAAATAGCCTTCGGTAAGAAAATTGCGTACGAAAAACAGCTCAGGGCAAGATATTAATTTCGAGCGCCAAATTTAAACTGTTCATTCAGCGTTGAATCCAACTTAATTTTCATCTGGCAAGGGTGCGTACAGACTGGGTGTAACACCATTAAAATGCGACGCGAGAATCTAGGATAATTATTTACGTACGTAGTGTGATATGGGGGGAGAATGTGATTATGTATGTACCTATGTAAATCGAGAAGGGATGTGGTGTCGAATGTATGTATAAAGCCGTAGTTGTTGCGTAATATTGCTTGTCGGGATTGATTAATTTTCAAGGTTAATTATTACAGGGATCCATTTGTGTTAGTCAGGATTAACGCTAACGATTATAGTAAAATAAGATTAAAGTTTAGTAACCGCAAAAATCTGAGAGATGGCTGTTATAACTTACCTCAAGGGCAAAATATTAATAGACTAGGAGCGTCCCGCAGTTTCATCCATATAAGTCTTGATCCCGTGGAAATATCGGGATATAAAGTATCCTATGTGTTAATGCAGGTTATAAACTGTCTGTGTACCAAATTTCATCTAAATCCGTTTAGTAGTTTTTGCGTGAAAGAGTAACAAACATTCATCCATCCATCCATCCTCACAAACTTTTGCGTTTATAATATTATATTAGTAGGATAATCACTATAATCAGCCACATTAGCTGATATTTATAAAATAATACGACTTATATTTTTGTATCTAACTTCGGTCACCATTAGAGAAGAAAAAATATCGAAGAAACAAATCGATAATCACCTATTCAAGTTCAGCAATGACCATCAACAAAATTAAAAAGTAAATATTTTCATACTTTGTGCGCTCCCCTTACTCATCGCCGTAAAACTCTAAAGAGATTGAACATGGCAGCTTTTTAATCAAAAACATAAACCGGTGTATATCACGTCATTTTGTGAATAAAACGTGTTTAATAAGCGAGTAGGGTGCGTTCTCAGGTTTTCATGTCAAACGCAGTGCGAAACGTTTGAAAGAAAAAATGTGAATAGCGAGATAAAATTCATTGTGTAAGAATTTAGGAATAAAACGCGTACACATCCTTATTAAGGCCCGGACTCCACCAAAGCGGAGATGTGCGGAGATGTCCGAAGCGAAGACGGGAAGAGATGTTTTTAAGCTATTGCATAGCTTTTATCGCGGGCTTTGAGCGCGGCGACCGAATCAAAAAATTTTCGTAACGAAAAAAACCTAACACCCCCCACTCCGCCTACCATATAATGACGGATGATGACATAAAACATGACAACGTATGTTGTCATGGGAACGTAATTTTTGTTTTATGTCATCATCCGTCATCATCCTAAGTGAAGCGTTGACAAATAGTATGGAGGTTACAAATGCTATGCAATAGCTTTACCGCGGCAGTCCCCGAGTGCCACACGTTTTTTTCAGATAGGGTGTATCCACCGAAGCTGTGCGGAGATGCTTACTAGCTAGACCGGAGCAGAGATGTGTACTGGCTAGAGCGGGCTGGCGGGTTCTGTGACACGGGGGAACTAGCGGCGCCGTTCACTGCTCGCCGCTCGCATTTCTTCTCGTTTCTGCCGCGCTCCGTCGTCAGCTTGCGCGGCACAGCTTAGATATCCACTTTCAACCGCCGCCCAGTTCAATCTCGGCGAAGCACAGCTCACATCTCCGTTTCGATCGCGCCATACAAATATGAAACATCCCCGCTCAGTGGTATCCACTGAAGCTGAGTGGAGACGAGATGTGTGAATAACGAAATTCTATTGGTTGTTTAAAACACATTTCCTCTCCTTTCATCTCGTCTCCGCTTTGGTAGAGTCCGAGCCTTAAGAAGGACTTGGGTGGTGTTAAGCTTTTGTCTGTTTTGCTCTTTTGTTTTTGTCTCGCGAAAGAAGAAATGATGCTTTTTCCATTGATTCATAGTTATAACGATGATCTGAAACTGAAATCATAAGAAATGGTCTAAAAATAATCGAGGTTAATGTGATGCTAATTTGCGACACCTATGTTTAGGACATAATTTTATGTGGGTGTCTTTAGACAATACATTCGTGAGACCATCATACAAACCACGTCACAGTCTAGACAAAGATCAACCCATGAATGTCAATAGTGGACAGCTCTATAAGCTGACCTCACTGTTCAGGGAAGCAGTTTAGTGATCACAATACGATTGTATCGGGATAAACTCTCCACTCAAATAAAGTACCGCTAAAGAAGTTTCTAGTCACCGCTTCGAAGCGAAACAATTGCGTATCCCATTAGTATTCAGCCCCCGTTTACAAAATGTAAGCACAAAATTCATCGAACAAATTATTTCGAAACAAACTGTACTCCAACTCAAATGATGTTTGAAAAATTACTTTTAAAAGTTAAGAAATGGAACGATTCCAAATACCATAAAAGAAAATATAGGGCTTCATAAGATTCGGCTCACGTGGCCCCAGCCAATATTAATTTCACGAAAATGCACAAGGAATGGCAAACCGTATATTAGGTGAGTCGGTACCGGAACGTGCCGAAAATTGCCGTACGTTACGATTACGGTTAATGAAAGAAAAATGAAAGATTATGTGGTACAAATTATGGTTTAATAATGTTTGGGATATGATTTGTTGTGAATGAATTAAGTCGTTGCAAGTCAGGATAGCATAAACTTATGGAGCCGTAATTTATACCAAAGGGGTTCGGGAAAAAAACTGAGCTGACTTATCCACTATTTCTATGAATTAGGCCTTGAACAGAAACATCGACCTATTTCCAAATGTGTGAAGGGTAGACTTTTTTGGGACTGTCTGTGTGATACTTAACATATTGAGAAAATCTTTTTGAAAGATTACCAACCTCTTGAAAGTAGTTGAGGATCAAACCAAGTTAATATAACCGCATATCCAGGCTATACTTAGTACATGAGTGGGTAGATAAATCAGACGGATACAATACACGCCCCATTAAGAGGGCTTGCCGCTATAATTATTTTTGGCCACTAATTACCTACTATTGACAATCATTAATTTATATACAGCTCTGAAAAAAATTCTAAACCAAATTACTATGAACGGGAAAGGGGTGGGCCACGTGTCACTTGGACACAAAACATATTAGTTTATTGTTTGTTTTTTTCTAAATAATATAACATTATCATCATCATCATTTCAGCCGAAAGATGTCCACTGCTGGGCATCCCCCAAGCACCGCCACTTCGACCGGTTCTGTGCTTCTCGTATCCAGCCGATTCCTGCCGCCTTCACAAGGTCATCGGTACACCTTGTGGGCAGCCTTCCAACGCTACGTCTACTACCTATAAGGATAAGGGCTAAGGTAAAACTCCTGCCAATTATTTCACTATCATCGACGAATGCACGATACACGGAAATGCCACATCTGTTTCTCTCAATACGCCAAACAAAATTAAATACCGTACCAACATATTCAATAGAACCTCTATACGTCACAGATAATAAAAACTCAATATGCAATATAACACGCCGGACTATATTGAGTCCGACACTATTGTAACATTGTCATCGAACATTCGAGAGGTGTCCACTGATATTTATATTGGACCAGTGATTCGGCTTTAATTTTTTTGGACCGATATTGGATTTGCTTTATTACGTTTTTTGGTTATTATTACAGTCCCAAATGGATTATTGCTAGTCTTTTTCACATTTTAAGTGATGTCTCAGTTTGGTCTATGTACCTGGTTACCGCATCTGAGTTACGCTCATCTGTCTCCAGGTCTAGCCTATATTTTCCTATGAAAACTATGTGTTTTTGTTTCAGTAAACTAAATACAGGGTAGCAGGGACATCGATGCGAAAACTGTTACCATGGATTCAGTACATGTTTCTGAACCCACCCTGCGTGCGCGGTTATAGTGTATGGAACAGCAGTTTTTTTTTTTAATTACCGACGAAAAATTTCAACGCAGGGGCGTTCAGAATCATGTCCTACTGAATCCATGGTAACAGTTTTAGCGTCGATGTCCCTGCTGCTCTGTGTATAACAGTTTACTGCTGGACATAAACGTCTCCCAAGTTGCACCACATCACCCGGTTCACCACCTTCCGTAGCCGATCTATACCGGTCACCTGTTTAATAATAATAATATTGATTTTTTTTTCGGAACCGAGTCCATAGTGTGTTAGTAACATAATATAAAAATAACTTATTATCTAGTGTTAGTACCAATCACCCTCTGCACAAACTGCTTTACAATTGGAGAGCTAAAGCTCTCCGCTACAGTTCTCAGGATGCTGTTGTGACTGTCTCTCACTCTTCTCAGTAGTGAAGCAGTTTTTTGCGAACAATCGCATGGAAACCGTCAGTACGGACTTGCACAAACATTTCCGAAGCGCTGCAGTAGCGAGGAAGTCCCAACAACATCGTGAAATCATTGTTGTACTGGACGCGCAGGACATCCAGCGACCTTTTGGTGTAATTGACCCATAGATTGCTCGTGTACAGACTCTGGCAATAAGCCTTGAAAATAGTGATTTTTACTAGGTCCGTACATCGAGCAAATCTACGGGTCAACATGTTGCACCGGACGGCGAGTGCCCTACGCTCCCTCTCTATATCGACATGGTCCTTCAGGTCAGCGGAAAGAAAGTGACCTAGGTATTTAAAAGAGCATACCCTTTTAATTAAATAAATAAAAATAAAATAAAAATAAAAAAGCCTTTTATTACTTCCAGAAAATGTTTGTTTACAAGTTAAATAGTTTGTTAGTATCATTTCATTATTTACATATAAATTATATTTTTAAATCTATATATATAAAAATCAATTGCTGTTCGTTAGTCTCGCTAAAACTCGAGAACGGCTGGGCCGATTTAGCTAATTTTGGTTTTGAAATGTTTGTCGTAGTCCAGGGAAGGTTTAAACGGTGAGAAAATATGGAACAACTCACGAAAAAAAAAATATGAAGAAAATTCACGTTCTCATACATTTTGTGTGGATCGGCTTTTTTGATATCTCGGTAGGTAGGTAGGGTAGGTAGGTAGGGTAGGTAGGTAGGGTAGGTAGGTAGGGTAGGTAGGTAGGGTAGGTAGGTAGGGTAGGTAGGTAGGGTAGGTAGGTAGGGTAGGTAGGTAGGGTAGGTAGGTAGGGTAGGTAGGTAGGGTAGGTAGGTAGGGTAGGTAGGTAGGGTAGGTAGGTAGGGTAGGTAGGTAGGGTAGGTAGGTAGGGTAGGTAGGTAGGGTAGGTAGGTAGGGTAGGTAGGTAGGGTAGGTAGGTAGGGTAGGTAGGTAGGGTAGGTAGGTAGGGTAGGTAGGTAGGGTAGGTAGGTAGGGTAGGTAGGTAGGGTAGGTAGGTAGGGTAGGTAGGTAGGGTAGGTAGGTAGGGTAGGTAGGTAGGGTAGGTAGGTAGGGTAGGTAGGTAGGGTAGGTAGGTAGGGTAGGTAGGTAGGGTAGGTAGGTAGGGTAGGTAGGTAGGGTAGGTAGGTAGGGTAGGTAGGTAGGGTAGGTAGGTAGGGTAGGTAGGTAGGGTAGGTAGGTAGGGTAGGTAGGTAGGGTAGGTAGGTAGGGTAGGTAGGTAGGTTAGGTAGGTAGGTTAGGTAGGTAGGGTAGGTAGGTAGGGTAGGTAGGTAGGGTAGGTAGGTAGGGTAGGTAGGTAGGGTAGGTAGGTAGGGTAGGTAGGTAGGGTAGGTAGGTAGGGTAGGTAGGTAGGGTAGGTAGGTAGGGTAGGTAGGTAGGGTAGGTAGGTAGGGTAGGTAGGTAGGGTAGGTAGGTAGGGTAGGTAGGTAGGGTAGGTAGGTAGGGTAGGTAGGTAGGGTAGGTAGGTAGGGTAGGTAGGTAGGGTAGGTAGGTAGGGTAGGTAGGTAGGGTAGGTAGGTAGGGTAGGTAGGTAGGGTAGGTAGGTAGGGTAGGTAGGTAGGGTAGGTAGGTAGGGTAGGTAGGTAGGGTAGGTAGGTAGGGTAGGTAGGTAGGGTAGGTAGGTAGGGTAGGTAGGTAGGGTAGGTAGGTAGGGTAGGTAGGTAGGGTAGGTAGGTAGGGTAGGTAGGTAGGGTAGGTAGGTAGGGTAGGTAGGTAGGTAGGGTAGGTAGGTAGGGTAGGTAGGTAGGGTAGGTAGGTAGGGTAGGTAGGTAGGATAGGTAGGTAGGGTAGGTAGGTAGGGTAGGTAGGTAGGGTAGGTAGGGTAGGTAGGTAGGGTAGGTAGGTAGGGTAGGTAGGGTAGAAATTTTAAAATCCTAACAATGAATGTGTTCATTGACTGTTAGGCGGAACGAAGTTTGCTGGGTCAGCTAGTATTAGAATAAAATTATATAAAAACATTTAAAAATATAAAAAATAGTATCCCCACCGGTATCGGGAACAGGGTCCAAGCTACCGGCGGTCAGGGCTCCAGAGAAAGGAACCTCCTAACAATGCGAGCCGTGTCCAGGAGTACCGCTTTCTGAATCAAGCCCTTAATCCAGCTGCCCAACGAGAGCCTCCTTAGGTGTTGGTCGAGGCTCTTGGCAATTAAGCCATTGGCTGATATGACTATCGGCACAATGATTGCTGAGTCCACATCCCACATGTCGACAACCTCGCGAGCCAAGTCAAGATACTTGATTTGTTTATCTTTCTCGGCTTTCACGAGGTTCCCGTCGTGTGGGACCGTTATGTCAACAATCATTGTGCGCCGCTCTCCTCGATCCACCACCACTATATCAGGCTTATTGGCAACAATAGTCCTGTCAGTGATGATGGATCGATCCCAGTACAATGTGATATTTCCATTTTCGAGAACTGGGTCGGGCACATACCTGTAGTACGGCACTTCCGATTCCACAAGGCTGTATTTCAGAGCAAGTTGCTGATGGATAATCCTGGCTACAAGGTTGTGTCTATGCAAGTACTCTTCGTTAGCTAGACGAGAACACCCGGAGATAATATGTCGGATTGATTCTCCCGAACGGTGGCATGCCCGACAGATGTCAACCGTGCCGTCCTTTACAATGAATCTCCGGTAATTGTTCGTCATCATAACTTCGTCCATAATTGCACAGACAAAACCTTCGGTTTCCCCAAAGAGGTCACCAAAACGTAGCCAGGCTACGGACGCTAGTAAATCTACATCGGGCCCATGTAGGGCCCGGAAGTAGCGCCCATGAAGCTCCTTACTCTGCCATATCTCCCTGCGTTCGTTAGTGTCAAGCACTACAGGCTTGCGCCAGTTCTCTTTAGCCAAGGAGAGCGGGGTAAGGCCCTTGTCCACCGCAACCACATCTCGATGCATCCCCACGTCGGTTTCTAGGAAATATTCCCTGAGACTGCATATCTCGCGATTGTGGAGTGTCTTAGCGTTTAAAAAGCCTCGACCTCCACATTTTCGTGGGATATACAGTCTCATTACCGATGATCGTGGGTGATGCATTCGATATGCAGTCAGTAGTGTACGGACCCTCCTATCCAAGGCATCTAGTTCGGTCTGAGTCCATTTGAGTATGCCGAAAGAGTACATCAAAACCGGCATGACCCAACCGTTGAAAGCGCGCACCTTGTTTCCACCTGATAGAAGACTATTAAATACTTTCTTCAGGCGACCAAAGAAGCGCTCCTTCAACGATTGCTTCATGTCAGTAACATTGATGCCCAACGCTTCCGACATACCCAAATACTTATAGGTTTCAGATGCGGAGAGGGCTCTAAGGTTTATGGAATCCGAGAGTTGGGTTCCCACGGATTCCACAATCTCCCCTCGCTTTACATGCATGACCGCACATTTGTCCACACCAAATTCCATCCTGATGGCGCTACTGAAAGTTTCAGTTACTTTCAGTAGCTCCATCAGTTGCAAATTGTTGGGGGCAAAGAGTTTTAGGTCATCCATGTAGAGGAGGTGAGATATAACCTGACCACCTCTCCTCAACCGATAGCCAAGACCTGAATCCTCCAGCAGTGTGCTTAGAGGATTCAGGGCTAAGCAGAACCAGAGCGGACTCAAACTGTCGCCCTGAAATATACCTCGCTCAATCCTTATCGGCTCGCTATTCCTCCGGATATTTCGACATCCTGGATAGTGAAGGACCGTCCTCCATTGCCCCATACACGACATCAGGAAGGTGCGCAGAGTTGTATCTACTTTATACAACTCCAGCACCCTCATGAGCCATGTATGTGGCACCGAGTCGTAGGCCTTCTTATAATCTATCCAGCATGTCGACAGATCCTTTCGGGAACGGCGAACCTGTTGGCTAATGGCCATATCAATGAGGAGTAGCTCCTTAGTACCGCGGGACCCGTTCCTACATCCATTTTGAGAGGCAGACATGATGGAGTTAGTGACTATATGTCTGTTAATTTTAGCTCTCAAAATGGTATCATTATTATTATGTTTTTGTTTTTTTTTTTTTTTCAGTTTTATGTAATAAAATTATTCTGTAAGAACCCTTTTACAGGTAAAGGCCTCCTCCAAGGCACCCTTTTAATTACTGACCCGTTTATTAGTAGCTCGGGTCCCACTTCACGGCATTTGCCGCCAACCTCAAAGACCATGTACCTACTTATTACCATGTACTGTTTAAGGTTGTAAAAACTTTGTTTAGTGAACGTAAGCCATCTCTTCCCAAATCAAACAAAAGCACACTACGACATCTAAAACAAAACGTAACACCAAGAATAGACACAGTAACAGCAAACATAAAATTAATATTCAATGTGCGACTAAAGCTCAACGTATAAACTTGTTTACGAGTATATCAATTCTAATTTATGCTGGAGCGGTCAGTAAAACGATTTGCAGCTACAATACGAAGGTTTTATGTGTCTTTATTTTTACTCCATTTCGTTTGGGAGCTGTTTACTGATGGTTTGCTGTTTATAGTTCTGCGTTTATGGAGACTTAGGATGGAAATTGTAAGTGAACGCAACGTTTACGGTTTGGTTCTTAAGGTATCGGGAGCTCTTTCTTAAATATCGTAAAAGGTGAAGGATATGTTTATAGAAAGTAAGCACGCATCAACTCGCTGCGATCTCTAATCTAGAGTTAATTAATACTTTACATGGCGATTGATTTTATGGTTATAGTATCTACCTATATTATCATCACGCATGGTGCTACAAACAAAAGTTAGAAAGGTTAGGGAGCTGCTGAAAATTTGGTTGTTTTGAAGCAAATTTTCAACAGCATTTTTTGGCCCAAAACAATCTTTTGATTTTCAAAACCAAATCAGTAAATTTTGAATGTCTAAAGAACAACTTCTCAACTTGACACAATTTAATTACAAAAAAACATAACAATATCCATTTGACTTAAAATGAAACGCTTATACGTCCGCCATCTTAATTTGTAAAGGTTTTGTTCCTATAATTAGAAAAGGGACGAAAAGAAACGTCTGCGGGGAACTCTCATTAGCAAGGTATGTCTGAATGTTAAGCGTATATAAATAGTCGCTTAGATGAAATTTAGTAAGCTTTTTTGCGTGAGAGTATGTCTGGAAGATGTTGTGTTTGAAGACGGTTTGGGAAATGAAAATAATAAATTAAGTGGTGCGAAAAAGTAAAAGGAGTGGCTAAGAACAAAACAAAATAAAACCAAGTATTTTTGAAGTGACGAACCATATTCATCTATAGGTATATCGTTCGTTATTCGAAAGTACTGGATTATGGATGACAGTGAAGGATCGAAAAACGTTTTCGTTAACCCTGATAAAAAAACACAAGGCATCACATATGCCACCAGTAGTGCATAGTGATACAGGAACAATACTGCACATTCACATGATTTTGATCAGGGATATTCCAGTAATCTACTTTTACGATACTTTCAAGACGAACTAGTTTTCTAGCACAAAAATTGAAATTTTTAAACTAAAGTCACTTTCCGATGATTTGGAGCTTCACGTGTGAGTTTGGAACCCGTCAGATGTTGTATGATTCAAAACTTAAAAGTAATTGTAGTCATAACAAATCTTACTGTATTCAAAAACATAACTTCGGAATGTATAACTTTATTTCTACATTTCCAGTCAAAGGTAAAGTTAACATAATAGACACTATATATTAGCTATAGTCGCGCCAAATGATTAAAACCATGAAGACTCCAATATATGCTTCTAAAACGTCAACAAAAACGCGCTTACAGCACTTTACCGATACCCAAAACGAAAATAGTAAACACAGCATCAAAAAGACGCCAAAACAGTTTTATTTCAAGATGTTCGTCGTCCGACCATAAAAACGTCCATCAATCGTACCGGACGATCGACAAGAGGGGAACACGAAAATTTTCATGTTCCAAGAAGATTATGATAAACAGTTTTCACTTGAGACTGGCGTAGATTGATCGTCCGTGGCCTTCTTCATTGCATATTTATTGGACGCTTAACTTAAAACATTCCCGAGCCATATATATGGTGTTTGGGATTGTGGATATTCAATATTGGGAGAATTTAGTATCGGGTTGTTTCTGGTATGATATAAAAGGGTAAAAAATGAAATGAGTCGAAGTCTAGATATTTTACGATTATAGATATTTTACGATTATTGTAAGGCTTTAGTAAAGTTCTATTTAAGAACTTACCAGGAATCTTATTTTAAAAGGCTTTGTGCTTCAAAAATGTTGCTCATAACAATGTTAAAATTATTTACATCGTCATCTTGGATTTGAACAAAAAAAAACTTTCAAAATTCCTTAATAACGAACTCATCTTCAAACTCTTTAGACTCTCAACAAATTCTCAAATCATCGTAACAAAGTTTGCGTGAAAAAGGCGGAAGATTCTCCTTAATCGTTCGCTAACCTAAAAAGATAATTGTCGCCAAAACTTCAACAGTTTGAAGCATCTGTCCGTTCTTAGGGCTCGGGTACAAGGCCGACATCATCGCTTTAACGTGTTTTAATAATTTGAATAAATGCATAGCTTTAGCCATTGCAGTATATTATGGCTATGCTTCTAAATTTTCAATAGAGATAAATATAATATAGATTCATATTTTGTTATTTCCCAGTTATTGGGACGAAGTTCTTAAACGCGGCTTGTAAACTTTCAGAAATCGACACGCTAAAAGTCTGTCTTCTTCTAATTCAAAGAGAAAGAAAGAGGGAGAAAGAGAGAACGCCGGCAGAAAAAAAAAAAAAAAAAGAGTAAAGTGACTACAGTGTCGTCGGATAAAATTGTACACATCGGCCCGAGTACACTGCATGGCGAGAGAGAGAAAGAGAAGGAAAGTATGAATTTGGTTAAAATGAAAATCCAAGAAGGCGGCTCAGAAAATTTTAAAATTTTTCATAATGGGTATCGTCTTCTTGGTTTTCGAGGATGTTAAAGCCAATAGTGGGATCGAAATGTAAATCCAAGATGGCGGCACGGTAAATTAAAAAAAAATTCATGATGGGTATCGTTTTCATAGTTTTCGAGGGTGTTAAAGCCGATAGTGGGGTCGAAATGTAAATCCAAGATGGCGGCCACGAAATTTTAAAATTTTTTCCTCATGGGTATCGTTTTCATAGTTTTCGGGGGTGCTAAAGCTGATAGTGAGGTCAAAATGTAAATCCAAGACGGCGGATTTCAATTGTTTTCGTTTTAAATCATACATGAGAAAGAACTTCGTTCCTGACGGGGGTCCCCGAACGCACACGTTTTTTTTAAGAGCCTAAATTGTAGTTATTACTTTTGAGGTTTTGCATCTCAAAATGTACAATCAGAATTCTTATAGACTCACTTTGTCGTTAGTCTATCTTCTCGTCTTTCAAGGTTTCTTTTATATTAAGAACCATTTTGACTACGAGAAATCCGAATAATAAGCTCCACCTACGACAGTTTTATTAACTTATGTAAAATAATCAATTGTGTGCCAGTCTTTATTGCAGAAGCACTTGAACATTAATGCATTCTTTCGTGTGATGGATGGTGAGAGAGGGACCGCTATCCAATTTTCCATTTATCTCTGTCTGACGGAAGAGGACACGAAGTTTAGTGAGTGTTTGTATTTTGGCACAGATTATAAATTATTTTTTATATGGTCAACATCATCATCGTAATTATCAGTTTATATTCGTTAATATTTTGTTCATTGTAGGGCTTCACTCTCCTAACTTTATGGAGACACAGATCCTTGATTTAATTTCCAAATACTGTGTCAACTTTTGTATTATATATTTTACTTTTGGAAACTTTCAGGTCTTTCAAGCCCAAAAATTTTAGAGTTTACAACTTTGAATTTGTGTTTAAACTTTAGTATCTTATTAGAACTATATAGATCAATTCTATCTAACCGCACTGTTATTCGGGTTATTCCTAAGTTGTTCGTCTTATATCTCAAAACTTCTTCCCTCGTGAACAAAGAACTAAAAGACCAAATTCACCACCTTAACGTTCTATATCTATCAAGTGGTTTTCTCAACTAAAATATATATTTTTAACCACACAAGACCCTTGCAAATTTCAGAAAGAATATACACAGTTCGGTAAAGGCCAATTTGCTTATAAATTTACTTTAGCGCGGAACCTTTTCGGCGAGCCAAGAACCTCTTGGGGAATTTTAATTATTTATTATGTACCAACTTTGAGGGTATCTATCAATGTCGCCATTGATGGCTGGGGCCCTGTCGCGGTTTTAATAGCACCAACAGTTTAGGTTATTGATATATTTTGTCCTGGATTTAGGGTATGTAGTCCTAGGAAATTAGGGTGTTCTTTGCTCGGGTTATTTTCGAGGATGTGCTTGTGCAAGCGTAATTAATTTAAATGTAACTGGGTCGAATATTTTCAGGTTTTTAAAGCTTGATAATAATATAACATAACATCATCACGCCTGTATTCTCCGATAGGTTTAGGCAAAGGTGTAACTACATAGTACCTACACCCACATTTCGCCAGTTATGCTTAAGTCCCATGTAATAGGGGGCGAGCCTATTGCCATCAATCGGGCACAAATCCATACTCCGGGCTGTTACCGAGAAATTCCAGATGGAAAACCCAATAACACTTTGCTAGACCCGGGAATCGAACCCGGGACCTCATGCTCAGCAGTAGCACTTGCGACCACTGGACCAACGAGGTATAATAATATGTGTTGTTATAATAAAACTGGGCTTGAACAGTTTTTATCTTTAAGCTTTAGAAAGTAATTAAAACAATGATTTCTAACTAACTGTATCAAAACGAAATCCTCGAAGCTAAACAAAATTGTCAAGCAAAGTTGGTAATAATTTAACATTGTACAAACAAAGTCACCTTTGAGGGCAATTTATAGAAATTAATTCACAGAAAATCTAATTAGAATTCCAGGAAACGTTTGATAGGAAATGAAACTTCTTCCCGTTTATTATGAAACTCTAGCTAGGTTATTGTATTAATTCTGCAATATTTCAATTTAAGATTGAGTTAAATTACTTTGTGTAAGATGACCTGAAGTAACCACCAATTTCATTTTTACAGGGGCAGAATAATTGCAGTCAGACGAGGCGACAAAACACTTATGCACCGTGCCAATATGATCCAGAACTCAAAACTCAAAGCATTTATTTCAATTAAACCATTTACAGGCACTTTTGAATTGTCAAAGAGTCGGTCAGTTAGTCAGAAAGTTGAAGATAGTTGCCCATTCCAAAACGTAGATCTCTATGGAGAAAAATGGGCAAGAAACTCCAAAGACACTCTTTTAAATATAGATATTGTAGTCGGGGTGGGCCAGGTTTAAGTAAAAGGCTTCCATTGAGGGATAAAACTTTGTATTTTGCCATACATTTTACAACAATACGTGCATATGTTCCAACAAGCAAATCTCTCGTAAACCCTGTCAAAAACTGTCAGCCTGCCACCTTAATGACAGCCGCCACACAGGTCTGCTAGGACGGAGGAGTTCGTACACCGCCCGCTATAATATTACAAAATCCTGGGTACAAAAAATAATCAAAAGCAATTGAAAATACAAGATTAAAAATAAGCCCTGGCAGATAAGAGATGACCAGTCTCAACTGACTGCGCCCGTGCACGAACATGACGCGTGGATCAGCACCATCCAGCTCAACCATTTTGTAGGGAACCGAATGATCCAACACACTCGCCCCACTCGCCACCATCAGCGAGACATTTAAGTGAGCATGACATACTCTCAACTGCCATGCTTTTTCAAGTCAACATACATCTTAATAACATAATAAACGGCTCCTTGGTGGGTACATTTACAAAAAATTTAAAAGTCGGTCGACATAAAAGAGTCTGTGTAAAATGAGGGCGCCACTATCGCACTTAGGTCACTTCGAATGGGAAATAAATAAAAGAATTTAAACAAATTGTTAAAAACACTGCTTTTGGGTGACTCAAAACCTTGGCACTTGTCGCCAAAGTAGTGCCATCATCATAGGTCTGCATTACTTCAGTAAAATATTTAGTTCCAAATGTCACCAGGTCAGACATTTTTATGTCGATCTGTAACTAAAGCCCTGCCGCGTTTGCCACAACCTTCACTTAACCAGCCAATCTATACTACCGGCATGCCATCAAATCATGGTGTTCATGGAAAAAAGAAGAAACGGTAAGATCCGGATCAAAAACAAAACCGGCCAAGTGCGTGTCGGACTACGCACAATGAAGGATTCCCTAGTTGACATGAATTTATTCATCCCAAGGACAAACTTAACATTGTAGTTGAAAAACATGTTCTCACATACATTCCAAATGCAAATGTAAGTTTGTACGCACAATATTGACAGATTTATCTTAAGACCATATACTTCTTATAGGTTTCCTGTAATCTATGAGTAAAGAGCCATAAGTACCATGTATTTTTTTCAAAATTTTAGATCCAGTTTTTTCGGAGATAAGGGCGGAATGGTAAATTTTCATCGAATTTCTTTAATATCTATAAAATTAATTATTTTGAAATTATGTAAAAAATATGTTTAAGAGCCTCGCTACAAGCCCTTTCATTTGATATGTCACACGATACTATTTGCAAAACTTTTTTTTTAAATGTTCTTGTTTCCCCCCAAAAGTAACCCCTATATTCAAAATTCATTTAGTTGCGTTACATGATCATTTTTGGGTCACAGAAATACATAAGTGTACCAAATTTCAACTTAATCGGTCCATTAGGTTCGGAGCAAATTGGCTGTGACAGACAGACACACAAGTGATCCCATAAAAGTTCCTTTTTGTCCTTTTGAGGTATGGAACTCAAAAAGACACAAAACAGGAAAAATTGTTTTATGAAAGAAAAGAAAGAAAGCAAAAACGTTTATTTGCGGTAAACATGACGCAAAAAATAGTTTAGAATACAAAAATGAGAAAAATTTGGGGGAAGCATGCGTCACATCCACGCAAATCGGCTATCGCTCAGCATTATGCTACGACCCAATGCAAGACAGAGCCCGGTTTTCAGCGACAGCCGGCGCAGACGTAATGACGTCGAACGGTGCAGCAAACAAATATTAAGACGCTGTACCAGTACAGCGTACTTAAAGAAAAATAATTTATTAAAATGTGATGCAATATACTAAATAGACATAATAAGATAAAATCGAAATAGACATATTTATTCTAAGTTATGAGAATAAAGAGTTATGTTCTGCAGTGGGTCAAAATAGAACGTTGACAATTATGTTGGTGAGCGTAAAGAGCCTCAAGCGGACTACTAAGTAGATTCGTATTGACCTAGTTTCGGCAAAGAACTGTAAGGAGTAACTGACACCATAATTTCACCATAAAACAAATGTAATCATAGAAACATCTATTTCCATACCTCACCGGCCGCAAATGTTAATTGCATATAGAAACATATCCAACTACTCTCCCGGGAATCAAACTCGGAAGCGTATAGTATTAATATTTATATAGCAACTTAGTAGATTATGTAATTTCGGGTTCAGTATATTGTCTTACACGTCCCAGGTGACTGCCTTCAAGTCGGATTTGGATCAAGAGACGATCAATTCAGATTAAATTGTGGTTTAAACGGATCAAGTATTATTTTGAAGGACTATTAGATTGGGTGTTAATACGAGAGTGCTTTAATAAGGGAAAATTGAACTGCAAATCAATCTCAAAGATGGCGCAGACTATTACATCTTTATCCTTATCTTTACTAATATTATAAATGCGAAAGTTTGTGAGGATGGATGGATGTTTGTTACTCTTTCACGCAAAAACTACTGAACAGATTTGGATGAAATTTGGCACACAGATAGTTTATAACTTGGATTAACACAGATAATACTTTTATCCTGATATAACCACGGGATCGAAACTTATGCGGGTAAAACCGCGGGGCGTAGCTAGTATAACATAAACTCACGCCTTCTTCCTATAGGAGTAGACAGAAACCACAGAACGCCACCTAAATACGATCCTCACCCTTTTGCTTCGCAGATTATTGAAAATAAATAGTAGTTTTATGGGCGTGGATCTAGTGGAAAAATGCAAACCTATGGGTAATCACCAAACTTAAGAATTGGAAGATAGACATCCTTTTAAACATCACAAACTTAAGGCTGGTTTCACAGCTGTCCGGGAAACCCGTGCGTGCCACCCGTACGGGCTTCCGGAACGGAGACACACATGAGGCGCTAGAACATTATTTCACAACGACGCAGTTTGGGCCGTATGCGACCCGCTCCAGGTAGAGCCCGTACACACCTCTAGCAACCGTATCGTACTAACTCTCTCATTTCAGAGCACTGCGGGCGCTACCCGTACGGGTCTCCCGTGTGCGGGCGGACCATGCGGGTCTCCCGGACAGCTGTGAAACCAGCCTAATGGCTACAAATATTCCCAAAAGTAGACTACATCCGTTATTTATTCTATGAAAACGTACTTCAAGCAATAAAGTCTTAAAGCATCTTTAATTACAACAATCAATCAATAGACACCCACTTACAACCAATCAATCACTCCACACAAACAGAACTGTCGCAAAAACAAAACACCGTCAGAACCAATTTACAAAACAAAAGGACATAAGGAAAAACAAGAAGAGAACCCACTGCATTAACATGACAGGATATTGGCACGAATTCGGCAGCCAATGCCAGTTACTGGCGATTCAGCCAAGATTGCTGGCAGCTGACAGCGATTGGCACTATGATTGATGCCAAGACTGGCAGGTGAATGTATCGTGTATTCATCGGGCATTTTGGAACATGGAGTCAGCAGGAATTTATACGTAGTGTGGATCCGTTGGTGTTATTTTGATTTGAGCTACGCTTTGTTTTCAATTTGTTTTGTGATCCAGGTTTGGAACGACATTAAAAAAATAAAACTGGAATTAAGCATATTTGTGTGAGTAGGTACACACAGGGAATGTGCTAAATCATAAGACAAGATGAATACGACAACGTTTTTAAAAGCACTTAAAAATTAAATACAAAAAATAATGTAAGTTTGTAAGTAGCCTACAGCTAAAAAAAACAATACTTACCTACACGAAACCCCTTCCATTATTTTTCTCTCTTTGTATTTATTTCTTAAAAAGCAATTTATTACACTTTCACGTGGGGTGCTTCGATGCTTTCGTCAATTTATTTGAAGTGATGTAAACGGGGGTTTACATCACTACAAAAATAAAACTTACAATCGACTGAATTTCCAACGTCTTTTTATCTAAATTGCTTTTTAAATAAATTGTGTAGTTCTAAATAGTCTAGTCTAGACTTTCATTAAGAAACTTCCAATATATCATTTTGACAGTCGCGATAAAAATATAATATCTTATTTTTACAAGTCATTGACTCAACGAAATGAGAAACAACTTTATCAATTTCACTTAGAATAAATTGGATTTTCCCAGAATTTATTTTTCCATTTTAATACAAATATAAGAACATTTAAATCCTGAGAAAATTATAGCATTTGAGTTCTTAACAACATTTGGAAATGACCGTTATGAATTATGAGTATTTATGAGCCAATGTTTGATAGTCAAATATAAAGCAAAATTGAGATTTTTAAAGTTTCAAGCAACAAAATAATAACTAAGTATTACAAATGGGTTTTTTACAACTTGAAATAGTGTAAGTACCTACTTCAAATTAATTTTGATTTTACATTTGAATGGGTTATACCCACAAACATTACAAGAATAAAAGACTGCCTGTCCACTGGACTAGAGCGAGGCAGCGGAGCGCAGAAATGTGCGAAGATTAACCAATAGGAGTTGAGTTCTGAAGCGGCGTTTAGATTCTATTGGTTACTATTGAGACATTTCTCCGCTCCACTGCCTCGCTCCGCTCCAGTGGACAGGCAGCCTAAGAATACCAAAAAAACTCAATACAAGCAAAACTCAAAAGACCTCAGAAAGCATAAAAACCAAGTATGTGTTAATCAAAGAAAAAGCTCTTAACAAAAAACTTCTTTTAATAGAAAAGGAAATCTTATTACTTAAATACATCTTAGACCGAATTTCTCAATTGTTAAGGCATAACTTTTCTCAAAAGTCTGCGCTATTTTTTAACAAGTCTTTAATGTATAATACCTACATTTGGTAGCCCCACAAGCGAGCTGAAAAATACTTTCTGTACAAAAATATCTAACTAAATTGTTAAATGAAAACCAGGTAGGTAGACGTTTTAGCAATATTGAGTTGGGCCAAAAATATTTGCGAACCAAATTGAAGTGGTAATTTAAACATGCAGGTTATGGTCCTGTTTTGAATACAGCCAGTAATATTTTGCCTTTTATAGATAAACTAGCTGACCCCGCCAAACGTTGTTTTGCCATATAAATTATTTATGTTTGGGGTGGACCACCCTTATCACTTAGGGGTATAAAAAATAGATTACCACCGATTCTCAGACCTACCGAATATACATATAAAATTTCATAAAAATCGATCAAGCCGTTTCGGAGGAGTATGGCAACTAACACTGTGACACGAGAATTTTATATATACAAGTGTGTTTCAAATGCAGCACCAATATTTAATTTGAAAAGGAAACAAAAGACAAGCGCCAGAAGGTTTTTAGTTCCTCTGAAAGATGTCAAAAAAGGGCAAAGTTGTGAACAACTTTTACAAGGATCTTTTAGCGCTTGGCCAAAATCGGAATTAACGCCACCCATCGCTTTTTCAATACATTACACAAATGTTTGCCCAACAAGAGCACCCTTTTCTTTTTTTGACGTGATAACGTCTTATAAATCGATGAAAGCCGGCTGCACGCACGCAAACGTTCCGCCTGAGCCGAGCGTGCAAGCGAGAGCGCGGAACAAGCGATAGAGAGGCACGATCAGCCTAAGCGTTCGGCTTGTGACGTTATCAAGAAAAGAAAGAAAGAAAAAGTATTTATTGAGACTCGCACAGGAAACCACAAATTAAACTAAAATACACTCATTAAAACATTAAAAAAAAAAAAAAAACATTAAAAAATAAAAACAATTAAAATAAAAGCAGAAAGTCCTGTACGAGGCCAAAAGGCTCCCATCTCAGCATAAGCTGCGACATTTAAGAAAAAATTAATAAATGACGCAGCGCTGGTATTCTGATAGGGCCCGCAGTGATGTCACGGATAGATAAAATACAGAAAAAAATATAATAAAATAAAAAATAGATCGATAGATAATAATGGATAGATAAAATACAGAAATAAATATAATAAAAAAAAAATTGATCTGAGAAATACTTTAAAAAATAAACTTTATGTAGTCCGCGTGTCTGCACCCGACGTAACATCAGTTACTTGTCTATGCCTTTAGTATCTGTGGTACTCTAGGCATCGTTGAGACAAGTAATGAGACGCAGACACCGGCAAAAAAAATTGTTTTATAAACATTACGGCTGTTTAATAAGCTACGTACTGTGTGAATGTTATGTTATATAATAGTACAGTGTTTATTATAATGAAAAGTGTTTTGTGGTAGTCAGTTCACGGCATTTGGAGAAATACCGATAAACTAACGTTATGAGTGATTGAGTTGTTTATGAATTTCAAATTTCACCTATGACAAACAATGTTATAGAAAAATTAAACAAAATGCGAAACAACTGCTGTGTCTCAGTGAATTACAGAGCATAATCGCTGCGAAACGCTCGCCACCATCGACAGACGTGCATATCAAGGGTAAGTTTAATGTGTGGTATCCTTTTGAAGCTGAAGTAAGTGTTGTTTAAATTTGATTCTGAAAGTATAGCACGAAAAGGAGGCGGCAGGTCGTTCCAACAGCGAGAGGCAGCGAATTTGAAACTACCACGTAAAATTACTAAAAAAAAAAATTACACTATTATCACGTAAAATTATCGTCGGTAAACTAATTTACAGGCAACCAATTTTTTTTTAAGTGGAAATTATCTACTAACTTCTCCCGCTCTGGGCAGAGCGGGAGGGCGTGTCAAACTCTTACTGACTCAAACCCATCAGTGTTCCTTCAGTCGCCTGTGTGCAGGGGCCACGGTAATCATTTCGGACTTTACCGCGACCCTGGCAGGCATCGGTCCTAGCGTACCCCGTCAGTTGTGCTGACATCTCTTTGAGGCGCGCGTGGAACACAACGCACCGTCGACCTGGGCCTGGTCTTCATCGGATGACGAGCTACCCATTGCTCACCGTCCGCAAGCCCACGCCTACGGTGGCCGGGAATCGGCCTGGGATTCCCGACGCCCAGGGCGTCTCCTGCGGCGGCTAGGGGCGCGAGGGAAATTTGCCACTCCCTCACGCGTTCCGCCTCCTCCTTTGCGAGCATTACTGCTTCGCAGAAGGAGGAATAACGCCCCCCCTGTCAACGTCATTCGAGCCCCAAAACATTCTCAAAGCAGTGAAATTGGCCTTATTACACGAGAAAACTAAAATATTAACTTTTAAAGGAGCAAAAAAAAGGATTCAGCACTTCATGCATTCGACTTTTTCAATCAATACCGTTTTAGCTTCTACTTCTATCATTAAAGTACTTTTGGCGAATGTAATTTGGGTTATCAGCAAACATTGGGGCCCTAATCCGGCTTAACGGTCCCCAATTTACGTCCATAAACGAAATTGAGGAAGTTAAAATTTGTGATTCGTCGTATTAATTTTATATTCCCACATAATACGGCCGACCCTTTTTGTATTAAGTATAAAATCTTTTATATCGATATGGAAGGAAAGCTTTAAAAGTATTGACGATATTAATATTTCCATGAATTGGATACTGTGAAGGTTACTTGGGGTTGTGGGTGTCTATGGCACTTGTAAAGGCCAAAAAGTTATGTCTGACCTTTCAAGGTACCTATAATTAGAACGTGTCTGACTACTGGGTACACTCCTACAGTCGATATTGATACAGGTATGTTGAAATCTAGTAGATACTGTTTAACACCGTAACAAAAACGCAACTTAAATTTTTAACCGTCTCTGTGGTGTAGTGGTTAGACCACCTTACTCAGCACAATTTTTTCTGCTCGGTTTGGTTGATGGTAGGGCTTGTTCTAAGTCCACCTGGCTAGTTACCACCATGTTATCTTAGTCTGTCGCCATAAAAACGTTAACAGCATTGTTGTGTTTCGGCAGTTAGAGGTAAGATAGCCAGTTCCTCTGTGGTTGAGGATTCTGGGTGAAGCTCGCTTCCACCTTCGGCCTGATCATCACTTCCCATCAGGTAAGATGCAGGCCAAGAGCTTCCCCGCTGAGGTAAAATTAATAAAAAATAATTTCGAACATTGTTTCTTCACAAAGAACGTACTAAGAAAACTTAAGTGACATTCCTACAACCGCACAAGATTTAGTACAAGTAAAAGCAAAATACTTCCACAAGGTCACAACCCAGGGTTTTAAAACCCTATCAATTGTTATGAGAAAGGCGTAAAATGTCAGGCCATAACTTGAATTCCTACAAGCATTAACATTTTAACATAAAAAACTTGTGCAAACGACATACCTACCTGGATAATTCCATTTCACCACACATTAAAATGTAATATCGGGCTCAAATAACTTAAAACACTTGAGATACAGACTCGTGGCGTGACGGTAAGTTTGAACGTGCATTTCCGACTTTTAGTCGCAATCTGTTAAAAGGGGCTTGTGGCTAAGTAATAACAGCCGCACGGGTCGATTGATCAGATTAAGCTATTGTCGCGGTTGGTCCGTTGATGGGTAACCATCTTTACATACCAAGACCCCTCTGTGCCTCGGAAAGCACATTAAGCCGTTGGTCCCGGCTGTCATTTGTAGATCTCTAACAGTCGTTACGGGTAGTTAGAAGCCCAAAAGTCTGACAACCAGTATTACCAAGAACTAGACTGTAGAGATCAGATAGCGAATGCGAATACGGGCCGAAAGGGAAATCGTGGCCCCCCGGCAACATGGCAACTGAAGGAACACGGGTGGGTTTTAGTCAGTAAGAGGCTGACACGCCCTCCCGGAGCTCCACCCAGAGCGGAAGAAGTTATAGTGGTCAGATAGGCAGTCGCTCTATGTAAAAATGTAAAATACTGGTATTCAGCTGCATCCGGTTAGACAGGAAGCCGAACCCAACATAGTTGGGAAAAGGCTAGACAGATGAGTCGCAATTTGTTAAAAGTACACAATTACATTACATACACAACCTCACGCCTTTTTCCTATGGGGGAAGGCAGTAACTATAGAGAGCTATCTGCTATGATCCTTACATACTGCTTTTGCTTCGTTTACGTTCATAGATCTTGTCATACACGCACGCTGGTTGAAAGTACTACGCTCCTAACCTTTCTGAAGAACATCACCAATAAAGTCAGTGTATGTCCTTCTAGGGCACCCCCCCTCTCGTTTCCACTCACATCTGCCTTGTAAATACCTATTGTTAGACCCCTGTTAAAAGGACTGTCAAAATATTCCCGGTAAGGAACAGGCTAGCACTCCCCTATCAGTTAGTGACGAAGGTATAAGGCGGACTACATTACAAGTGGAGCAGAAGTGGAGCTCTTTCAGGCAAATCTATGGATGGTGGGTTGGAACTCGTACCACGAATGACTTAAAGTTGATGTTGTGGCGCGATTCCAACCTTTCAACCCTCAGAGTCCAGTTGGTCTTCACTTTTAAATACTGCACGACTTCCTCAGTTGTAGTGGAGTGATGCAGACGCGAAAGGTACAGCTGCGTCGTAGGCACAGCAGGACGCAGCAGCATATTGGGTCCACTCGGTGCGGTGCCGCACAGGTTACGAGAACAGGGCTTCTTCTTCTTAGGGCTATAATAACATAATGAGATCACCTATCCATCTGCGAAGCTTGATGATTATGGTATTATCCTGAGTATGCCAAGGTCACCTTTACTGCGATTGTTCGCCCCTTATCGCGCGGATAACGGTCCGAGCCGAGGTGGACCGAACAGTATGTAAGGAAGTTTGACGGGCGATAAGGCTCACATTAATCCGATCCAGCCTGTCCCTTGCTGTCCTCCACCAGCGACGCCCTAAGCCGAGGTCCGTACCCCACAGGGGGTAGCTCTTGGCGTGTAGTCGCTTAGTTTCCAAGTTTTATGCCCTGGCTGGAGGCCTTAATTTACTAAGGCAGCCACAGGAAAGTCCGGTTAAGCAGCCGACAACCTCCTAGGTAGACCTGCAAGACGCCAAACAAAAAAAAAAAAACGACAAGGCTCACTCTGCGTTCAGCGCTCGGTGTGACAACACGTCATGTTCTGGTTCGCGACAAGTCAATCGTCATCCTGAGGATGCCTCGTTTAGAGGTGAAAGACGTGTCAATTTCTATCTGGGTTTTTTATAGCTCTTTAGAAATTGCTAAGCCGAACAGGTTACTAAATATATCCACGTCTATTCAATTTGGTTTTATCCTCTTTGACTCTGTATAGACTACAATAGGCAGGACAATATCATCAACGGAGGACGTTTGCGGTCTGAAGGAACCTGGAGAAAACCTCCTTTTTCATACTGAAGCGGCAACAGCGAAATGGAATCACGAATATGCAAAATGTTACTTCAAACTCGTAATAGTACAAACTGTCTCCAAGGAACTACACAGTGATAATAAAATAAACGTGAAGGTAACTAGAGTTTACTAACGACATTTGGAAGTTAACTAACAAGTTAGAGACTAAATTGTTGCTACTGAGTAGTGACTTTACTTTGAAGTAATGTTTCCAGGTGTTTCCTATTTCTAAAGATGGGGTACTAAAATACTGTCTTGTGAAGGAGAAATTATTGTTAAGTACTATCGAGATATCTTGAATTAGGATGGATAGAAGTCGGTGCCAAGTAGGATGTCCAAAACATTTTACTGTCAGATTCTGGAACAATTGAGGAAAGCATCGAATATGATTGGACGAAAATTGCGAGACTTCAAAAACCACTGAAGTTAACTGGGTTGGCTGGCAAAACTTAGGCACTTCTGCTTAGGAGTACCTAAGTTTCTTATTTTCAAAGTTCGTGTGACAATCGCAAGCAAGATTACAGATACGATTGTCGACGATACTCACAACATGCGCTGATCCTTATAAAACACAAAGTTGTTTTAAAGAATTCACGTCGCCGAGTTTCGCGGGAATGCCCGCAATTTTGTACAGGGACGGAGGCGCAGGAATTCGCCTTTGTCATAACATTTTCGTTGACAACGCGTTTTAAATACGCCATTGTTTTGCGAAGTTATTATTTTTTTAGTTTCGTAATCTGTTTTGGAGACTTGAGAGAGTAAAAAGAATGAATACTTTAAGAATGTCTGCAAGAAAGCATTTTTTAAATTCCAGAGATGGATTTTTTACATTTTTGTCGTTTAAGTCACATTGTTCGCAGAACAGATGGCCTTTGGGACCGAAAGGTTCTGTAGTGGTGACCGCGTACCGGAAAACGTAGCATTGGAAGGCATCCCACAAGATGGACTAGTGACCTTGAGAAGGCCACAGGAATCCGCTGGATGCGGGAAGCACAGAACCGGTCGAAGTGTCGGTGCTTTGGGGAGGCCTATGTCCAGCAGTGGACGTCTTTCGGCAGAAATGATGATGATGATGAAGTAAGTAGGTTCTTTCGAATTTTCAAAGTGACACTGTAACTCGGTCTTAACTTAGAGCGGAGCTAAGTATTATGCTTATATTAACGACATGGTTAAGTATTGCTTTTGAATTGCATAACCCACTTCGTTCCCAGGCAATGTCACCCATTTTACCATAAATCCTTTACTACTAACCAAACAAAATAAAATATGGTCGTGCAAAAGCCTTGCCAATTTAAGGCAATTTTACATGTAATAACTTCCAACACCACAGGATTGTGTCTCCATATCTTTGGCACACATACAAAATGCATATTAATTGCTTGCACATATGGCTGGTAAACATCTGGGTGTACAAAATTGCACATCACATGTTTCCTCCCTAGGGTTGCCTTACGTCCGGAATTTTCGCGTTAAAAGCGGAAAATTCTTTGCAAGATGATTCTTTGAAATGCAAGGGAAGTTGAGCGTCCGGAAATTAAAGGTGGAATAAATTAGAGACATGAAAATCTTTGTAAGAAAATAAGTAAATATTGATGCTCACATAATGCACACTAATATTTAGAGAAAAGATTTGTATTTTTATTTGTAATGAATAAACTCAAAAACTACTGGACCGATTTTAAAAATTCTTGTACCAGTTGAATGCTAAGTATATATTATCACTGAGTAACATAGGCTATAATTTATAAAGATAACACGCGGGCGAAGCCGCTGGCGGAAGCTAGTATTGTATATAAACGTTGACTGCACATTTTCAATAATTTAGGCTTCACGACTGTTTCGATTCGCGATCAAATTACTGCGAATAATTGAAAACTTTCGGTTAAAACCTGTTAAAACTTTGACAATAAATCCGCTATACGTATAATGTTAACTGTTTTGATAGATTGGCAAAAAAAAAATGTAACAACAGAAATTTATCATGAGATTTAAAAACACCTAAAGGTGCGTCCAGACAGTGCGAAACGTACGCCGCAAAAATGCATTTTTTATAATTCCGACATCCACGCAGACGAAGCCGCGGGCAAAGAAACCAACGGGCGTCAGGGATCAGGAAAAATTTCAAAACTGCCAACCCTGTACCAGGACTGCATAATGTAGCGGGAACGTATCCCAAACTGATTAGTGTACCAAATGCAACTTAGTAACCGAAACCGTGGAATATTTAGCGAAGGAGTATATCAATAAGTTAGCAGTTTGTAAGTGTGATTACATTATATATTATGCAGGGGTACTGATAGACTGCAACTTGATTCAAACTTGCTCACACCTACTTGGGTTAGCTTGGATTCGAGAAGAAAGTTTCGGGTCTGAGGATTGTTTGGAGATGTCGAGTTTTTGATTTACGGTAAATGAAGTAGAAAATGAAATCCGTAAAAAAGCGGCCAAGTGCGAGACGGATTCGCAAACGAAGGGATCCGTACCACCGCACAATATTTAACACTACATTTTTTTTTTAATAATTTAGATTTTCTTAATTTTTTTTTTGTTTTAGCGGCCATAGTAGTACACATTACTTTTACCTCGTACTATGCTGCACCGAGTTGACGTCATGACGTCAACGCTGGCTGTCGCTGGATACCAGGGCTGTGGCTCTGTCTCGCATAGGGTCGCAGTATTATGCTGAGCGATGGCCGTTTTGCGTGGATGTGACGCATATTTTAACCCAACTTGTTCTTTTCGTGTGTTTTCTTTTTAGGCGTCATGTTTATCGCAAATAAACGTAGGTACTTTTTTTCTATCTTTTCTTTTTTTTTGCTGAAGTAGGAGCCTTTTTGGCCTTGCACAGGTGTTCTTTTTTGTTTTCACATTTTTTTTTTAATTTTAATGTTTTTTTTTCTTAAATAAACGTAAAACCGCAAATACACGTATTTTATTTGTTGCTTTTCTTTCTTTCTTTGCATTCTTTCTTTCTTTTTTTTTTTTAGTGAGACAGGATTGGCCTTGCACAGGTCATCTTTTTGATTTCAACATTTTTGTTTTATTTTAATGTTCTTTTCTTAAATTAGGTACTATTGTTTTCATAATTGTGTTAGTTTTAGTGTTATATTTCTTGTGCGTGTTCCAAATAAAATATTTTTCTTTTTCTTTCTTTCTTTTCTTTCTTATCTTGCACAATATCCTCTTAATCTTTCTGAATCCTTCAAAACTTCCACCTTCACTACAAAGCAGAGGATTCGTTTACACACCTAACGACGTCATATATTAAGATTAAACATAACTTTACCGAGTTTGTATAGTTAATGGACGCCATTTGTAACTACACGGCTGCCTCATTTAGCTGAGGTCGCACCTCATTATTACCAGCGGAAAAATCTGCAGAGGTTTCTTTAACGAGGTTATTTTTATTTCGTACGTGTTAGAAAAAGAACTCCTGGCTAAGTAATAACAGCCACACGGGTCGATAAATCAGGTTAAGCTACGCTTGCCGGGGTTCGTACGTGGATGGGTGACATCTTTACATACCGAGACTCCTCCGTGCCTCGGACAGCACGTTAAGCCCTTGGTCCCGGCTTTCATTCGTGGATCTTTGACAGTCGTTACGGGTCGTCAGAAGCCCGAAAGTCTTACAATCCAAGTCTTACCATGGGGTATCGTATTACCCAGTTACTGGGTTGTGGAGGTCAGATAGGTCCATCTAAAATTCTGATATTCGGCTGCATCCGGTTAGACTGGAAGCCGTCCCCAAGATAGTTGGGCTTGCCAGATTGACTGTGCGAGAAAAAGTCCGTGTAAGTACCTACTTTTTGCTGTGAGTTCCCCGTCCAATTGGCTAAGGAGCCCTTTGTCTAACAAAGGAACACTATCAACAAAAGTGACGAACAAATTTTGTAAAAGGCGACTGAAATGATAAACAAATAAATAATTATTTATTTCACCAAAAGCTTTGAACAATATCCTAATGACTAAAAGCAAATAACATCAGCTATCTGCCAGTGAACATCCCGTCAAAATCAGTCCAGCCGTTTCGGAGATTAGCCGGAACAAAAGAGTAACAAAAATGTTTTTTGTTATAAGTACCGTAGTACTTTCTGCAGTATTTAATAAGACGCTGTTATTTTGGAATTATAAACAGACACTCAATTATAATTATTTTTTAGGTAAGTTTAGATGTAAATAAAGAAAAAACAAAATGAAAAATATAAGTAGGTAGATACCTAGGATAGGTATTTACCTAATTTTCTGCTCATTTTCGGAGTTATTCAAGCACACAAATGCACAGAGGCGGACTTAATGCCTTAGGCATTTTCTACCAGTCAACTTTTGGGTGAAGCAGAGACAAACAGTGGTACGTACCTAGTTGCAATTTAATAACAAGTACAATTTTAACAGTTGTAAAAAAAAAAAAAAAAACCTTTTATTTCTTGCGGATTAGGCAGTTCTACTTAATACAAATATATAATTATTGCTTATCTATTATATATAATAGTAGCAGTATCTTACCTATCTATTTTAAATTTTAACAGTTAAAATTTTAAAAACCCCCGTCACAAACATTTCCTCATTTCTCTTTCCTACTCCATCACCAAACCCTGTTCACCATCTATCTATAACCTATTCATTGAGACCATTCCAATGTGCCCAAACACGATACCTACCTGTCCTGTGAGTTAGGTAAGGGAGTTGGGTATCCTGAAAATTCCAGGTGATGCTGCAACATCAGTTCAAGGTTACTATGTTCTTCTAATATCATTGAAGTAACAGAATACAACATTTCAAATCGATCTGACCTGTGGAAGATACATCCATTCATCAACTAGAAAAGAGCTGATTATCTTCAAACGGCTGAACCGATTTTGAAAAAGCATGTGTAAGAACCATTGCTAAAAGACCTGCTTTCAAATAAAGAAAACCGCATTCAAATCGGTTCACCCGTTTAAGAGCTACGGTGCTACAGACAGACACACACACATAGCGGTCAAACATAACATAAATCTTTTTGCGTCAGGGGTTTAAAAACAGAGCAAGTTCTATGTTTTTATCATAAAGCAGAGCATCCAACATACTTCAATTAATACTTAGACAAGTACTTACTGACATTATTAGTAAGCGCGAGTTGATAGAACTAGGTACCATCGAAGAAACCTATAACTAAGCAATTTGAAAACAAAATCCCGTGCACACGACCCTTTTTTTTTCGTAGGTAACCGTTACTATAGTGGCCGAGTGCTGCAAGCAGAAATAGTCCTTACGGTGTATAGGTATGGGTTTCTTCGATGGTACCTAAGTACCACCTATTATCAAAACACTTGACTTCAACATCAAATTTATATGAAAAGGTCATGTCAACAAAGGATGTAGGTTAATTACTTTAAAACCCAGCTTTTAATGTTCAATTAAGTTGGTAATGTACTAAATTATTTTTGATTATATCATCGTTCCAAGCGTTTAGTCACCATAAACCAACATGCCTTAAAGTTCGTTTTTAAATCCCAAAGACTAATTTGACATTTCAAGTGATTTTTGTTTGTTTTTTCAATTTGGAGTTTGACATTTGCACCTGTCAAATTAGTCTCTGGGATTAAAAAACTTTTTACAAAAAAAAAACAACCGACTTCCAAAAAAAAACACTACAAAGTGAAAAATAACTTTAATTTCGGAAGTCGGTGTCTTGGGTTTTTTGTTTTCGTTTTTTGCCACCGACTTCCGAAATTAAAGTTATTTTTCACTTTGTAGTGTTTTTTTTTGGAAGTCGGTTGTTTTTTTTTTGTAAAAAGTTTTTTATTTTTCACTTTTTAGTTATGGTACCAACCCCACCCACATTCGAATACCACTACCTGCTACCAGTGACAGGAACTTATCATATCATCTACATACTAAGTGGGAAAAAAATACCTATTTTGTAGCTAACTCAAAAACTACCCAAGCAAAGTTAATAAAATTTATATGGGACCAATTTGGGAGCATACCCTTTCAAACAAAAAAAGAATTTTCAAAATCGGTCCACAATCGACGGAGAAATCGGTGGACATACATAAAAAAAAAAAAAAAAAAAAAAAAAAAAAAAAAAAAACAAACATACGCGTCGAACATATAACCTCCTCCTTTTTGGAAGTCGGTTAAAAACGAACTATATGTGGGTATTACACTATTATATCTATGATCATAGATCTATGATCAAAGATTATATAAAATTGTAAAATAGACATATCGCACCTTCGGTGCAACAAAGTCACAACAGCTCAAAAAAGTGGCCTGAATTGTGACTTTGTTGCACCGCGAAGGTGCGATATACTAAGGGTAAATGTCTAATTTCCCCTTAGGGGGATATTACACTATCATATTATATCATATAAGTAACTACGAATCTACGAAGCTCACAAATTACCCTAATATGTCTATTTTACAATTTCATTAAATCTTTGTCATAGATCTATAACCATAAATAGATATGATAGTGTAAGGGGGGGTACCCCTTAGAGAACAAGTGTCAGAAAGAGTACAGCTGTACGACACAACTTAGATGTAGCATCGGCAAAATTCGTAAAACCGATCACCATCCGAACTGAGTGCGCCTTCAAAATCACCAATATTTATTACTGCTTTAGGTGATAATGATCTTTACGCAAACGCAATAACTTATTAATATTTCTAATTTATGCTACATCTATGTTATGTCGTACTGTATATTTGACTAGCGGACGTCTCGCGGTTTCACCCGCATAGTTCCCGTTCCCGAGGGAGTACGGGGACAAAATATAGCCTATGTTACTCGCTGATAATGTAGCTATCCATTGCTGAAAGAATTTTTCAAATCTGTCCAGTAGTTTTTAAGTTTATTCGTTACATACAACAATACAAACATAAATAAATCTTTCCTCTTTATAATATTAGTATAGAAGTATAGACTGATGATTAGTGACAAGACAACTCGGATAGGTCTATGTAATTTATAAGAAAAACCAAGACTGTTCGGTAGGTAATCAGTACGAATCATTATATAAATGGGCTTTGTTTGGAAGGAATTGAGTTTATTAGCTGATAATACTTTGACTCGGCACTAGAAATAACTACATTATTTACTTATTATGTAGGTTGTTGTTTAGATTGCTCAACCAGCAGAACTATGGTAAATACTAGCCAAATTCCATTTATACTCAGTGGTATAGCCATAAGGAAAATGCTGTAAACTGAGTGTGCACAGCAGGCTTTTAGTTCCTCTGTAAAAATACACAATGGAAAAATTTCGCAACATTTTTGCAGTAAAACTTACTGAATTTGGCGCCATCTAGCAAAAGCTTTACTAACTGCCACATAAGCCTTGAGTCCCTGTGAAGAAATTTGTAACAACGCCATCTACCAATTTATATGCTAAACCTTGAGCTCAACAGAAACTTTTGGAAGATCCTAGTTTGAATAACTTCGAATAGATGGCGTTAGTAACCCCACAATTTAAGAAAGATCTTACACAAAATAAATATTTTTAAGTTTCTATCGACTTAAAAAACAACACACACTGAATATATTCAGTATAGTGTTAATAATAATGAAAACATTCATACCTGTTCATCATCGCTGGCCGGAAAGGTTGCCTCCCAAAAATCTTGGATGTTCTCCGGATAGTCAGCCTCATTAATGGGATCAGGACTGAGGCACGCCTCCCTGGTCTTGAACACGAAGATCAACCCGCCATATTCCTCTTCAGGCCTCCAAGCCCCACACATAGTAGCCACTGTTCTTGTCACCACCGACTGGTCATCACTAACAAGCTTCATTTTTTTTATTGGATCGTGATCCATTTTTGAATCGCTTTTACTTTTAAGACCCTCACTGGCCATAGGTAATTTATTTCTTAAATTTAAACGCGAAACAGAGAATTTAATTTTAAAACTAATTGCTCTACTAGCTATGGTTTTGAAAAAACTAAGCATTTAATTAAAAAAGAAACTACAAATGATCAGAAGATTATTAAGAAGGAAACTAAGAGATAAACACACAAAACAATAAACATAGGTTTATTTACACTACGTTAAAAATAACTTTGACGCGGAACGCGCACACGCGGGTCATAAGACCCAGTAATTGGGTCTTATCTAAAAGTTTATAGTAACTGACACCTCTTGCACTCAAAATTAACAGTATTTTCACACAAAAATCCAAAGTTATGTGAGATTTTAACCTCAAAGCCGACTGTTTTAGGTTATGCTGCTGCACCAAGCCACAAAACGTCAAACAATAACAATCAATTGTTTTTATGTCATTGAAGCATGTCAATGTCAAATATTATTTATCAATTTCGGAACCCAGTATTTTGAGCAATAAAATTGTTTGATTAACACCAATGTAATTTATTAAAAATAACTTAAAATAGATAATGTGGCATACAGATCGTCTTTTTGAAGGTTTATTTTTTGTTGATTTTGAATTAATTTAGACTTTGTCCTATAGATGGCAGGATGATCGCAATGTGAACATGATGTGTTAGATTAGCGTTAGTATTTTACCTTTGAGTTCGAATTATTTTGTTACTTAGTTAAGTACCTACTCGCTAGATGACAGACTGATCGTGAGTTTTCCGTATAATCGACTTTTTATTTACTTAATAAAAAAAACTTAACACTATAAGCATCTATGTTCTATGTTAGGGTTTGGTTTCCGCACTTATTCCGTCAGGTAGACTATTTTGCGTGGGCCATGGCGGCCGTTTGGTGGTTATTCCAACCAGCCCAGCACAGCCCAGTTAATTAAAACTCCTGATCTGCTTAGAACATCAGTGAAAGGTCTGGGTGACCCTAGGGTTTCTGTTCTAATCTGGGTAACACCTATGCATTCGAAGAACACGTGCACGACGGTTTCCTCAGCCTCCATGCACCGTGCACGCTCTGCACAGAGAACTGTCCGTTGTGCCTATTGTGTGGAAGTGTTTGCTCAGAAGCCAGATAAGAGAGAGAAAAAAAAAAATGGTAGGTATCACTAACGTGTGATTGACCGTACCCTTTTACTGATTGTTCTAATCGTTGTAAGTAGGTAGGTACTTAGTAATTTATTGCCCAGGGAGCTTACTCTCTAACTCCGTCAACGAAGACACGGAGCCCGTCCAAAAGTAGTTCGAAACTTCGGAGTGAACATTACACCTGATTAATTAACTTTTTTGGACGGTCAAAAACATATCGGGAGTAGGGACAACTGTCAAATCGTGATGTCATTCAGTTTTAGGTCGAGCCCCAAACTAATCTTATGTCCGTAGGTGATACGGAGTCGAAATCGTCCGTAACTTCGGTCGAAACTACGGATTTTGTGCTTAGGTATTAGATCTCCAGGACAAAAAGATACTGAAAGATAGAAACTAGGAGACCGTCGATTGGGTAAAGATATAGGTAGTGGAGTCCAGTCATAATGATATCTATATGATGTCTGCCCACCGTTCCAGATTTTTTACATCAAATTAATTCTGTAAATTTGTGGTTTGACCAGGTTTTACATTATTTTTCTAGTAGATAGGGTACCTACCCCTGTTTCTCCAAGCATAAAATAATGTAACTCTCATTTGCCAACTTTCCTAAACACAGAATTTAAATAAGTAAGTAAGTACCTATTCCCGTTGTTTTCCTTTCTTTCATCTCAGCCAGATGATTTAAAAACACAATCAACGAAAAGTAAAAGGTTTGGAACAAAGTAAACAGTATTCGCGTGGCTCCCATGTTTTCTATACAAACAGTCACCATGAACGGTGTGGCAACCCTATCGGTTTACACTTATTTACATCTAAAACGGGGTTAGAAAAAGTAAAGGTTGTGTGTAGAATGTTTCTGTGTTTTACTTGTGTTAGTGCTTACCATATTGCTATAAGCCTATCTAGGTTTCACTGAAGTGTTAAGTGGTTTGTCCACCGCACCATGAACAAGACGACAACGAGAACGAGATGAAATGAAATGAAATGAAATTTGCAAAAATTGTAGTACATGGTCGGGTTTTTTAACAGGTTCTAAAACAATTCGCTAAAACTAGCATGCAAAATTACATAAATTAAATAATATGCATCAAAAATAAAAATGTCAATCATTTATCAAATTATAATAGTGAATAGTCACCGTAAATCTTTAAAATTTAGGTACCTACTCTTTTACAGAATAGAAAGAGTTTTCTATGAGCCATTTGAATAACGCTGTTTTAAAACGATTGATTGACAGTTCCCTATATGATTTTGGTAATTTATTGTATATCCTTATAACCATTGGAAAGCAACTTCTGAAATATACGTGGCTTTTCATTGGAGGAATAATTAGCCTATCCGGATATCTTGTGTTAAACATAACCGTGTGTCTCCAAGACGTTGAAATAATTCACGGATGGCAACAAAGTAGAAGAAGAAGTACATTTACTATGGCCGTGTTTTCTACGTTCACCGCACACCACCACCTGTGGGGTGGTGTTGTTCCCGTCCCGTCACGATCGGTTCGAATAATCTCATTTCTCGTCGACATCCCGTTCACAGTGGTGGTGGACAAATAGTCTACATGCTTACATGTAGCTAGAAGTCTAAGAGCTACTAAGGTAATTAAAGAATCTGGATGGCATTTTATCCTCGAAAATTAAGAGAAGTCTATAGGTACTGTTCTCCTCAAGTTATTTTATTCTGTTTAGCATTCGCTTAGTGGAGAAAGTAATTATCATGTAGCCATCTTAATTTAAGCACAGATTACATATACTATTTAAGCATGCCGCATGTGCATAGCAACGTGGTTAGGACCTGTACCCTAATTGCGTAACTTACGAGTATTTTCGTAAACAATTTTGCCTGATTTGTTTCATTTTGATAGTTCAACAACATTCATTGTGTTATTTACGATTTTTTTTCCAACTTATGAAGCAATGGATTAGCAATCTGTTTCAAAGCGAAACAGATTGTGATTGTGTTGTATTACTTACGCAATTATGGTACTGGTTCCATCTTTTCATGGGTCTGCTGAGTTGTACTGCTTGAAATTAGGTAGGTATAAGTCTTGGAGTTGGTGATTGTTTTACTTTAAGAATCCCAAAACCCATCAAGTTCGCCACCTCTTTATTTTCTCTTTACTCTCATGAAAGATTGATTCTTACACTACTTAACTATTTTCCTTCGATCCTATCCCCAAACCAATTATCCATGGCAAATAAAGCTATTCAGCGCTGTCACAGCAGCTGACGGTTCCCACCAAAGATTCTGCCTGATTTATTTATGACTCGTTTCGACGTTGATTGCTTATTGTTTCTCGGCCTAGTGATCCTTCCGTTCGTCAGCTTAATTATGTCTCTTGGATAGCGAACAAAGCTCATTACCGACGTGATAGATATGTTTTGTGAGATCGCCGCCCGCCGCTGAAATTTTCTAAAAGTTTCTTTAAAAAACTTTGGTGAATAAGTACCTAAAACCCGTTGAAAAATGTATAAAGGAAAATAAAATATTTATTCTGCACAAATTCTACCCAAAGAAAAACAAAATTATTCAAGTGTACTTTTTGTTGTTAAACATTACGAATGTATCTTGCTAATTCCTTTTATTGAAACAACTTATGCGTGTCATTATAAATCCGGCCATATCTTTAAAACTATCCTTAGCTCTTTAAAAATTTGGACGGATAGCAAGCAGTATTGAAGCAGACTAAGGGCATCAGCTCTTTGTTTGCTTCGATGTTACCTGTATAACATGTATCAGAGACAAAACTCCAATTCCATTATTCCCATCATAAAAATAATTTTGGAAGGTATAGCTGCTTCAAACTGCAACAACGTAATAGGAACTATTTCCCATGCTTACAAGATCCATTTCCACAACTGCCAATTTCCACCATTACTTAGTAATATTTTCCTTGTCCACTCTCTCGATTGGTCCACGAAAGTGGTTCATAATCGCACTAGCGACATCTGTTGGGCGTCACCCAAACGATGCGCTGACGGGTGACAAATGAATAAACCTTAATAGCTGCCTACGTTAGGTGTTTAGCGGGGCTTGGAAGTTAGCGGAGTTTATATAAACTAATATTTACAGGGGGCAGGGACATCGACCCGAAAACTGTTACCGTGGATTTCAGTACATGATTCTGAACCCCTATGCGACGAAATTTGCTGTCGGTTATAAAAAAAATCTGCTGTTCCATACATTTTGACCGCGTACGTATTGCACTTTTCAATGAAACAGACTATTTTAAATAACCGCCGAAAAATTCCAATACCCTAAGGCGTTTCAGAATCATGTACTAAATTCATGGTAACAGTTTTCGCGTCGATGTCGGGATGCCACCCATATTTAAGAGATATTATTTAATAAACTCAAAAACGAAAGATTTTTTTTAAATTGATTAAGTAATTTTAAAACGCCTATAAATTATAGCCTATGTTACTCAATGATAATATAGATTATCACTGAGTAACATAGGTTATAATTTATTAGGATATCACGCGGGCGAAACCGCTGGCGGAAGCTAGTGGATAATAATTCTGAGCAAATCATCGGAGATCGGAGTCATGACAAAACTGGCATGTCCTAAGCCAACAATTTGAAGTAATGACGTAACACCCAGCAACTCGCACTGGCCCCACGTGGTGTATTAAAGCCCACATCCTCTTCCAGACTGGAGGCCTATATCCCAGCAGTGGGAATCTTAAAGGCTAATTATGCGTAGAAGTTGCAGGAAAACCAAGTTAATCAATCCATCATAACCCAGAAAATTACAAAGGCAGGGGACGACCTGGTGATAGTCGCGTAAATCCTCTGGATGCAAGAAGCTAGAACCGGAGTTTGTGGTGATGCTTGCAGAGGTACCAGTAGACGTCTTTCGCCTGAATGATGATGAAGGACTTGTCTGTTGTCGCGAGGGTTTCGGTTCCTGCATCAGGTCCGAAGGTAAGTATGATGAGATATGACACCTCCTCTGGTGATGATATTTATTCAGATTAGCGTAGATATATAGGTGTGTGTGCATGTACCTAGCAATTGTTTTGTCAGTAAATGAGTTAGATACACTATGATTCTTACAGGATCCAGATCTCTAGTCCAATTCAGATATAGTCTTTGTTTTTTAAACGCACTACAACGCCACATTCGAACTACTCATCACACTGACGTCACGCAAAATTCTGCATTGCGCAAGCAGGGTTTACCGCGTGACGAGTATATATACAACTTCCCGACATCAATCGTTTGGGCAGTTGCCCAACAGACATGACACCCGTCTGATCGGAGGATTCTCCCTTTTCTATAGAGGATGAGTGAACTTTACACCTTGTTCCTCATACCACTAAAGCACTTACTCAGAGATCGTCAGTCTTTTAAAAGCACTTAGATATGTACTCTAAATAAATCGCTTTCTCCCACATTTCAGGGCCCAACCGTCCAGAAGAAACTCACAAACCACGAATAGTGTAACATCGCAGGCTGGATTCACACGTATATTTGTCACAGTCAATCCTCGTCGCGAGAGAGTGTGCAGCCCGCCTTACACCGTCATACCAGGATTAATGTTGAGCTTTTTGTGGTCATCTGTTACTTTGATATAGATGATGGAGCTGTTATAGTTGGGTTTGTTACTAAAGAATGGAGTTGAGGTTTTCTTTGTGATGTAAGATGAGGTTCCTATAGTCCATAGGTTTAGGTATTTAAATAAAGGTTAAAAAAAACACGTGTCGAGACAACTGTCAAGTAACCGACTAAACGTAATACCTGTCACTTCAGCTGTCATGCTACGTCACTGTTGTACTCTTCAATTTAACAACGTTATAATTCTTTGATTAGGGATTCGTTTCACTAACGTCACAGATCGTTAACGTATGTGAAAAGGAAATATCTGGGATTTGGTATTCTCACTATATCATGGAACCACGTAGTTTTGTGTGTTGCCAAGACTGGGCCAAAGAAATCAGGGCCGTTCAAAAGCGCGTTGGTTTGACGATATCGTCAAAGTCGCGGGAAACATCTCGATGAGAAACCGGGAGGAGACTCGGGCACAATATGTTGGAGAAGAAAGGAGAGGCCTATATCCAGCAGTGTGTGATTCAGGGCTGAAATGATGATGATGGTACAATCATGTGAGTGTAGTGGCTTAAACACATCCTATAATATTAAATGAGCAATATTTTTGTACTGACGTTCTCGAAATCGGCTCTAACGATTTCGATGAAAGTTGCAATATAGGGGTTTACGGGGGCGAAAAATCGATCTAGCTAGGTCTCATATCTAGGAAAATTTGTTTTTTCCGTATTTTCACCCGAGCAGAGCTGACCGAGCTCTGCTCGGGTGAAAATACGGAAAAAACAAATTTTAGAAAGAGATAATGAATAATGACATGAGAATAATGACATTAGAATAATGACATGGCAGCATGGAATAAGTAGGTACTATACATGGATTAGTATGAACTTTCCTATACCTACTATTAAATGAGCATTCTCTATTTTCACCAGCGGGTCTAAAACGGCCACATTAAGCAATTCCTCTAAAAGCAATTCATATTCTGAATTCCCAGCAATTCCTCTACGGTGACACGTATTTTAGCTGAATCATATTCAATTCAATTCATATCAGAATCATATTTGGTGTAAATATTGCCGCATGAAAAAAATTAAGATCATAATTTTACCGGATAATTTTTCTTTACAGTTTTTTTTAATCAAATGAGATTTTATTTTTTATTTCTCCAGTTTAAATGTTATTAAATTACAAAATTGCGTAATATGAATTGAACGCAGATAATATTATGAATTGTCAGTTTGTGACAGTTTGTGTGATTCATAATATTATCAAATTATGATTCTGCCAAAGCGGCCGTTTTAGGTCCCCAGAGCAGAGCTCAGTCGCCCAGGTACTAATGATTAATCTACTCCACTTTTCAACACAAAAACAATCCCTAAATGACCTAAATCCAAAATTATAACGACACCACTAAAATCATCAACCCCAACCTGCAAAGCAATACATATGTAAATCGATTCAAACGTCCCTAATTAAATGCTTAACCCTGCGAACGCTACGGTAACAAACTCCGTGTCTATCTGAATTAGCGCCCGCCATAACTATCGGGCCGGGAGCCCACCTCGACCATAAATTAGATGCTGCTTGCCCACTACACGGGTTGAGTTTGTGTCCAATGTCGCACGGGATTTTTTTATGCGGTCATCTAAAGCCCGCAGTATACTCGTACGTTGGGCGAGCCCGATGACCGAGCCCGCTCGGCCAACGTATACGGGGCCTTTTTGTGTGTATTTGCCGTTTGATTTGCGTGTATTGTCCAACGTGTACTCGGGGTTTAACGTTTTTGTTAACATTTTTAAGGTATCACCTACATCCCCCTTTGCAGTCACTTTGCAGTTTTCTGGCCTGTTTTCAAGGATGATCTAAATAGTGGCCCTGCGTGACTGGACATGCATGTAAACTTTCCCTTAGTATACGCAAAGGGCAAATACGCAAATCAAATACCTACACGCGAAAAAAGCCTAGTATACGTTGGCCGAGCGTACTCGGTCAACGGACTCGCCCAACGAATACTGGGGGTACGATATCATAGTATCAAAAGTTTCATGTAGGTGAATGCACGTCCTGTAAAAATCACACTAAGGACAAGTGAGCTCGAAATGAACTGTCATCCCATCTAATGATGAAATTGGCAATTCTCTTCACCTAAATTTTCACGAGGCGATTTTTACAGAATCGTCAAATTTTTCAAAAATTGGCAAGTGCAATAACTTTAAGTTTTTATATTTTAAGTTTCCGAGTATGTTATACAATACCATCTTATTTTACAATTCAAAACGATCAATGAAGAAAACAATTAACTATTCAAATCGAAGATATTACTTGTACCAATATAAAATACGAGCATATCTAAGGTGCCTACCCTAGTGGAGCAGAATCCAGCAAGATTTTCGACTAGAGGAATCTGCCCCAAGAAATCAAACTAAGTAGTGGGGGGGTAGTGGGTTATACGAACTACGCATCATAGACATGACGTCACACAAATCCTGCATCGCGCAATTAAAATTTACCGAGCGATCGACATATATACAAGATTTCAACTTCGAACCGTTGGGCAGTTACCCGCCAGACATAACACCCGTCTGGTCGGAGGATTCTCTCTTTTCTATGGTGGATGAGCGAACTTTACACCCTGTTCCTCATACCACTAAATTGGTGACCCCGACTTGATCTAAACACGCAACCTTCTGATACAAGTCCAGATACATCAATATCCCAGCATAAAAACACACAAGAACAGTGGAAACGCTCTATAAAGCATGGGCCATAGACTTTTAATCAATCTGCACGAGCGGTACGGTGCGCAAAAATGGCCGTCCTACCGGCGGACGCGACTTAATTAAAGCCATAAGGAAAATACGTTCAGTTCCTCTATGACTTTGTTTTTTTTTTTGCCATCGGTACATTGTTGGCTTGATTGTTATTGTTATAGTTGACACAGAAAAACCTATTTTTTTGGAAAATGTATTCTACTTCCTAAATGCTCGTTCTGGAATTGTGGTCAAAAATATCTTCATTAATATGGTAATATTCATGAATTTTCAGAACAGAGGGAGACTTTCTACTCCCTATTAGCTCCCTGGTATCAGCAGCCAAGCTCAAGTGGGACTGGGCCGGACACGTTTGCCGCATGTCGGATGCATTGTGGGCTACCACTACAACATGGGTTTCTGAAAACGTCCAGCGGCATTGTGGAAGACCCAGGCGTAGATGGCGGGACGAACTTGACGCTTATAGGAGGGATTGGTCCATATTGGCTCAGGATCGGGTTGGGTGGAAAAAGGAAAGGGAGGGCTTTGCCCTGAAGTGGGACTACGGGCTAATTATTATTATTTGGTTTCTGACACATCTCGGGACCCTGGGGTCCCGGACCTTTGAAAGGCGTACGAGGGGCCGAAGCCAACTCGCAGAGGCCTGTTAGACGTTTTGAATGAAATGAGGCACCAACCGACGATTATCCCTGTTTGCACTATGTAAGTGCACCCAAGGACAACCCTCGGTTGGTTGTAGGACTATTATAGGATATGGAAACAAAGATATTGGACTATGGGTTTGGGTTGCTAAAGTGGACTGGTCACCTAGAACTATGAAAGCACTATGGCCCCTGCCTGATCTATGTTTTATATGCACACGGATAAAATGGCAGGGGGTGACTTGCATACTCAATAATGGGCCCCCAAAAACGGTCGCTAGCACACAGTGTCGTAGCAACAAGGGGGCAACACGTCCTGAGGTGCTTATGAGGACTGGAGAGGTATTCCACGGCTATCAGGATAATCCCGGAAGTACGGTCAAGATCCCTACCAGCATCTTACTGGAATACTTCCTTCCTCCGAGCACGTTTGCTCTTGCGAATCTCCTCTCAAGCCGGCCAATAAAGGCAAGAATGAGGTGGGAGCTCTGTTCCTCGTCAGTGTTCACTCCAGCCGGCCAATAAAGGGAAGCCAGAGGTGAGGAACAAAACCTCTCCCGGGAGATAGGGTCCGTGGAGTCGCTACTGCCCAACAGCTCGCCACATGCTGCCCTGCGGGTTTTTGTATCTCTCTTGGTCTGGCTTCTTATTCTAGACCTGTTCCGGCAAAGTAAACTCTACCGGCTCAGGCCTAGAGTTCGGAGCACGCAAGCCCCACCACGACGTCAACGTAGAGATACGGCGGTGGGGTTATTATTATTATTATTATTTATCGGTATTTCTTTCAGATTACTTACTTTCTTATCTTCTTATTTCGTCTCAGCGTCTTGAGAGTTGAGCTTGACCAAATGTCGTAGGTAAGTTTATCCATGTTGCTTTAATATTCACTTTAAAAAAAGTACTACCGACTTCCAAAAAAAAACACTACAAAGTGAAAAATAACTTTAATTTCGGAAGTCGGTGTCTTGGATTTTGTGTTTTCGTTTTTTGCCACCGACTTCCGAAATTAAAGTTATTTTTCACTTTGTAGTGTTTTTTTTGGAAGTCGGTACTTAGTATTTTTTTTTTTTGTAAAAAGTTTTTATTTTTCACTTTTTAGTTGTGGTACCTACCCCACACACATTCGAATACCACTACGAATACACAAATAATAATAATAATATAATAACGTTTATTTGGACTCAATAAAATATAGCCTAATACAGATAGACAAACAAAAATACGCGTCGAACATATAACCTCCTCCTTTTTGGAAGTCGGTTAAAAAGTACTGAATTCTTTATGTATAAACGTTCCATGTTGCTTTAATATTTCCCTTAAAAGGTACAAATTACAAGTTCTTTATGTACCTACAAGTAGGTACCACCAACAAACCTAATCGCCATTATCACAGAAAAGTATTTCAATACAAAACCTATCATTTTCTGCCCAGACATTGAAAAATTGAGACTCCCCTTCCCGAAGGAATAACACAAGATATACCAAGGAATAACCAAAAAATAACAATAAATAAAACAAAATATAACGTGTATGTTAATCTCCGGTTTAATCTTGGCAACAAATCGCGATGCCAAGTGTACGTTTCTTGCGAAATGGATTTTATGGTAATATTATTTCCATGAAGAAAGTAATCCTCCACTGTTGGTTATATAAGAAAATGTATGAGATTACCTGTTATATTTCGTATTAAACATTAATGGCGATTTGAAAATGAAAGAACGAGAGGAATAAGGAATAGAATATTACCTACGTTATTTTTCATTAATATTTTAGACCTATAGGTGTTAAAACACTATTGTGATTTAGGTGGACAATGTAGGAAAACTGAATTCTAAGCAGTAGCTTAGCCATTGCAGCCTGAAAGCAGAGCGTCAGATGTTACGTTGAATTCGTAGAAATGAGCAACATGGGGGCCTAAAACGTTTGGCAGAATCATAGTATGATAATAATTATTATAAATCACACGAACTGTCACAAACTGACAATTCATAATATTATCTGCGTTCAGTTCATATTACGCAATTCATCTGTTTGACAGTTTTGTTAGAAATAAAAAATTGAAATCTCATTTGATTTATAAATACTGTAAAGAAAAATTATCCGGTAAAATTACGGTCTTAATTTTTTTCATACGGCAATATTTACACCAAATATGATTCTGATATGAATAGAATTGAATGATTAGCTCATATATGTCACCGTAGAGGAATTGCTAATGATCTACTGGGAATTCAGAAAATGAATTGCTTTTAGAGGAATTGCTTAATGTGGCCGTTTTAAGCCCCCTGTACCTCCACTGGCTGGCGTAAGACAATGGGCTTTGCAATCACCAAATGTAAAACCTTTTGAACACTTTTGAATTTCGAGCCTTGGAAGTTAAAACTCTTTTGGAGATTAAAGATCTATACGTACGTACGGGGTGTTCAATCAATTGATCAACTCAGCCTATCGCACTTCTGGACACAGGCCTCTCCCAGGCTGCGCCACAACACCCGCATCCAATCCGTCCCAGCCACTTTTTTAAGATCATCGGTCCATCTAGCTGGATGGGATAGTAATTACTGAAGCCCAATATAATATGCACATAACCAGCCATACCCAATTCTTTCTAGGTTAAAACTACATGGACGAACCACAGAACATTCGACATTTCCAGCACGCTCAGCATGGCCACAGTAGAAACGGGTTTTGTCGACGGAAGAATAGACAAAATGGCAGATAAAAAATCACAACCAGATAAACAAAAACAAACCCGTAGAAAACCTGTTTCTGTAGTTGTCATGCTCAACTACAGAAACGTGTTTTGTCGACGGAAGAATAGACAAAATGACAGAAAAACAATCACAATCTGTCATTTTGTCTATTCTTCCGTCGACAAAACCCGTAGAAAACCCGTTTCTGTGGTTGTCATGCTACATGAGCAGGAAAAGGTACGATTCAACTGTTTAAAAAATGAATAGCAAACCAAAGGCACAGGAGTACACAGCCGCACGTTAGTTTGTGTAGTTGTGTCTTGTACTATGCATTATAAATGGCGACTACGCATGGAGTACGCCGATTGCGTGAGCACTGGAACGTAGAAATGTGGATGAGAACAAAGTTTTCTAGAAATCTTTACGTGACATTTCGACTACACTGTGAGGTTATGGGCAGGAGTAGCACGATGCTGGAAACGGTCGATAAGTTAAAATAGCATCATAGTTTGGTATTTTTTTTTGTGTGTATGTATTCTTATTTTTCTTTTCGTGTTGATAGTACTCTTCTTAGATGTTTTTATATTTTTTAAGTCTTTAATGTGGCCACAATGATTGCAGCATCAGTGGCATTCTATAAGTCATCCGAGTTGCAGGTGTAGGTATTGTTGAAGTTAGAAAGCAGTCTCGCTGTCAGTCACTAGAATAGATAAATCCAGATAGATATAGGTAAGTACCACAGTAAAGCATATTCAGTGCACAAGTGGTGCAAAGGAAAATAATTGCACCACACACAAAGTAAATGACCAGCAATATTACGTCCAATCCAGCATACTTACCAATCCAGCGTACTGTCGTATTCAAAACAATCCACAGGCAAATAACCGATTCTCGGCCCCACGGGGGTCGTTCTACGTCCGCTTTACTTTTTCACATTATTCCGACTGCGGCACACCGACGGCGACAGCGGGACGTCTGCGGGGCGGCAGCGGCAACGTGCGTGCGATTCCCATTACCTAAGTGTTTATTTTTATGAAATGCATACCGTGTACGTCCCGCTTTATAATACACGTGAGATTTTTCCAACGATTTTTCAAAATTAAGGTTTTTAGGTGGAATTTCGAAGCTTTGTTTGGGGCATGTTTATAACTGGTCCCAGTGGATGCATGGGTGATAAAGGTTTGAGGGTAAGGTATATGATAATTGTCGGGATATTTGATTGTGGTGGCTTTAATATAAATCGCGTGACTGACCTGAGCAATGGAGATAATAAAATCAATGTTTTTTTTTAACAGGAAAAGCAGTTGCTATTATGGCCGAAACATGTCTTGTAATAGAATGAGGTGGTTGTTATGTAACTCGAAGAGACAGAAGACTGTGCTAGGCAGGTTGAGAAACTCACTAAATCCGTATTGCCTTTTAGATTTTCTTTCAGTTCTTCCAAATAAAGAGGTAAAATGTTAATACCAGCATACAATCAATCTGCCTAGCCTTTTCCCAACTATGTTGGGGTCGGCTTCCAGTCTAACCGGATGCAGCTGAATACCAGTATTTTACATGGAGCGACTGCCTATCTGACCTCCACAACCCAGTAACTGGGCAATACGATACTCCTTGGTAAGACTGGTTGTCAGACTTTCGAGCTTCTGACGACCCGTAATGACTGTCAAAGATCCACGAATGACAGCCGGGACCAACGGCTTAACGTTCTTTCCGAGGCCCGGAGGAGTATCGGTATGTAAAGATGGTCACCCATCCACGAACCAACCCCGGCAAGCGTAGCTTAACCTGATGGATCGGCCCGTGCATCTGTTATTATTTAGCCATGCAGCATACGTTAAACTGAATATTCTTAACTTAATTGCAAGATATTTTAAAGTAGTCAGCACTGTTGGCACAGCTGTAGCTCAAGATACTTCTTAACCAACAGACTCTCTTTGAAATCCTTCCGTCTGGCGCTATAACAACGTTTGTGGCGATTTGAATCTCAAAGATTTCGAATTTAAGTTCCGCTACGCTCTCGGCTTTTGGCCGTGGCGCAATTCTTAAGCAAATAGCGGTCTATGATTGAAAAAATTGTAAAACAAATATGACATGTTCTGAAAATCAGTCGTCTTCATACTCTTCACAAATCCTATACTGTTAAATGAGCAATATTTGTATATTTAATAGAGTGTGCAGAACAGCTTAAATCTTCCAGAAATACATTTGCTATGAGTGTTCCCATCACATTGCAAGTCGGTTGCAAATTACAAACCCATCTAAGTTCTTCAGAATAGAGACTTTATTCATGATACGCTTTGGCTGTAAATCAGTGTAGATATGGAGGCTCTTGCCTTTTCTAGCTGCGTTCTTCAGGTTTTCGTACTGAGGCAAAGGAAAAAAATCGAAGGTTCCGTACTATTTTAAATTTTCATCGGCGAGGCCTTTATTCGTCAGTGAATTTTAACACAGCACCTGCTGTCTAGAATATTGCAGTTTTAAGTCAGTGCCATCTCTTGACCGATAGTGGAACTAATATAATTTAAGTTGATGATATGCTATTTAGAGACATGTTTTATTTTTCCTGTAATCTTTACACAAACTTCTATCACATAGAATAATTTTAGATTTTTCTGTATGCAAACTTTGGAGATAAGGGTATTTTTTTTTAAATATTCGTCAAAAGTCGAAAACTTTGCGGCCTCAAAAAAAAATAAAAAATATTTGAGAATGTGCAAATAGCGTTCTTTCATATGATATCCCATATGCCCTAGTAGGCTCACTTCGAATGTTTAAGAGCCCCGTTCAGTCCCAGTTGCAAAAAAATAGCATAATCTTATTTCTTTCTTAATTACAAAATAGTTGGGCAAACGTCATCTAAAACCATTCCAAATTTCAAGTTGATAACATTAGTAAGTAGTTCTTGAGATGTTCAGCTGTGACAGACAGACGGACAGACCGAGTCGCACCATAAGGGTTCCTTTTTACCATTTTGGTACGGAACCCTAATTAAGTTGGTTAGACAAAATCTTCTTTAAGTACATTGTATGCATACTTGTCAGATGCCTGAGCGTTTAGATTCTCTTGAACCTTTCCACTTGAACCATCGGCCATCTTTTTACGCGCAATATTCAATTCTGATATCCTTTGAAGCATCATCTTTATGTATTAGCCAGTCAATCTGCTCGTTTTATCTTCATCTTAGTTTATCTGTAGTTTAAAATTATTAACTATAGTCTAGAATAATGTAATGTAATGTGTGTGTGCGACAGCCGCACGTGTCGATCTATCAGGTTAAGCTACGCTTGCCGAGGTTGGTCCGTGGATGGGTGACCATCTTTACATACCAAGACCCCTCCGTGTCTCGGAAAGCACGTTAAGCCGTTGGTCCCGGCTGTCATTTGTAGATCTTTGACAGCTGTTACGGGTCATCAGAAGCCCGAAAGTCTGACAACCAGTCTTACCAAGGGGTGTTGTATTACCCAGTAACTGGGATGTGGAGGTCCGATAGGCAGTCGCTCCATGTATAATACTGGTATTCAGCTGCATCCGGTTAGACTGGAAGCCGACCCCAACATAGTTGGGAAAAGGCTAGGCAGATCATGATGAAGTCTAGAAGACTTAGTTGAAGAGGCCTATGAATGTTATCAGGCTATTCTTGGTTGGAAGTGTTAGAAATGCAGGATTGAACTTTATTTTGATTCTCCTTTATTCATTCTAATTCTTATTTGATTACATTTTTAAATATTTCTTAAAATAAAAAGGATAAAAAAACATTTAAAAATATAAAAAAATAGAGTTCCGCCGGTGTCGGGAGCAGGGTCCAAGCTACCGGTGGTTAGGGTTGCAGAGACAGGAACCTCCTCACAATGCGAGCCGTATCGAGGAGTACTACCTTCTGAATCAGGCGTTTGATCCAGCCATCTAACGAGAGCCTCGAGAGATGTTGGTCGAGGCTTTCGGCCATCAGGCCATTTGCCGTTATGACAATCGGCACAATGATAGCCGAGCTCACATTCCACATGTCAACAACCTCGTGTGCTAAGTCGAGATATTTTATTTGTTTCTCTTTCTCAGCTTTCACGAGGTTCTCGTCATGTGGAATGGTAACATCGACTATCATTGCGCGGCGCGCTAATCGATCTATCACTACTATATCAGGCTTATTTGCTATAATAGTCCTGTCAGTAATGATAGACCTATCCCAGTACAATTATTTTGATTATTATTAAAGATAGAGATTCATGGTGTTATCTACAGGGTGGCAGGGACATCGACGCAAAAACTGTTACCATGGATTCAGTACATGATTCTGAAGCCCAAGCGTAGAAATTTTCCATCGGTTATTTTAAAAAAAATCTGCTGTTCCATACATTTTGACCGCGTAGGTATTGCACTTTTCTATGAAACAGCAGATTATTTTTTTTAATAACCGACGAAAAGTTTCAACGCATGGGGTTCAGAACCATGAACTGAATCCATGGTAATCGTTTTCGCGTCAATGTCGGGGCCACCCTGTATAGTCAAGGCTTATTGGTAGATTTTTGTGACACAAAGACGTGTACTATTGAATAATCATTATTATTTTATATTGCCACGTCCCGCGGTTTCACCCGCATAAGTCTCACGATTACGTGGAAATATCGGAATAAAAAGTATCCTATGTCCTAATCCAGGGGGCCTACCACAAGCTCATAAAGCAGTATAATTTTAATATTACTTCAGTGTGGGAAAGAGATGAAGCTCCACAGGACGTATAGCTCCATCTCTTTCTCCTACTGAAGTAATATTAAAATAATCCTGCTTTTGAGCTGGTGGTAGGCCCCCTGGTCATCATATTCTACGCATGTGCCATGAGGATTTTCAGATACTAAAAGAAACTATTCTTAAAGATAATATTATCACGCTAAATAGGAATAGATAAAAAGCGGCCAAGGGCGAGTCGGACTCGCACACATAGGGTTCCGTACCACGGTACAATATTGAACACTACATCTTTTAAATCATTTAGTTAAAAAAAGCACATTTCTTGTATCTGAACCCCCTTACATTTTTGACTTTATTTAATTTTTATTTTATGTTGTTATACCGGCTATAGTAGTACACACGGCTACACATCAAGCTAGCTATATACATTTCCAGTATATACACATCAAGATAAGTATATATTTCAAGTATATAAGCTGACCTCGCATTGTACACAAATCCTATACAATGCAAGATCAGCACAAACTGGAAATGTATAGCTTGATGTGTAGCCGTGTGTACACACTCTGTGAAAACGTCAAGTATCTGCCTATTTCGGTTCAAAAGATACAATCCTGTGACGGACGGACGAACAAAGAAGCCTTAGTAATAGGGTCCCATAGGCACCCTTGTACGAAACCCTAAAAACGATGATCGGTACATAACTTTGTTATGTTTTATCATTCTGTATCTAATCTTTATCTAAAGAAATAAATCTTTATACTTACTTATCTACATTATTATAGTATTTATTTTTGCAGTAACTAAGTACATATTTATGTTGCCAAGCAAGAAACTGGTACAAAAATGTACCACGTCGTAAACATGTCGTCAATCGTTTTTATTATACATAATTTGATGAGTTATTTTGACGAATCATGCTAAGTATATGAGTTAATCAAAAAACCCATAAAAAAATACATTCCAGAACTCCTAATCACAATGCAAAAAAACACCCACGCTCAGTCCAATCTCACTTCCTCGCACATATCAATTAGCTGCGCGGGCGCAGTGACGTCACGCGCGTTAATGAGGAAGGAACGAACCTCGACCAGGATGCGAACAATTAGCGGGATCATAACAAATCCCCGGGAAGTGGTTGTAATCGGGACGCGAGGACATTAGCAATTGACTCTGTGATCATATCGGGATGGATCACAGTTTTTAGTGGACACGAAAGAGAAAAAAAAGGAAGAAGGGAGATGCGAGGAGGATTTTAGGCATAATATATTATGTCCTGCTTATTGTAGACACATTTTCTGTTGCTCATTAGCAAAACCGACAGTGCTTCGTGGCTATAATAAATAGATAGATTGAAAAAAATCCCTTTCCCAACAATATTGGGGTCGGTTTCCAGTCTAACCAGATGCAGCTGAATACCAGTATTTTACATGGAGCGACTGCCTGTCATACCCCTTGGTAAGACTGGTTGTCAGACTTTCGGGCTTCTGACGACCCGTAACGACTGTCAAAGATCCACGAATGACAGCCGGGACCAACGGCTTAACGTGCTTTCCGAGGCACGGAGGAGTCTCGGTATGTAAAGATGATCACTCATCCACGGACCAACGTCGGCAAGCGTGGATGGGTGAACTGATGGATTGACTCGTGCGGCTGTTATTACTTAGCCACGAGCTCCTATAAATAGATAGATAGAATACTCTTCAGTAAGTACACCGTAAAAATTACAATGGAATCATCAGAAATAAATTGGTGATGTTCTTCAGAAAGGTCAGGAGCGTTTAGAACTCGCAACCAGCGTGCGTGTATGACCAGATGTATGAACGTAAATGAGACAAAAGGAGTATGTAAGGATCGTAGCAGGTGGCGTTCTATAGTTTCTGCCTACCCCCATGTGAAGAAGGCGTGAGTTTATGTATGTAAACAAAAATGACAGATATAAATGTAAATGTGTGAATGTGATCTCATGGTTTAAAAGATGGTAAAGGATTCAAAGTGACGAAGCTCTTCGCTAATCTTACTGAGCCCAAGACAACTGTCCAATCCAGGTTCATTCATAATACATATGTAAGGTGCAGTCATATAAATGGATAAGATTCAGTCTTGGCAATAGGCTCGCCCCCTACATGGGCATAAATCTGCGTCTTAAGTCCCATGTAGGGGGCGACTACATGGGACTTAAGACGCAGATTTATGCCAGTGACCTTGAGTTGTTAGCTTGCGTGTTATGTACAAACGCCAGCACATCAAGCTACCCAAAACTGTCAAATTTTCCCAATCAACTTTGAACCTTATATTTCAGCGATAAAGTTGAAAATCTATTATAAATTTGACAGATTGTTGTAGCTTGATGTGCTGGCATCTGTACTGAGCTCACGCAACGCGTCGTACGTCCAGCCAGTAATAGGACTCACCCATCAAGGAGCGCTGTCCCAAATTAGACGCGTTATTTATTTATTATACGTAAAACAAAAAGTGTTTTAATAAAACACGTATACTAAAAGATCAATAATACTTAAATTATCTTTAAAATGAAGAAGGTTTCAAAAAAATATGCTTGATAGATTTTGTGTGATTCTCAGTTTTTTTTCCGTGTTAGACGTAACTTTACAAATTAATTTCACTGTGTAATATGAACATACTCGTAATCTAAAATTGTCCAATATTAAGTTATTAAGAACACGCTCTAATTTAACGTATGAGATTTAGTTTACATGATTAATGTTTACTATGTTAACATATAATATACACAAACATATTTACAACTAACTACTATATATATTATGTACAAGTATGTAAAAGAAAACGTTAAAAATAAAGACAAGAGCTCATTGGGCGTCAAAAAATTCGTCCGCATCGCTGTATGCGGGAAAAGTGCCCAAAAGGCTGGCAGCATTGCCACGTTGGATGGCATCTCATATAAGTATTTTTTTATTATTATGATAAAGCAAAAAATACGTGTCAAAAAAAAAAAACTTATTGTATTTGTTCCAAATCATTTACACTACTCATTTAGACGTGATCTTTAAGTATAAAATCATTAAAACTCGGTTATCGTCACCTTAAATATATTTGGCTAAATGTGGGTACATTATCGGTATACCTCTGCCTACGTTTCAGGGGGGGAAAAGGCGTGACGTTACCTCTCCTCACAGCTAAACTTCATCATCATCATCCACAGCCCGACTTCAATCACTGCTGGACATAGACCTCTCTTTTCTTGAGCCCATCCTCACGCTCCTGTGCCAGACTCATCCAGGTTTTGCCCGCGATGGCAACAATCAAACAACAGTCTAACTTTTAGTTGTACAAAACAGGTCGCAGCATTATGCTGAGCGATGGCCGTTTTGAATGGATGGACGTGACGCATATTTTCCCCCAAATTGTTATTTTCGTGTTTTTGTTCTTTCTTTTCGTCAGGTCCCGAAAAAAACTTATTTATCTATACCCATGCTGCAAATCCTCTAGATGTTTCTGAAACAGTTAGCTTATTGCCAACATTAAAACAGCCAGTGTAACCATAATATCATCCAGACGAGTGTTATAATGTTGTACAAAATTTAATTATGCAACTCGTTTCAACGTTTAAGCGGGGTACAGCAGCACCCGCTGCACGCATGTGCAGTGATGTGCTGCTGCAGGCGACATTCATACGTGCAGTTGTACTGAATTTCGTGGGACTTTTTTATTCTTAATCTTGAATTACAAACACCCAATGGTTTCGGAACCTTTTATAGAGCATTCATATTATGAGTATAGATAAAGTCTTGTATGCAACTGTTCATAATTAGGCATTCAAACACTCATGTGATAAACCCACATTCGTGTTTTAATTCCCCTTAATATACAACAGTTGCATAAATAACAATTTCTTTCTTTCAAAAATATAATTATTTACAAACAACAACCTCTCAAAAAAATCACACTTTAATTAAATCAGCAAATAAGGAAAACACTAACCCTTCTTAGTGAATTAGACGTACCCTTGAACGCATGTGTGTACGAAAGAGCTAAGAAATTGCTTCCTCTTTCGATCACTTTGGCCCAATCCATTGATTAACGAAAATCACGAGTTAACAGCCCTCCGCACCTGGGCACCCAATTCTGTTAAAAATGTCAAATAGGGCTGCGTTGTGCTGAAATAAAAAAGAAGGTCTGATGGAGACATGACAAAGAAGAAGATAAAAAAGATCTGATAAAGACATAATGTGGACCACTTAAGTTCATAGAAACAAGATAATAATATTAAGATTCTATGAGAGTACGAGACTATAATTTTGAAACTAATTGAAAGTTGTTAACAAAGTAAAAAAAGCTGCCAAGTGCGAGTTGGACTCGCCCATGAAGGGTTCCGTAGCAGCAAGTAACATTGAATGAAAGATAAATTGCGCTTTACGATTTATGACGTATTAAAAAAAAAATTGTTAGTTTTATCTTTCTCTTATTTTAGAAGTTACAAGGGGGGAGGACACACATTTTAACACTTTGGAAGTGTCTCTCGCGCAAACAATTCAGTTTAAAAAAAAAAATATGAGAAACCTCAATAGATACCCCCCCGCGCATGTGATTGGTGAAAAAAAAAATTGAGTTTCAGTTCTAAATATGGGGAACCCTTTTTTTGTTTTTTTTTTCTATTTTTGTGTGAAAATCATAATGTTGGTAAGTAGTTGTATTCTCACAGAATACATCTACTTACCAAGTTTCAACAGCATAGCTCTTACAGTTTCGGAAAAAAGTGGCTGTGACATACGAACGGACAGACAGACAGACATGACGAATCCATAAGGGTTCCGTTTTTTGCCATTTGGCTACGGAACCCTAAAAAGATGGGAATCTTTTCAAGATTATGGACTCTGGCAAAGGTCTGGATTAAAAACGTGAAGCAGAAGAACAAGGAAAGAATGACAAGAGTAAAAGGGGAGCACCTGCTGGAAATGCTGCCTCAGCATAAAAGCTAATATATATATCTAATAATTCGCCAAATATGTACAGACAACCCTACAAATCTAAAAAACCTAAAGCATTTGTCGATGCTAGCGTACCCTCGTATGTTACGATTTTCGAATGCTGTGTCTCTCACATAACTTCCTATAGTAGAATCTATAGACACAGGATACGTAACTCCAGGTACCTCTCCATAAACAACAGGAAATAATTTTATTGAACATATTTTTTTTTACCACAACGGGTTTGCTCTTGGCTTACATCTCACCTGATGGGAAATGATGATCAGGCCGAAGGTTGAAGCGAGCTTGATCCGGAATCCTCAACCACAGAGGAAAACTGCCGAAAACACAATAATGCTGTTAACATTGTTGTTATGACGACAGACTGAGATAAGATGGTGAACTAGCCAAGCGGACTTATCAATCCCTTGACGATGAAATAATATTATTAGGGATTTTAATGACGTCCAGATGCAAGTTGAATTCCAGCACGGTATTCCAAACCCTACCTATAGTGCGTTCATTACAACTTGACCCGCAATGGATATAAATTAATAGTTTAAAAAACATTAGAAAAACACGCTTTTATAAATGCACTTACGTGGCCTTTCTCACAAGTGCAAACACTACTATGATACAATATTCCATCATGAAGTTCCAGTTCATATCTTCCGGCTTCATCATCAGATCAGTTCGACAGTACCATATTATTGTATTGTCATCAGAACTACATACAGCTGCCAATTTTCATTACGCTACGACCCTTGGAAGATGGTTAAATTAGTTACCTTAGATTCCATTACATAGTTACATACAGGTCGACCTAATAAAAGCGTGTTAAAAAGGACACAGCGGATCGCTAGATAACGACGCAGCTAGACGAGGATCCAGCACAGCAGTCTATGGGCCCGAGCCTATCGTACCCGTCCCCTTCAACCAATTACGCAGGTGGCTACAGGAGTTCACCCACATACAAGCGGAGAACTGGTGGACCTCGACACCGGGTTGCAGGCAGTCCAAGGAAGCTATGCCATCCTTGGATAGCAGGCTAACCAGGCGTTTATTATGCCTGGACAGGAACGGCCTGCGCCTGGTGACGGGGACCATTATGGGACACTGCTCGCTAAACAAACACTTCCACACAATAGGCATAACGGACAGTCCTCTGTGCAGGGTGTGCATGGAGGCTAAGGAGAGGAAACCATCGCGCACCTGCTCTTTGAATGCACAGGCATCACCCAGTTTAAAACAGAAACCCTTGGATCACCCAGATTTTTCCCAGATGTTCTGAACAGACCAGGAGATTTAATTAACTTGGTGGGCTGGTTGGAATAACCACCAAACGGCCGCCATGGCCCACGTACAATGGTCCACCTGACGGACTAAGTGCGGAAACCAAACCCCATAACATAAAACATAATTTGACCCGTTACGCGATTGGTAGCACTGAATTTAGCATTCTAAGTTTTAATACCAATAGAGTTCAAAATGGCGACTGACAGAACAGTACTACCAATCACATGACTGCAAAATTCAGTGCCACCAACTGCATCACGAGTCAAGTTATAATGAACGTACTGATATCTGACATGCTAAAAAAAAAGAAAAACAATATTCCTTACTCCAATTTTCCTATCATTTTCTTTCATTCAACCGCAAGAAGAGAAGAGAGGTCCTATTTCATGACAGTTCAACACAGACCTATTTCATTTCGTGCAAAAACTCGTTCTGCACAAAACAGCTCATCTTGCACAATGCACGTCGCAGTTTCCACTAAACTGAACTTAATTTTAAAACTGGCCACACACTGTTTTTGTTTCGCGTGCCTTGGAGATGGGTTACACGCGGAATTATTTTGGGGCGTGCCTGTAACGGGCTTAGATGGCCCAAAAGACTGTGGAAATCCCACGAGGTCCTCTAAACCCAGCAGTAGGTGAACTTGGCTTGAACTATAAAATCAGTCTTACAGTGTCTGAATAGGGATCGCTATGACAAAAATTAGGATAAAAACAACCACAAAATGAAAAATGCAGCATCATAATTTCTAGTTGGCAAGATCGACTTGGTGGGCACTGGGCATCCATAAAACATCAAAAAAAGGACCTACGATTATTGGAAAGATTTATAGACTGTTGAATAAACGCTACAATATTATCCGTCGTCAGTAATCTTGGCGTTTTTTCAAGAGTTCTCATTTCCATAGATTCGTTGACGCAACCGCAGCGCTTAATCACCAACTTAGCCCTCGTAAGTTTCCATCAACACAGAACGTAATTCAATTTAGGGGTAAAGCGGTTATTTGTTGTAACAGAACTCTGTTCTGTCTCATTTCGGGTCTAGTTAACCCTGCTTCAAAGTATAATCTACTTAATTGGAAATTTTTTGAGGGGAATGCGTTTAAACGTATACGGGGAACACCGGGAGAGTAAACTACTGCTATTTGTTCTATCTTCGGAAAATTAAGAGGAAGGCAGCTCCGGAGCGCACGGAGCAGGTGATCAGAACACTGAAGACTGTCAAAATTTAAAGAAGCGATAAAAGTAAATAAAGGTAAATGTATATTACGGCAAATTGACTATCAACTTAATTGTCCGTGTAGTCAGATCATTACTGTCATTCTTTACAGCTGTTGTATATAATGGCAATAACACGGCAAATTGACGTAGGGTGTCCAATTGCTCAGCAATTAATTTCCCTAACTGTAGATAAAGAGCTTCCCTATTAATATGAAAAAAAATGTCTTGCTTCTGCATCTTCTTTTCAAATTTTTGAAATGAATACTTTTAGGAAGAGAAAGCAAGTAACTTGTCTGAAAATCCAACTGTAAGTTTATTCTTAGAATGATTAACGTTAACAATCTGGTTATAAACTCTGAGGCTTACTAAGAGACACCCAACCGAATCATTCGGCACCTAAAGAGTGAGTCAAGTAACAGGAATAGAATAATCTGATCTATTTTTAACTCGAGACCACCCACGAACTTACTCATAAACTCATAATCACAAATTGATGTCACGATCCACACGATGTTAAAGCCGGTGCTATAAGTGTATCAATATTATTCACATCATTATTATTCTAATAAGTATAGATTTTAGAAAACATTATAAAATCGTTTCATGCCTGACTACAGTCATCCACTGTAGGCCTCCTCTCATAAAAAAAAAGTGGCACTCTGGGAGTGCCGAAACTAGAACAAGATCGCCTTGGTGGAAGAAAAATACTTGCATAGAACAGGGAGGGGGCCGTAATCCACCACGCGGGCCCGGTGTCCCAGTGGCCCAGTGTGGGTTGGTAGATGTCACATGTCTTCGAATTTTTGGTTCTAGGACATGCCGGTTTCCTCACGATGTTTTCCTTCACAGTTTTGAGAGCAGTGGTGATGAAATAATTTACACAAAGTAAAGCGCTTGTCTGGGTTCGAACCTACGACCTACAATTCCGTAAGTCGCGGCCGTTACCACTGAGCCACTACTGCTCCATCAACTCTAGGAACAAGGAATTTGGATGATATTTTCCGATATTTTCCTTTTAATGTTTATGCATTAGAAAGCAATTCAAAATTTAAAAAAAAATTCAAAAGTCAATTATTCAAATTAGGCTGAGAATCAGCACTTTTCGAACGTCAAAATTACATAAGACAGTCCCCCAAAAACGCCCACCCTTCACCACTTCCTAGCGCCTTTCGCTGGGAAGAAGAAGTGGCGCAACAAACTCCCCAGCAGCACAGCTGTCTGTTCAAGTTAGAAAAAAATAATTCTATACAATAGTATGCAAAATAATTTACATTACGCAACACAAAACATAATTTAAATGATAAATTAAATATAAATAAAAAATATAAAAATAAAAAATAGGAAAATTGCACTAAGGGAAACTTTATTGGAGTTGATAATAGTGATTACTCTTTGGGGACAAGTAGCACAGGACAGAGATATCTCATAGAGTTATAGAGATAAATCATCCCGGGGTTCTTGTAGATTAAACAAAATTATAATAAATAATATCTAACAAAAACTATTACTGAAATGTAAAACTAACAAAACTAAAATAAAGAATACTAATGCTACAAATAAGAAACTGTTTTATATAAAAATCTACTTGAAATTACATAGGTAAAGATATTGCTACTATTCTACTAGATTAGATTAGAGAGAGAGATGAGATGATGATGATGATGATGAGATTAGAGATTATTCCCACACAGCATTAATGTATAAAAGTTTAGTGTATTCTGCATGGCGCCAGTCATATTTAACCACATCCCACGGTCAATCAAAGAATTGAACGTGAACTTATTTAAGAAACGCCTAAAGTCCTTACTGGTGAACAAAGCATATTACAGTATTTCGGAATTTTTATTAGACAAAAATTTAATGACAGAATGATGACATGCTAAGAAAATAAATGTATTGTTATCCTTGACATAAATTTTATTTCTTGACATTAGTGTTGTTTATTGACATCAGTTTTTGTATATTAACTTTAGTATTGTTTAATGACATCGCCTTATTATTTATTTCAGTCTGTGTGTTGTCATGCACTGTATTGACATCTACATTTTTTTTAAATATTGATTTCTATTGCTATTTATTATTAATTAATTTGTATTATGAAATGTGTGATTTTTTATAATTGTTTTTTTATTGTTCAGGCTTATTTAATTCAATAATTACTAAATTACAAACATTTGTACGCCCTCTGGTACTCATGCGAACTCTTTATTTTCTTTATATACCATTATTATTGTACACCTATGTTAAACAAATGACTTATGACTTATTAAGACAAATAAAATACTTTAATATAGATTTGTACCTATTAAGTATAAATATATATAAATAGAACTATATATAAAAACTGTATAATCCACAAGAAATAAAAGGCTATTTTTTTTTTTTTATTTATTTGTGATTATGCTGGTGCTGTTAATGGTAGATAATGGTGCCCTAAGAAAGGATTTGTTGATATTATATCTCTAAAGCTTTGGCTTCCAAAGAAAGCGATAAACGGTTACACAATAACGGCTGACCAAATATAGAGCGTTTTTTGTCAAATACTGATGAATATGATAGATTTTCATGACGCCGTTAAAATACGACAAAAGCAATCGCTTTCCTAGGAACCAAAGCAGAGTTTTCACGGACATCAACTGTACCCAGATTCGATAAAGCACTGAAATTTACCGCCTCTGTGGTCTAGTGGTTAGATCACCTGTCTCAGACCCAGAGGTCCCGGGTTCGATTCCCAGTGGGGGCAAAATTTTCTAAACGGTTTCGTTGGTGGTAGATCAAGATTGAAACGGCACTAGAATGTTAAATGTATAAACTTTGTGTACAATTTAATTTTTTAAAGAGAATTAAAATAATGTTTAGTCCGTTCAATTGGTTAACCAAAACAAAGCCTTATTTCAGGCTGTAGGTAGCTAAGATAAGGCAAGTAAGAAGAAACTATACAGCTGATTCCTGCATATTACCTACTTCTATCATGTCCTACTTCCCTAGTTAAAAATCAAGTAGGTACCTGGTCGGCCAAGCTCTGCTCGGGTGAAAATAGAGAAAACGAGTTTTCCTAGAAATTGACCTAGCTAGATCGATTTTTCACCCCCTTAATACACCCCTATTATTCCAACTTTCATCGAAATCGTTAGAGCCGTTTTCGAGAACGTGATTACACATATTGCTCATATAGGATATCAGCTGAACATCAAGCCACACCTGACAAAAAAATCCCATATTGCGCGATAATAACCCATAATTTAGTTCATAACAACATTATAAATACTAATCATAGCCTCACATTGCCGCCATCAGGAAATTTAATAATACGTCCTTGTCAGTCTTTGAACCCCCTTTTTACGGACAACCCTACCAACTTAACTTTACCACCCCTAAAACTTTTACTCACTCTTGAAGCTTAAAGGTTAGAGTTGAAAGTCGAATGTCTTCGAGTTTGATAGATGGAGGGTGTTGCAAGTTTTTCATAATGACGTCATTGAAGGATGCCCCAAGGCACTTTGGGTATTAAAATGACAAACGTAGGCCGTTATCGAGTATGGAAATCTCCCAATTTATTATACGATAGGTAGTTATTCTATTAGGTAAACAGCTTCGGGTTTAATAGAGTCATCGGGTTTATTAACTAGGGTTGGGTGAACTATTTTGTGTGAAGTGTGTGTAATTTTTTATAGTTGGTCTATCTGAGCCAATTATGGGTCATAAGGAATTATGTTGGCTTTGAGTGGCAGGTCATCAGTCACGCCACGGTTTGTTTTTTGAAGTTGCAGAGTGATCCTTCTGAAATAATCGTACCAAGTGTAACGTCAATGGAATACAGTATAACTATTTTCTTAATGTCCCTCGGCAAATTTCGTGTTTCGTCATTCGTCGGATTTCTATCAATTACTCTTTGCATTTGGTGCAAACCGGACGCTCTTAATTGACTTGGAAGTACCATCGAAGAAACCCATACCTATACACCGTAAGGACTATTTCTGCTTGCAGCGCTCGGCCACTATAGTAACGGTTACCTACGAAAAAAAAGGGTCGTGTGCACGGGATTTTGTTTTCAAATTGCTTAGTTATAGGTTTATTCGATGGTACATAGAGTTGTTAATAATATTTTAACTTAACGTAATTTATTAAAAAAAATGGGAGGAAAGCTGCTAAAGTCGCAGGCACGTAAATAGTTTTACAGCTCTATATAGTTCACACGAAAATTAAAACAAAACAACAATAAAGTACTTAGTTCTGAATTCAAATTATTATACACAATAAATCTAATAATTGATGGACATGAAAATGTGCATTCGTTTGTGTTTGGAAATGCGATGATTGCCGAGGGAAAATAGTCAGACTGTACGTGTATCAACGACAGACTGATTTATTTGCAAACATAAACTAATTACCCACCACCATAGAATTATGAGTACCGACTTTTGTCAAACCAAGTAGCAAAGATATAAATATTTCTAGATAGACAGTCAAAGCTGCGAAATTGTCGAAAAAAATACCGTCCAACTGTTGGCCGCTGAATGCATGCACACTAGAAAAAAACAATGACAGCAGAATAACATGGCGCGAGTGTAAGACGTAGCTGTCACGCACACCAGCATAACAAAATTGGCCTGTTTGTTTCAGTTCTTCTGCAGCGCGACACTCTAAATAGACATATAAATAATCAAAGCCAAGTAGCATAATTAAGACAGCACTATCGCTAATTTAGCACCGAATTAATAATTCACCCAAAACCCTTTGAAAGTACCTCTCTGGTTAAAGAATCTTGGTGCTTACTCGCTTTTTGCTTTTTACAATGTTTTTTTTATAAATAGATCCCTTTCTTTCTTTGTGTTTGACGCTCCAGCCTTGTTTCAAACCAACAACCAACGGAGAGCTTGTAAGGTGTAAGTTTGGGCCATTATCATAATTACGCAAACATACATAAACTCACGCGTTCTTCCCATGGGGGTAGGCAGAAACTACAGAACGCCACCCGCTACGATCCCTACATACTCCTTTTGCCTCGTTTACGTTCATATATCTGGTCATACACGCACGCCGGTTGCGAGTACTACGTACCTGACCTTTCTGAAGAACATCACCAATAAGTTTGTTTTTTTAATTAATTGGAGGAGCTTGTGACTAAGTGATAACAGCCGCACGGTTCGATCCATCAGGTTAAGCTACGCTTGCCGGGGTTGGTCTGTGAATGGGTGACCATCTTAACATACTGAGACTCCTCCGTGCCTCGGAAAGCACGTTAAGCTGTTTGTCCCGGCTGTCATTCGTGGATCTTTGACAGTCGTTACGGGTCGTCAGAAGTCCGAAAGTCTGTCCATGTAAAAATACGGTATTCAGCTGCATACGGTTAGACTGGAAGCCGACCCCAACATAGTTGGGAGAAGGCTAGGCAGATTGATTGATGACTTTTAGGAAGTTCAGTGGCAATTTTAATAAACTTAATTGAGGAAGTGATCTAGGAAAACATATCAATCTAAAATCATCAAAAAAGGTTCAATTATTTCATTGTTTTAAGCAAATATACGTACAATCGTGGACACACGGTGTGGCCATAAAACCGGCGTGTGCCGACTGTACAAATATCGTTTGTTTTATTATTTAATATCTACGGATACAATGAGAACGTAATGGTCGCCTTTGAAAAATTTAAACACTGAGGCTACCATTTGTTTCAACTCGATGAGATGTCACCGTGTAATGAAGTTAGCTCTAATAAAAATATAAATTTAAAAAAGTTTTAAATTAAATGTAAATTACGAGTTCAATATAGTAGAAACTTTCAGATGATAAGGTGACAATGTAATTTAATAAGAAAACTGATTAAGAATAATTTTATTATGTCATAATGTTCCTAATGTATTTGCACACCTGACATGGTTATAATACAGTGAGCCTTAAGTATCATTCTGTAACATCCTCTGAACCTGTGTTATGCAAATAAATGATTTGATTTGGTAATATCTAGGCGCTATTTAATGAGATACTGTGATATGTGTCAATTTAAGCTCTTTTTGTTGTATGCGACATGAAACTTTAGAGACTTGAACAAAAAACTTAGATGACAGTAAATATTTGATCATTTTTCTTATAAATATGCAATTATGCGTCTATGCCCTTTTAAGTACTAAAGGCAAATATAGGTAGGTAAACTACCTATAAGTATTTGCGTTCATAGTTTGCACAAAATACGCGATCGAGTTCAATTCGCCTTGTTTTCTAAACCGAAAACAAAAAGTACCCACCTAACTTCAAACAAAACTCCGACCTATCGCGCTTAAACGGCATTTCCTTACAAAGTAAACACATTTAAGTCCGATTTTTTACTGTAAAACGTCACTGGTTACCCCCGCGGCTGTTATTAGGGGCAATATATCAAAATATTGTAAAAATGAGGGTAATTTCACCCTTGTTTGCTGTGTCGCGGATAAATTTTTATTTACCCACCCTTACGTGGAGTTTTTATGGTAATAGTGTCATGCGGTACAAAACTCGCCCATCGAAGCTTTTTGTCAATAATGAAAATTTTAATTGGCAACCCTTTGACTGTGTGGAATTGTGTGAGGTTTGAAGTATGATTCATTCGATTTGTGGTTTACGGACAGTTTTAGTAAGAAATCACAAGTAATTGGGTTTTTTTTTTGTTTTTTTTTGGGATTTAAGAAGGATCAGAACTTGTTCTGTAATCAATGTTTTTTTAGGCATCTCTACAAGTTTAAGTACACACTTTCAATGAGTCATTTAAGAAATAACAAATATAATGCAAATAAAGAAGAACCTTTTAAAAATTTTCGTGATGTTTTCATAGAAACCAGAGTCGCGTCGCGCCTGTCTGCGGGAGTCTTAAGTTAAAAACTTAAGAATGAGAAAAATCTAAACTTCATTTGGGCAATTGATCACCGTTTGAGAGCAATGGCAATGAAATTATTTATACAAAGTAAAGCGTCTGCCTGGGTTCGAACCCTCGACCTCGTACTCTAAGTACTCGTAAGTAAGCAAGTCTAACAGCTCTGGTACCTAGGTAACGCACAAGACTTTGGACTCGCATAACTCCTAGTTAAATAAAACAAGCAAATCATATTCCCCAAATTAATCTAAAGTTATTAACAGATTACAGTCAATCCGTGTTATAACTAAAAACACGCAAAATTGACATCAGGGAGGGCCCATTCCTAATCTATCCTAATGACGAGTGAATTGTCGTGATATTGTGATTACACGGTAATATAACTAAGTAATTAATTTTAGTGGCTGTTAGTAAAACGTCTGGTTTTGTTGTGCATGATAAGAGATTGTGTTGTGGATTGAATGACATTTGTAGGCGGCCATTTTTAATGAGTCTACTTATTTCATGTCATTTTACATCTTTAGACAAGTGGACTCATTAGGAATGGCCGCCATATTGGCCAGCTAAGGCTAAGGAAAGAAGGAGTAAAATATCACAGTTATGTTTTCGATCGTTAAAAAATGTGGTCCGCGGATACGGATACGAATACTGATCATAAGGGTCTAGATCCGCGAATACGGATCCGGATACGGATCTCAACTTTCTGCAGCATCAGCGGGAATTATTTATGATCCTCATCGTAACAGACTTTTGGCGGACACAGCTGTCAAGTTACTCTTTTTAAGTTCTAGAAAATAACTTTGTTTTAGTTGATGTTAACACCGTGATAACTATTTCAATTAGCATAGCACAAAGATTAGAGGTTTGATCTCACTACAAACCACCTTATAATTTACTCAAACTCAAACTCAAAGCATTTATTTCAATTAAACCATTTACAGGCACTTTTGAATTGTCAAAGAATCGGTCAGTTAGTCAGAAAGTTGAAGCTAGTTGCCCATTCCAAAACGTAGATCTCTATGGAGAAGAACGGGCAAGAAACTCCAAGGCCACTCTTTTAAATATAGATATTACAAAATTCTGGGTACATTATTCTTGTTGCTTCTATATGTGAGAACAATGTACAAAAAATAATCAAAGCAGTTGCAAATATATGATTAGATATATGATTACTTTACTAGTACTCTACTTTAATTATAATAAATGTGATAAAAAATTTAAGAAATAAAACTAGTTTGGTTTGAAGTTAACAGTATTTCATTGCTACTTATCTTTAAAATTTAATATACTTACGTAATAAAATGTATTTATATAAAAGATCCGTTCAAGATCCGCCAAAAAGTAATGGATACGGATACAGATCTTTTTTGTCCCTCGGATATCCGCGGATACGGATACAGATCCGGATATCCGGCAAATCACTGGTCATGATACCAATACCTAACCAAAGGAGTAAGATATCACTGTTTCATCGTAAGTTTGTTCATTTTCTGTGACTTACTCTACACTAATATATTTACCTAGAGAAAAGATTTGTATGTATGTTTGTAATTAATAAACTCAAAAACTACTGGACCGATTTTAAAAATCATTTCACCATTAGAATGCTGTATTATCACTAAGTAACAGGTTATAATTTAAAAAGTTATCACGCGGGTGAAGCCGCTAGCGGAAACTAGTTCGATAATAAATAAACCTCTAGCCTAGGTACGTACTATAATATCAATCAAGTCAACAAAATCATCACAATCGCTAAAATTCACACCAAAAGCAAATCTTACACTCTAAAAAAACAAACAACAAAAAAAGCCCACACGAAGATTATTATCACAAATCGCCTAAAAACTGACACAACATAACCCAAAAACGACGATTTTATTCATCAGCCATCGCTGCTTGTCAGTCAACAAAAAAACCATTCATTAGCCCGTTCTAATGGGAATTGAACGCGGCTGAACTAAAAAACAATAGCGTTTTAATACGCTGTATTTCCCGCTTGAGTGATGGCCCCAAGAGCTTAAGCGACATATTAATTTTGCTGTGAAATATTGCCTGTAATGTCGTTTGGGCTAGTTAGCCTTTATAGAGGCTAGAATGTAGGCTTGTGGGGTAAAGTTAGAATGTGGACTAATTTTTGAATTATTGAATGATTACTGTATTTCACCTTGTGTTCGAATGGACTGAGTAAAAGCAAGACTACATGAAATGCATATGCACGTGTGCAATCCTTTTGCATTTACAGATGATGATTTTGTCCCGGTTCCTTTATATGAAGCAATTTGGCGTCTACCCATTCTATCCACTTATGTATCCGATCCTCTTTGTAATAGGGATGGTTGGCTACTATAAGTTGGAGGTAAGGCGCAATTTCGCAATAGTTAAATATGTTTTTATGATTTTTCGTGGTATGCTGAATAATCCTCAAATAGGTACTAGAATCTTTGGGATTGCTCGTTCCAAACAGTAGGCTGCGACAAGGGCCGAGAGAGAGGCTGTTTAAAGTCCCGGTGGCTCGTACGAACCTGTTAAAGTTTGCACCAGTGGGGCGGGCAATAAAGATACTCAACAGCGTCTCTCTGCAAGTGGATTTCTTTACATGCTCATTGGCGGAATTCCAGAGGGTGACACTTAACATATTGTCCTCTGTATGACTTGTGCCGCACAGTGGACATTCTGACTACATTACTCTATTGGGTTAAACCTGTTAAATAAACCAAATGTAAGTCTATCTTTAGTATAGTATATTTTTATTGTTTTTTTTTTATTTTATTAACTTTTTTTGTACTCAACGATAGCTACTTATCCAATGTAGCTCCGTACTAGTTTGTTTAAAATGGAAAAAGAGCTCTGGCACACATAACACAAGTTTTATCTTAGCTTGGGTGCCAGTGGAGATACTCAGTAATTTCTGCAATTTAAAAACAATCATAATTAATATTATATGAAAGTTGGTATGTTTGTGTGATTGGATGTTTGTTACTCAATCACGAAAAAATGGCTGAACAGATTTGGATGAAATTTGGCACACAGATAGTTTATAACCTGGATTAACATATAGGATGCTTTTTAGTCCAGTTGTACGCTCCGACCTCCACGCGGGCGAAGCCTCGGTCGAAAACTAGTATTGTATTATGCAAATTGTAAATTTAAAAATAAAGTTATTATTATTTATTTAACTTCTCAATAAAATTAGCATTAGGTTTTGTATTAATTATAGAGTGACTGGTTAACTTATGTATATGGTATGATGAGACCTATGATAACACAAAAAAGATTCATGTAATTTTAAGTTCCCTTCTATCGCGTTTAAGGTTCATCAAAAGTATGAATGTACCTTTGTGTGTCAGAACTACATTTTAAATTAGTTTTTCCGGACTTATGCCTGCCTTTTTTTTGGGTGGGAAATTATCAAATAACTTCTCCCGCTCTAAGCGGAGCGGGAGGGCGTGTCAGACTCTTACTGACTAAAACCCACCCGTGTTCCTTCAGTTGCCATGTTGCCAGGGGCCACGGTATCCCTTTCGGACTTCCCCGCAACCTCGGCAGTCATCGGCCCTAGCGGACCCCGTCACTTCTGCTGACATCTCTTTGAGGCGCGCGTGGAACACAACGCGCTGTCGACCCGGGTCTGGTCCTTATCGGACGGCGAGCTACTCATTGCTCACCGTCCGCAAGCCCGCGCCTGCGGTGGTCAGGAATCGGCCTGCGATCGGACCGTCCAGCCCAATCCAGCCAGTAATAGGACTCGCCCATTAAGGAGCGCTGTACCAAATTACACGCATTATTAATTTATTGTACATAAATCAAATAGTATTTTAATAAAACACGTGTACTAAAAGATAATTATTTAAATTATCTTTAAAATGGTGAAGGTTTCAGAAAAATACGGTTGATAGTTTTTGCGTGATTCTCAGTTTTTCACAATATTAGACATAACTTTACAAATTAATTACACTATTTAATATAAACATGATCTAAAATATTCACAGATTGAGTTATTAAGAAAATGGTTTAATTTCACATTATTTTTTCTAAATAATTAAATCATTAAAAGTCGGTTATCGTCGCCTTAATATATCTGTGCCTATCCCACATTTGAAGCAGCGTATAAACAAAGCACCAACGAATTGATTGTCTCATCAAGGGTTCTTAATAAGCAATCTGACACGTCACTATAATTAACTCTGTAATCAGTTTTAAGTGATAATACCGACATGCGGGTACTGTTTCATTGTTTGTTTTTTTGTAAACCGTACATTCACCCTTTTGTTTTTGGACTGATGATGATTGGGCAGTGAGTGGAACTCTTCATTATAAAATAAGCTTAAAGGGGTCTGGTAATTATATCAATTGGAGTATGCAAATAGATATCACCCCGGATAGAGACTGACACGTTTGGATACATGGGTGGTGTCAAAAAAGGGAACAATATTCGGCTGAAAAATGTCTGTAAAGATTTCCGCTTTAGTCGTCAATCAAAAACCGGCAAGTTTCTGAACGACAACTAGAGCGAAATTGGTTTTTTTTTGAGTTTAGTAATCAGTCGTTTATCATCCGAAAATTCAAAACCAAAGAACTTCCGAAATTAAAGTTATTTTTGATTTCGTACTGTATTTTTTTTGTAAATTGTTTGTTTTTTTTTTCTTTTCAATTCCCTATTATCTTCACTTCATACATGCTATTCTTCGTTTGATGGAATCAGTGGTACCTACCTAGTAAAAGTATGTTCTGTACGCAAAATACGCGCCTTGAATGTGAAGATGCGGAAACACCGCCCCAAATTTTCAATGATCAAGAATTAATGTACACAGTCTGCATGTGGCCCTATAATCCCCAAAACATGTAACAAATAAATTTAAAGCTAAAACCGCAGATCAAAATAAAAAGTCACCTTTTAACCCTAAAATGATTTACAACCTAGAAAACTAATAATAATTTTCCACAAACCCAACCCTTACATTAATCGAACAATAACACCATTTTACGACACCACTAACAAAATAACAAACATCAATTTATTCGCAATAAAAAAACGACAATAACAAAGAAAATAAAAAGCGAGTTACCAACGATTTTAGTAGATTTTAAGATAGTTAAGCCTAATAAAGGAGTTGTAAAATTAATTATCCAAGTTAAGAAAAAGGGAGAAAAACTCGTCGTGGTCATATGTACCCGTACGATTAGTTTGAAAACAATAAAAATCGTGGACAACCAATGGGTCGTTGATTGAGAAAGATGACTGCTGGCTGTGAGAACGATGTTCGTCAGATTATAAGGGCGTTTTAGAGTTTACGATTGTCATTAAAGTTTTTAATTGGGTTTTTAAGTTTGTAATGGCGTGGTGTTAATGTGGGATTGTACTATGATTTCATTTATTACTGAAACCAACGCAATGGATTCTTTATAGTGACAAAACTAGCAGTTCTATCGCCTGCGTTTGGAAAATCATTTGCCTGGATTTTGAGAGTGACCGCTGCATATTCCATTGCACAAATGTTCTTACAAATCCTTGTGTAACTACACGTGTCTTAAATATAGGTACAGTATGAAAATTAAGATATCTAATTGAGAATCTAAATTCAGGCACCTACTCAATCTGTTCACCTTAAGATGAACTAATAATAAATATATTTCAATTTGACTTTTCTTTTCTGCCTTGAGGCAGCCCACCATTTACCTGTTTCTTAATATCCCTCAAATTTTCTCTTCAAGCTCTTCAACAATCGTATCCGCATCGTCTCTTCTAAAGGTTAGGCTGAACCGATAGTTACATGAGTCACTCATTAGTCGCAAGCTGTGCTTTAATCAGTGAGAATAACGAGTAATTAGTTGATGTGGAACAAGAGAGCGCTCTCACGGCGGCCGGCTTTGACTAGTTGACTTCTTACTCTGTTTGGCACATGCTAATTGTGATATTGGTAGTACATAATGTATGTTATCGTAATTAATCCTACACTATAATGAGCAATATTTGTAATCACGTTCTCGAAAACGGCTCTAACGATTTCGATGAAAGTTGCATTAAAGAGGTTTACGGGGGCGAAAAATCGATCTAGCTAGGTTCTCCTTATATCTGGGAAAATTCGTTTTCTTCGTATTTTCACCCGAGTAAAGCTTGGTCGCCCAAAGTTTAGAACAAGAGGCTACCTTAGAATAATGACATGGCAGCATGGAATTAGTATGTACTATACATGGAATTTGTATGAACTATCCTATACTATTAAACTAACATTCTCTATTTTCACCCGAGCAGGCTCGGTTGACCAGGTACTAAGATTAATCTTGTCAGTATCTGCTACTCTTCATGATCATCAGAATCAGCCTACATCAGTCAGCTACATAAGACGTACACCTCTCCAATTGTACGTCATCTAACTCGGCTATCAGTCACCCTTCACCCACCATCTTGTCACAAGCACAAAAAATATGTCATGCACCGTGTAAGATAACTTAATTATTCTTCGATTATATTTGCGTCTATGCTGCCAACATTGTGGATATAAATGTCAGTTCGAAAAAATTACACCTATTATTTGCCCGATATGTATGAAAGGAATCAGTTTGAAAGTTGCTTAACCTGTTCGTTCTGCAAGCTTGTTTTAGCGAAATGAAAACATCGTTCTTGCTGTAAAGTATGTGGTTGAAGAAGACATCACCAACAAATATCGAAAAGAAGAACAAGGGAGGCTTAAAGAAACTAAGTTCCAGGTACTACAAAGTTAATAAACCATTCCACTCGCATGGTTCCCGTTTACGAATAACATCGCCCTTCCGCGCCCCATGGGGGTCGTAGGTGGCGACTAAGGGATTGTACCGGGGGGACGAGTGGCTGTCAAATAATGTTTGTACCGATCTGAGAAAGAAGGATACCTAAAGGGCTATTTCAAATAGAGCTAAAGGTCATTAGTGAGAGGGAAGGTCATAATGATCAAAAAAATACAATAGACGTGGATATATTTAGTAACTTGTTCCACTTAGCTATTTCTAAAGAGCCATAAAAAACTCCTGAAAGAAATCGACACGTGTTTCACCTCTCAACGAGGCATCCTCAGGATGACGATGGACTTGTTGCGAACTCGAACACGACGTGTTGCCATACCAAGCGCTGAGTGCAGACACGGCGGCTTGGTGTGGTAACACGCCGTGTTCGAATCATGGGTTTTTCTAAATAACTCGTAAAAAGAAGTTAAAATGTTAATTACTTAACTCCATTTAACCCGACTAATGCAAGTGGGCCATACAGAAGTAAAATCATGTACTTACCATTTATTTATCACTAATGCTAATTACATTTTACCTTTAAATTTTCAAGTTTCATTTTAGCCTGGTCAAAAGGTAACTCTCTACCAGTATAACAGTAAACAGCCCTTATCTCTAAAAACCATATTTATCATTGTTATTGACACCAAATAACAATAAATAAATCATAAAGCCACCTTTACCGATACAGTTGCGCTTGCGCCGCCATGAAACAATACACATCAATGTTAACGATTTATTAATTACGATGCGACAGCACAGAGGGCGGAAGTCAAAGATTACTGTACAGATACGACACATCGACGGTGGTCAAATGTCGTAAGGTACAGGGAATACAATGTCCCTTACGAAATTTGAAATTTCTACCGTTGATAAAGTTTCAGCTGTATTGGATGGACTATGGGCAGCAGTAACAAAAATACGTTAACCATCTCTGTGGTCTAGTGGTTAGACCACCTGTTTCAGACCCAGAGGTCCCAGGTTCGATTCCCAGTGAGGGCAAATTTTTCTGCTCGGTTTGGTTGGCTGTACGGCTTGTTTTAAGTCCCCCTGGCTAGCTACCACCATCTTATTTAAGTTAACAGCATATTCGTGTTTCGGCAATAAGAGGTAAGATAGCCAGTTCCTCTGTAGTTGAGGATTCCGGGTGAAGTTCGCTTCCACCTTCGGTCTGATCATCACTTACCATTAGGTGAGATGCAGGCCAAGAGGTACCATGCAGTGGTTAAATAAAAAAACGTAACTAATGTCGCCGATTATATATTGATCCAAATCACGTTGAATTTATTTTAGTCATCAGTCCAACTGGAAATGTAAAAAAATCTATGCTGCATTTTAGAATGCTTTTCTTCTCTTGGTAAAATTTTCAAGTATTAGTTATATATTCACCTTTGGTAGGTTATTCTCTGCGTATCTTTAAGAAAGTAAGGTAAAAAAAAAGTTAAAAACCCACAAGTTTTCACTTCTATATGTATGTGCAGTCAAGGACTTAATCTAAATCAGCATCATCAGATGCCTAGTCTTTTCCCAACTATGTTAGGGTTTGGATGCAGCTGAATACCAGTATTTTACATGGAGCGACTGCCTCTCTAACTTCCACAACAAGTTACTGGGTAATACGATACCCCTTGGTAAGACTGGTCGTCAGACTTTCGGGCTTCTGACGACCCGTAACGATTGTCAAAGATCCACGAATGATAGCCAGGACCAACGGCTTAACGTGCTTTCCGAGGCACGGAGGGGTCTCAGTATGCAATCGGTATTCACGGACCAACCGTGACAAGCGAGCTAACCCTGGACGGGACGATTGACCCGTGCGGCTGTTATACCAACCAGTAATGTGTGTGCATTCCACATTCCCATACACAGCCCTTTAAAAACCCACAGGCAGCATGCAACGCGTTAACCCATCTCTTTCCTCACCTGATCTATGTCAGCATTGCGTGTGCGCACATGCGGGCCCCAGCAGTTATCAGTCCATCTCTGCTACGGACAATTGGTAAAAAAGGCCCCCGACACTAAATTCACAGTAAATTGCTAAAACAGTTGAGTCTGATTCGTCCGATGCGTTTACGATTCCGTACGAAGATTAAAAAAGATTGCTCTTTTTAGTAAATGCGGGTTATTGGATTTTTTGTGTTGTTTAACGTATTTTTGATTAAGTTTATAGGTATGATGGTAATGTTTAAACAATGGTTTTCTATCGGTTTCTCAGTGGGCTAGTGTTAGGATTTATCACCAGATATATCAATAACGTACAAAGTAACACAAATGTATACGCATTGAATTTTAACTGTGTTTAAAGGCTCGTGCAGACTTGTGCGACTTGTCACGCGACACGACGCCGGTAATTGTTCTACCTAACATGAAGTTTTATTAGAGTCGCGTCGCGCCATTTTGCGGGAGGCATAAAGATTGGAATTGTAATTATTTGTAGTGTAGTATCCAGTACCTTCAAGTCTACTTTTCTCATAAATTTGGACTGACGCCAGATGGATCCAGAAAATCTTGATGCCCGCCCAATCCATACAACTCCTTAATCGACCTATAATGTTCCCACTGCTGGGACACAGGCCACAGGCCTCCTCTCGGTGATAGGGAGTGGGCCGTAATCCGGGCCCAGTGCGGGTTGGTAAATGTCACATTGCTTCGAAGTTTTGGTTCTAGGACATGCCGGTTTCCTCACGATGTTTTCCTTCACCGTTTTGAGAGCAGTGGTGATGAAATTATTTACACAAAGTAAGTTAAGCGCCTGTCTTGGTTCGATTCTACGACTTACAATTCATAAGTCGCGGCCGTTACCACTGGGGCACCACTGCTCTATAACTGAAGTAATAACTATATTGATAGAGGTAGTAGACTAAAAATAACTCTAGATAAATGATAACTCTAAGGCCGTATTCTCGGCGGCAGGGGCAGTGGGGCGGGTGGCGGCTACAGCGATGTGAGAGCGGCGCGTTTTTTTTTTTTTTGTATTGCATCTCGCGTTTATTGACCACTAAGGTAATGGCTGCTTAACCGGATTTTCCTGTGGGTGCCATAAGCTTCTACACTTAGAGCCTCCAGCCAGGAGCTATATAAAACTATTTTAAATTGAATCGCTAAGGGCACCCCCTGTGGGGTACGAACCTCGGCTTAGAGCATCGAGAGCGGCGCGTTCAAAAGCATTGTTTTATATGGAATTGCTCTCGCTCCCCGTGCCGCTGCCATCGAGAACAGTTGTATATAAAACCATGCATTTGATCGTGCTGCTCTTACGCCGTTGTCGCTGCCGCCCCGCTGCCCGCTGCCGCCGAGAATACGGCGGTCTGAGGTGCGTGAGTCACCAACGGAACGTACTGTTGCCATTTTAAATATTATATTTGTTATACTTGCTAGAAGAGGATCTAGCACGGCAGTCTGTGGACCCGAGCCTATCGTGCCAATCCCCTTCAACCAAATACGCAGGTGGCTACAGGAATTCACCCACACACAAGCAGAGAACTGGTGGACCTCGACACCGGGTTGCAGGCAGTCCAAGGAAGCTATGCCATCCTTGGATGGCAGGCTAACCAGGCGTTTATTACGCCTGGACAGGAATGGCCTGCGCATGGTGACGGGGACCATCACGGGGCACTGCTCGCTAAACAAACACTTCCACACAATAGGCATAACGGACAGTCCTCTGTGCAGGGCGTGCATGGAGGCTGAGGAAACAGTAGCGCACGTGCTCTTTGAATGCACAGGCGTCACCCAGATTAGAACAGAAACCCTCGGGTCACCCAGATCCTACACAGATGTTCTGAACAGACCAGGAGACTTAATTAGCTTCTGGAGGGAGGTGGGCTGGTTGGAATAACCACCAAACGGCCGCCATGGCCCACGCACAATGGTCCACCTTACGGACTAAGTGCGGAAACCAAACCCTATAACATAGAACATAGGGCTAAGTATTGTATTTATTTTATTTTTGATTTGTTATGTCACTATATGCTGCACCAGTTGACGTCATCACGTCAGCGCCGGCTATTGCTGAAAACCAGCGCTGGGGCTGTCTCGCATAGGGTCGCAGGATTATGATGAGCGATGGCCGTTTTGCTTGGATATGATGCATACTCGTATTTTAACCCAATTTGTTATTAATGTGTTTTTTTATCTTTCTTTGCGTCATGTTTACCGCAAATAAACGTATTTTCTGTCTTTCTTTTTTCTTTTACGGCCTTAGACTTTTAAAATCATTTATTTTTTCTGATATAATCGCCATGTGCGCAAATCGATCACAGACAGACAGGCCTTACATTATTTATTTATAAGCCCAATAAAAAAACAAAATTTAATTAAAATATCATCAATATACAATATCATTTCAATCTAACCCTTCGAATGCGGCCGTACAAATTAGAGGCCCCGAAAAAAAATTCAATAACCCTCCAGTGGGCACCGATCGGCAATATCAATGACGTTTAACCCTAAACATAATCGAGTCTGAATCGAAACTACCTCAGGGACATCGGGTCTGTTGTGCCCGTAAAATTGCCGAGTATTTTTTGCAATAAAATTGCTCCCTAGCTTTAAAGGGGGTCGTTCACGCCCCGGGCGGTTAAGGGTTACAGAGCTGTGTTGACGTATTCCGAATGATTTCGTGTAAGTAGGGATAATACAGTTGGTAACAGGTAAACTATGTAAATGCGAAGCTTTGGTACGTTATCGATATTTTCTTAGGTGAAGTTTTCTTTAGATTTTTGTATGTTAATACAGAACGAATATCAGGAACTCGCTGTAGCTGAAAGGTAGAAAAACAGATCAATCATAAGATAACTTACCAGAGAAAATGTAAGATTAGAAATAATTCTTATTTTCCGCTTTTATGCTTACATTACTTACTTATTTGCTTTTATTTACATAAAAACGTTCAACACTAAATAAACACAACCGTACAAAATATATTCAAAACTAACAAAATCTTCAAAGCACAATACCACATCAAAACGGTTAACCCTTACAATACGAGAGCATATTTTCCGCGGGGCGATCCCGCGTGTCGCCTAAACGACCCCATAATTGATAAGTAAAGGAAAAGAAGAGTACCGCCTTATACATATTTATGAGATCCTAAAATTGCTACGGGACCATGCGAACGGGAGCACTTGCGCCCATCGCCGTCTCATTATGTTTTTAGGGTTCCTTTGTTATCGCCACTTTGATGTCTGTTACAGAAATCGGCAGAAGGATTTCCTTTAGTTTGCATGATTTCGAAGTTTGGGGGTTAAATTGTGAGTGAAAAATTGCGTGTACGAGTTCTGCTTTTCCGAGAAATTTGTTTTGCAAGTTTGGATCTACGTGATCTATTTATCTATCTTCATTATTTTGTATTTTTTTATGAACAAAATATCATAAATAATCTAAACATTGTTTTACTATCTATACCTATATTTTATTTAAGTAAGTAGAGAGTATGATAGTATGAGTATTTAATGTTGAATAACTACAGTTTTCGTCAAATTTCAATGGAACATTGAACACTAATCCAAGCACCAACGGATTTTATTTTTCACTTTTTAGTGTTGTGGTACCTACCCCACACAAATTCGAATACCACTACCTGCTATTTAAATAACAGTGACAGGAAGTTATCATATCATCCACATACTAAGTAGGAAAAAATACGTATTATTGAAGCTAACTCAAAAACTACCCAAGCAAATTAAATAAAATTTATATGGGACCATTTCTGAAGTATGATCTACCAAACAAAAAAAGAATCATCAAAATCAATTCATAATTGGCGGAGTAATCGTGTAACAAACATACAAAAAAAAAAAACATACCTAGTCGAATTGAGAACCTCCTCCTTTTGGAAGTCGGTTAAAAACAACGCAGCATCTTAACACAGTCCCTACACCCACCATACTCCAACATAAAGTGAGTTTATAAACGCTGAGCCCGACGATGCGTTCAAAAACCACAATAAACGGTAACTTTATAGGTAAAACAAGAACGCGACACTCACCTTGCCTCTCTTTACGACAATAATCCATTGTTGAACGTTTTCTTTGCTCTTTTTATAATCCACGCTCGTTTTTGAACGTGCTAAATGAAACGTTTAGCGACGTTCTTATTTTGAATTGTTGGGGAGTACAAAGGACGATATACGGTAATGTGGTTTAGAGTTTTTGCTTGTCGCAGTGGAGGGTTATTTTATTTATTTTTAATGTTGATATAATAGTTGATGAAACTTTTTTCGTGACTTGGTGAAATCACCATCTGGGCTGGGAGGTATCAAACTAAAGAGCGTTTATTCTGAAAGTTGGCAATGTCGCAAATAGATGTCAAATATTTCGCTGTTTTGATTAATTTGGCAATATTACTGTATGGAAATATGAAATGTGTCTAACTAGCGAACTAGAATATTAATAATTAATTGCAATTATAACACTGAATTTAATGTTGTAACCGTTTTAGGTGTAAAAAAGTCATTTGGAAAGTTTCCAAGTGCTTTTTTTACATCTAAAACGAAATATTCGGCGTTACGATATTAATTAAGTACTTATTACATTTCATAATGAATATTCTAGTTCGCTAGTTAGCCACATTTCTTATTTCCATACAGTAATATTGCCAAATTAGTCAAAACAGGTAAATATTATTTTTGACAGCTATTTGCGATGTATTGCAAACTTTTAGGATAAACGCTTTTAAAAAATGGTTGTTGGGCCGGATAATATGAGGAAACAGAAAGTTTACTTTGTTGCTTCAGAATACCAACCAATCTCTGATAAAATACATGACTACACTCACATATACCTACTCACTGCAACTGTTTTTGTATGTTTATTCTATGTAATTAGCTTCTTTTAACTCACATATTTGTAAATTTCATTTTCATGAATTTATCTCAGACCAAATAAAAAACCAAGACATAGCGCTGTCAACAGTGACGTGAGGCCGGTTTCGTAAACATGTGTGCACTTAGTGATGTGTAGTTTGATTGTAAATGTGTGCGTGAGAGCGTGTATGCACAGAGCGAAGGTGTAGTTTTGGCATGCTTCACTTTATTGTTCGCAGCGCTATGTCTTGGTTATTTATTTGGTCTGAGGAATTTATTTTGAAATTATTGATAATAATCTTGTTAACTTTGTGTAGTGTTTGGGTCATCAAGATACAGCTGTGTCTAGTTTGTGACCCGCTGTTAAATCTGTCTAAGTTATCTGTTAGTTAGAATTTCATGCCATTTTACTTGTATGTTTGTGAACTATGTGTAAGTTTAATAAATGAATGAATTTGAATGACTTTTTGTAAAAAAGATAGTAATAACAGGAATAATGCCAGAGTAAAAAAAAAAAACTATTTAGTAGTAGACACGTGTTTTTTGCTTTATCATATTAATAAAAAATGACTTAGATAAAACACATTAAAGTTGGGGAGTAGGAGTCGCTACGTCACAAGTAAGTATTAAATGTACATTCTCGTGACGTCATGGCACATTTCAACTCAATGTATCGCCGTAATCTTGTGACTACAAGAGAAATGAAAATACGTGTCCAATATTTTTTAGGGACTGTCATACGCGTTGCGATTATAAAAGTCCCAAATTAAAATAGAATAAAAAAAAAAAAAAAAAAAAATTATTAATCTAATTAACGGACAAAACAAATATTTTTATCATCATCCCTATTGAGAGGATACCTATACATGATTCTGAACATTTCCTAAAATAGCCAGAAAAAGAACTGGTTATTTAAGTATAGAGAAAGATGACATATATGAATGTAATGAAACCCAGTAAAGACCAAACTAAGACAGAAACAATGTTCAAAACGTTTCATTCAAGCTTTTAATTCGCTGTACTATAAATACCCAACGCCATCGCAAACGTGACCAACTCACTGAACAAACTGAAACGTTAATAATAACAGCGTAGTTATAAGTAGTAGGTATGTACTTAATGAATGAACTCATATCAATTCGTATGAGACGACTTGGCACCACATGTCAATGATTCGCTTCCGTTGACTTGTTTTGCTTTTGTTACGTCATATCCTATTAAAGATGATTTGTTGGTTTGGTTGATAAATAAATTGAAAGTCATTCTTCTAAAACTTTTTACAAAAAAAAACCGACTTCCCAAAAAAACACTACAAAGTGAAAAATAACTTCGGTAGTCGGTGTCTTTGGTTTTGAATTTTCGTTTTTTGCCACTGAAGCTATCCAAGCAAAGTTAAAAAATAATTATACGGGACCACCTCAAGAGCATACCCTTTCAAGCAAAAAAAAGAATTTTCAGAATCGGTCCACAATTGACGGAAAAATCGGTAGACATACATAAAAAAAAAGTGGTGACACTCCGGTAGTGCTGACAGAAGTGAAAACTTGAAGAAGATCGCCTTGGTGGAAGAAAAATACTTGTATAGAACATTGATCCGTAACGTAATATAAATAAAGAGCACAATCGCGTTTACAAAAATGAGGTGTCGTCATGGTGTCGCGAACTCAATGGTTTAGTCCCATCTCAAAAATGAATTAGAACTAAGTCCATAAGAAATTAAGAATAGTCTTAGCAGGGCTGTCAGCCCAGCGTGTAGCAGACGTGCATTTCAGATTCACAACTCGAGGAGTCCTATGTGATTTGGTGTTGGAGAGTTCTACCAAAAACAAAAGGCCGATCAAATGAAAGGTTGCACTAAAAATATTTTGAGATCTGCACCCCAATTACGTAACATAGTTCACAATCCTATGAATTTTTAAAGTAATTTCCTAATCCATAGCTTCACATGTCCGAAATAAACGTCTGCTCGACAACGTAAATAACGCAATGAATGTTGTTAAATTATGAAAATTAAATATGGGAATTGGCTTGAAAAATGGGCAGTATTTTCAATTCTATGCTAGAGTTACAATAGTAGATGATTTAATCAATGCTATCGCAAAAAGTTTTCTAGTAACATTAACAAGTCAAGAATCCAAACACGATTGTGCTATCTTGTTTTGTTGAGGAATTCCTATAGCCACCTTTAGGCTCAATCATCAGACCCTGGACACCATCTTGGGCTATATATAGTTCTTGTCAAGACAAAACCAACGAGTTCAAACTCAACGACGCTATATTATTTAGCTGAGGAGTTTCTATAGCCATCTTCGGGCTCCATCATCAGACCAGCTATATGATATCATATTTTTAAAACGTCTCCATAGTTGTATAATTATGCCAAGTTTCAGCTCAATTGGATGCTAGGAAGTGCTTCAAAAATGGATGACAATTCGTCGCCAACACTGCAAAGAGGCGAACCTCATACAAACGGTCAAAAATTAGTTTAGTATACAAAAATGCTCCATTTGTCGAGCTCTATGTCGTCACAAAAGGGCGAAGCTCTAAGACTAATAGAAACGAAAAAAGATTGACGGCGTATCTTAAAATCAGTTGCAGGGATTTTTTTTTTTGTTCTAAGTTATACCTATATATTTTCTTAAATATCATCAAAAAGTGCGTCATCGGGAGCAAAAAAACGTTTTTCGGCTCTCCTGTAAAATTTTCTTATTTGAGGTTCGCCCCTTTGCGGTGGGTGACGAATTGAAGTAACTGGAAACATACGAACGAAGCAAGCTAATGTAAAGTTTGTAATAAAAAGAATCGATAAAGAGGAGGTAAGCAAAAGAAAAACACTGAAGAATAAAATATTACATTACAAGCCATTCCAAGACTAATTCCACTGTAAAACAACTAACAATAAGCAGTTACTGAGTAATTCATATAAATGGTCTATAGCGTGCACATATTCCAAGGAATATGTTTTATATCTATTGAGCCGTCCATTCATGAGCATCTTTTTAATGACACAAGTGTGAAGAGTTATGCATGAATAGAATAGGCATTATATAGTTATATCAGGGAATTTCCGGCAACCTGAAAATCACGATATAAATTATTCAGTGGCTATTTTATCAAGCGACCACTTCAATAGATAATAACTTGTATAATAGAATTGTGTACAATACGAGCCACGAATGATGAGACTTGACCGCACCTCCTGCGCTCTTTCCGCTGCGCCGCCGGTGACGTCCCGACGAAGACCTCATACCACTAAAAAGATAAACAGAAAAAGAAAAAGTATTTATTGAGACTCGAACAAGAAATCACAAATTAAACTAAAACACAGTCATTAAAACATTAATAAAAATAAAAAAAACAAACTAAAATTTAAACAATAGCAGAAAGTCCTGTACGAGGCCAAAAGGCTCCTATCTCAGCATATGCTCCTATCTCAGCATAATGCGATATTAAAAAAAAATGATGAGATCTATAAATCGTCTACTGCACAAGTCAAACCACGTGGTATGTCAAGTCTCATCTTTAGTGACACGTATTATACAGACGATCTACTATTAATTACGATAGTCATAGCTAGATGGTTCAGAAGCCGTATGGTGTAGTGACAGAACAAATTCGAAGCAAAAAGAAAAAGCACAAAGAAGATTAGAATTCAGACAGTTTAGACGCCTTTTTAACCGACTTCCAAAAAGGAGGAGGTTATAATGTTCGTCGCGTATGTCTGTTTTTTTTTTTTTCTTTTATGTATGTCCACCGCTTTCTCCGTCAATTGTGGACCGATTTTGATTTTTTTTTTTTGTTTGAAAGGGTATGCTCTCGAAATGGTCCCATATAAATTTTATTAACTTTGCTTTGATAGTTTTTGAGTTAGCTTCAATAATACGTACTTTTTCCCACTTAGTATGTGGATGATATGATAAGTTCCTGTCACTATTATTTACATAGCAGGTAGTGGTTTTTGAATTTGTGTGGGGTAGGTACCACAACTAAAAAGTGAAAAATAAAAACTTTTTACAAAAAAAAAAAAACATCCGACTTCCAAAAAACACTACAAAGTGAAAAATAACTTTAATTTCGGAAGTCGGTGTCTTTCTTTGGTTTTGAATTTTCGTTTTTTGTCACCGACTTCCGAAATTTTATTACATACTGACAGGAGATAATTCTATATCAAATAATAGATTTTTTCAGACCACTGCTTTTTCTATGCGCTATTAAGTCTACGCTAAATAGTGTGAAACACTTGTAGCAGTTCCAGATCATTAACGTCGCGAACATGTGTCGACTTATCGGGACAGACAGACAGACGGCGCGAATCACTCGTTATGTAACTGTGGAATACTTTGTTTGTTACATTTATTATTTTATTTAAAACAAGACACCCAGGAAATTGAGGAGACATCTGATAAAACTCTTTGAAGTGAAAAATTATTTAAGCGCGTTGGACATTTTTGAGATGGCACTTTAACCATTGATTTCGCGACACTGTGCCAACACCAGCTTTTGACCATTAAAAAGACATCAACGCGTTGATTACCGCGATGCCGATTTTTTTTCAAGTTTTCACTTCTGTCGGCTCTCCCGGAGTGCCAGTTTTTTTCAAGTTTTCATTTGCGTCGGCTCTACCGGAGTGCCACTGTTTTTTTCAAGTTTTCACTTCTGTCGGCACTCCCGGAGTTCCACTGTTTTTTTTTTATTGCGAAAGTCCATGTTGATCTTCAGCCTTTTTTTACTCCAGGCTCTGAGATATCTGAACTTCACCTGGACTAAACTTTGATCCATCTTTTGAAGAAGTCTTCTTAGAATATGAATGCTAGTCTCTTGTATCCGTAGTCGACACCCTCAGGATTTTTTTTATTTCCACAATAACAGTGGGCACTATTGTTTATTTATCACTAAACAGTAAACAATTTCCCTTCGTCTTTCTTTCTAGTTTTACCATCTGGGGATAAAAAATAGCACTCTGGGAGTGCCGACAGAAGTGAAAACTTGAAAAAAAAACGACACCGCGGTAATCAACGCGTTGATGTCTTTTTAATGGTCAAAAGCTGGTGTCGTTACAGTGTCGCGAAATCAATGGTTTAGTCCCATCTCAAAAATGATCAACGCGCCAAAAGAAGGTTTCACTTCAAAAATTTATAAGGACCACTTTGAAACTATATTTAGATTTAAAAGAGTGTCTTTGGAGTTTCTTGCCCGTTCTTCTCCATAGGTTCTCCTACTGCGCTTTGGAATGGGCAACTAGCTTCATCTTTCTGAATAACCGATCCCTTGACAATTTAAAAGTGCATGAACCTAATTGGTTTATTTGAAATAAAAGCTTTGAGTTTGAGTTTAAAAAATATGGACACAAAAATCTAACATTAATCAAACCATATCATCACTCTATATCCCCCACTATGCACATCTAATTAACTAAAATTAATCTATCAAAATTTATAAATATTTACCACAACGCACAGAAAAAAAAACATAATAAAAATTTAGAAAAAAAAAAACCACTTGCAAGATACACATGTTCTTAAAACTTAACCCTGCAAACGCAACATGTCTCGGTACAGAGATTAATTCCATTAAAAGCAATAGAATTATTCGCACATGTAAATAATAAAGCACAGGAAGTCTGTGTGACATGTGGTGGGGTGTCGATGACCCCCGCTAGAACATCTAGACTTAAATTACAATTGCTTTTAAGATTATGCTTTAAGTTAAGCCAGCTTAGAGGTTGGAATTATATATGTGTGTAACGGAATTAGTTATGATTTTTTTTTGGAATTTAGAATGTCTTTTATCTGTTAATTCTTGTTTTCGGAATCAGAATATGAATGGAACGATGATAATATTATGCAATGAAATAATCCGATTTATTGCTGCTTATTCGCTAAAAGATACATTTTAGCATACATAGTCATTATTTTTTATGGCACCTAGGTACACTACATAGCGTAATTGTTTATTAGACAGGTCACTTTTTGAAAAGTTTTAAGTGTGTTTTTATGAAGGGAATAAAGTTTTATATCGAGAATTATAAAAGCTACAAAAGATTTTACTATTAAATAAATTATAAATTATTTAATAATAAACATCATAAAATGTTTTATTATAAATGAATATAGTAAGTTGGGACTTGTTTAAAACTATTTACCTAAGCAAAGTTTTGATTGAGCATACACTTCCAAATTCCTAAATGACACACATTCAGCACATAAGAAATTAATCTACACACAAAGCCAATAACCCTAAAACAGCCGCCCAAAAATAACCCTACAAATTCTAACGGACAAATTCGTCTCTAATTTGTTCACCTACCCGCTGCAAAAAGATAAAATTGTTCCTACTAATGTCACATCTAGATGCAAATTGTTTCGGCCCGGGGGTATTTATTTTAATTCTAATTTCCCGCGGTAAATACCGCAAGGGCGGTCGCTCAGCCGCTTCTCCGCTTGAACGTTGAAACTTTTCCTTTTTACACTTTTATTAAAGTCCTGTTAAAGTGACGTTCGGAGTACGCTTTTTAGTTAAATTGGTTGTAAATGTCGTTGGAAAAGGATATTGACAGCGTTACAGGATTATATTACTTTCAAAATTTCTAAAAATGTTTTTTTATCAAAGTTATGAGACTGACTTCTTACTCATTTGGACAAAAAAAGCTTACCTACCAGTGTTCTACCGTTTCAGTTTCCAGATCAGTTTAGTACTTACCTGTCATGTCTAAATGTCACTATTCTACAGCTTCGCAACATGTCTTAGGATATCCTTGTCGAAAAAAACGTATTATGGTAGCAACTATAGTCTATGTAATTTTTTTCGACAAAGATGTACTATAGGACAGACTAAAAGATCTAGCAGTACATAAATATTGTTAAATACAGTAAAGAACAGCAAAGTTACTGCATTGCACTAATTTCAAGTAGTTAATGTCTTAGAAACAAGTTAGTTGCGACAATTCTTCCTCCTTTACTTTGCACACTGCTGTTGGAAAAACTATAGTTTTGAAAACAGTTTATTGTTGAGTTAAGAGGAAATTAATAGGTATTTTCCCAGTAATTTTTAAATAATTATAGAATATGCTTACTGTCATTTATTCAAAAATAACTTCGGTACAATTAGATCTAAATTTAAATTAACCACTGCAAAGTCTTGCAAAGAAAATATTGCAAAAATAAAACTATTATTCGTATCGAAGATGTGACAAAATAAAATTTTAAAAATGATATATGTAACAATATTTTCCTCTTAAAGATTTTCTTCTACTTTATCACCAAAAAGCGCTCTAATTTACTGAAAGCGCTTCAAGAACAGAAGCCAGTTGAAATAAAATTTTGACTGTGAATTAAAAGTAAACATTAGAACCGGGTTATTCTGTAAAACGCCTCTCGTAGGCGAAGACCAAATGATTTTTGAGAGAACTACCTGCTTGTAGTTAAGCTTTTGGGGTAATTGTGGGGCCAGAGTAAACGCGATTCAGGTGGAATTAGTAGAATGTGGAAAAAACATAAATGTGGAAAGTGCAATGTTAGAAATCAATAATGTTACAAAAGGTTTCATCATTTTAATCAAAATAATGTCAATGAACACTACAAGATTCGTCACTTTGCTGGGTCAGTTCATAAACAGAGAAACAGAATAGAACAGAATATTCTTTATTATGTACACCATACGGATTACAGATCAAAATGTAGAAATTTAAAAAAAAAAATATCTTACAGTCAATCGTCTATGGCGAGTTATTGAAATTAGCAGTCTATCAAAAGACCATTGACTTTTCTTTTAGTCGCGATAGTTAACAATCTGCTTAAATCACAATGTTTGATAATATAATTATGTTGAATACTCTGCTTAGTGCGAATTCTACCAATGAAACTGAATGCACATTCAGCACAGATCAGCACATCTAAGCTATGTTCAAGAACTGTCAGTGCCAGTATTCTACAACAATGATGACACTGACAGCTTTTAAACGCAGTTTAGATATGCTGATCGCGTCCAGTTACATATACGGGACATAGCCTCTTTAGCTCTCGCTGCTTCTAAAGCCCCAGTCGTAATGTTTCGTATTAATTAACTCAGTATAATTAAAGTGGTATGCGCAACACTGGCCCGGTCGCTACTCCAACGTTTTTTGATCCGGACACCGTGCACGGTCCGCACACGGTTTTACATAGGTAAGGCAGGTAAGTTCGCGAAGTTCTGCCGTAATTAGGTTGAAGTAAGAAAGTTAGTGTTTAGTTTAATGCGATTAGTAATTTTAGTGTGGGTGGGCGTTTGTAGGGTTAAGTTGCATTCGGACGCAAGGTGGACTTAATTATTTAAGTAACAACTGCTAATTAGCTACTTAACTACCTAGGTAGGTACATGTTCAGAGCCGTAATAGCTTACTGTCAAGATTTTATTTTTATTTAAAGATTCTAAGAATGAGTTACTTATTATTTATCTTTATCTATCAGTAGGTACTAAAAATATTTGTATAGTACATTCAAATATTTTTGGTACCTACTTTTCCAGATAAGTTTTCAACCAGCATCTAATTATTTCAATCAGCAAAATAAAATTACAGTTACATTTTTTTTTTGTGCTGCACAAGAAACTAATATTCAAAAGAAAACACAGCGCAAACACACAGTGTCCAGTTGGAAAACGTACCGAGTACCCTTCAAAACTGTAGGGTTAATAAGCTTTTCGTCTTTATAGCCCCGTACAAAATTGCTCAGAGTTTCTGACACTCGCTTTTGAGTGGCTATTTGGGTAAATGACCCTCAGATATTTTGAATTTTAAACTGTATTAAAATGAGCAAAGGATTGGGAGCCCAGGTTGATGGTTTGCGCTAAATTTTATTAGCAAAACTGCGGTTGTAAAGGGTTGGTCGTTAAAATCTTATGTTGGTAATTAAAAACAAATGAAAATTATTCGTATGTATTTTTTCTCAAATGTTTTTTTATCATTTGTTTATTAAATGAAATTTAACATTAAAATGATGTTATTGCACAGCATTTTAAATCAGATAAAATATTTTGTGGTCTTAGATACCTTAAAAAAAAAACTTCAGTTGAAACGAAATCACAAGAAAACAAAGATCTAAAAAGAAATCATAGAACCTTCCGTCCTAATAAATTCTGATTTCTGACCGCGCCAACTTTTACGACTAAATCCCGAAAATCAAACGTCCGAAGACCGAATTACTATTACGATTTTCATATTCCACGTTTTTTCCGAGCTCCTCGACTACAATCGTGGGGATGATCAGAATAATGGGATTTAGCTGCGAGATTATGCCAGGATTATTTTGCACTGAGTACGTAGTAAAAATTTTTCCGTAGCTCACTTGAAATAAGGAACGTCGCCAATTCAAAAGTAACCCTACAACTGCTGACGTAAGGTTGGAATTGGAATTGGGCAGAATGGTAGGGAATTTCATTTTGTCCCGAATAAAAATATCCTATACGACGGCTTTGCTTTATCATTGCGAAGTGGAGGTGTAATTAGTTTTCGCAAAGCAAGCTCTGCTTCCTTATTCTGGGATTTACGGTGCCCTTTGTCCGACGATTGTTATATTTTTTCAAGAAAATATTTTATTTATAAAGTATTTTGGGGAGAGATTTAACGGTGGGGTTTATCACACCTGATTCTAAATATTTTAATCGTAATTATGGGGTACTTATATAGCAGGTAGTATTTCATGTAAAGGCTACACATTCCCCAAAAAATCATTATAATATTGTTGCACGACAAAAATCTTGATAGCAATGAGAATTTAGGTACATGCACAAAGTACGGCACGTCTTACTAATATTAAAAAATAAGTTTTAAAGTTTTAAAAAATGTGCATTGTGTGTTTTTAATTTGTTTATATGGTCTCTAAATCTCAATCTAAACTAAAATTAACCATTCATGCGACAGCACTATTTTATCACATTTTTATCTACAAAAAAATAATCGCACCCAATCAGAATACGCGTGCGTAGGCGCGTCAGGATTAGCGTCCCGTATTCGGGGCCATCCGCTGTGAAAAATTTAAGCTTTCATTGTTTTAAATGTCGGATCGTGACGGCGAGCTTACTGCGTCTGTCCACGGATAATTGTATCATCTTTTGACGAATTCGCGAATTCGCTACGTTATTAAAACAGATACGATTCGTGTTTGTTTTCGGAGTTGGCGATTTTTGGAACCGGCATTATAGGGTTAGGTGGTACAGCTTCGATGGAAAGGTGATTGAATGGTATATAATTTGTTTTTTTTTTTTTTTTTGATAAGCCAGCATAAATAAATTATTTTGTTAAAATCAGGACGCACACGAACTACAAAAATAACAAAACATAAATTCAAATTCAAATTCATTTATTAATTTTGTGAACATGGGGTAAAAGATTATACAGCTGTTACAAATAAATATCGGTCCATACTACGTCCCGCCAGAAGGCATACAAAATTGTTTAGGTAAATAGATAGGTAATCAAATGTAATATTAACAAAACAGTAGTAGTAGTGTAGTGTAGTTGTAGTTTTATTTGGGACTAGCACAACGGTGTTTCAATTATTTTACAACGCCTGTCTAGTAGGTATTTAGTGGCTGTTCAAAAACATGTTAAACTACAAAATATTAACCGCTCAAAGTCAACCTATTAGCAATTCTAGTATACCTACCTAGGTAAACCAACTGGGAGGGCGGAGGCCAGCTTGAAAAAAAAATTGTTTTTGAAAAGTCATCTTCAAACTTCAACTTTTTATTACAATGACAGCACTGAAGAAAAAAACAATATCTACTGTTGTTAAGTTAATGTCAACCGCCCATTAATAATTAACAAGAGAACAAAACATCGATTTAAAACGACTCTTATACCTACTGAGTAAGAGTGATAAACAGCAAAATATAAATAACAGGTCTTCCATAACGTACCTATGTAGGTATTAGGTATCTTCAATAATTGAAATGCAATATTTGTAGATATATTCAGTTTACTGCAGTTTTTTTATTTAAAAAAAAAAAAAAAAACATAAATACGTAGTGAATGATTTCTTTATTTTTCTTTTTATTGAAAAATTACGTAGGTTTCCGAAAAAAAATTACCTTCCTAGCCACTTAACCTGTTTGGTCAGAAATTAAAAATAGAAACTTGACAGAATTAATTCATACTTATAGTATCAATAACAAAACAATAAAACTAACAAATATGTCACACCTTTCCATTCACAATATCAATATCTACATACGCGCGAACGCGAATTTTTTTTCCAGCGAAAAATTTCTCGCGTATAAATGCATCGGTAGCACAATAAAATCCATCACGAATCATATTATTGTGTTACCTATACAAAGTGATTGTCACTCGGGGCACATGGCGGCTTGCGACGCCCGAGGCGGGGCTTATCACACCACGCCCACAGAAAAACGGCTCAAGCGATAAGGTCGAAATCACTATGGAGATTCTAGAGATTTTCGGCTTTACAGAACAGAAAGCCGCGAGAGCGCGCCGCGAGTGTGTGTCTGCCTTAAAACATAGTCGCCACCCGCGCCGGGCGCACGCTCGCCATTCCAAATTCGAACTCGAATTTTTAAATTCGGTATTCCAAATTTTGCCCGTTCGATTCAAAGTCGGTTATTAGAAATTAAAGTCGGTTTATAGGTTTTTAGTGTTATGCGTCGGAGGCCGTAATTTTTTTGACAATGGAAGTAAGTGCGATGCCTCCGATGCCCCTGGACTTCTCTATGGTGAGGAATGGAAGTGGTTCACCTGGTTCGCTGCGGGAGGGATCCCCGAGGCCTGTCTCCAACAGCGCGTTCAGAGTTGTCACCCCGAAAGGTAGGAAAAATCACTTTAGTAGCTACTTGAAAAATGTTTTGTTTTTGTTTTGATTTTTTTGATAAAGACTATATGTCATTACTACTGAAAATTAATTGAAACCTTTAGGTAGTTTCCATAAAAACCTCAGGATCTACAAAATAAATGCCGTTGAATATTGCACGGCTATTAAGAAATTGTTAAAAAAAATTGTTTACTCTGTGCCGTTTTCTTTTTCTACTGCATGTTTTTGTTAGTAAACTATCAAAATGTTTGTTAAACAGACAAACAATTAGAATAAGTTCCATTTATTGTTTGCTTTCTTAATTTCTGTTATAATAAATCAGTTGCAACATAATAACTCCAATTTTTTTAAACAAATGTTTAGTGTTTTTAAAACTTGATGACATGATCTAAGTTATTTAATCCAAAACTTAAATTGTAATTGCCCTTGCCTGAATAATGGAAAGTAATGAGTTTTTCTCGGAAAATGGAAACATGAAAGCTTTATTAGCCTTATTAAGCTTTGAAGAAAAGTGAGTCCATTCTGATTAGATTCTAATCGGCTTTTCTATGAATACAATATTGAAAAACTTTATAGGACTACCTACTGAATAATCCTGTGATTATTTTGTTAAGTTTTCAACTTGTTTATTGTAGGTCTTATAATGATCTGCTTCAAAACTGTTCAAATTTGATATTTGGTTTTTGTGATTTCAGAAGTTATCTTTTTAAATATTTTCATTGATATTGTGTTTCAATGGAGAAATGTAAAAATTACTCACTAAATGATTTATAAAAGCTGTAATAAAAACATAATTTACCATGAATTTCACTTCCGAAATAAGTTTTTTGCACCAAATTCCAGTAAGTACTTGAAAACAAATTAAAAGGATGCATATAATCATTTCAAAATTTTAATATAATTTCAAATATATTTTATAGAATATTATAACTATCCGCTTAGTCTAGATTATCTGAACGGCCAGAAAAAAATTACAAATTTACTTTTCTGCAAACAATTGCCAAAAATGGGCAAGAGGGCCAATTTTAAATTGATATTACATTCAAAATGATCCAATTTCTCTATGAGCTAACTGATCACATAATCAATACAACTGTCAAAGGAAACTTAATTGTCACCCCTCGACCCTTGACAAATGACACCCGACCATTATTATGAGGTTATTGGGTGCAGCTCTATACTTTTAATTAAGTTATAACGTGATCTATTGGGAATTCAAACCTATAACTTAGTATTAGCACTGAGATAATACAAAGAGAAGTTTCTATTCTTGTATTTGTAGCATGCATATAAAAAATAAGGATTTTTCTTAGTAAATAAAAAAAAAATATTATTATTCTCTGTTATTGCTGTATCTATGTTGCTAATTGAAACGGTTTATTTGTATATTATATGAAAAAAAATATATATAAGAGTAACAGAAATGCCAATTAGATTTTTTTTAAATCTCAAAGGTTCAAAGCCTGAATCTCTTTACGGCATGAAAATTTAATAAATAGTTTTAAGAAGTAGGTAGGTACCTGTTCAGTCCTTTGTTACAGCTTTGCCTCAAAAGATGAGGTACCTATGTTATTTTTAATGTTTTATTTAAAAAAAAAGTTACAGTGTCTTCTGGTTTTCGTTCAACATTTTTAGCAACATTAAAAGTTTCATATGACCAATGCTTGAAATCTTTTTTTTTTTCATCGTCCCTATTTTCTATTTATAAGTTTAGAAAAACCGTTTAATTGGCACATTCCAAACGCAACTGCACTATGAACATCTTATAGCATAACAAAATGTAGCCATATTTCCCTTCACGAGCTCCATACGTTCACAGACGGACCCTCTAATTCTGATTGGTCAAAGGAAATTAAAGTTCTCACACGATACCTGGATACCAGCACACAAAGGAAACGATACCGGATACCGATACTCTATGCAATCCAAATATTAATTCCGAATTTCCATTCTCCGTTTATGGAAGATGCGAAATTTTTATTCTACAATTCCATTATTTAAAATTGCTGGAATTTGAATTAGAATTGGAACTAGTATTAAAAAAAGCGACTTTAATTTCTAATATGACTATGTTTTTCTTTAATTTCTAATATGTTGCATGTGTTTCTTTCCAATACAATTTTATGGTTTGGTTATTGGTAGCAATTACAATAATAAAACACGTTTTTGAAAAATATAGGTACCTACTAACACCTGAAACTGAAACGTTCTTTTGACAGTTTTTTTTTAAATTTATTTAAAAACACACAACTATCATCACAGACTTACCTTAAAAAAAATTAAATAATAAATAAAGAAACAACAGAACCGATTAAAGTATTTCAAGTATTTTTCCTAGAGTCTTAAAATGTCTAAAGCGGATATCATGTAAGTAGGTACAATTTTTTTATCTAAGAACTCTACTTAGATTTCATAGCTTCATGTTGTGTTCATTTCATACTTAGTTTGATGTTCATATGAATTAAATATTATTTATTTTAACTGATACTAAAAGAGAGAATACTTTTTAAGCTTTAATTAGCGTTTTATTAGGTTGACTAACTTAACCATGCAAAAATAATAGTTTGTTACATTTTATTTTCCACCGTTCCATGCAAAAAATATAACCCTTTAAAAGATAAGCCTTACTATTATATTATTAATAGGTACTAGATAATCCTAGGCGTATTATAATTTTAATAGGCATGTATAAGGAAAATAACAATATTATCCGATTAATTAACAAATCTCAATCATAACGTGTGCCGTATAAGTCGTCATAGTTTGATATTGTGAATAATTCAGTAGTGGTTTAGTGGTAAATCAAACATTTTAACTAAATATCTATTCATTGTTTTAATAAATAATTACAACATTAAATTAAACAGGAATGATAGAAGGGATAATTATTAACGCATTGTTTATAATTTAAATAATTACATTATATTAAAAATAACATTAAAGTTTACTATAGGCCATATCGGAAATAAATAAGCAATATACGTAGATACGTCCCAAAATCAATGACACTTAAAAATACCAAAAAATTAAGGATTCAGAAGAAAAAAAACACAAATGACATTACAACCCTTCTTTGTTCGCTCTGACACAAAAATAATGCAAAATTTAAAAAAAGAAGATCCCTCAAATAGCACTCCAATCAACCCTGCACCGGCCACGAAAGGGCAAAAAGTACCCAAAGTACAATAGCACCGTTACAGTAATCCGGCGGGTCCCTTAGATCCGGCACGCGCCTAACCCTCCGCATTCTAAGTGTTAGCTCGATTGTTAAATTACGAACATTTTTAACGGATTACAAAATTGTAATTGTTTTACGCGTATTTAAACTTTTTATAAGGGAGAAATTAACATACGTTTTGGTATTTTAAAAAGGATTTATGAAAGGAAGTTAAATATGATTAAATTATAATTTTGAAACGTAAAACTGAACTATCTCAAACAGCTTTTAAATAGGTGCAGCCGTTTTAAGACTTGACTTTAATACGGGCAGGATATTTTTGCCTCCTTAGCGTTGCAAACTTTTTATAAATATGCAAAAAAAACTCTAAAAATATGGAACAAAGGTTTGGGCTTTTGATACGCACTTCATAATTAAATTATCACAAAGAAACTGGCTTTAAAAAAAAAACTTAGAAAGTAAGTAGTTACTCATGTAGGTATTAGTAGAAACTAGATTCTAGTTACTATAATTATTGTACATTTATTTTATTTTAAATGCAATGGTTTTAATGTGTAATGTTTTAATGTATAATTTCTATGTAATTTGTAGTGCTTAATATAGGAATAATTTCCTGAAATAAATTATTAATAATAATAAGTAAACAGAAAAAACCACGCAATCTCATTAAAATCAATGTCTAGTTGCGTGTCGTACAGAAATAATGGCAAACCCAATAACGGCCGGTGTTCGATCAGCCAAATCCGATTATGTCTGGGATCAGATGTCTCGACAACCAACGTGGATATTAGACACAATCCGGATAATATCTTCTTAGATATTAATTGTTTTCTGTAATCTGTTTGCTAGATTTCGTTGATTATTTTTCGTAGAGATGTTGTTAATGTTATACTTAATATGTAATGGTTAAAACAGGATATCTTATTTATTCTGGGTTTGGTCATAAGGCGGAATAGGGAAAAAATAAGACTTCTCGAACTTTAATATAAATTGCTACATTTGGTTGTCAAGGAAATTGTTGTGTGCTCACTTTTTGCTCAGGCTATCGCAGTCCACAGCTGGACATAGGCATTTCCCGGACTTTGCCACAACACACTGTGTACCGCCTTCCACCTCCAGTCTGTCCCAACTACCTTTTTAAGGTCGTTGGTCCATCTGGGTGGCGTCCCACACTACGCTTTCCGATACATACGCGGCCTCCACTCCAGGACTCGTCTGCTCCACCGGCCATCGGTCCTTCGACAAACATGGCCAGGCCATGACCCGCTTCAGTTTGCTCACTCTGAAACCTATGTCGGTACACACATGAGTGTCAATTAACAAACTATTTCGGCACCATGCAGTACCTAAGAACAATTATTTTATTTCAGTTATTTTTATTAAATGATCATGCAACTCTAAAATAGTTATTTTTCATAGATGTGAAGACATTTTTTTCGTAAATCCAAACAGATTTTTCATCACAACACAGCTACTGAAACCTACATACAGATAGTATGGAGACCTGATTTCTGTGCGCGGAAGTGCACACCGCACAGCCGATCCATCATTTTGGATGGAAATCTAATTTGTTACATTCGGCACTACTAGCAGCCCCCTAAATGAATTACCGTCGACACGAAACGCTACTGAGCTATGCGATTTATTTTTACCAATGTCATATGTGATGTTACGCATCTGTGCGGAAAAGAAATGTGTGTATCTTGTGTATAGGTAGGGTTTAGTAAGGTTTTTGAAGATAAAAATGAGATACAATCAGAAATTGAGATAGTTAGTCAAAATGATACCTACATTTTAGAGCTGTTTGGGAAAGGAAGCAGTAACAAAGCTTTCAGTAGGAGGAAAATAAGTTAATGGGTGTTTTTTTTAAACAATTCGGTTCTTATTTTAATAAATAAAATACCTTCAAGCTTTCCAGGAAAGTGGATAGATTTCATTGACTAAACCATTATTTAGAAATCCAAAAACAGTTTCTAAAAATATGTAATCCGTTTTCCTCTTCCTCATTGCATCCGGGGACGAACTGTAGTAAGTAGGCACACAAAAATAGCCATTAATACATTGTGGAAATGAACTATTTCATTCACAACATTTTAATTATAAAGCTTCCCATCTAAAATAAACAGAGAATCATCCGGGCGTCTATTACACCATTGACAAACGACAAAAAAAAACATGCGAGCATCAATTGCGAAGCAGACGAACATGTGTTACCCGCGACAAAACGACGACATTAAAATCGCACGTCCTTGGCAACATCCTACATCCGCTTCTCACAGTTAATGTTGCACGCATTAAATCATTGCGTTACGGTCATAAAAATTATAATTCGTGTGCGGTGTGACAAAGAAGATGAAATTCTAAAGGGTTTGGGAGACGTAATGCTAATCGAACTTATATCAAAGATAGACAAAATCAGGTTTATGAAAGATACAGAAAAAATATATTAAGTATTTTGGATAAAAGCAATATCACATATATATCCTACACTTCGATATTTCTTGTTTATAATAGCGTCAACAATGCATATAGTTTTCGCGACGATTCCAAAATTATTAAGCATAGCATACTTTTTTTCGCCTTTATTGAATTTATGACCTTTAACAATGTAATTTCTCGAAAACAGGAATGAAAGCACAGATTATGAAACCTCAAATTCAAAATTTCGTCCCATATTTCAACGGGACTTCATCTCAGGATTAGATAAACGATAAAGATTCCAGGGTCGCCATTACGCTAATGGGGCACACGTGGCCGGATCGGCAAATCCCTTCGTCGTGTGAAGGCGATTTAGTGCCCAAATTAATTATTAATGGACCCTTTGATGCGGTTGGCCCAACAAGCAGATGATTAGTTGATTGCGAGAGATTTTAAGATGCTTAAGATTTCACACATATATTCGCTGAAGTTGTCTTAATTTTTTATAACAATTTCAAGTAGTAGTAGCAAAGGTCGTTTTAGGACCGTCAGGACGAACCCGTGTACTATATACACAACATTTTCATATCGTAATTTTCCTAAAATAGGAAAATGACGAAACAATATTAAATTCAGTAAATTGTTTCGCATCCCATTTTTTAAATCTGAACAGCACTACCTTCCTTGTTTCTGTTTTGATCACAACATGCTAAATGTTGAGTGTTCATTCAAAATTTACCGTTAAAACGAGAATAACATCATCCTGAATTAAACATATTTCATTTTTATGATCTGAAATAATGTTAATTTATCAAACAATCATTTCAAGTGCGAAATATTCGAGCAAATCTCTATCTCGAATTCCATCAAATTCAAAAACAAATTCTTTTACTCCATAATTACCATCAATCATTCGATTCCATACATCCATCTAGTCCAAACTCCACTCCTCATTGACCCTAAAGCTTTAAATCTTAACCTTATTAGAATCTTCCTGTGTCCAATTGTTGCGAAACGGGCGGCTGACATCAAAGCGCAACTGACCAATGAGCGCAATGAATCATAGGCAATGGAATTGATTGAAACTGTTTTTATTATGCCGACTACTGGCGGTTTAGTCAAATTGGTCGACTTTGTAGATAGGGTTAGATTGGATGAAACATTTTTAGTGTGTGGCCGGTTAGTTAGAAAATTTTGATTAATAAAAATTTTTGGTTGGAATATTTTGTTTTCGTCGTATTGAATTCTGATTGGAACTTTTTATTTGCTAGAATAATCAATTAATGTTTTTGGCTACTATACTAACAAAACTCATTCGTTTGGATATCAAATAAGAACTAATCACCAAAATAATGTTACAACCATAAATAAAATTGACAGTTCTAAATTCTAAGATGTTATTTTGAGTAAGATAGTCATAATATTGTAAGTTGATAATACTATGTATTTTTTAAAATTTTCATAAACTGTTAACGTGGTCTTTAGTTCCAAAGGTCTAAAGCACAAGAATTGCGAAGTGTAACACTATCCGAACGGCGACTTTGACCCCAATTTAGTTGGGACTAGTCTCACGAGTATGTGTTTCAGGCGGGATTTAAGTTCATTTATTTTTATAAAAGAATAAACTAAATAACTAATAAAAGTGTTAAAATTCTTACCAATAAGCATTTGGTTTTAATAGATTTTTATTTATTTAAGTTTTTCTATTGATTTAATTACAAGTTGATTCAACACCGTACCGCAACAGAATTCAAAAATTGTAGCTCGGATTGAAATAACAAAATTTTAAATGAAAACAAAAACTTTCCGATCCAAATTTCTAATTCCCCGCATACAAATATTAATAAAAAATAGATGGGAAACCTTTTCTTCTAAAAAAGCAGCATCAGACGAAGTAACAATTGCGTCCAATTGAAATTCTGCCCTGAGAAAACATTCAATCTCGCACAATTAACACCTCTTAACCCATTCCGGCGTTCGCACGCCAATCACGAGCCAGAAGATTGTACAATTTAATCGCTGCCACACTGTTCTTGTGCCAGATACAAACATCGATGGGTTGGGAAATTAAAAATGGAAGTGTGCTTGAAGATTTAGAAACGGAGGGACTTTTGGGGCTAAATTGGACGTTAAATGCTGTGATGGAAGAGAAAAATACTGCAATCTTATTAATGTAAAAGTAGTCGTACTTATAAAAGGAGGTCTTGTATAGTTTACAAATGCGCCTGAACCTGGAGGTCTAATGAATTATCTGTTTGAACTGGGATATTTGTGTGATTCATACACCCAAACAATCAACGCCATGAACATGAACCATTAATCAAAATCTCAAGTGACAAATCATCACCAATCACATTAACCTACTTCTCAATATCCCATAAACGCAACTGCATCCATTCATAGTCAGGCCAAGGCAAGCCAAGGCCATTTATATCGCGAATACTTAACAAAAAAAAATATTCACACACTCGACCATTACGAGCCACGATTTAATTTACGACTAGATCTCTTTGGATCAATTAAAGTGGCAGATGACAAACAGTGGACATGACTATGACTAAGAACACGCGTAGGTGGCGTGGTTCCATGGGAAACGACCAATGACTTGATTTTGACAGACGTGTGCATGGAAATTTGTGCTAAAAAGATGAATTTAATTAGTTAAAGCAGTTACTTATACTGCGGGAAGATATCAGTTTTTAAGGGTAAGAATATTTATATTATTAGGTAATTGGTCTTTTTGTCTAAAGCCTCAAAGGTATGAATGAAACGGGAGCTTAAACCAAGCTGTTTTTGATGACATCGACTGATGATGATGAGAGTTTTCAAGCATACTATGTTTATTTAGCTTTAAAAGTGTTTCAAGGATGTGATATTACTAAGAGCACATGATTGAAATGATTCAAAACTACAATGAACCTGTAATTTCATACAATCTCGAAGAAATTTACTTCGATGCCAATCTTGACCTTCCTAAAGTAAAGAAACCCGTTGATTGTATATCACGGACGTTGCATCTGAAAACGGAGGCTGTGGGCGGAGTGAACGTGGGAACTCTTAGTGGACTAGTCAACAATGAGTCAGGAGTGAGTGACTAATGTAGGACAGGCGCCATGCCTGTGCGGTAAGACGTAAGATGTGATGAACAGGAAGAATTGTTAGACAAAAGTTGGATTTTGTGGGGTGCGAATATTGAAGAAAACTCTAATAACTGTAGGAAGCTACCTACTAAACTAAGAAGTAACTAAGTTTTATTACCAAAAGAAGAAGCAAAATATCATAACCTATGCATAAAGCAAAAAAAACTACCTTGGCACAAATTGGGGCTACATCAACTATTATTTTGTGTGATATCTGATCCGTCCTGTTCTCTTCTCAATAATGGCTACATCCCATATATTTTATAAAAACGGGTTACCTTTCCTCTACAAATCATTGTTCGCTACTAATACGTCCTTTGTTATTCCCATCTGACCCATTTAGAATTTAGCAAGCAACAATCTGAATAAAAATAATTGGGTACAACGTTCCTAATCAACGACTTCCTCCGTTAGTTTCCAAGCTTTATTTTAATTAGCAACTTTGTTATCGCTAACAAAAAATATTTTTCTGTTGCTAATCACTGAGGAAGCTGAGACCCCGTTGACCCAAGGACCAGCGTGTTTTGCAGTTAAAAATGAAAGATTCTTTATACCGTACAAAAGCTTAGTGTTACTGATATCTGGGTCTTGTAGACCGCTTGTCTCCAGATAAGAATGTCATGCGTTTCTGTTTATCTTGTTTTTTATGGTATTCGTTATAATGAACTGTGTATTCTGATGAATTTCTTTGTATTTAGTAATTGGTCGGTTGCTAGAATTTTTTGTTTCATCTGGATTTTTTATCAAAGTTATGAAGTTGCATTTCTCTTGGAATTAATTTTAAAATGTAAATTCAACTTAACTAGCTCCTACGTTTGTTTTTTTTTTTTTGTTACATCAGCCTGTTATTTGTTGTGCAAATGATAAGACCAAGTTGCCTTATCTGTCTTATTCTAGTCAAGTACTTATACATACACCTTTACCTACCCAGTCTTATCTTAACTTCGATTTTACCACATTTTTCTGCAAAAGATGATTATCCGTAATATTGGCTACTTATAAGCTTCCTTTGTTATCCTTTTGACATTGTAAAGAATGTAAGTCTATATTAGAAGAAAGGGTGATATTCTTTGCCAATAAAACTGCAGCACCACCATACCGCATGATCGAGATTTACAAAGATTATATAGCAGTCGCACATGAAGGGCTATCAGCAGTAAACGGCCAACAAACAAGTGTTATTAATATAATATTAATATAATCATGACATAACATCGATCAGTTTCCGTTGAGAATTCTCTAGATTGTAGATAGTCGAGCGTTGTTCTTGGCCAATTATAATAATGTACTGTATGCGGCCACCCAGGACGGTAACGCGACACCCGGATTAGAACTCGGTGGCTTTGGAGTTACTGCACTTGGTTTTGTTGCAGTTTTAGGGGACTTTTTGGTTAACAACTAAAAATGGAACCAAAAGCGTAAGGAGTTCAGATTTAACGATTAGCAATGCGACATGGTAGATCATACTAAACTTGAGACATGGTGACTTGGTGATAAAGAATTCCAAATAGTCCTATGTACTCAATATTTTTATGAGATTGAAATGCGCTAACATACATATAAAACATAACAAACATTTACATTTATTAAAAAAAAAAAACAACTTTCTGGTCCACAGTAGGTGTTAGTTGTACTTAATACTATGTTAGTCTTAAAGTAAATATATGTTTGAAATATAAATAACAATGACAATAGCCATGGTAATGAAATTGGATAAAGCATGATTATCACAAAGATGAACTTATTGTACTGTTCAAAATAATGAATGAAATTTTGAATGGCAAAGAAATCAAACTTCACAAGGCTAAAAAATATTGGTAAAATGCCTGATAAAAACCGTATCAAAAACTTTCAAAACTCATCAACCGACTCTATTCATCTCTCTAACCTATCGAACGATTGGACCACATTACTATCTAATAATACGCGAATGAATGGCCGCCGTCCATTGAGTGAAGTATTGTTCGACGGACACTAATTGATGCTGAGCGGCTGCCTTTTGTGATAACACGAGTATCTACGAGTAGTGATGCAGCTGGTTTTAATATATATTTTGATGCTATGGTGATTTTCTTTCACTTTTATGATGAAGGAGTAAAAGAAAATCATTCTGATGATAATTACTTAGTAAATGATTTGGGATTAAGAAGCATTGATTTGAACTAAGATAATAATGTTGATGGTGTTCAGTTTGAAGATGTAGTCACAAATGTGTTCGATGAACAATGATTACTTTATCGTTAATGCCAGCAATATTCAAAAAATTTAAGCAGTTAAATATTGACTCGAAATCTACAAATGAATCCATGATACTGAAAAAAAAACGAAACGATGATAGATCATCATTTTGATGAAATTACTGCTCTGCTACATTAGTATTTCTGCCCGCAAAAGCTTTTTATTCCGAAATTCATATACGAATTCAAAGGAGACACAACACGAAAAATTATTCAATAAGGCACAATCTGACACTCGATCCGCAGTAGCCGGACGCGTGTCATTTGAGGCGCCGAACCCCAGGCGCCTAGCCGCCGACATGATTTGATGCGATATTATATCTAGCTTTCTTATTTTAGGTGCTAATGTGTGGTCTGGATAACTGATATGATTGATACATTAATTAGTGTTTGTAATTGTTTTAATAGAAGCTGATATTGGGGCGGCGTTGCTTTTAGTTTGTTTAGAAGATGAATTACGAGGTATATATTATATACTTTTGGACCCTCCCAAATAATTTTATTATGTAAAAAGGATGGCCAATAACTTTATTTCACTTGAAATAGTTTTTAATAAGTTTAAGTCATTTCAGTAGTTTAATATCAGATACCTACCCAAATCCTAACAAATCATTTTGTAAATGAGCTAAACTTGTTACTAAAACAAGGATTTACAACCTTGTAGAAACCATGAATGAACGATGTGACGAAGTTTTTTCATGATTAAAAAACCATTATCTTAACACAGACTGGAAACCTTGCAATGACGCAGAATCTGTTACATAAAACAATAAATAAAAAGAATAAACACCACTTAGAATTGCAGCTAAAGAAACATTGGGACATTGCAGACAGTATCAATTGCAAATTGCAACAGCATAAGTGATATAAAGCTAACAAACACTTAATGTATGATCCGAGCCGTATTAAAGTAATGTCTGAGATAAATCCCTGTTATATTTCGACATGGAAGAATCAGCACGCGACACTTTAAAGGCTTATGTTGGAGGCGACAGCGGGTGCTTCAACTGCCTAACGTTATACAGCATTATTAATAGGATCTACTATTAATTTTCTACTGCTGTCAATATATTCAAAGCCTCAGCCATACCAGAATCTTTTAAATCCAGATATTTTTCAATTTTGCTTATCTTTAAAGCAAAGTGGAATTTTCTCTAATCCTCTCAAGAGTTATTTCTTCTGTATTCGACCACCCTCAGTATCGAAGTTTTATTAACTCTTTTTACGTCGTCTTTTGTTTTACCAAGCACGTTGTATCTCACATCCGTCTTCAAAATAATAAGCAGATCTTTTTGAAAGACAATCAAATCTTGGTTAGGATACTGCATTCCAAATATCTTATGAAACTTTGCTCCTAAGGTCCCGCTGTCATCCCATAACTTGTCCAACCTCTCATCACAGGAAGCGATGTCACAATTGGCGTGGCGAGCGTCAATTTAATGATCTGCTTCGCCCGGACGACGGTCATTGATTCTCGTAACATTGGCGCCGTTCGGCGACTCTTTTGTTTCAACTTTGTGCTCAAGTATGTGGACTTTTAAGTCTTGTTGTATGATTTTGATTGGACCTTAGAATGGGCTATGCTTTTCTTGGAATGTTTGTGAAAAAGGTTTTGGAGTAGTCAATGGTGTTAGGAGTTGAAATGCATTAGCAATGACATTTTTGGACTGAATTTAATAAACAGGTAGCATTCCAATTAAGGGCATTAATGATTTATCTATAATATTGTGTAATATTAAGGTTCCTTTCCTTGCTGAGTAAGCGGTTGAAATGTCTTAAATTTTTCTACGGTAGCTATGCTTATTTTAATGCAAAATAAGTTGCATCACTCTTTCTCTGAGGGTTTTGTCGTTCCTTACTTGTATGATAGCAAAGTTTTTCCGATTTACAAGTTAAGGTTTCTGATCATAGTTGAATAATTGGTAAACACTAGTTTTATGTCCAAACATACACCAGTATTTCCTAGTTTCTCATCATGATTCATTGCTGCAATGACAGGCGTGGCCATTTAAAAATAGATATCCCTGTTCACACAGTGACGATCTATTTCTATTTATAGTAATTGATGTACTCCAAATTTTACCAATTTCGTTGGTCAGTCGGCGGCATTGAGTTCATTTAATGGTCTTAATTTTTTTTATTGTTTTATATGTTGCAAGAACGAGAAAAGAACTAAAGTGAAGTGAATTAAAATCGTGCTTTAGGCTTATCTTTATCGGTAGATTTTTTTTCAATGAATGTTATCCAACATGACGTAATGCAAAGAATTAATGAAATTATAAATCTTGACTGATGGTTTGTTAATATTTATTAGATTCGCAGTCCATCTTACTTCGTAATCATATTAATATTGTTGCCAAGTGATTTTCAATTAATCCAACTTTATTCATCTCCTAATTATTTTTGAAAACAATTTAACTTTGATAGACTTCCAATATCCAAGGTTAGATATCAATTTGAATTAAAAAGTGAACCATAAGACCAATTTTCAAAATGTTCGCACTAAAATCAACTGGGTCAACTCTTCGAAAAGGTCGCTGGATATAATACGCGTCCAATTTAATATAATTATAATGTTTTTAGGATGCTGTTGCGACTGCCTCGTTTTTGCAGTGCATCAGAAATGTCCGCAGTAAGCCATACCGATGGATTTCATGTTGATGACATGCAAAAAAACGGCCTCACTCCTAAGCAGAATAAGAAGCAGTTACAATAGTATTCTGAAGGCTATGGCGGCAGATACTTCCTCCGCCATAATAAGGCAATTTGTGCGAAGACTTAAATACCATAGTTAGACCATTACCATTTCTTGTTGTGTCTAGATGTTAGGTGGTCTTCTCACAAATTCGTCTACTAACTGGTTTACGTGCAAACATGTTACTAACAATTTATGGATTTTTTAGTTATCTAACATAAAATTATTTTATTTTATTTATTAAAAACATAATTCTGCAGATGAATGTTAGCATAGCAGCAGCTATATACTGTACAACCGGTACTGGTGGCATGTGATTTACCCGACAGTCGACCTTAACATTAGCTGGCGCCACCGAATCGCCCTCTTCCTTTGCACTGATTGTCCTTGCCGGTTTCGTTTCTATCCTGTTTTACACTCGTCTACATGGGATGGGCAAACGGGCACTGTGTTTAAGACATGTTGTCTCATAAATCAACTTTTAGATCGAAGATAACACAATATTAATTTATTTTCACTTTAAGCCTTAAAGGCACTAGAATCAAATATATATTAAACAACTTCTTACTAATAAGTTAAGGTTCAATTGACATTGCCGCGGCGTTCCGCGTTCATTCCGTTGAATGGTTTTTACAAAGCATAAATCTGCCTAACCTTTTCCCAACTATATTGGGATCATCTTCCCGTCTAACCGGATGCAGCTGAATACCAGTATTTTACCAGACGCGACTGCCTATCTGAACTACACAACCCAGTAACTGGATAACAGGATACCCCTTGGTAACACTGGTTGTCAGGCTTTTGGGCTTCTGACTACCCATAATGACTATCAAAGATCTACAAATGCTTTCCGAGACACAGAGGGGTCTAGATATATTATGGATGGTCAGCCATATATGAACCGACCGCGGCAAGAGTAGGATTTTCGATCAACCCGTGTGGCTGTTATCGTTAAGCCATGAGCTCCTTCTGTTTTGTACAAAGCGCAGGACTTTATGTCAGTAGTCTAAGGCACAAACTAGATCGAGTCAAATAACAGGTCACGCGTCTTCAGGAGAATTCTCGCGCATTCTCGAGTAGTTCTGTCCCGCAGTAACAAGCTCGTATCTAGTTTGCATGTTAGACAATTGATATAAAATTCATTTTGCTATGTACAACATATTTCGAAAAACTCACTTCCAATTCGTTCCGCGGCAATGTAAATTGAACCTAACGGTTTTACTGTAAAACTGTGTTTATTATCTCTCCGAAAGACACGAACCCGTGGTCCTTATGTCCGCGTTCCTCATTCATGTGCTTTTACAAGACTTTTCACTTTTCCATGTAGTTGTTAGAGAGTCCTCTACCTATCCTACCATCCCATAAGAAAAATTCAATGATATTCTCGACCTTAAAAACCGTTGGCGCCACCGAATCGGTCTCTTCCTCTGCACTGATTGTCCTTGCCACTTACTCTGTGACTGTTCTTATCCTGCTTTGTCGGTCCTAATTAATTTGGAAGGGCTTTTGGTTTTACGTTTCTAATGACGTGTGGCCCGTTATGTGTGGAGAAAACTTTTAAATATTTTGAAGCTTGCTAGCAATTATCATTTGAATCTTTTTAGGTTTATATTCAATTCACAATGATCCAAGCCATCTACATCGGTATTCAAAATATTTGGTATTACAAGCCTTTTCCCTGTTGTTTTTATATAGACTAGCTAATTCCCGATGCGTTGTAATGCCTTTTCCATATTTTTTTGTTGAGAACCTTTTCCGGCGCATACACAACAACTTACAAAAGATTCATCACAATCGGTCGGGCCATTTTCGAGTTTTTGCGATACTATCACACGGGGCAATTGAATTTTATGTACAGAATGGCTAGGACATCGACGCGCAACCTGTTACCATGGATTCAGAACATGATTCTGGACCCCCTGTGTTGAAATTTTTCGTCGGTTATATGATATAGTTTTGTTGTTGACTTCTAAATGTCTACCACTGATATCTTCATACCACTTACGATATCAATGAAACCAATTAGCGGAATTTATTCGTGTCTAAACCCTTATCGTCCAAAACTACAAAATCAATCATCAACAATTCAATACTCTAAAAGATATATACTCTAAGCATAACACACTCGCAATTTTAACTAGGGTCGGCTGGCGCCAGTGAATCGTTCTCTTCCTTTCGAGCACTGATTGTCTCACTTACAGCCATCCGTATGTAATCATCACGTGGTCGGCCATCCATCTGCATTAACGGACAAACAAACTGACGGGAAGATAGAACAATAGATCTTATTAGATAGTACTGATATGTTGAGAAAATCACGCTTGGGACAGCTGATGGGTTAAGTGAAGTTAGAGAAGTATTTGTTGTAACATTATTGAAATCGTACACTGAAAGTAAGTAATATTCGTCAATAAGCATTTCTCCTGTTCTGAAGAAGTCAACTTTACTACCACCCCTATCTAGCTACAGTAACTATAAAAACTTTTTCTTTAAGTTGACTATTTTGAATGATATTATAGGTGCACATATCAAGCTATAAATTTCCAGTTTAAGCTGATCTTGCATTGTATAGGATTTCTGTACACTGAGAGGTCAGCTTATACTGGAAATATATAGCTTGTTGTGTAGCCGTGTTTACCTCTGATCACTGCAACTTCTTCGTTAATTAAGTTATTTTCAAAATAATTATTATCACCTTATGCTTTGTTTATTGTACCTGTAGTTGTAATTTAATTGAACCAGATATTGAATTTTGGAAAGTTTTCCATGACTGTAAGAATATTGGCCAAATTTTGTCGTTTTCTTCCCTTTGCTTAACAAACTGTAACGCAGTACTGATATAAATGATTTTTATAACCTCAATCACCATGATAAATGGCCGTCTACGCACATAAATAAAAATGTCCTTAGTCCATATTTACAATAACAATAAAAGTTTTATTTGTTTATTACTAACCGATAATTGGTTACGTAAAATATCAGAGCTATGAATATTTGACGAAGGTCATACTTGATATCAGGAAATTCGTCGAAACTTAAAATGGGGTCGCATCAAGTCACTTGATTTCTGGTAACTAGTGACTTAATATTTACTTCGATTTGCAGTAGATTACCTAGCAGTGGTTTTGTTACCAAAATAATGTTAATGCAGATTAAAGCTGCCTGGTTATAATAAAATGGACACACATCCAAGTGTATATCGCCAAAATAAACGGATATTTTGTGCATAGGGTAGTGAAGTAAATGAACGGATATTGGGATATCCGATCATTTATGATCCTACGGGTATGTGGATCTATAGTTATTTTTTTTCATATTACTAACCTGATTTTGATAACAAAATAAAGCAGAAATAATTTAAACTCTAAAACAAGTAAGTAGCGACACATCAAACAATAATGAAATCGTAAAACATACAGAAAAACGACTATTTACTTAATCAGGCTTCCTATCAGAATTACATGGAATAAATGTAATCGATAATTTTAATATCTTGTAACAACGGCAGTGATTACCTAAATACATGTACAGATAATTGTTATCGATAATCCCTTCGGAATTGTTCACGATATAATCGATGTAAAATCATCAATTTTAACTTGTTATATTTTTTTTATTGAAAATTGTCATGTAAGAAACTTTATATTTGTTTAAAAATCTACATCTATGACTACAATAGAATAGTTACGTTTTATTTCTTGGTCCTTACAGTACCTAGGTATGAAAAAAACACTTGTTTTAGATATAAAGTTTTAGCTGAGAAAATAAGATCATAATTATGCAGACACATCCAAAAGCCAGTCTGACAACCAGTCTTATCACGGGGCATCGTGTTACTCAGGAACTGGGTTGTGGAATGTGGAGGTCAGATAGACAGTCGCTCCATGTAAATTGCTGGTATTCAGCTGCATCTGGTTAGACTGGAAGCCGACCCCAACATAGTTGGGAAAACGCTAGGCAAATTATGCAGACACATTTACACATTTTCACAAAATTTAGGATCAAAAATCACCAAAATAATCTACTTTATTCCATTCAGAACCATCACCAAAAGAGTTTACAGTTTATTTTGGGTCTTCGAATAGTCAATTGTTTTTTCCAACTCTAGTCTCTGTTGAAACATTCAAGTAGTCTGCAGATAAACCCAACTAAAACCTTATTACTGTTCATTCTCCTTCCAAGAAATTAATGACGAAGAGATTCCAAGAATTAATATCACGACTGAAGAAAGTGTACGGATGCAATAGAGTCGTTAAGCTAAATGTCTTGTGACTTGCAACCAACGTGGTACTGAGGGCATGAGCCAAATCATAACTGACCATTTCATTGATAAGGCAAACATTCAATTGTTTGATGTTAAGTGGGCGGCTAACATGTTGCTGGGGTTTGGAGAAAGGGCCGATATTTTTAGCACATCATAAGGAAAAGCAAAATAAAATAAAAGATGCTACGGTAACATTTAATACAAGCACATGAGCTAGGGAATTCTTTATTATTATACATGTACATAGCTTGTGTCAATAAATAAATATTCTATTAAATACTAAGAGAATTTGAATGAGAGAAATAACTCTCAAATTGGTAAAGCCTCATCATTCAAATATTTTAGCTTCAGGAGAACTATGTTTTCTCAGTGTGGAAAACATCCAGGCAGCCGTGCGTGTACGGATGACAGAATGCCGTAACTAGGTTTCTAACGTGACACTATATGTAAAGGATTTCATTAAATCTTGTCCACATTATTTAGAAAATCTTCCCTGCATTAACTACTTCCTCGAATAAAACTAAAATGTTGTGACCAGCCGTATTTCACCACGACATTATTATAGCGTGAGATTCGACTCCCTAGCATAAGATTGTTGTTTGAATACTAACACTAGCTGCACTCCGCGGTTTCACCCGCATAAGTTTCAATTCCGTAGAAATATCGGTATAAAAAGTATCCTATGTACTAACCCAGGTCATGGTCTACCCATGTGCCAAATTTCATCTAAAGCTGATCAGCCGTTTTAGCGTGAAACCTTAACAAACAAACAAACTCACTTTCGCATTAATAATATTATTTATAGGATTAGGATTAGTTTTTAAGTTATTTTTACTAACGATAGGTACTGTATGGATTCACTGTGGTTTAACAATAAAAGTTTGATAATTATTATAAACCCTTTTTTTTTTTGGTTTGGAAATTATGAAATAACTTCTCCCGCTCTGCGTGGAGCGGGAGGGCGTGTCAGACTCTTACTGACCAAAACCCACCCGTGTTCCTTCAGTTGCCATGTTGCCGGGGGCCACGATGTCCCTTTCGGCCTTATTCGCAGCCCCGCGGCCCCGGCAGGATTATAAACCCCCAAGCAACAGTTCCTAAGCGCCATTTTAGCGTCTCACAAAGAACTTTGACTCCTACTGGATCAACACTTTGTTTATAAGCTTCGCGCGATGTTTGGTCTTCCTCTATTTTTAGAACCTTTAATAAAGATTGATTGAAGTGTTATTTCTTAGATTAGTATAAGTTCTACAGATACTGGAATGCTTCTTGCAGCTAATAATAATTAAACTTAGGTATTTATTTCGATAAGTTAGAAGAAGATTTAAGTATACCTCAATCAATCTGCTTAGCCTTTTTCCAAGTAGGTATGTTGGGGTCGGTTTCCAGTCTAACCGGACTTTTGGGCTTCGGATTACCCGTAACGATTGTCAAAGATTTACGAATGACACCCGGGACCAACGGCTTAGCGTGGCGATAGGTCATTCTTTTACACACATTCCGTTTTTCCAATCCGTCTCCAGAAAAAGGAAAAGATATCATGTTCTTTCTGAAGCTCACTTAGTAGCTAGCATTTTATGTTCTTCGTGTATTCTTGATGCATTATTGAGACTTAATAGTACCTTAGAATTAGTAATAACTCAATCTCTTTCCGAGTCCATCGCATCCTGGAGAGACAGTCCCTGCCAACCTTACCGACTGACTTATCTTCCACCACAGCCTGAAAACTAAAAAACAGAACAGCATATATCCCCACATAGCTTAAAGAAGACGAATTCCTAAACCCCAGATCAATTTCCACATAGGCCTGGCAGATGCGCGTGAGTCACATAGCTCGCGTTCGTATAATTACGGTGAGACCATAATGAGGAAGTGCCCTACTGATGAATATTGACTGGTTTACCCTCATTGTTGCAGCGGTCGCCGATTTTCAATGAATCTTTAGCGATTTTATGGATTTCCATTGTTGATTTATCTTTGTGAATCTACAAAAAGTTTGCATGACATGTAGGTACAGGTACAACTTAACTTAGATGTAGCATAAATTTGAAAATTTTCATTCTTTACGAATGTATTTGGTTATATGACTTTAAAATTTATTGAATTTGCGCAAAGATCGTTTTCACCTAAAACAGTCACATAGATTGGTAATTTTGATGGCGCACTCAGATCGGATGGTGATCGGTTTTACGAATTTTGCCGATACTACAACTAAGTTGTGTCGTACTGTAAGTACTTAAGTGACAATTTGCAAAAAACGGCAAACAGAAAAAATTACTTCATTTTCAAACAAAATAAGGAGTAAATTATTAAGATTTGTCTTGTACTAGTAAGTACTCTACGTCTTTAAGAAATAAAACGACCAGTACTTGTAAATACATCACCACCAACTTCCATTCTGCCACAAAAATAAATACCACAATTATTTCGATACTAACTCTGACTTTCTTTATCCCCAGGAGTATCAGCGAGTGAAGCACTACGGAATGGGCTATGCCAGTCACTTTGGGGAGCCTCGGCGAGTCGATCAGAGCCCAGGATCTCGTCACCACACCCACACAGCCATGAGACTCCGTATCCTGTGCGAGGTAAGACCATAGTGTTGAAAAGTATCCACAACTGACAAAACTTTGTTCTTTTCTTTTTTTTTTGTACGAGAATATAAGGCGTAACGTCAAGGTGTTCCACTCAGAGCACTGATTTCAACAGCACTTGTCCGAACCGCACCTGAGCACTTCCACTAACCGCACTCAAACAAAATAATGACGTTTTCGTTTAAATTGGACAAAGAAATTGCTTATAATCACTACGCTTAGTACTTTCGGATTAGTTGTCGCAAGTTCTGGTATGAGCACATAGAACGACACTGCTACCTACTTATTCTCTCGCAAATTAACTCAAGTTGTCTTTTACAGCACCCACTTCTTAGTGTGCAAAAAACTTTTTTTTACCCCCAACGCAAAAATAGGGGTGTTATAAGTTTGACCGCTATGTGTGTGGTCTGTGGCACCGTAGCTCTTAAACGAGTGACACGATTTGAAAGCGATTTTTTTTATTTGAAAGCAGGTTTTCTAGCGGTGGTTCTTAGACAAGTTTCATCAAAATCGGTTCAGCCGTTTAAAGATTATCAGCTCTTTTCTAGTTGATGAATGGATGTGAGTATCTTCCACAGGTCTGATCGATTTGAAATTTGGTATTCTGTTACTTCAATGATATTAGAAGAACATAGTAACCTTGAACTGATGCTGTAGCATCACCTGGAATTTGCAGAATAGGTACCCAACTCCCTTACCAACTTACAGCACAGGTATCGTGTTTCGACTCATTGGAATGGTTTCAATGAATAGGTTATAGATAGATGGTGAACAGGGTCTGGTGATGGTGTAGGAAAGAGAAATAAGGAAATGTTTGTCGGGGTTTTTTAATATTTTAACTGTTAAAATTGTACTTGTTGTACCAAAACCTCAACTTCCATATAGGGAAAAGGAAACGCCATAAATCTTTTATTTGCAAAGTGTCAAAGCGTCACAAAACGTCATATAAGCCAGTAATCCCATTACGAAATCACCTCTCTTGCGCCCCTTTGAGCTAGCCGCTAAATTATCTAGATCTCAAGTGTTCCGCCAAAAAGACAGATGTACCCGTATCTTCAGAAACCTGATAAAATTTGGCATGCAACTGAAACTGAAAGCACCCAAACAGATTAGGTACTTAAAGAAGTCTAGATCACAAACAATGACACTAGATTTCCGGTACTTAATAATACCAGTCTATTACTGTCCCACTGCAGGTCAAAGGCATCTTCTCATACAGAGAAGACACGAGCATTGATCACCACGCTTGCTCAAGACGGGTTGGCGGTTTCAGACTTATATTAACTATAAGTCCAGGTTTCCTCACGATGTTCTCCTTCACCGATATCAGTAATGTCCAAGATAAACTCAGAAAGTATATAAGAATTGAAAAAGTCATATTAATACTTGCCCGGATTTGATCCACAACCTCGTGCATGAGAAGCGAGGCCTTAACCACAGGGCCATCACGACATTCCTTAGTAGTAGTATAGTTTGACCAATACCGCTGTACCGCGCCTTAGGAATACGCGGCGAAGCGGGGGGCAGTGTTGACCAATGAGCGGCGGGCGAGACGCCGTGCGCCGAGAGCTTTGACGAATTAGCAGCCTGCACTGCTCCCCCGTCTCGCCGCGCGCATTCCTAAGGCGCGGTACAGCGGTATTGGTCAAACTATAGTACTTAGTCAATAAAAAAACGAGCGACCATTACAGTAGTCGCATATCGCATCTTTACTTCAATAACGTGATAAGTCCGACAGTAATATTGTGGATTTTTCACGTTATTGAAGAGGCGATATAATGTGTATGTGACATCTGACATCTTGGCTGGCAGTACCAACCTCTCGGAAAATGAGTTGGTACCATCTAGCGGCCAACTCTAGCACCGCGCGCGCTCATTGGTCAAATCAAATAGCGCGCACTTCCCCGGCTTCCTGTTACACTCTTCCGTCCCTTTTCACGAAATCACTCTCACAGATTGCAGGAAAATAAACTTGTTCCCTGCAACTTTGATCATATGAAGCTTTCGTTAGATTGGTTTAGAGGTTGAGATTTGAACAAATCAGCTTTAAATTCTACTTCTGTCAAATTTGATGTGTCTATATTCATTGGTTCAGCCTGAACGTTGTCACTCATTCTTAGAGGGGGTTCTGTTTTCCAATTAGGAAAATCACATTTTTTTTACGCCCCCTGGTTTTCGAGTTATGACGAAAAATGTTAAAAAAAATACCGTTCCCCCATTATCTCCGAAGTTTGCATAGAGAAAAATCTGAAATTATTTTATGTGATAGAAGTTTATGCAAAGATTACAGGAAAAATAAAACGATGTCTTTAAATAGCACACTTTTTCAGAAATCATCAACTTAAAATACATTAGTTCCACTATCCGTCAAGAGATGGCACTGACCTAAAACTGCAATATTCTACACGCTGCTGTGCTTAGTGTGCTGTGTTAAAATTCTCTGACGAATAAAGGCCTCGCCGATGAAAATTTAAAATGGTACGGAAACCTCGGTGCGCGAGTCCGGCTCGCTCTTAACCGGTTTTTTTACATGGGACTTATATCATAGCATCACCTTTGCTTACCCCTTTTTAGACAACGGGTTTGACGTCATGCATAAGCAAAACTGCCGTCAAACTCATTCAAAACACCGTCCATTATCTATATTACAGTGCAGGCCACATAAAACGACCAAAAACTAATACCCAACATTTAATAACCAGTAGAAACTCCAATAACATTTGGTCTCTAAATCCCACGGCTTCAGATTTGGGGTTGACGTATCTTATCGGTACGTCAACTCATATCACTGGCAAAATTACGTTGTTTTATGACTTTGATTTTGGCGGTACGACAAAGGTGAGATAACAATATCGATAGGAGGATATCGACAGTTTAAACGTGCATGTTATGATACTTGTAATTTTTGTGTCGAACAAATTTCGATGTAGATAAGGTAGGGATAGAGAATTAGTGTGGTGTTATGAGTTTATTTATAGCTTTATGGATGGTAGCCATTTTGGATTGATAGGCTTACTATGATGCAGTTTGGACATGTTTTAGTCTGTGGATATGATAATTAAAATTGCATTTTAATTATTCGAATGAAAATTCCACCGGCAACCATCGGAAAGTGTGGAAAAAACAAATTTAAAAAATTCTTAAGAACCACATTTTCTTTTTTTTAAATTACGTCATTACATTCAATGTTTTCTCAATTGTATAATTTTTTACTCAACTACGGCAAAGCCAAAAGGAAAGGTTGTGATTTTACTTAAGAATACAACAAAAAAATCCGTAGTAACACTTCGCTCGCACCATCGATCGAAAATTTTCCAAGAAATAAAACGTCACTAGCCCTTTCGCTGCTGACCGTCCACACAGTTGTCTCGGCGTTGTAAATCCGATTTGGACATGTGTACCCTGGTAAGCAAACATTAGCCGACCAGATAACGGCTGGTTATATTTAAAAACGAACAATTTGTATGGCTAGTTCCAATAAAACATCTTGTGGTGACACGAGTTTTCGATTTGGAATTTTTAGGGTATCTTAGAATCCGCTGTATGCAAGTAGCACAAGATCGGTTGATGTGACGACGCTTGGGGGAGGCTTATGTCCAGCAGTGGACATATTTCGGCTGAAATATGGTATCTTGTGTTTTATGACGATGAAAATGAAAGCTAAACAAGCAGGATAATAAATAATACTTGGAAGACAACGTCAAAGTTGGACCATTTAATCTTTACCTAGAAAAATGGCCCTTTTTGAAAATGAAGTAGTATGTGATGAAAATGGTCCTGTTGAAGAAAACCTTTCCGTAGGTTAGTCATAAGTCATCTTATTAGTAAAACAGAATTTCAATTTATCAAAACGAATAAATCATTATTTCACATTGGTTTTAAAAAGACCACATCAACAATTTCTCTTAATAGTTTCATGACGCAGCTGAATCCACAACTTACCAAACATAATTCCAGGTTAAATATCATTCACAACTCCATTTCCAAGTAAAATCAAGTGACACCTAACCCTCAAACGCGACATGCGATTCTAAATTACAAAATAGCCAAGTTTTAACCACAAAGCTCGATCAATCAAAGGGTAAAATTCGTGCCAGGTATAACCGTCAATATTTGCCAAGCGGCCACGACACCGCTTGACTGTTTACCCTATTATTCACAACACTGTTTGCCAAGTCCAGCCAAGTCGCGCCAAGTCTTGATAACCTTTGTTGGCGTGACTTTTGCTTGTGGCTATTGTATGTTTGTCTCTTTTGACATTATTCTGTTTTATTATTTGTTTGCCAAGCTTGGTGGGGTGACTAATCTCAAAAATCTACTGCCTACTGTGTTTGTTTTGTAAGGCTTTCGTACGTGAAGCAAAAAGTGCCTAGAGTTATAATCGGTCGTATCTTTATGAAATTGGCAGCGGAAAGATTTACTGTAGCACAGAATTTGGAAATAAATTTCTAGATAGTAAACACAAATAAACGTCACCTTATAAGGCCAAGGCACCAAAAAAACACTGTCCTATTATCGTCATTCTTTCAAAAATCCATGTTTTATTAGCAAGCATTAAGTTTGTGAAATTAACCTCAATCACACGCGAGGCACCATTAAAAAATAAACCTTGTAAACTGGCCATAATCACAAATCTTGGCGCTTTGTTGACTGGCAATTATCAAACGAGAGTTTAATCTCAAAGACACCGCGGTTTCGTCAACGTTTACCTACAGACAAACAAACATTCAAACGGCATTTAATTCGAGAATTAACGAGGCAATTTTAACCTTAACCCTTGAATGGAGAGTTGGAATTTGAAAGTGAGGTTGTGAACTGCACTTTTAAGTTGGTATGCATCACAAACATGAAGCGTGCTATTGTTTCAGCAAATAATTCCTAGAAACATTAAGAAGAGAAATCGGGGCACGCACACAAAGGCGCCGCCGAGATAGCGCAGGGTGACCCTAGAGTTGATAACCTCACTGAGGTAGAGTTAATGAATAAAGAACTTAAAATAATGGAAAAAATTACGGTTATGATTTCATTTTGGAATTGTCTTTTGTCATTTCAAAGACTTGAGATATTGTGTTCAGGCTGTTAAGTGATTTGCGGTTATACGGATCAAATAGATAAGCATCTTAAACAATGAAATATTGGGCCTTTAATTTTTCTTGCAATATCTGTAGATTTATGTACTTTATAAAACGCCTCTTTACTGCGATCTGCACTTCAGTTATACCTAATGACAAGACTACTTTTATTTGATCAATATCAATTTTGCCTTGTCATTTAGTCTTAGAAGTTAAAGTGCGTACGCACTATAAAACAATATTTTATGAAGTTCAGCTACGTAATTCTAAACATTCAATGACGTTTTTATGTTTATATGTTGTCATTAACTCGAATACCAAACAAACCAAATCAACAGAGATACAAATCGTCAGAGAGGATCATTTGATTTTTATCAGCTTTTATTAATATTTTCCTGATGTGGAAAAACCTACCTATATAAAAATTACATGGTATTTTTCTTATTTTCTCTGATAACTTTTATCAGCTGCACAAACGTGACGTATCCGTGATATCTCCCCAACCTCTCTAGGTGTGACCACTATAATCCGCATCGGTGATATCACATTTCTTAGATCGTACCGAAAGACCAGATTTATCATATTTATCATCGAGTTTATAGTGACATTGTTAATACCATTCGTATGTGACGTAGCAAGTTTAAATCAGTCCTTCTGACGTTTACACTCAAACTGACATGGCGACAAGCCGGCTTTTATTCATCAGGCCACGACGAGAAAAACTCTGATAATGTAACTACGTGATTTACCCGTGGACAATCAATTACCAAGCTCTGAATTACTGACATTGACAAAATAAGCAGCACTTTGAAGGTTGAAAGATATTTCTTTGTAAAAACAGAGTAGTAAAGATAAAATGAGTTGATAACGAAATCAATAGGTAATATTAAGGCTATATCGCCCGCCGATTTAACAGTGGCACATGTCAAACTAGATTAGTTTTAGAGACACGTGAGTAATTTTCTTTTCCCTCATTACACAGCTTCCGCAGACAGACTTGACATGACTCTGGTGGAACAATTTCTATAAAAACTTCATGGATATTGTTATACCAGAGTCGCGTCGCGCCTGTCTGCGCGAGCCTTCGCTATTTCATCAGAATAAAATATACCATAATATCTATAGAGACATATCTCTTTTCAAATTCTTATTAAAACATAAAAATACTCTTCACATCTTTATACAAAAATATGTGGACAAAACTAGTCTGGTTTTCAAGCTATACATTTCCAGTATAAACTGACCTCGCATTATACGGAAATCCTATACAATGCGAGATCAACATAAACTGGTTTGATTAGCTTGATGTGTAGCCGTGTAAATTAAACTTCGTATATATGTATAATAACGTTTCCAGTCTGTATACAAACATTCATCCAAATATATCCAATAGTTGAGTCACTAGGGCTAGTCAAAGATTGGCAAAACCCATAGTTGCTATTTAGTTTGTTTGAAGCAATCATGTTTTTAATTTAGATATTAGGTTTTATTTGATATTTAAAAAATAATGCCAATGTAAATAATTGCCAGTGTTTTCATTTATTGTCAACAATTTTTTATTTAAAAGAGTGTCCCTGGAGTTTCTTGCCCGTTTTTCTCCAAAGCTAATCTACCTACTACGCTTTGGAATGGGCAACTAGCTTCATATTTCTGACCGACTGATTCCTTGACAATTCAAAAGTGCCTGTAAATGGTTTAATTGAAATAAATGCTTTGAGTTTGAGTTTGTCGTCTCAACAATGTATATTACTTACAGTTACATAAATTGCAACATAATCAGTAAATCCACAGCCCTTAAATTATCAAAAAATCGAGTTATGCCACTACACCTAAGAGTACTGGTAGTGGAATAACTCGCTGTAATCAATCGTAGACCTTCGGGTAATAACTTTGATTAGTAATCCACACCGAAATGGATTACAACAACAAATCCTATGAGATTACACCCGATGTTTATCGATAACTACAATGATTTTTTAATATAGCTTTTTTTGGTGGTAATGGGTTGGTTCTAATTAGTTTTATTTGGTTTTATTGAAGGATATTGATAGAGGTAGATCATATCGTCGGCGTAGGTGGAGAACTAAATAACTGCGATTTTGTTCAAATTTACTTTTCACCATTTTCGTAACACCCAAATCATGCCGCATAAATAAATCACAATTTTCTCCAAACAAGTTTTTTTTTGTTATTTAATTCTCCATCTACGCCAACGATATCGAACCGATTTTTTTTTGTTTGTTAATTTCTTGGATTTTGAGATTGAAAATACATTTCTCATACAACTGTGTATTATGAAAGAAAAAAGTTATTAACGATTGGTATGTACATAATTATGTTCCCCCTGATACCGAAATGAGTTTCACACACATAACTCTAAACAAATTGTGAGAAGATTCTTGTCACTTAATACACATTTAATTTTAAATACTTGGGCGACCGAGCTCTGCTCTGGTGAAAATAGAGAATGCTCATTTAATAGTATAGGATAGTTCATACTACTCCCATATATCATCATCATCATCATCAGCCTATAATGGTCCCACTGCTGGTCATGTATAGTACATATTAATTCCATGTCATTATTCATTATCTTGTTCTAAACTTTGGGCAACCGAGCTCTGATCGGGTGAAAATACGGAGAAAACGAATATTCCCAGATATGAGACCTAGCTAGATCGATTTTTCGCCCTCGTAAACCCCTATATAAGGCCAGTACAACAATGGTTTCAGGATGTTGTTGGGACTTCCTCGTTACTGCAGCGCTTCGGAAATGTTTGCGCAAGCCCGTACTGACGGTTTCCATGCGATTGTTCGCAAAAAAACTGCTTCACTACTGAGAAGAGTGAGAGACAGTCACAACAGCATCCTAAGAACTGTAGCGGAGAGCTTTAGCTCTCCAATTTTAAAGCTGTTTGTGCAGAGGGTGATTGGTACTAACACTAGATAATAAGTTATTTTTATATTATGTTACTAACACACTATGGACTCGGTTCCGAAATAAAAATCAATATTATATATTATTATATTATATTGCAACTTTCATCGAAATCGTTAGAGCCGTTTTCGAGAACGTAATTACAAATATATTTAAATACAAATATTGCTCGTGATTCAAAATAATATTAACATGATTAATGTAATAAAATTAATGAACAAGAATTCTCAAAAACCTTTTTCATCCCACTAAATCAAATCATCAACCTCTTGAGTTTCAATTCCTGAAAATTCTTCGCTCATTTTCAAATCAGGTAAATTGACATTTAACTAGATTATCCTGAAATTGCGTCGTTTCTTCTTACACTCCTGTAGGTATTACTAACGACAGACTTACGTCATTTTGTAAATGTACAGATTAACATAACATCACGCCTTCACGGATCACGCCTGGTTTAGCCAGAGGTGTATCTATAGTTCACCCACATTTCACCCGAGCCTATTGCCATCAACCGGGCACAAATCCAGACTCCAGCTACTACTGAGAAATTCCAAAACACTTTGCCCGACCCGGAAATCGAACCCAGAACCTCATGCTCAGCAGTAGCGGTTTCAACCACTACACCAACGTGGCAGTTGTACAGATTAGTAAGTGCAAAAAAAGATTAGGCTTGTCTTGTCAATGATTCATGCTATCTACGCCAAACAGTCTTCATTCTGAGGTGATATTGACAGAATCCCGAATTACCGTTCATTAGAGCAACCATTACGAGAACTGGAAAAAAAAAAGTAGATACTCTATAAATGTGGTACTGGAGAAGAATGCATGGACAGAATTCCGCACAAACGTCTCCATGCATACTCCAAGAACTCGGCATAAAACAGCGTCTGTTAGCACTAGTACAGTCTCGAATACTAAAAGTTTTTAGTCATGTCTCCAGGCGGAATAATGACTCCATATAGCGTCTAGTGGTGCAGAGCAGAGTGGAAGGTAATAGGCCACGCGGGAGGTCGCCAATGAGGTGGACCGATCAAATAAAATCCGCGGTTGGAGGCCCTGTTAATGAATGCGCCAGACTGTCATGTAACAGAACCAGATGGAGGAAGGTCGTGAGGCGGGTAACGACTACACCTGCGATTGGACACAGTTCATTGTGACCACGACCGCTCTGTCAAGAGCGAAACGAAGAAGAAAAAGAACAACCATAAAAAATCCTTGGCAGTAGGCAGGCAGTAGGTAGGTTTGGCAGTAGGTACGTAGATATTTACAAACTGATACGACGCGATATTTTTATTATTTTATGTATTTTTATCAATGGATCGGAGTAAAGATAATGTCATAGACTTTTTTAATACGAAGTAATCTTCTAGAGACAAAGGGTTTTTGAAGTGAAAACTTCTAAAGGCGCGTTGGGCATTTTTGAGATAGGAAAAAACAATTGAACTCGCGACACCGTAACCGACACCTCATTTTTGTAAACGCGATTGTGCTCTTTATTTATATTACGTTACGGATCAATGTTCTATGCAATTATTTTTACTTTAAAGGTTTTGGAAGTTTTTTTTTTTTTTTTTGTAAACCCGACTGTGCTCTTTATTTGGATAAGTTTACGGACCAATGTTCCATACAAGTATTTTCTTCCACTAAGGCGATCTTGTTCAAGTTTTCACTTCTGTCGGCACTCCCGGAGTGCCACTGTTTTTTTTTTTTTCTTTGTTTCTTCCTAATAAAAACAAAAGGTAAATACTTGAATACCTAATTATTCTTTTTACAGCTTGAAGACCCTATTTTACGCGAATGGATAGAATAAGAAATGAGCACCTATGAGGTCTGAAAGTGGCACCGGTGACTGAAAAGTTGTGTAGAAATCGGTTGTCATAGTATGGGCGTGTGATGCGGAGGAATGAGGAAAATGTCGTGAGGAGAGTTTTGAGTATGAATGTGGATGGCTATTAGAGTAGGGGAAGACCAAAAAAACGATGGATGGACGGTGTGATAGATGATATGGGGTTGACTACAAGGGGTTGACTAGTTCCCGAGATGATAACTAATAGTGAAAATATGGAAGAAAATGACCTGGATAAGGGCAGGAAAAATTATAATACAAGACTATATTTGACTGCCTCGTTCGTCTAGTGGTCGCAAGCGCTACTGCTGAGCATGAGGTCCTGGGTTCGATTCCCGGGTCGGGCAAAGTGTTATTGGGTTTTTCTATCTGAAATTTCTCAGTAGCAGCTCGGAGTCTGGATTTGTGCCCGGTTGATGGCTATAGGCTCGCCCCCTATTACATGGGACTTAAACATAACTGGCGAAATGTGGGTGTACCTGCTACAGGGACACCTCTGCCCAACCCTTCGGGGAAACAAGGCGTGATGTTATGTATGTTTACTATATTTAAAATAATTAATTGATTCAGGCGTGACCTTGCGGAAATCCATTATAAAATACAATAGACGTGGATATATTAAGTAACTTGTTCCGCCTAGCTATTTCTAAAGAGCCATAAAAAACTCCTGAAAGAAATCGACACGTGTTTCATCTATCAACGAGGCATCCTCAGGATGACGATGGACTTGTTGCGAACTCGAACACGGCGTGTTGCCACACCGAGCGCTGAGTGCGACTATATTTTCATATAATTTCGTGCATAGCTTTGATCGTACACGTCCTACAGAAATATCACTTTTAACAATCCAATCAATCTGCCTAGCCTTTACTCAACTATGTTGGGGTCGGCTTCCAGTCTAACCGGATCCAGCTGAATACCAGTATTTTACATGGAGCGACTGCCTATCTGACCTGCACAACCCAGTAACTGGGTAATACGATACCCCTTGGTAAGACTGGTTGTCAGACTTTCAGAATTCTGACGACACGTAAGGAATGACAGCTGGGACCAACGGCTTAACGAGCTTTCCGAGGCACGGAGGAGTCTCGGTATGTAAAGATAACCCGATGAATCCACCCGTGCGGCTGTTATTGCTTAGCCACGAGCTATCACTTTTATTACTTTTCACAATCCATTTATGATTTTTAATACAACACCCGCGACAATTATCTTTTGATGCTTAAAGCCGGATGCCTCAAGAGAAACAAAAATGATATAAAGATAATATTATTCATGTCTACCAATCAGAACATAAGTTTTTTATTAGTGTTATACGTAAGTAACACAATAATAAAAAATATGACAGTGTGAGTGAGTCAAATAAAAGAAATCATTAAGACAGTGGTAGATTATTTACAACCGTTGATTTTTCTAATCTTAACCGATAAAGGGTATTAAAATCATATTATTACGATTGATAAAAGGATTACAAGCGAATGATAACATTTGATTTATGCATATTTACCTACTTGTGACAGATTGAATACATTCATGGTACGGTCACGTACAACGGAGGTTTTACCTACTTTATGTTGAAATGATGAAAATGATGTTGGCTATGACTGAGTGCTCGCTGATCACCATGACTATCACAACTCTTCTATATTTAAGGATTTCTAGATTAAAAAAAAAATAACAATGGTATTCCGAGAGTGCTGACAGAAGTGAAAACCACGACAGCCTTGGTCCTTGGTGGAAGAAAAATACTTGTATAGAACATTGATCCGTAAACTTATCTTAATAAGGAGCACAACCGCGTTTACAAAAAAAAAATACTTCCAAAATCTTTAAAGTATAAATACTTGCATGGAACATTGATCCGTTACGTTATATAAATACAAAAATGAGGTGTCGGTAACGGTGTCGCGAGTTCAATTGTTTTTTCCCATCTCAAAATTGCCCAATGCGCCTAAAGAAGTTTTCAATTAAAAAAATATAGGTTAGGACCAAAACTAGTGTAATAGAACAGTTCGAATCACTCTAAAGGAGTCTGTCTGTCACAGTAAATATTTTCTGAATATTTTTCACTTATTTTACAGGCATACAAAATTCTTTTATGGTAAAATTGGTTTGAATTTTTCTTGGTTTTTTATTGTTTTTTTTTTAATTATGATTTTGTGAGTGTATTTTATTGTAATTATTGATATAAAAATTATTTTTCTTTCTTTCTTTCTTTCTTTTCTTTACCATGCTTTATAAGACAATTTCTTGGTCCTTTTGCCAAAGATAACCTAACATTTATTGATCTTTAAAGTCAACGTTCAGGTCTAGGCTTAAATAAAAATGATAATATTCAAATAAATAAAATAAAAATAAAACACCATTAACACTAAGTATTTAAATTAAAACACCAAAATTCTATAATGTTTATCATAAACATTTTTTTAAACATTATGCAATCGCTTCAGGTAACATCTGGACGATAAATCACCAGAAGGTCCAAAGTGCATAACTATTTAAGTTATTGATAAACTAAAATCTTGTACTATCGATATAGTTGTAAATAATATTATCTTTACATTGATCACAGCGCCGCGCCGTTATCAAACATGTTTTAAAGATAAATTATACAAGTTATTAATCTGTTTTTTGACTAATTGTGATAACAAGTATTAAGTAGTTACCTATCCTATACTATTAAATGAGTAATATTTGTATAAATAAATATTTACAATCACATTCTCGAAAACGGCTCTAACGATTTCGATGAAAGTTGTAATATGGGGTTAATGTGGGCGAAAAATCGATTTAGCTAGGTCTCATATCCGGGAAAATTCGTTTTCTCTATTTTCACCCGAGCAGAGCTCGTTCTACTAGGTACTGTTATTTTATTAATGTATCTATCATGTATGACTCAATGTGAAATTAATTTGAATAAATCCATCTTCTTCGTCTTAGCACACCGATGGAAAAAATACCACATAAAATAAACCTATTAAATAATACAGAAAAAGTTTCCTATGTAAAAAAACTTACCATAATACAGAAACTTTTTAAAACAAGCAGTTGGTTTTTCGGTACAATTTTTTTTTTTAGTTTCTATTGATCTCGATTGCAATCCAAAATGCAATACTGGTGGTAAGAATAAATAAATAGAAACAATTAAGGACCTTGTCAGGCACAGCAAAATTTTAAATAAGTAGGAGAGAGGAAGCTTGATACTAAATATTTAAATTATTTCCTATTTTTTTTTCTACTCTTAGTTATTATATTTATGTTATCACTCATTTATTTATTCTCTGAATGTAATATTTGTAGGTCAACTGAAATTGAACAGTTTATTTATGGAACGTTGCCACGGAATGCTGCCATTTTAAATATTATGTTTTATATAAAAACATGTAGAATTATTGTATATTTATTTTATTTTTATGTCTTATTTATATGTCATTGTGTGCTGCACCGGTCGACGTCATAACGTCAACGCCGGCTGTCGCTGAAAACCAGCGCTGGGGCTCTGTCTCACATAGGGTCGCAGCATTATGCTGAGCAAACAAACGTATTTACTTTCTTTCTTCTTTCTTATTTTATTTTCGTATTGCCTTTGCAGGTTACTTCTAAAGCTAGTAACTTAGGCAAACAATCGATTCCTGCTGATATCTCTTCTTAGTTGTTGGAACGAAGTTCCTTTCGCTTTTGCATATTTTTTTTTTATATTTTATATATTTCGGCGGATGAGAATTAGAGCGAAAAAAGTGTAACATTTTTACCCTAGGTACTAATTTTAAATATTTATGAAGTATTTTATTTTAATATTTGTTGCTGGTTTTTTTTTAAACACTAACATTTATTAATTGTTTTGCTTAGATTTGAATTTATTGTTTTGAGAGTTTTTTTTATTATTTTTTATTAACAAAAGCTAAAGAAACTTCCTTCCAACCGGATGTCCCACGACATCTCTAGACTGTTTGGTTTTTTTAATGTCACGCACAAACTTGTATATCAAAAATGGTCAAAGCTGGACAACCGATAAACAAAAGTGATTACACATAATATTAACACTTTTAATTCGCACTGGGGTCAAAAAGACCGGAGTAGTATATTAAAATTTGAAATATCTGACACGCACCCCGTATGATTTAGTTTTATTTGTACAAATCTTGATTAACGATTCGGACGTGACTTTGCATTTTATTTTATAAACCTATATTACAACATGAATTGGTATTTAATTCACTTGGGTTTTAAGAGGTAATATTGAATGACATATAATTTTGTGCTACTTGGATTGCTGGTTAATTCGAAAATTTTCTAAAAGCTTTTGTTTTTAGTTAAACACAGCATAGGGAAGAATAACAATGCAAATAAAAATGATCTTGCCACTATTCCAATACGATTCATATTAAAAAAATGATGTTGTTTTTATAAAAAAATCGATTAATGTTGAGGTTTTTCCGACATGTGTTATTTTGAATGATATAATATCTTTATCACAAAATAGATACTGTAATATACGTTCACTATAATCGTTGTTTGAATTGAGGATTATTTTTGTTATTTAATGTACTCTCTTTTCGTTTATTCATTTATGCAGTGACTCATTGGAAGAAATCAATAAAGCTGACACACATGTGACTTGTGAAGTTTTAAGCACTCGTTTTCCAAAAGGTTCCGAAAAGCAAAGCCTTACTTTATAATTAACTAGCTTCCGCTAGCGACTTCACCCGCATGATATCTTTATAAATATAGCATTCTACTGGTGAAAGAATTTTTAAAATCGGTCCAATGGTTTTTGAGTTTAATTATCACAAACAAAAATACAAATCTTTTCTTTTTATAATATTAGTGTAGAAAAAAAGGCAGGTAATTTTTGACCTGCAGAAATTTTCTTTATAAAATTCTTTGAAATGTGTTTTATTTATGTCATACCCATAGATACAGAACCACTGCATGGTGTGTGCAGTGTCCATTATAATTACATAAGTGCATTAATTTCCTTTTTTATACCTCTATCCATTTTTCACTAGCTAAGCGACATTTCCGCGATCACGTATTAACATTTTACAAAAAATAACGCTAACAATAAATCGTCCGCACACATACGCATTGCATATTTTTAATTTGTTAAAAGCTCTCAGAAAAATAACAATCTGAATGCATCGCTTGCAATTTGCGGCGAGCCTCGCCTTTTATAATTAAAATTGCATTAAGCCTGCAAATAGTCCGACATTAATGACGCTAATGCTCTGTTTGGATAGAAAAAATGCAGACAGACAGCTTGTAATCCAATTTGCGGCTAAAAATGCCTTAATTCGATTGCAGTTGATAGTGTTTCTGTATTTGTCTTACGTCTGGCAGGTTGACGCCAAAATAAGGCTAATAAGAGACTTTGTTTGACTTGTTTAGGTACTTTTTTATGGTATTCAATGTTTGAGTTACCTTGAGTTTTATGTCAAGTGTAGAATGCTTTTTTTCGGTTAATTTCGATGTGGGTACATTTTGTTGCGGGTGCATTTTAGGGTTAAGGTTTTTTCTAGACACATCTGAAACGTAAGAATCTATTTCTATTAACTTCAAAGGTCAGAAATAAATGCGAATGGCCGTGACTGATGCCTAATACACATTGCCAAAATTATAAATCAAAGCCCAAAATTATATCACATAATTACGATCCAACAATAGACCGCCTTTCTTTACATTCATTGAGGGTCCCATTCAATATTTGGCACTGCCATAAATTCGAGCATACTGTCGGGGCGTAACAATGAATCTAAATAACCATTAATATGTAATAAATACTATAGGGCGATAAAGCCGTGTCGGTAGGGAACAAACAAACAAGTGTAGCAGCAACCCTTAAACGCTGGGCATTGTTAAAAGAGGCCCGAGCGTGAAATATTCGTAGGGGACGGCCGATGACGAAGTCACTGCCGAATTTTGCCGAAGTCCCCCGATTGGTTCCGCTCCAAATGCCGACAGCTGCTGCGTTTCAGATGGGGGTCGCTCTTCATTAGTGGAGCTTGTCTCGACTCGAGATGGATGTTTGTTTTTGGACAGCACGAGGTGTTGATGGTTACTTGATGATGTATGAAGTTTATTCTGTGGGACATTATGTGTAATCTTGTTTTACATTTTCTTGGACACGTGTAGCTATTTTGTCATGTGTTTATTCTTTATTGTCATGTGCGTGGGCCACGGCAGTTATTATTATTGAAACATACTAATAGACGTTGTATTATCTTCGGGTATCCTAGCAAATCCCATTTATTTCCACGTTAAAAATGATCTGGATCTGCCTGTTGATTATGGCATAGTTCAATGTGGAACAGTTCAATGACAATAATGATATAAATGACCAAGCAAGCAACCAATGAACTCACAATGTGCATTTTGACCAATAAGCCAATTCGCCAACAAACATAGTTACAAACCCAACATCTTTCTGGCACCAGCTTAAACACCATCAAATAACATAATTTCTATTCACACTCCAATCCTTAATCAAACATTGAACAATACGAACAAAGCTAAACAAAACTGAACAGCAATAGTTACGTTTAGTCGCGCCCGCGGATTAGTGAATTGTAAAAAAAGATTGGGGGTCGAAACGACCCGACGTGTTAATTACGGGGGTTGGGCTTCGAGGGTTGAACAGATGAAAGTCAATTTGCTCCAGCGACATGATACGGCCCATTTCGTTCGGAGCGACAAGTGTGGCACCTGCGCAGTGGGGTCTTTATGACCCAAACAATTGTAGGGTTAGATGCATTATTTGCATCAGTTTCGATGATGACCGCTTTTGTTCAGAACAAAAGTTGAATGATTACAAAGGAAATGGCTTCATTTTAAATAATACTTAAACAAAACTCCTCATCGTGACGTTTAAGAGAACAATCGAGTACAAATAATGTCAAATTGTCTTGCTAAATACCTAAAATTAAATTTCTCTTTACAGAAGAAATCAAATTCGGGATCAACCGCTTAGTCAGCGAGAGAACGGATAGAACAGAAGATGAAGAAGAGGAACATCACCACAATGAGACCCGACCAGAAGGCATATCACCAGCCTCTCGTTGCGGCAGTCCCTGCTGGGCACCATCACCCCAATCCCCTCGATCAGTTCGCTCCAGTTCCCCTGAGCTTGAAGTTGACTCCCCTCCATCTTCTCCAAGAAGACCCCCAGACACTTCCCCTCCACCGAAAAGATCGGAAGCTTTCTCCGTCAGTGCGTTGCTACGACCTGACGCCCCAAGAGTGCAGCCACAAAGACCATTCCTTTACCCTCCGCTACCTTTTGCGGAGTTTCTAAGAGATGCTGGAAGTCTAGGTCTTCCTGGCTGGGGAGGGTACAGCAATCTATACCTTCATGCTGTTCAAGCCGCTGGCCCAGAATTGTTGCGACTTCGTGCAGCGGTCCTTGGAGCTCCTGGTCCTTTATCCAGACCTTTGCCGTTGGGAGATGTGTATTCTTGTGTCAAATGCGAGAAGATGTTCAGCACCCCTCATGGTTTGGAGGTGCATGCTAGGCGGTCTCATAATGGGAAGCGACCGTTTGCCTGTGAGCTCTGCAGCAAGACCTTTGGACATGAAATCAGTTTGAGTCAGCATAGGTGAGTATCAAAAATGTATGTCGAAAAGATGGATGGGTTCTTTGTTTTAATTTTTGTTCAATTAATGATGACAAAATAACTATAGCTACAGTTCATTTTTTAATCCCAGAAACTAATTTGACAGGTGCAAATGTCAAACTCCAAATTGAGAAAACAAACAACAATCACATGAAATATCAAATTAGCCTCTGGGATTAAAAAAAGAACTTTATAGTTTGGTACAATTGAATTCAATTTACGTATTGGAGCATAAAAGTATACCTAGAACCGTAATTATACGAGTAAATTAGTTCAAGACATAACGAAGCTCAGTTCATAAGCTTCAATATATTTTTTTAATGTAGATCATTCGGTTTTGTCTTCCAAATATAACATTTTCTCCCTCTCCACCAGGGCTGTGCACAGCGTGGAAAAAGTTTTCGAATGCAAGCAGTGTGGGAAGACCTTCAAGCGATCCAGCACGTTGTCCACCCATCTTCTGATCCATTCTGACACCAGACCTTATCCCTGCCAGTACTGCGGGAAACGATTCCACCAGAAGTCGGATATGAAGAAGCATACTTACATACATACTGGTGAGTGCTGGACTATTTTACTTGAGTATTTTTATTTTATGACATATATGTTACTAAAGACACGATACCGGGGTATTTATGTTACTGATCACAGTAACATAAATAATTTATCATCATCATCATCATCATCATTTATCATTAGATAAATGTTTACCTAATTAAAATGAAAATCATCTTAGGCAGTGTACACGTGTAGTTACTTGTATCTTCCTACTTAGATCAAATCGAAATTGATACTTTCATAAGTTGCAATATCATCTTGACAATATTTAGCAATGACAGAATATACAAGACCAGCACTTCGCACATGTATAATTTCAACATGAATGATGTCACCAATATTTTGTAACAATACTTTGATTTAAAAGAGTGTCCGTGGAGTTTCTTGCCCGTTCTTCTCCATAGGAACCTACCTCACTTTGGAAAGGGCAACTAGCTTCATCTTTCTGACTGGCCGACCCCTTGACAATTCAAAAGTACCTGTAATTAGTTTATTTGAAATAAATGCTTTGAATTTAAGTTTTGAGTTTAGCAAGCAATATTCTAAGTCTCACTTTCACCTTACTTGGAGACGAAGGACCAAAAAAGCTTTAGACACAACCTTTCCCCACTACACTTTTAATATTTAATACGGGTCCGGAACACTATTGTTAACACACAATCAAGTCTGTTGTGGAAGTGAGAACGGTCAAATGAAATCGCAATGGCACTTAGGTACCACAAAGTCCCAGCGAATCTTATCCGCGGACTTAAGTGTTAGAGAGACGCCAACGTATAGTGTTGTAAACCGCAACATCTTACATTCATGAAGGGGTTCAGAAATAGGGGCGTGAAGTTCAGCGAGCAAAACGATAACGTTAGAACTCAGTTCTGTCGAACGAAATTCAGTTGATGATGAAGATATTGTGATTATTTAGGCCAAGAAATAATTCAACTGGTCTTTCAAAAAACTTATTTCGTTGTTTGTTAAAAGATTTTCTATCCTAAAAAACATTGACGTAAAAAGCATTTAGGGTTGACTTCTATAACCATTTCGAGTGGTGTAAATACCGCTACAATATATAATAAAATCATGTTACACAACCGTTTAAACTCTTTCTAGACAATGAAACCTATACGTCATGTTATCAGTGATAACATGACGTAAGAGTGGATATTATTGGAGAGTGATAACTTATCACTCTCCAATAATATCCACTCTTAGAATGAAACCTCTGATCCGCGCCCCATCCTTCCCGTCCCTATGTAGCTGTAACTCAATCGCTCCATAATGTAACCGCGACATTACGCGATTATTATAAAACAACAGAAACTCATCTTACATTAATTATGTGGAGGGTTGGTTAAGATGTTTTGACAGCATAACTCCCTGAATTATGTTGGATAAGTAAATGGACTCGAGAAGTGCCGCGGTGAATTATTGTCTTGTAATTTTCGGTTTAAGTTCCTACTTGAGACGTTTGAAATGTAGGATGACTGGAAACTTTAGAAAGATTAATTTATTTTTAGGCTTGAAATTGGATTGGAATACTGATTCGACACTTTCTTCACTTATTCTTCCGTCTGTTTTTATACTTTTACGTTTATTAAGTGTCAAATAATAAATAACGTCGTCAGTAAGTAAAGTAGTTGCACTGTTATCAGAAATGATGATCAGTTTGCCCTCATTGTCTATCACTACAGCTGATCTATTATAAAGCAATTTGTCTAACAGCGGGGTTCACTCAGCACTGGGTAATTCATGCTATTTAATCTAATACTAGTTGTACGGAGCTTATTGGTCTACTGTTTTCATGAGTAAACTGTGTATATTTATCTACTGCTAGAATAGAGTCTCTATCTACCTAGACTTTTCCTTATTATGTTGGGGTCGACTTCCAGTCTAACAGGATGCAACTGAATACCAGTAATTTACATGGAGCGGCTGCCTATCTGACCTCCACAAACCAGTTACTGATACCCCTTGGTGAGACTGGTTGTCAGACTTTCGGGCTTCTGACGACCCGTAACGATTGTCAAAGATCCATGAATGACAGTCGGGACCAGCGGCTTAACGTGCTTTCCGAGGCACGGAGGAGTCTTGATACTTATGTCAAGGTCATCTGCTAGAATAAAGTCTGTAGCTTTATTTATATCATTTGGTTCTCTATTGGCAATACTTACGAAATATTTACCAATAATTAAGTGCAATGCTGTTTTGCTAGCACTATCTGAAACTACATGATTGTTCTCTGTATACCCCACATAATCTACACATACTACTCCCACATACACACCTACATAGTGAAAAACATCCCTTACAGTTAAAAAGACGTTCCTTCCTTCACCAGTACCTACTGTTCTCCCCAGTTCATTTAAGATAAGGGTGGGGGTGCGATATTCCGTGATTCAGACGCATAGATTCGCCGTTTTCATTGCTTTGACAGTGGGTGCGAGTGAAACAGTAATACATTTTACAATACGTGCGAAAAGGATGTAATAGAAGGGTTGGGTTAGTTATTGGGCACATGTTTCTGCTTTAGGGTGGTCTGCAAATAGTGATGAATAAATTTTCATATGAATTTTCCTAGAGAAGTTTTTAAATTTAATCAGTTTTTTTTTTTAGTTTCATTGTGGATGCAACCAATTCCAAAGATAATTTTCAGTTTCTTGACTCATTTAAGAAATATATCTAACAGTGTCCTATAAAACGCTTTTAGTATAAATTGTGGCAAAATAGAAGCCTTAACTTGATGACAGATCATTGAATATTTTCTTACACTGAACTGAATCAACCTAAGCATTATACATGGGTTTCCTGAACCCATATCATTAACCAAAAATTCCACCTACTTCTATTTACATAGCTACAATCCCTCCTCTATCCAACAAACTGCTCCTAGTCTCGGCACCAAATAAATTAAACCACGCATCACACCTGATCTCACCCTAAACCTACCCTCAACGAGTAAATTATTAACGATATCAACTTAGCAAATAGTTGGACGAACGGTATTTTAATCAGTGTCCCAACTTCTTGATTAATGTACCCTAGCACAATTTATCGTTGAAATTTTATTTATAATTACGCCAGCTAAATTAAACGGGTGATTAGTCAACGTCAAGGACGGCTTCGCGATTTGTCACCTCAAGAACTGAATTTGAGTGTAATTGGGCACAGAAGTTTGGCTTTACCTGCAGTTGGCTCCAATTTTGGAGTTGCTAGTTTCGAGTTAGTTGGGGCTATTAATTGGGAAGTTAAATTATTCATTGAGTCTGACTGTTGTAGTTGTATTCAGGATTCCTTTTACAAATGTAGGAATTGGGTTCCTTACATAAGCAGTTATAACACACGATTAAGAAAAATACACTAGGTACCTGTTTGCACTGTAAAAAAGAAGCGTCAAAAACACCTCCCTGCAGCACTCCATGTTCTAAAATACTTATCAAAACTTTTCTCATCATAAAATTGGCTACCCATTAACAGAGATTAAGAAAATTAAAATTAAAAAAGAGGAAACGTGTAACGTGATTACGTAGACATCTCTCAGTCCATCTCATGAATGTTTGATTCACTCAAAGGCTGAGCTGAAGTATTTTTTTTAAAAACTCTACCTTCTCTTAATTAGTCGGCGAATAAACAAGTGGCACATTAGCTCTCGAAATAATTACACTGTGGCTGTTTTCCAGCCTCTTTTATTTTCTTTTTATTCAACATTACTTCCCCAGCCTCGGTTTGCGGTGAAGAATTTAAAAAGCATTTGGAAAATTAGTTTGGTTCTGAGATAGCATTTAAAATGCAATTAAAACGTAAAGCTGGAAACTGAATGTGGGAGCGGTATATTTTTAATGGTTAGATAAAACTAAGCATTAAGTCTATTATTAGTTATTGTTTTACGGAAGTATTTTTAGTGTGTACTTAATTGATCAGAAAACATCTGATTAATCGAGAAGCACAAGTACATCATACGTATCAACGATAAAGTGTTAGTCAATTAACATACAAATTAAAAAATTATTCGTAAGACACGAATGTAACATTAAGAAGAAAGCAGTTAAAACGAGAAAGATTCTCAAAAAAAGATTTCAAAGAACAAAATGAGAAACCATAAAACTCTTCATTATTGTCTGAGCCGAGCCAAATGTTCTTAACTTTCTGTTCACAGCCCCTTTGATTACTTTTTAAAGCCTTTTCACACTCAAAAATAGCAAAGAGACATCTTCAAAGTCTAAAGAGGCTTGCTTTCTTGTAATTGGATTCGTAAGGAGCAATTTCAAGTTGATATTGTAGAAAAATGCAAATGAGAAAAACGCCCTTGATTTTTTCTTATAAAGACTTTATAATTGTTCTAATTGTTTTTATCAGAGACGATTTGAATACAGACTCTGTTGGAGACTAAGATGACATTGATACTTTTGATTCTATTAAATTTTTTCTTTGGTTACAATAATTATTCGGTATGCACCATGCAGCTAGTTGTAGCTTTGTACTTACTAAAGGAATGTTTCATTCGCTCTGATTACGGGGATTAAAATTCCAGTCCCTTCATTCATTCAGCATTTGTCTCAGCGATAATTGAATTGATAACTAAGTGTTATCTATAAATAATTCCATAACATTGAATTTCTCAGATTTTAAATACATGATATCACAGTTACTAGTAGAAATTACTCAATCACACATCCGGCTTTATAACGTAATTTTTACCGCTAAAAACGGCTCGTTCCAACTGTTCCAACAAAACAAAAGTAACAGATATAAAACTAACTGTCCAATCTCTCGAAACCAATTCTTCGTACAAGATTCAGGACTTCAAGTATTCCATCCACACAACCTGGGGGGAGGAAATCTAAGCGGTCCATAAGGAAAGGGGGGAGTCCGGGTGTGGGGGTAGGTGTCGCTGCCCGGGGGGACTGAATCAAGGAGTGGTACGTGCTTTGAGTTTAATTAAGGATCTGGATCTTAGAATGCTTCGATTTTAGTGGCGTTTTCTTTTAATACCTTAAAACGTTTTATTAAATGGAATTGTGTGAGGAGTTGAGTGGTTGATGCGGTGGTAATATTAATTACTTTCTATTGGACATCTTTGTTGAGTCGATCTACAGTGATGGTCATTATTAAAAACTTAATTGTGTGATCAGATTGTTCACAATTTTCAATTTTGCTTGAGGATATTAGTAACATCTACCTAGGTTAGATACGCGTCTTCTAAAGCTTAATCTACATTATATTCAAAACATTATTATTTTAAAACATACTGCGTTACACCATAAGATTTATATATTTTTTTTAGTTCTGACCGATATGAATCGCATCATGTACCTTTAAGATTCTTTTCCACAATCTTCAACATTCCAACTCCTATATCCACGTCAATTCCCAAAAAATAAACATCACAAATCCAGATTTGTATTATATATTTTTCCACACGCAACCTGATCTCACAGGGGATGCCAACAGAAAAAAATCAGTTTCGCGAGATTTTTTTTCTCACGCGAAAAAATGACAGTTGAATTTGTATGCCGGGAGGTCGCCTCACTCCCATATAATATTAGACGCTCCCAAGAGAGGTGGATAATTAAATTAATGTCCTCAGCCCTCTTTTGCCCCACGTTTCGTAGCCAGTAATCCGACACCTGCATTGTTTTCACTCAGTATCGTTGTAGTTTTATTTTCTTATGTTTTGTTTGGGAGAAAAAGAATGGTCTTTGGAGCCACGTGGATAGAATTGCTTCTAAAATCGATATTTAGCAAGTTCTTGTTGATAAGAGTAATTTTTTGTCATTTTCCGCATTCTAACCTCTGGAATTTTGAATGAAGCAGGAAACTATGATTTTTTAAAAATTATTGAACCTCTGATTTTTAAGGAATTTCCAATATGGTGGTAATTCCAATTTGGGCAAGGACATCAAACCGCATTTAGATAAGGTCACCTAAAATAACTTTGCTATCGCTTTTGATTATTAAGTAGGCACTAGTACACTCTTTTCAAATGCTTGAGACATTTTATTTTATCCACGTTTTACATAAAATATACTGAACCTAAATAAAATCTCAACAAACATTTTCTAATCCATTATCAAAGCTCAAACAACTACCCTCTAAACTCAAAAAAGAGGAAATCAAACCACACCTTCAATCTATCACTCATAACGAGTAACCACTTAACTGATCTAGCATGTGCAGGAGTCGACGCGTGGCATCGCACGCGCCGCGCCGGTAATTCAATAAACACATTATCGCGATTAGGTCCCGCGCCCCCGCTGCGCACGAAACGACCCGAGCGCCCCCGAAGTACTCCCGAAGGGACGACAGATTTCGTCGGCTGATTTCGGCCATATTAATGATTAGTTCTTTATTCTAATTTGTAGGGTTGAATCTAAATACAGGACGTTGGGATGCGTTAGTCAATGAGAAGTTTGAATAACTTTGACGTACAAAGGTCAGAAGGGATTGGTAAGCAATTTTTTTGCACACTATTGAACTTTGAGCTTAGTAGAATATGAGAGCTATGATGCAATATCAGTTTAAGACAGCATAAGAAAATCAATGACACCCTTCGCTGCTGGTGTCTACCAGCAGCGAAGGGTGTCATTGATTTTCTTATCCTGGACGACATTAAAAATCGAACGATGGCGTTCAGATTCAGTTTTTCAAACGCTATATCAGCAGAGTTACGATTTTTATAACACAAAAGGCCCTTCCTTCCAACCATATCTCTAAAAAACCGGCCAAGTACATGTCAGACCACGCACAATGAGGGTTCCGTAGTTGGGATGAATTTATCCTAAAAACAAACTTAACATTGTAGTTGACTTTACGGTCAATTCTCCAACTACAAATATAAGTTTGTAATGGCATTTTTTTTGTGTTAAAACTACACATTAACTATTTTTGGACTTTTTCTTTTCCGTGTGCTGTGAGACCTTGCTTGCTGCCAAATTTTATAATTCTAGGTCAACGGGAAGTACCTTGTAGGTTTTGATTTATTTGCGAGTATTAAATTAATTTCGCATAAATGGCCGTTTTTTTTTACTGCGTTGTGCTTAGAAATTTGAGTTTTTTAGAGCTCCAAGGGACTATAGACCTACGTATTTGATATTAATTCCAACTTGATACTTTCACGCGTTCCTGAGAAAAAGGGTATTGACAGACTGACGGACGGACAACGAAGTGATCCGGTAAGGGTTCCATGTTTTCCTTTTGAGGTACGGAACCCTAAAACTGACTCATTATTTTAAAGCAGAGAGGCTAATAAGTATTCATTGTTATTACGCTGGTCGGTATAAAAAGTTGCCGTTATCGCCCGCACCATACTTCCTGCCGTAAATCCATTACAACTTATTAACAAACATGGTGATTAGTATAATTGTTGCTACCACAGTTAAATTACGAGCACATGTTGGAACACGAGGAAGTTTGAGGAAATCTTTAGGGAGGTAAAAATCAGGAATTTGTCCTTTCATACGGGAAGGACCAGTTTTTTTTAAGTATTTTAGTCAATTAATTTCAAATGGAAATAGTTGGACCATATTGAAAGCAAGAGCTTTCAATATGGTCCAACTATTTCCATTTGAGCTGCAATCCATTATAAAATACAATAGACTGGCTATTTCTTAAGAGCCATAAAAAACCCTGAAAGAAATCAACGCGTGTTTCACCCCTCAACGAGATATCCTCGGGATGACGATTGACTTGTCGTTCAGAACGTGGCGTGTTGCCACACCGAGTGCTGAACGCAGAGCGCCTCTCTGCGTTCAGCGACAAGTCAATCGTCATCCTGAGGATGCCTCGTTGAGAGGTGAAACACGTGTCAATTATTTCAGGGATTTTTATGGCTCTTTAGAAATAGTTAAGTGGAACAGGTTATTAAATATCTCCACGTCTATTGCATTTTACTTCACACTTGGTATAAGTTAACATACGTTTGGACCATATTGTCCTAAACAGTCTCTATAAGAAAAAATAATGTACTCCTTCTGTGGGAACCTGGGCTGACTAACCATAACACAGGTTACCATGTAACCTAGCTAGGACGCCAGATTCAATTCTGTTCATTGTCACTCTCTTTACGATTTATCCGAAAATTATAAAATTGAATAAAACTTTTTGATATAAATAAATTACGTTTTGAAGCAGGGAATTGAAAACGAAATTAATTTCGTTCCGTTTCACAAAATGTTATCTAATAATGCTCCAAATTTTGTAACGATACTAAAACCTAAAAATATTAATAACGTTACAAAAAAAACGTTACGGAATATCATTTTTGTAGAACAACATTTTAAGTAACGTTATAGGTATCAGTGACATTATGCTTATATCCGCATGTAATAACGTTAAAGATTTATTTGTATAACGTTATTCTTAAGAACTTTTCCCGCTGACCACCGCTCCATCGTCGCCCAGTAGCACCACCATCACCGGTCACCCCCGTTACGGCGGCCGGCGGCCGGCTGGTGGTAAGCCACCACCGTATTCAAACATAAGTTTGTACGAAAGTGCTTACAGACAGTGTTTGAATGAATAGTTATGGTTACCTACCTACTTTTACATTCATGTGATAGTGTCATCTTCACATTTTTTTTTGGCAATGTTGCGTATCAAAATGAATAACGTTATTATTTCGTTATACCGATATATTAATAACGATATATTTTTAATAATGTTATTAAACAGTTTCAGATTTCGTTCCGTTTGTTAGAATCGTTATAGCCAAGGAATTAATTTTGTTGCGATCCTGGTGGAACGGTACAAATTATCGTTCCCGGAACTTCGCGTAACGTTATTTTGAGTAACGTTTCAAGTGTCTGTTTTGAAGTCCTTGAATTACAAGTGATTCAGAAAGTGATAGTTTAACAAAATGGAGAATTTTTGTTATGGTCTCTTGAAATCTCTCTCAATTTACCATCTAGAGATACCTACTCAACGTGGGAATCAAACTTAGTTACTCAATACTTGTTACTACTCAATTCTACTCAACTACTAACCCTCTACGGAGCCTAATGGAGAGCTCTTCCATTGACTAAAAAGATCCCTCGTTATAAAAAAAACGCCAAATTAACATGAGCTGTCGTACTTAACATGTTGGAATGCAACACAGGTCATGTTAAACTGGTGTAATGCACACGCCTGTAACCCGCGCATCGACGGGATGTCATTATTTAAACAATAAATTTAATTTGAAATGAGTTCCCATCCCTATCTCTTTATAATCCGTAAGCTAAACTAGGGTGGGTGTTTACAAAACATTTTTATTTTGTTGTTTACCGAATTAGGTATATCACTATAAAAACAATGCTATACTAGCAGCATACTGTGGTTTCACCCGCATAAGTTTCGATGCCGTGCGAATATCGGAATAAAAAGTATTCTGTGTGTGTAAAATTTTATCCAAATCCGTTCAACCGTTTTTGCGTGAAAGAGTAACAAACATCCATCCATCCATCCATCCTCACAAACTTTCGCGTTTATAATATTAATACTAGCTTTCACCCGCGGCTTCGCCCGCGTTAATGTCGGAAATTATCCCACGGGAACGTACTACCGAGATAAAAAGTATCCTATATTTTAATCCAGGTTATAAACTATATGTGTGCCAAATTTCATCCAAATCCGTTCAGCCGTTTTTACGTGATTAAGTAACAAACATCCAAACACACAAACTTTCACATTTATAATATTAAGTAGGATCTCAGGGCGAAGCAGTCTTTCCGATTGTAGAAAAACGATAGCCTTATAAACAGGGTTAATTTAAATTGGCTAGCTAAACTCCGCAGATTCGATGGGTATTGATATCTAAACACGATAAAATTAAAATATTTTTTGGCAGGTCAACGTCCGCTGTTAGTTTTTTGTACGAGTTGAGAAAAACTGTTTTCTTATGTTTTATCGTGTTTAGATATCGATATCCATCACGGTTGTAAATTTTACACAGAAAAAAAATAGTTATTTTTAACTGATAGGTACCTATTTCAAGTGACTACAATATCTGCGGTCGGTGACCCAACAAAAAAAATCGTCATCCCACAAAATATGAATTTTAGTATTTTCAAACTTAAATAGCAGCGGAAGGATTAATTGTATACTCTCATTGTAATAGTAAAAAATGTTGAGGGTGTTATTTCCCATAAGAAAACCGTTTTTTTGGGTACAAAATGTTCGAAACTTGAATAATGTCCCTTATTTCTTTATGTTTTATCATGTTTAGATATCCTTCGCGTCTGTAACCCCGTATTATTGTCAATAACAATGGCGAAAAGATCAATTTTGTGGTCTCTTCGCTCTAACCACACAGTCACCTAAGCGAAAATGAATCAACTCATAAAAACAATACTACCCTCTAAGTGCACTATAGTTTATAATACCAACATTATAAATTGCAATTGTTAAGTTCGCGTGAACATTAATTGATGCAATCCGCTGATTGGCACTCATTGGCGGGGTGTGGCGGCGCGGCGTGTGACGGCCGCGTGGCATGGCGCTTTTTTAGCTTTTTTCAGCTTTCTCTTTTTTGTGAAATTTTGTTAATTTAGAGATTATGGAATCATTTACATTTTCATGTAATTATTAAGGCATTGTAATGAAATGATTAAAAGAGAGATGTTACTGTAAAATGTGATTCCATTTATATTGTGCACTAAAATTGATGGACACCGCTTACACTGTAAAATAAAGACCTTATGTGACATTTTTAAGGATACCTAATTTTTAAAATTTTTAAAGAAAAACAAATGTATGTAAACGCATTTGGTAGAATAATTGTTATTAAAAGAAATATGGCCACAAAAAGACATACCTTCATTAAAAACATTCAAAATATTTAAACCAAAAATTAAACACACGCTCCATTCGATTTTCAAAACAGCCCGCGTATAAAATCAAATTACCTCTATTTTGATTGGCCAGTGGTCCGCTTCGCGCGCTTTCCGAGTGTTTTGATTTGACGGTGCGACAATGGCGCCAGTTGTCCAAGTGTTTTAGCAAACCGGCGCTTGCCAAGAAAACAATGGACTGCTACTGATTGTAGACCCTATGTAAGTAATGCTAAAGTTGGTTTTCGTATGGTGGGTAGTTTGAATTTGGTCTGTAATAGCTCTGTGCAGAGCGGGTGCAATTTGAGTGTAAAAATAATACTGACAAATGTGCTGCATTTGTTGAAATAACACCAAATCGTGATAGGTCAAAATGATTGTTGATTCTAAAAAATAAAGGATTTTAGGTTTATACCTCAATGTCGACGTATCGAATTGGGAGTTTTGCCTATCTTTCATTAAACTTTTTTCAGGAATGAAGTTTAGATTCAGTTTTCCTACGTTTTAACTGACATTCCACACAATCATGTTAACGGGTTGTTTTCAAGTGGATATCAATTTTAAACCCTTTTCAAACAATTAATCATTTCAGCTTCTTTATAAAATTATCTCATCATTCTTATCTATTTTTGCAAAGTAATCCACCAACGGACTTGATCAATTGAATCTTAGTAGGTACGTAGGTACGTTTTGTCTTCCACATTTTAAGATCCATCCTACAACTATCCATCAATTCTTCTAAAATCCTTCAAATCTTATAAAAATCATATCGCCTTATAAGTTATTACATTTTAATCTTCTCTAACGACTTGCCTCGCACATGGCGTCAGATATCACACAGAAATTATGCAAAGCCACCGGTCTGGCCACTCACCACGATCCCCAATAACTGTCATATTATATTTATAGTTGTAATCATCAGGCGATTAACCCTTTACATGCGATACGGTGACGATACGACTGTCAAAGAGATTTAGTATTTTTTAATGTTTAAAGTAATTTTACTCGTTTCGAAGAGAAAATAATTCTAGATTTTATAAAGAAACACAGAACAGGTAGCATTTGAACAACACTCATTAGATGGGTGTGTTGAAGAGAGTGACAATGAAAGTGAAAACTTGACATTTGACACATACCCAGCCAATTCCTTTGCCCTTGATTTTCACAACACATAACATAACATTCCGTCTATAATCTCGAAGGTTTAGGTAGAAATGTACCCATAGGTTATAACACCCACATTTTGCCAGTTATATTTCATTCCCATGTAATAGGACCATGCGAGCATATTGCCTTAAACGGGCTCTCAGACAGACTCAGATTCAGACTCTTTTCACAATCTCGAACAGTAAATTAAACTAACAATTCGCCACGAATAAACATCTATTGAACAAATACAGTCAACAACAACAAATTGAAGCCGTTCCAATCAACAGTCGCAATACATCGTGACCAGTAAAACCACTCGGTTATTACGAGATAATCCGTCTGAACGATGCCCAACCCTTGCTATTGTCTATTGCATTTGAGTACCAATTTATTTATGTCATATTCTTCTATTGGATTTTATGGTACATGGATTATGGGGATGGATGTCAATGATGATATTTTATGATGGAGAATATTAATAGTTGGTATCACGTGATTGCCTTTTTTCTAAAAATAATCTACTACTATTCTACTTATTTATCAACATAATGTCTAACTTTTAGTATTCATCATTTTGAAAAGACCTCTGTCTAAAAATAAATATTATTCATTGACACTATGCACAGCAAAAGACTGGTAATTACATACAGATCCAGTTTTAGCACTGGCTATTTTTCTCCATAAATGATGGAAAAGCTTGATAAATGATAATATGACAAGATGATTATGCAACCAGATTCCAGCTTTTTGACAGTATGTTGTGCATAGCACAAAGATTTGTTTCTGGCCTGCATACCCCATTTACTACGAATAAAAATAATAAACTAACCAAAACTACATTATCCCAAAAAACTTTATTCAATACACAATAAACTAACCAAAACTACATTATCCCAAAAAACTTTATACACTCTTCTAACTTGTCAATTTTATACGCAATTTTTTTTTCAACTTTTAACCCTAAAACGCTACAGTAAACTACACTTAACAATTAGATCACTTATTGTCAACACCGTCCACTTAATTCAAGTGTACTCCAAATCACTTGAAACCCTCTTCACATTATGTCAGCCACTTATTAAATAAATATTTATTGTTCGCATTTGGACTTGTTTGTGGAAACCTGCTACTGTATTGATGGTGTGAAATATTTTATTGTTGTGTAAGTGAACTATTTTTTTCCGGTATTTTTAAGAATCTTCGGTATTTTTAAGTTCTTAGTAATCGATTACAACCTAGCCTAATAGACTAATAAGTAATTTAATTCTAATTTAATAGTTTACGAACTAATTACTGAGGATTTTTATAATATTGGGGCCTAGTTTACCAGTACCTCTCTTTAAGACAATCCGAAGTAAGATGATGCCACTGGCTTTGCAAAATTCTATCAGATATTGTTAAAAAAAAGCTATCATCTGACTAGGTACCATCGCGGTAACGCATATCTAAGCATTTTGAAAACAAAATCCCGTGCACACGACCCTTTTTTTCTTAGGTAAGCGATACTATAGCGGCCGAGCGCTGCAAGCAAGAATAGTCCTTACAGTGTACAAATATGCGTTTCTTCGATAGTACCTAAAGTTAAAACAACAAAAGTCAATGATTTTTCATTTTTTTTCTTTTTGCACCATTTTAATAAAATGTGATGATAGTACCAGGCTATAGAACAGATATGCATTCAGATTGAGAATGGCCCCCGGAAACAAAAGCGGGGTGGGCCCCGGGCCCAAAACTACAAACATCAATTGTCACCGAGCAATAAGCGCGGTGACTCTCGCATTCTTGAAGGTCCTGTTCCACAGTAGTTTGGCAGAACTGCGAAAAGATTGGAGTCGGTTTTTGTAGAGATTTCGAAGCTTTATTTTTAGACCAAAATAGAAAGTTTAAATTGATTTTTATATGGTTGTTTGCGGTTTTGCATATCTTTTGTACCCACGCCGATAGATAATATGATACACATTACAGTAATACTAACGATTTAAAGCTTCAAGTCTGTTATCAAACTGATATTGATGACATAAAATACTCATTATATTTTTACCGAACAAGGGTCCAAAATCTGAAATCGGTTATCTAGGCTGTTAGAACGTAGGTACCATCGCGGAAACCCATAACTAACCACTTTGAGAACAAAATCCCGTGCACACGATGACCACATCTGTTACCGCCCCGGATCTATAGCGGCCGAGTGTTGCAAGCAAGAATAGTCCTTACGGTGGTTATTTATGGTTTTCCATTGGCAATTATAATCTCTAACATCAGTTCATAAACATCCACTACCAAACCTATCCTACGTAAATATACCACTTCAGATCAGGCACAAGATTAATGACTCTCCACAACACTTCATAAACCCCAATCCAGAACAAAAGAACTATCCTCCATAAATGAGAACACTCTCTCAAACCGCCAATCTTTAGGGGTGTCCCCTAAAAATCCAACATTCCTTCGTCTAACACGGCGCAATAAACGTAGTGACAGTGGCATTCCGGCCGATTCCGGCAATCCGGCCGGACGGCAATCTGCCGCATTCCGCGCCAACTGACCGACATTGTGGAAGAATAGTGCTCTGTTTACTTATGAGACCTTGGGTTTTTGTTTACTGGGTTTTACTTTCTACTAACTTGAACCAGAGGGCTTAAGGTAAAGTGTCATACTATCAGTGATAGCAATGATGGAATAGTAAAAAGTGTATTATTGGACTGACATAATCTACCGAAGTCCTATGTCCTGTTGAAAGTTGTTATAGACATGTGGCAATCGCTTTCAAAGCGTTTCGTGATCGAAAGTGTTACTACACTTTCGATCACAGTCTGTAAGATTTTAAAGAATTTTTTTTTTTTTTTATTCTTTATTAATAAGGGGTTTTTATTCACACGGATACGTCAACCCCAAAGGATATTTATTGCTAATCCACAGATTCATGAATCAATGGATTAGCAACATCCTTCCTTAATTCCATGCTGCCATGTTATACTAAGGCCATCTTGTTCTAAACTTTGGGCGACCGAGCTCAGAGAAAACAAATTTTCCCAGATATGAGACCTAGCTAGATCGATTTTCGCCTATATTGCAACTTTCATCGAAATCGTTAGAGCCGTTTTCGTGAACGTGATTACAAATATATCATCATCATCATCATCAGCCTATAAATGTTCCCACTGCTGGGACACAGGCCTCCTCTCTGTGAGAGGGAGTGGGCCGTAATCCACCACGCGGGCCCAGTGCGGGTTGGTAGATGTCACATGTCTTCGAATTTTCGGTTCTAGGACATACCGGTTTCCTCACGATGTTTTCCTTCACCGTTTTGAGAGCAGTGGCGATGAAATAATTTACACAAAGTAAAGCGCCTGTCTGGGTTCGAACCTACGACCTGCAACTCGTAAGTCGCGGCCGTTACTACTGGGCCACCACTGCTCTCACAAATTTATATAGGTATATATACAAATATTGCTTATTTAATAGAATTATTATAGAGTAGGAGGAAATATTTAATCACGGAGAAATAGCACACTTCTAAGGTCACGACGCAAATAGGTCAAACATTTACTGTTTTCCGTGATGGATAAGATAGCAAAAACTATCCTATTCGCTCATGATTTCTTACTGAGATTTTTTGAAATACGTGCTAGAAAACCTAAGATTTTTTATAACATAACATCACGACTGTAATCTCTGAAGGGTTTGGCAGAGGTGTACCTATAGTACTCCCTCATTTCACCAGTCCTATGTAATAGGAGGCGAGCCTATTGCCATCAACCGGGCACAAATCTAGACTTCGGGCTGCTACTGAGAAATTCTAGATGAAAAAACCCAATAACACTTTGCCCGACTCGGGAATTGAGCGTTTGCGACCACTAGACCAACGAGGCAGTCAGATTTTTTATAGTCCACGCTTACGCAAAAGTTCAGATAATTTGATGTCCAAAAATCACCAAAAATAACGTGTTTATCCGGACAGTGTTCCAAAAACGTTATTTTCTTGGGCAAAAACATTCTATATTTTCCCATGTGTACCCCACCCTCGGAGGGTCGAGGGGTGGAATTAACGAATTTGTCAACTGTCAACGGAAGACCTTATGAGTTTTTCTAAGGGGTCACGATGATTTTCACCGTGGCATGTCAATTATGTTGGCGTATCTTATTTTATTGGAGGCGATTAAAACGGGTCATTTGTCTTTGGGAAATTGGAGAGACGAATTATGTATGTGCTGCAGTTAAGGGTCACTTTAAATCACAAGAAGTAATATTTTTGTACCTCTCATGTCGCAAAAATTACACAATATTACACATGTGGCTTTTTACAAGCTTTTATGTTCCTTAATAAATCTTTTAACCAGCTTTATTTACACAACAGGAAACCATTTTTTTTTTTATCACGTAACTATAAGCGATACGTTATTTTCGTAAGTCTAATTAAATATTATCACGGACATCGAACAAGGAAACACCTTACCATACCTATTTCCGTGAAACTCGAACCCGTAAACGCGAACTTTTCTATCACATTTTAAAAATATTGCATATAAAAACTGGCCACGTTTTCAGCGTAAAAAACTTGCTCATGTAGGCAAAGAGCTTCGGTAGCCACTACAATAAATCTTTCGTCTAAGTGGCATTTACACAACACATATATTCCGAGTAAGAGGCAAATCGTAAACGTCTACTACGTGAAGCGCTTATACCCGTTATGTGACCCAACTTTAAGTTCTGTTTGTATGGATAAAAGGAAATGTAACGTTGTGTTTTATGTACTTTGAATTGTTTTATGTTTTTCTATAGTTGTTACGACATTCTCATCATTCGTGAGTTTTGAAATTGTTAAATCAACTTTTGCAATCGCTTTTCCAATTTCTAATTGAATGTACACAGTGTTCTAAATCAATAAAACCTTGGACAAAATCTGGTCCCATATTTTTGACATTTCTTACTTTTAGCCGACCAAAACGAATACAACAAATGAAACCATTTCACCAGCCCACACTTAGTAACAATTTGATTTTTTCTTCTCCCTCGGCATTGAAACAACATTTTTTCGTCTCTCAATTTATTATCCCACAATTACAAAGCAGTTTTCCTTAACGAAAACCGTTGAGAATTTAGTTTTGTTTTTCGAACAAAGATGGCGGCTGTTTGCGAAGATCTTGAGGCAAGATTGTGCCGTATTTTCCATTAGAGCCGAGAATCTAGTGTTGTTATAGAATGTAGAGAGATTGAATCGTTGTTACAATGTTTTTGCAGGCTAGAGGTTTGTTTGCTCAATCAAAATTCTGGAGATTGGTACTGGGATGGATTTTCTGAGTGGGTAGGTAAATTTAAATTGAATGGGGTTTTGTTTTTGTGGTAGAATCGATTTTATAATCTTTTGTTATGGTTTCAGCCACAGAAACTTAACCTCACTGAAGCAAGAGTTGCGGCCTTAACCATAAAAACTTTCTTTCATTATGCTACTGACCTTTGTAGAACTATCCAATCTCAAAGTCCGGTCTCAAAATTCGACAGTCAACACCAAAGAATCTTCGCTCCCGAAAAACATCAGAAAATCAGAAACAACATCCATCTTTAACAAAATAAAGGCCGATAAAAACATTATCTCCATCAATTCTGTCCGTTAAAACGTCTAGCATATACGTATATGGTCATCCCTCCTCGGAGGGTGTAGGGAGGTTCGGTCGTAAACCGGGATTCTCCCGGAGAAAATCCGCACTTCACTACCGACCTCGGTAATCACGCCGGCATCTCAACCCGTGTGGATTTGTTGAGATATAACGCTATATGCTTGTATATATAGCTCGTATCAGCAAGAACTGAGTTTCAGCAGTATTTTTTGAAGTCACGTTGTCTTGTGATTGTTACTGAGAATTGTAGCGTTCGTGATACAAGAATTTGGGAGCTTGTTTGTAAATCCGTCTGAGTTGGGAAGTAATGAATTTACGACTCTACAGACTTCGACATTTTCTCGTCTGCAATCACTTATCGTTCTCAAGACTTTCTACGCTGTTCAAGACCGTAACTTTGTTACTTTATTCATCATTGTAAGACTAAGCTTTCACGTATAATTCAATAACAAAATCGATTAAGTTAGAATTAATAACGTTGTTTTGTCGACACTTTTTCTATCCATAGACTGATCCGTTTTAAGCTTCAACAAGAAGTCGTCTCATATCTTCTATTTATCTTTTGAATAAGATCTTGTTTCTGCTTTCCCTCAAAATTGAAAGTAAAGACTGTGACAACACATATATAAAGGTTGAATTTATCACCGTGTCAGTGAACACTCGCTCCCGGCTAGTTTCCTTAAAGCCTTGTACTTTTAATCCTGCACCTGGTTTCAGTAAGTGCAGTTTGCGCTCAGCGGTTAACGCAAACCGACGTTGCTGTGTTTTCCAGCTGAACACTGTGTTTGGTCGTGGTCAATTTTTGTATGTCTTCTAAGATTACTTTTGAGATCTTTTACTTAGCTTCAGGGATCCATTTCGTAAGGCATTTTTATATTGGCTGTTTAATATAGTTATTATTCGTTTTTTTTTTTTCAAAAGATATCCACTATAAGATGAACCTAAATTTTATCGTCAACCTCACAATGGAACTCCTTTTTTTTCTCTTCTCAAGGATTTTAATAACTCTGCTGAAACTTTACTAAATCTTCAAATTCTTCATGTTGACGTTTTCCAACAACGTCAATATTTAACACAGTGCTCAACATAATTTATTTGTACATCGACACAGTGTCCCGTGTGTCTCCACAGGAAGGCGCGGTGAATAATCAATGAGAATGTAAATGCAAGGTGAATTCACGAGCTCCCCCCGCCCCCAATTTGCTTCGTTTTTTATAAGTCGTTGAATTATTTAGATAGAACAAGTAGTCGCTTTAGTTACTGTTATGGTTTTCTTGCTCCATTTGAGAGTTGACTCACTTGATCTGGAAGTTACGTTTTTGATTTTATGAGTTACGTCAACGGATGATAAAAAATAAAATAAAATTTGTCCTTTTTTGCATGCACTATAGAAACAGGGCTCAAGAATGCCATAACCACCAAATAAATCCCTGTCTCATAAAACCAAAATATTGCAGCATAGAAAATTAAAATCTGTTCGGAAATTTAAACATTGGCTTGTGTCACAGCATACGTAGTCACACAGAATATTTTTGCACCCAGCCACCCTAAAAAATCCTAACCCAAAAATTCCTCCAACCGCACACACCATGCAATATTTCGTGAAATCTCACTCAAGGAAGCACTTTAAGTTTGTACCATCGTATATTTAATTCACGACCACCTAAAGTACGTTCCCATAAAAATCCAGGCAGATACTGTGCAGATGAGCCTTGCCAGGGACGCATTCGCAATCATTTTAATTGTATTGTCCTGTTTTACTGCGAATCTCGTTATACGATTATGGGCTTTGTGATTTCCTGAGATCTGGTGTAATTTTATCGATTGGTTTATTTAATTATGGGGCTGGGAGGAGTGTGATTTGGTAGTAAAGAAATGTTTTTTTTTTGGCACGTGTTTGATGTGTGTAGATGCATTTTATTGTTTTATTCTTTATTACCAAAAGGGGGTATTTTGAGCTTAGCTAGAAGCGTATTTGATTTTATTATTCATAGTGAGTAAAAAAAAAACCATTAGGAAACTGAAAACACTCTTATAATATGCTGTAATTTCGGTAGCTGGCACGAAATCTTTAGTTTTTTTGTTACCCTAATATTTCTTTTAAATCATTGATATTAGCATTATAATTTAGGACCTAAGAAATATTATCATAACATAACGGCACGTACAGGCGTGCCGTTATGTTAAACAGAGGTTAAACAGAGGTGTACCTATAGTACACCAATATTTCGCCAGTTATATTTAAAAGTCCCATGTAATAGGAGGCGAGCCCATTGCCACCAAACGGGCACAATCTAACCAACCTAAAAAATATTATATTTTTTTAATATTAATATTTGTTAGGTCCTAAATCACGCTAATATTAATGTTTTTTCTTAAAAAAAACTAATAAATACTCCCATTTCGGGATACCCAGATACAGCCCTGTACCCGGTTCAAGATCCGTATACCCAGGATTTACGGTTATCGCTACCCGGGTTGCGTTCAATCACAACCTGGGAACTTAATACTTAACGCGTCTATTGCAAGCTCATACGTTTTTAGTGCTCAATTATTTATGTATTTTATTTTATTGATCACGCTGAACGTGATTTGAAAGAAACGTGGTAAAGCAGGGTTAAGTTTATGGTTGCGTTTTTTTTTTTAAACTTTGGCGTCGTGTTTTTTGCGTTTTGCATACTGTGTGAAATTAAATCTTTAAAAAAAGGAAAAATATTTGATGTTTTGCTTTTTAAAATGCAACAATCAAAACTCGCTGTGATTAAATATAAAAAAAGGAAAAAAATAATTACTTTTAATTCCGATTTATTTTTTTTATTTAGAAAGTGTTTTTTATTGGAATCTCACCTTTGTAAAGCAGTTTCTTTGGTTGTCCCAAATGACCTTTTAGCCAAAGGTCAGGTCGAAAAAACCCTGCAATCAAACAAAAATAACGACTGTTGTAAAAATCTGTGAACATTTCCTAAGATCGTAACACTTTACCTATTACTAGTTTAACATCCATAACTTCTGGAAGCGCTATACAAAAGTAAATGTTCTATATAGAGCTTAGATGAAAGTTTTTATCAAGCACTGCACGAATTTCGAAGTTTGAAATCGTATTTTCGTAGCCTATGGAAGCTATAATCATCATGTAAACACCATGATCTGACCAAGACAATATCTGAACTTTAAAACAGACCTCTGAGTTAAGACTGCTTCTAAAAATTATAGACAATTACGTGACAAAAAAAGTTAAACGTAGAAATACCGTATGGGAAAACGGCATTACTCAATAAAAGTATTATTTGTATGGCATCACTGATTTATAATAAATTACCCGATGACATTAAGAAGTTACCTACTCATCTATTTAAGAAGAAGTTATACACATTCCTAATTAAAAAGTAAAATCTTAATGTAAAAGACTACGAACTTTCTGAAATCACCTATTAGTATCTTTTTTTTTTTTTTTTTTGGTTGGGAAATTATCAAATTATTCCTTCGGTTGCCCTGTTGCCGGGGGCCGCGATGTCCCTATCGGTTTTCTTCGAACCCCCGGCAGACCTATTAGTACCTTAAAGGAAGATGGTTCATCTTTTACACGTTTTTATACATAAGAGCTTAACGGCTTAAAGAATTACAGAGCGGAGTTTAATACAATTCTAACAAAGCCCTGTAAGATAATTCTTAATGAAAACTGGAGTGCAAATTCTTTATTGAATTCCATATGTATTACATGGATAGTATAAAAGTAAAAGATAAATATGGACCCTGTTGGGCACAGCAAAATTAGGAGAGAGGACAAATCAGCCAATTGCTACTCTAGCAACAGTAGGTATTTCATCTAACAGCCTCTGTAAAGGACTAAAGACTAACAAGAAAATGAACAATTGAACTTCCATTTGCATAGAACCCTGAAACCACCTTTCAAAGTTCCAGCATTTCACCAACAAATCAATCTAAAACTTCAGCACCGAATCAATAAATTCATAGTCTATATCTTGAATTCTCCCCTTGAGATGCCCTCGGAAACAATTAAGGCCTACTTCTCACCCTTACCGCCGTATTGCGCGTAATTACGCATTTACGCCGGCGAAGATTTTACGCTCTGAGAGGAAGGACTTACGTGTTACGAGTGGTTACGACTTACGGCCCGTAATAAGTTCGCGTAATGCGTAATGTTTTGGCTGTTGGTATGTTGTGGGGTAACTTTTTAAGTGGGAATTGCGTTTTGAAGACGTTGATGAGGGGAAAGGCTTATGATAGTTTAATAGCCTTATAAGTTCTTTGTTTCTTTTTCGTGGGGTTAGTGACTAACCTGGTGTCAGAGTTTTCATGCCACCCATGGTCTTCTGACTTGGCTACACATGCCGTCGAGAAATTTCTCTAAGGCATGTCGGTTTGCTCACTATGTTTTTCTACACTGTTTTTGAAGCTGATGATAATTATATAATACGCACATGAATCCGAAGCCTTATAAGTTAAGAAGTAGGGTTGTAACTTATTTCTGTGGACTGTATATATCGCAGAAACTGTCCACAAATGAAAACATAAAAAAAAATCTCAACCAAAGGGAGAAACAAGCGAAACATATAATTATATAAAAAAAATTAAAAAGCACTGATTCCTGCAAGAAGAGATTTTTCATCTGTATTTGATGTTCTCCTGAAAAAGAGGATAGTAAATTCTACCTCCATGAATCCCTGTAATAATGTACAAAAATGTGTGAAAAACATAGCATCTTATGAATGTAATTTTCTAGAGAAAACAGTGCGCCTATTTCCAAAAACCACTTTGAATTGTAAATTATACGAAATACCTTCACAAAATTCGATAACGACTACATCACACAATCAGGAGCGGAACTCGGAACTTAATGCCCAACAATTTATGCCCCCACAAATTTATTCACGCTGCGTATAGGTAGTTGAAAAGGGGCAGAATCCCAAAACATCACAATTTGCGAGCGCCACAAAGGAAACATCTTTTGCCACAGTAAAAATCTGTAGAGTATCGCGAAGATGGAGAGACTAACGAGGTGGCCTTGCTACTCTGATTTCCAATTCAAAGGAAAATTGCGATGGAAAGGGTCGGTGGGGGGTTGGGAAGAGTGGGGGCCCCCCTCCCGTTGCTACGCGACGCGGGGTGGAGCCGCCGCAATCACGGCCCAATGGCACGACGGTTATAAATTGCTCTGCTGTCGCGACACAGCGGTCGGAGCGAGACGGACTAGCCTCCCGCTCGCACTAATGAAGTCGGCTCTCTGTAGCCCTTGATTGACTGACTGGCCCTTTTTCGGTCCTACAGTTAGGCATCGATGCCGTGCCGTGATTTGCTAGTAATGAAGGTGTGGTTACATTTTCCTGTTGTCCATTATATCACGTGCCCATGTAATGCGATATCGCGTTAGGTATATTTATGTATATGCCAATTTATTTGCACTCCCACTTGATGATTCAGAGTTTATGTACCAATTAGGTGCTTTGGAAATAATGTTCCGCTGAATAGAGTTAGAATATTTTTGCAGAAACACCCACAAGTTGAATCATCGTTAGAACAATAAAACAGTTCATTGGTTCAGTAGTTTCTGAGAATTATCTGTACAGACATGCCTACACACATTTTTAAGTAGGTATGCTCTTTGCCGTCAGAAGTTATGAACTTCAAGAGCATATATTAGAACAAGTAGCTATACTTAGTTGGCTCTAGGAATCTTATAATGACTTATTATAACATAATTAGTAACAGAGATATTTCTCGACGGCCCATGGGTGGCATAAAAACTCTGACATCAGGTTAGTGAACTGCTATACCCATCAAAATCAAAAGAAATAATATTATCAGATTTTTTTTTACTACTTAGATGAATAGTTCTGAACAATCCCTGAGGCAGCATTTCTCTAAACAAAAGCTGAGGACAACAAAGGCGATATTAAATTCTTGTCTCGTAGGAATCACGATAGTAATGAAGTTTTAGTATATTATGTCTCACATACAGGCTTACTACATACGAGTAGTATAGATCTTTCAGACTATCTGAAATTCTGAAAAGAGGTCAGAAAAACCTTAGACGTTCTGAAAAACCTAATTAACCGATTTTTTTTTTTTGCTTTACTTATTTTGACTTAATTTATAACATAACATCACGCCTGTGTCTCCGAAGGGTTAGGCAGGGGCGTAGGTACCATATAGTACCTACATCCATATTTTGCCAGTTATGTTTAAGTCCGATAAAAAAAAAATGGCGAACCTATTGCCTATTGGGCAAAAATCCAGACTCCGTGCTGCTACTGAGGATTGGAAAAACCCAATAACACTTTGCCTGACCTGGGAATCGAATCCTCATGCTTATCAGTAGCGTTTGTGATACTAAACCAATGAGGCAGTCATTTATAATAGGTTAATAAGCCAGCCTTCTTGGATGCCCAGAATCAATAATTTCTGAAAGTTGGCAACGTCGCAAATAGCTATCAAATATTTACCTGTTTTGATTAATTTGGCAATATTACTGTATGGAAATAAGAAATATGGCTAACTAATGAACTAGAATATTGATAATGAAATGGAATAATTAATATTGTAACGCCGAATATTTAGTTTTAGATGGAAAAAAAGTATTTGGAAACTTTCCAAATAACTTTTTTACACCTAAAACTAAACTAAACTTTTCAAATTCAGTGCTATAATAATTGCAATTCGTTATTAATATTCTAGTTCACTAGTTAGCGATATTCCATATTTCCATACAGTAATATTGCCAAATTAATCAAAACAGGTAAATATTTGACAGCTATTTGCGATTTTGCCAACTTTTAGAATGAACGCTCTTAATAAAGTTTTGATGAAATGCTTGGAAATCATATGAAGGACTTATACAGATACAACAGTTTTCTATGCCAGCTAAAGAAATAAAGTTCAGAGGAGAGTATGGGAGGAATGCGTAATAAGGAGCGGACTGCGCACAGATTACGCGGACGTGTGGACGACATATCTAGTATATCTTAGTTTGTGTAGTCTCAGCTATGGCATAATAGTTGAAGAAGAATTTAGAATAATAATGTTAATAAATAAAATAAAAATACCTTAATCCTAAACATATTAAACGAGCAATATTTGTATAGGTATATATGTAATTACGTTCTCGAAAACAGCTCTCTCTATGAAAGATGCAATAAAAGGGTTTATGGGGGCGAAAAATCGATCTAGCTAGGTCTCATATCTGGGAAAATTCGTTTCTCCGTATTTTCACCCGAGCAGAACTCAGTCGCCCAAAGTTTAGAACAAGATGGATACCTTAGAATAATGACATGGCAGCATGGAATTAGTGTGAATTTTCCCATACTATTAAATGAGCATTCTTATTTTCACCAGAGCCAGAGCTCGGTCGCCCAGGTACTTCAATTAAATCAAAAACAATCTACGCAGCATAATTTGTAATCATCTATTAGTAAAAAAATCCTTCCCGCTTAACATAAAAATTGTCTTCAAAAGATTGCATCATTTCCTGCAATTGCATGCCAATCTGTGATTCAGTTCAAACAATAATTTAATTGTTACGAACTTAAACGCCCTCGCATATCGTCACTTTTAACAACAATTCCAGTAGATTGAAACTTTACCAAGGGCGTTATCACACTGACTATTTACGAGCGAGTTATCAGCGAGGCGATTGTTCAACGCACTCACTACGTGTACGCCGCGTGTCCGCTACGTTTGCGTAGCGAGAGCAATTGACGTGAGTGTACAGGAGAGAGCGAAACAAGCGAGTGTACATTATGTGAAAACGCGGACAACACGTCGCGTAGCCGCCGCTAGCTCGCTTCGCACCTGCGGAGAGCACGTTCACAAATTGCTTCGCTGGAAACAGGCTGGCAAATCGTCAGTGTAATAACGCTCTAGGCTGCAAATATATACCTAACTATTACATAGACAAATAAACCTTGCCGTTTTATGACGTGCAAGTGACATTCAACCTTAAGGAGTTAAAACAATTACGAGGTTGACTATACCTAGTTAATAAAAGGAAAAAAATACGTATATTTGCGGTAAACATAACGCAAAGAAAGAATACATACACGAAAAGAACAAGTTGGGGCAAAATATGCGTCACATTCATGCAAAAAGGCCATCGCTCAGCATAATGCTGCGACCCTACGCGAGAAGAGCCCCAGCGCTGGTTTTCAGAGACAGCTGGCGTTGACGTGATGACGTATATTACAAAATATTTGCAAAAGCGCAATAACTAGATAGAGTTATTGCGCTTTTGCAAATATTTTGCCAAAGGCCCCAATTTGTACGAGTACCTATCGGAAAACAGTATCAGAATTAAAATAAACTTGTAACACAAGGTCACTAAAATAACGAACCAGATTACGCGTTTACATCAATTAGTGGTAATATGGACGCCGAGTTTTCCGCAAAGATAAGAAATATCAAAAAACAATACATAGATTTTATTATTACCTTTGATTCTACTGCGACGCAAAATAAATTTGTAAATAGCACAGATTCTAAACGCGTTTATGGACATAGCCGTTACGATATTGTATAGACCGTACCCTACCTACATCTATACTGTACTGTATTTCTACGTATATTTTCTTAATGTCCCTCGGGAATCATCGCATTTCCGAATACAAACGAATATTAATTTCCATGTCCATCAATTATTAGATTTATCTTGTATAATAATTTGAATTCAGAACTAAGTAGGTACTTTATTGTTGTTTTGATTTCCGTGTGAACTAAATACCTAGAGCTGTAAAACTATTTGCCTATCTATCGTGCCTGAGATTTAAGCAGCTTTCCTACCATGTTTAAAATAAATTACATTAAGTTAAAAGAGTATTAACAACTCTATATACTTCCAAGTCGATTGAGAGCGTCCGGTCTGCACCAAGTGCAAAGGGCAACTGATAGAAATCCGACGACTGACGAAACACGAGGTTTGCCGAAGGTCATTAAGAACATAGTTTTACACACGTATAGGCAGAGCTATATAACTACCAAATCCACAAATTTTCAAGACTAAAACAGTTGAGTTGCGTTGTCCTCTAGAATCTGTGCCGAAGTTTGGGATACATGCCTACAGAAAAGTTGCTGAATCCCTTTTCGCCAGTCGTCTTGTACTTGAAACTGTCTCCAATATGAGTATATTTACCAACAAGCTTTCAACCAGAAACACTAACAGAAATCAGACCCAGGAATGATCACACCAATCACGGATTGAAAATCATTGTATACGCCTTTCCTACTCTCACTACTTCTACATCATCACAAAAGAGAAAGTATATATCATACTATTCACCATATATCTCTTCCACATACGCTCGGACAAACTATTTACCATTCGATAAAAGCAAAGCGTACACCCAGATTCCCCGGATTTCTCTCTACATAGACGATATTGTGAGCTTCTATCTGTATAAGTAGGGCTAACCCTACGTAGTAGGTAGCTATAGTTCAGAGCTGCCTCTATAAATCGTATATGTAATACGGAGCAGAGAGAAAACTGCGAACAGATTCCGCAAAGGTTTATTAACACGGTATAGCTAGGGTTGACATGGACGAGTTTTGCACAAATTATTTTCTTTTAAAATTAACTCTTGTTGTATTTGTAAGTTGTCAAAGCATCACAACTGTTATTTATTATTCATACTAAAATAATATTTATTACTACCTTGAAAACCAGACAGTTGCTACAGTCGTGTGTACTTTGAATCGTAAAAATAGAACTAAGCTCCTGCTGGATGACGACAAACAAATTTTTTTAAAGTTGCGAGCAATGAAAAATCTTATGAAGTTTCGATGTATCAAATCATTCTTATCTCACTGGGCCAAACGAACCAAATACAATATGTACATTTTCCGTCGAATCCAAAAGAAGAAAAACCCTTAGGACACTTACATCCGTGAACCCTTCAACGCAGCCTTCACGATACTCCGTAAGAGTAAACACAGCTAACCGATGTCTCGCAATCGACAACCCTATCGGTATTGCAGGGTCGCGCGTCACAGCGGATCGATATCGTGGATGTGGCGCGGATTACCATCGGAAATGCTCCACGATTACCCGGATCAACTATATTTTTTGTATTGGTAACACAGACATTATGTAGATATTTTTAGGGAAAACAACGCTATTTTTAAGCAAAAATTAAAATCTGTAAGTATTCCTTTCAGAATCGGTAATAGAACTTGTGTGTGGTCAGAATAATGGTTTTTTTTTTTTTTTTTTGAAATGGCCTCTCGCAGTTTTGACCACTAAGGTCATGGCTGCTTAACCGAACTTTTCCTGCGGTGGCCTTAAGCTTCTACACTTAGAGCCTCCAGCCAGGAGCTTTTAACTATTCTAAATTAAAACTAAGCGAATGCTCGCTAAGGGCACCCCCTGTGGGGTACGAACCTCGGCTTAGGGCATCGCTGAGGGGAGGACAGCAAGAAGGGACAGGCTGGATCAAATTTATATTTACATCATGATTATTATGCGGGGTATTTAAAGCTACGTGCTCAGCTGCAACAACTGCTGGCACCTCGTTTTCGAGCAAGGGTCGGGGAGGAGTTTCATTGACTCGGGGACGCGGTCGCGATCGCAAAGGACCTCGGCGGCGAGGTCGGAATGACGGGAGGCGTCTGTTTTTGTATACTGTACTGGTGGCCCTATTCTGCTCCTGGAGGAGTGTAATGGGGTCATCTGGGTCGGAAAGAGTATGCCTCGGTCGGCGAATCTGACTGATACGGGAAGGGATGTAGTCGGCTGACTCGACAATCAGAGGATTGCGATGTTTGGGAGCGGAGTCAAAGTAACTCTTGGACATGCGTTTTAGGAATTGGCGGATCGTTGGGATCTTACAGTCGAGATGGAGGATCTCGTTTCTGACATAAAAGGGGGCTCCCGTGGCCTTACGAAGGAAACGGTTCTGTAGGGTCTGCATCCTATGGATGGAATGGGGTTTGGCGTGAGCAAAGACTGATCCCGCATAGGTCATGATGGGGCGGATGCACGCTGTGTAGGTTCGCAATTTGCACTTTAGTGACAATTTGCTGCGTGCATTGAGAATGAAATGAAGTCTACCGAGAGCGAAAGCGGCTCGCGAGCGAACCGACTTTATGTGCTCTGAAAAGGAGAGGTGATGGTCGAGTATAACACCGAGGTACTTGGCTCGCTTCTCCCAAGGGATCGGCTTGCCGAACAAGGTGATAGGTCGGGGGAGGGGGAGGGCTCTGGATCTCGGTTTTGTGAATAAAACCGCTTGACTTTTGTCGGGATTGACCTCGATTCTCCATTTCCTGAACCAGGCGCCAAGGTTATTGACAGCCCTTTGCAGGTTTAGGAGCATCGTTTCGGTATTGCCTTTACAGATGATCGCAGTATCGTCTGCGAACAGAGCCAAGTGCGTCCATCTGTGTTTGGGAATATCGCTAGTGAATAGGGTGAATGCGAGGGGAGCTATCACGGAGCCCTGAGGGACTCCTGCCCTTATGGGGCGGGGAGAGGATAGGGCTCCTTCGATACGGAAGCGGAAGGTGCGGTTCGACAAGTAGTCTCGAATGATGAGCACGAGACGATCTGGCACACCAAGTTTGTAAAGCTTATATATTAAGCCGTTGTGCCAGACTTTGTCAAACGCTTTCGCAATATCGAAGAAGACCGCACCTGTCCGTCGGCCTTGGGTGAGAGCACCGCTGACCAGCTCGACAATACGGTGGACCTGATGCACGCTAGAGTGCTGAGTTCGAAAGCCGAACTGCTCGTTGGGGATGAGGCCCTTGGTCTCTGCGTAGTCTCTGAGACGCTTATAAATAAGCCTCTCATAGATTTTGCCGAGGACTTTGAGCAAACTGATGGGGCGGTAACTAGTGGGCTCGCTTTTAGGCTTGCCGGGCTTTGGGATTCCTATGACTGTGGCCTCTTTCCACGTCTGGGGGAAGATGTTATTGCCTAATGCACCATTGAAGATGGTGGTCAGTAGCATGATTAAATGGGCTGGGAAGAGCTGGACCACCCTATTGGTGAGTCCGTCTGAACCGGGGGCTTTACGAATATGGAGACCCTTGATAATCTCGTGTACCTCATCTGGTTCGATGGGGGGCAGGGGAAAATCAGGGTCTTCAACGGGGGGGAGGGAGGATCTACGTTCGACTTCGGCGTCGACCTCGTCGAGGTGAGCTTTGTCTACTGGTAGGGAGCTGGGAGAGCATTGAGCTTCTAGGCTGTCGGCTAGGCACTCGGCCTTGTCGATGTCATCGAAGGCGATGGTTTTGTCGGGGCGGACTAGAGGGGGCATAGAGGCTGATTGAGTGGACCTGAGTTTCCTCTGGAGTTCCCAGAAGGCTAGATGGGTTGGCTCGAGATCGCCCAGCATCTTGTCCCAGCCCGCGTCACGCAGCTCCGCAATACGTGTCCTTACAGTTCTCTGTAAGTAGCGCATGTGGGCTTTGTTGGCGGCGCAAGGAAAGACACTGTAGGCACGAGTGGCCGCGTTCTTCTCAGTCATCAGAGCACGCACATCGTCCGGGAGTTTCAAGTAACAGAGTTCTGTTGCTGGAACCTCCCTTGAGCAGTCGCTCAGGACGGTTTGAACGTGCTCCGTGAGTGAGTCGATCGCGGCCGTCGTGTCAGCGATTGAGTCAAATTGATCGGGAATTGCGTCTAATAAGGGGGACGTGTTGGATTTCAGCTGAACGCTTACTTTCTTCCAGTCCGTCACCTTTCTAGTGGAGGGGGGATGGTTAGGGTCAGAGGGACCTATGCGGGAGACAAGATTGATGATGACTGGGCGGTGGTCAGAGGTAAGCTCGTGCACCGTTTCTATTGTGTCAATGCGTAGGTTTACGTTCTTAAGGAGCGTTAGGTCAAGGACGTCAGGGGCGTGATTGATGCAATGGGGATAATGAGTGGGGTCCATCGGAGCGATTATGTCGAAGTTAAGGGAGGAGGAGAGGTCGAACAAGTGTCGGCCTCTGGTATTGGTGGTGGAACTATTCCATGAGGGGTGCTTGGCATTGAGATCGCCCGCCATAATGACGGAGTCACTCATGCCGAAGAGTAATGTTAGGTCATCAGATAGAAGTTGATAATTTTCTGAAGCTACAGATGGAATGGGAGGGATATAGACCGATACTAGAGTGATCGGTGGGTGACCAGTCATACCTAGACGGCAGACTGATACTTCTAGTCGGGAGAGGGGGGGAGGGTCCATAGGAATGCAGTACAGATCCTTTTTATAATAAATGAGAGTGCCACCCGCGTGACAGCGCGTCCTATCGTTCCGGATTAAGCGATAGTTAGCTATGGTGGGGCTACGTTTGTGGGGCTTTAGAAAGGTTTCCTGGATGAGGAGGATATCTAACTGATGATCGCGGAGGAATTCCGCGATCTCATCTTTTTGATTTATTAAGCCATTGGCATTAAAGGTACCTAATTTGAGGGATCGGGGTTTAAACCTTTCAATAGTGGCGTTATACATGATGGGGGGGTCTAGAGAAAGATTTTAGGGCTTGCGTAATGTCCGAGTACGCTTCGTATACATTTGTGATCTGCTGGATATCACCCGACCCTAAGGCTGCGATAATGTCATAAGCCATTTGCGTAGCCCTGGGGGTACAGAAGGTCATAAATGTCGACGATATAATGCCGAATGCATTATTCACGGGGTCTAGCTCGGGAGTGACCACGGGAGTGGGGGCGGGGCGCGGGGCTTTAGGAGCGGTAGCGGTAGCGGGTTTCGCGGGAGGCGCTGAAGGCGCGGGGGGTGCGGGGGGGGCGTAACGCTGGGGGAACGCGGGGGGAACTGAGAATCCGGGGGGAGGGGGGAGACGGACACGCGGGTCCATGAGAGTGTATAGAGGGGTGCGAGGGGGAGGGGGGCGCGGGGTAGCCAGGGCTGGGAAGGCCTTCTGGTGGTTGATTAGAGACCAAGGGCTAGGCCTCTGAGGGCTTAGCCGCTCGGGGATCTGAGAGGAGGGGAAGGGTTGATACTCCCTTTGTTTTTGCTGTCTAGCGTCTAAACGCTTAGTCAGCTTGCCTGAGTTAGCCTTAGGGGCTTTTGAACAGCCGCGGTAGTTGGCTGTGTGACCCTCGAGGCCGCACAGCACGCAACTAGGCGGGGTTTGGCAATCGTTACGGTCTTTTGGGCGCGGACAATCAGTGGTACCGTGGTCGCCCAGGCACTTTACGCACCTGGGTTTTGCATGGCAATTCTTTTGCGAATGGCCATACAATTGACAACGGTGACACTGACCGATCGCGCTATTTTTCCAGGGCTTCTCAATGGTGAAGCCCGTTAAGTGACAGATGGTCCTGACGTTGAAGATGGGGTGATGCCCCTCGGTAGGGGAGCATACGACGAGAACCATGTCGTATGCTTCCCCACCGCGCGAACGGTGCATACGATGCACCTCATCGACGGGGATTTTTTGCGACTGAAGGTCGGCTAGAATTTCGGAGGGGGGGATTTCTTTGGGGATCTTTTTGATCACCACTCTAGTCTGTCTGTCTTCTGGGAGAGAGTAGGTGTGGAATGACACACCTCTGTCTCTCAGGACCCTGGTTAATTCCCTGTAGTCTTTCGACGACGGGACCTGTACTTTAATACCCTGTTGGGTCGATCTAGCGTTTGTGTAGGCTATTTTTAGCTCTACACACCACTTTGAGATTGCCGTCCACTTCTCCTTGTCCTGAATGAACACGGGAGGTGGAGGCGCGACCTTTTTAGGGCCGGAGCTAGTAATGGTTGCGTCAGCCTGGGAGGATGACGCAATCGGGCGGGGGGAGGTGGGAGGGGAAGCTACTGTAGCGCACGTAGCGGTGTCAGTTAGGCTAACTATCGGGGGGGTGGGGGAAATTGAGTCGTCGATAGCGACGACTTTGGCGGCCTGGGAAGAGCTCTGTCTCTTCTTCTTCCTCTTATTACTCTTTCCCATGACTTGGGTGAAGCCTTCGTCATCCGAGTGGGAAGAGGAGGAAGCAGAGACGTGTGCTTCTGTGTCAGGGACGAAGTAGGGGTGGGGGGTCTGGGGGCGCGCTGTACTAGCGGACACGACTTCCGTGTCCATGTCTGAGGGACATGGACTTGGACTGGGACTGGGTTGGGGGTCAGAAGGGGCACTGTCCGTATTCTGTGAAGCAGAAAGGACTTTGAGTTCTAGACCAAATTCATTAATAAGAGAGGGATCCTTGAGGAGGACTCTACCTAGTAAGTCTAGGAGTCTGGCGTTGTCGCTCCTGAGCGATGTGAGGTCATTTCGGAGTGACTGAAGGTCACCCTGTAAAGCCTCCATTTAACTGACTAATTTAATTTTGATTTAATAATAATGAGGGAATCCTAATTTCCTATTTTCCCTATTCCTATCTCCCCGGTGGTTATGCCGGGGATGAGTAATCCCTCCCTGTCGGGTGTAGACAGGGAGGATGGGTGCCTGATAGTGAGCCCTAAGCTTGCTTTGGCCCGTTGCCTGTCTTAATGTGCAACGGGGTCCTAACCAGTCTAGTGCGCCGGGTGTAGACACACCCGACCGACACAGGGTGTGTAGCTGTGAAGGGAATACTGTCACCACGTGTTGACTAGGAGATCCCCCAAGGCCAAACACTGGGACCCGGCCAATTCACTGCCTCACCCTGAAGGGGATCAGCGGGTGTGTTGGGTCAACACCCCACTCGGCTTCGTTGGCACCGTATGGTATCCACCGAGTGACCACGAAACTGTGGTTTTACCCAGAAGGGGCCTAGTGAAGCTACACACACGTATTTTCTGTTATAGAAATAAGATTTTTGTGGATCTTTGCCCGATCGAATAACGATCGGAGATCGGAAGTAGTCGGGAGACTACGAGAATCGTTACGTAAACGCAACGGAATATGACTCAAGAACACTGAGTCATGAACGGGAGAGCGCAAGCACACAACCGTCCGTGACCAGTGCCGAGCGTCGAGTGTTCAGAATAATGGTGTGATTTTTGGGACTTAAATACCAGTTTTGTTTGGTAATCGTTTGAATCCAGTTTTGTCTCAGAATGCCTAGCCTTTGGCCGAAAATAGACGTTTGATTAGGTTTATCGATCTCCAACGATACGGCCGTGTGGCACTTTTTACCCTTCATACTATACTTTATCTAAGAATACTCTTGTTAACCTATTAATTTATACACAGCCTACTCGGCTAAGATTCAAAGTTATGAACAATCAATCTGCCTAGCCTTTTCCCAACTATATTGGGGTCGGCTTCCAGTGTTACCGGATGCAGCTGAATACCAGTATTTTACATGGAGCGACTGCCTATCTGACCTCCACAACCCAGTAACTAGGTAATACGGTACCCCTTGGTAAGACTGGTTATCATACTTTCAGGCTTCTGACGACCCGTAACGACTGTCAAAAATCCGCGAATGACAGCCGGGAACAAAGGCTTAACATGCTTTCCGAGGCACGGAGGAGTCTCGGTATGTAAAGATGGTCATCCATCCACGAACCAAGCACGGCCAGCATAGCTTAACCTGTTGGATTGACTCGAGCGGCTGTTATTACTTAGCCACGAGCTCCTCCTATGAGTTATAAACGTTGGAAATATATTTCGCTCAACATCTATTATATTCATTGACAAGTTGACTATTTCATTACGGTAAATAACCAGTTTTCTTCAATAGTAAAAGTAATTTCCTCTTGTCCACAGGTGAAAAACCCCACAAATGCCAAGTATGCGGCAAAGCCTTCAGCCAGAGCTCAAATCTGATCACCCATTCCCGCAAGCACACTGGTTTCAAGCCCTTCGCCTGCGAGCTCTGTGGAAGAGCCTTCCAACGGAAGGTGGATCTGAGGAGGCATAAGGAGACCCAACATGCAGATCTGAGACCTCCCCAGCCACCGCATATGCAGCCACATACTGACGTGCATGGCATGCATACTACTGATATGCATGCTGTGGCTGAGCAGCATCGGATAGGTAAAATTTAAAGATTTTACTATTTAGTGGTGCAGAACTTTTGTATGTGCTTTACTAAGAAAGAACTGAATACGTAGTTCCTTCGAATGTTTAATTTCTATTTTTTTATATGTAACAATCTTTCCCCGCGCTTTCCTGATATCTGTGGGAGTAATTTCGTGAAAAGGGACGGAAATGTGTAACACGAAGCCGGGGAAGCGCGCGCTATTTGATTTGCCCAGGGAAGCGCGCGCTATAAATATGATTTGACCAATGACTTGGCCGTCAGATGGTACCAACCCATTTTGCGAGAGGTTGGTACTGTCAGCCAAGATGTCAGATGTTACACATCATATGCGACTACTGTAAGACTCACTCGGTTTTAGGGTTCTGTACCTCAAAAGGAACATCACTTCGTTGTCCGTCCGTCTGTCTGTCTGTCAGTCTGTCAAGACCCTTTTTCTTAAGAATGCGTGGAGGTATCAAGTTGAAATTAATATCAAATACATAGGGATATGGTCCATTGGAGCTCAAAAAAATCGAGTTTCTAGGTCTATGCAACAAAGAAATGCGGCCATTTATGTGACATATTTTGGTACTCGCAAATAAATCAAAACCTACAGGGTACTTCCCGTTAACATAGAATCATGAAATTTGCCAGGAGACAAAGTCTCACAGCACATGTAAATCAAAAAGTACGAAAATAGTTAATTTGTGGTTTTATCACACAAAATTAATATTTTTGCTATTACAAACTTACATTTACAGAACTTGGAGAATTGACCGTGCGTGACGTAGGTAATCGATGTATGGGAGAACATGTTTTTCAACTACAATGTTGAGTTTGTTTGTAGGATAAATTCATCCCAACTACCTAACCCTTCATTGTGCGTGGTCGGACACACACTTGGCCGGTTTCTTTAGGTTTAATATCCCCAACCAAGGCCTTTATGGTCTTTACGATTTACTTTTCTTTAGAAATAGCCCCCCAGTCCTTTGCACATGAGACAAAATTATATTTTAAAGAAATATTTTTATTAAGAACCCAGTTTGCCGTAAAGCTCCGATTTTGCTTGCTTACTTGAAATTAACAACACATTTTTGTTTGTCCCACAGATCTCCGTCCCCCCCACCCTGACTTACGTCAGCACCCAGACTTCAGGGCCCACATGAGCACCGCAGTGCCCCCCCTGCAGCCGCTGCCCTCTTGAACTTCAACCGCCTTCGCGCCCCCCGGCTGGCGTTGAGGCTTGATGATGGAGAGGATCCAAAGACAGTGGAGCGATGTGGTGGTGAAGGATATTTGGTGATTTTTTTCGTTGTGATTTTGACATTATGTGCAGCAAGACTAGTCTGTTAATACTGACTATCGAAATCAAAAATGGCGGAAATAGCTAGTAGCCTCGCTATCATTTGTCAAACTGCGGATACAGGGACGAACTCGGTAGTGAGTTTTGACACATTAGCAAAATTGCTGCTGTTATTGAAATAATTATTATAAGAAAAAGACATTGTGGTTGCTGTTATGAAGAATTTCATAGTTGAAATTTGGACGCTATTTTGGGCCAGTTAATTATTTTTATGTTAACAAACTGTGAAATGTTTATTGTTATTTTTATTTCCTAATACTTCCTAATACTCAAAAACAAGTAGCTAACCATACAAATTGGTCTGCAGCTAAATTGTTTCTGTAAGTAAATCAATACGAATTAATAGTAGGTACCTATGCTGTATACGTGGGGAAAAAAAATCTTACGTTTTGGTCGACCTCAATACAGCAAAGGAAGAGGGTTATTAAATTCATTCCACATCGCTTCACAGAGCAGTATATAATTATATATTAGGTGAAAACACATAGTATACATACCTAAAACATATATAATGTTACCGCAGCCCAGGTAGTTAAGATTAAACTATTGTAATTAAAATATAAACGCTTTGTAATTGTGAGTTTTTGATCTCAAAGTAAACTACAAAATAAAGTGTCATTCTTGTAAATTGTTTGTGTTGCGTAAAATGTATAAATTTAATGTGTTTAACATTAAATTATCCAAGATTACTTTACGTATTATATCTATCAATAGTTTAAAAAATGGACGGAAATTTTACTAAAAGCTAATTTACTAAAATACTCAATATGTTTTAAAATGCAACAGAAACAATTATTTAAGCTGGAATTATCCAAAGAGCACAAAATAATTATGTATTTAAAATCATTGTAAGTTTAGGCACTTAATTATAAAATCACAAAATATATTTAATGGACTGATGGAATCATTCCAAATGTTTTTCCAATAATTATTTAGACATGAACAATTTAATTTTAAGAAATGACTTTATTTAGAACTTCTATGTTTATTCCAATTTTATATTTTGTTGTTTTTTGACATCATTCCGTGTTATTGTTTGACAAAAATATAAGATATTAAATATTTACCACCAAATTAAGTATCTACCATCATGTTTTCCAATTTAGGGTTGGAAAAATTTAAGTAACATTATGGCAACTGTAATAGGTTTAAATTCTAAAAAATATATAATAATTATACCAAAGCACCATTCCCAACAGTTATAGGTACAACCAATATAATAATTATGTGTCATATTAAAGTCGTAATAACTTCATTAGATTATAATTATAGTAGACAAATACTCGCATATCAATATCATATTCATGTAATTTTAATTATATCAAAATGAAATCGAATTATGTAAAATATTTAGCAGATATAGTTTAAGAATTAGTATAAAATGTACAAAAAATGTTGTCTATTTTTATGGCTGTAATGTAATCTTATGTAATAGCACATAGATGTAACCCACTGTATTTCAAAAATATGTTGATTTTAACATTATAGTTAATTTGTTTCGTTCGTGAGAGAGTAAATAAAAATACTAGCTCTAAAAATCTACTCCTTTTTATAAATATCCTTAAGCAATTGAATAGTAAAAGTAATTCACAAATTAAATTAAAATATTATGTGAAATCCATCATGCCAAAGTCATATAGGAAAATAGAGTTTTACAATTTATTAGAAACATCACAATATTCCTTAAGAATTCACATTCCGTAAATTTGTGTGCGCAATATTTTTTTAAAAATAATATCAAGACCAGAACAGTATCACATTCCATTTTAAAATAATAGATTTTCATATGGAGCTTTTGTATTGTATTATTTTTATAATTATGTGTTTTTTGACAACATGAGATATTCAATCATAAAACTGAAAAAAATCCTACGTTTGATACCAAATACAATTATAATTTTATGTGTAGCTAATTTTTAGTTATGCAACTGAATTAGAGTTTACCAAATTAAAAAAAAATGTTAAACATAATTATAATTTTTTGTTTTTGATCATTGTAAATAAATATTAAAAATGTATTTTAACAATTTCTCGTCGAAATTTTTAAATAAATTTGTATGTTATATTATATATTATGTAAACTCATTGTAAATATTGTATAAAACTTTAAACTAGTTATGTTAACGATCCCAAAGAAAAACGTGCAATCCTATGGTCGTAATTTACGAGTTATTATTATAAGCAACTGTCACTTCAATAAATATGATGATGTATAACATTTTGTATTTCTTTTTATTGTTGAACCTAGCTGCGCGCCGTGGACCCGCATGAGTCTCGATTCCGTGGGAATATCAAGATAAAAATTATACTATGTCTTAATTCAGGTCATGGTATACCCATGTGCCATATTTCACCCAAATCTGTTCAGCCGTTTTACCGTGAAAGCGTAATAAACAAACTCACTTTCGCATTTATCAAAACTATTTGTTTGTAATAAATAAACTCAAAAACGACTGGACCGATTTAGAAAATTCTTTCACCAGTAGAACGCTATATTATCAATGAGTAACACTACAAGCTATAATTTATAAGATTTCACGCGGGCGAAGCCGCTGGTGGAAGTTAGTAATATTATATACTAGCTGCTGCCCGCGATTCGTCTACGATCCAGGATGAAAAGTAGCCAGTGTCCATTTCCAGGTCATGGTCTACCCATGTCTCAAATTTCATCCAAATCTGTTCAGCCGTTTTAGCGTGAAAGCGTAACAAACAAACAAACTCACTGTCGCATTTATGAAAATGATAAATTATTACTATAATTGTAATAATATGTATATTATTATTATAAATTATTAAGATACAAAAGGTACAGGTAACTTTCTATATCCATTGATCCACCGCTTATAAATTCTGCTAGCACCCGCTCCTGCTTAAATTCGCACGGTTTTTACGACTTGATAAAACATGGAGATTCCTTTATTATACATAAGTTTAATATTAATGTTTATGCACTTTAACCTTCCAGAATAAATTCTCTAAATGATAGTGAAAACCACATCAAAACCCGTTGCGTAGTTTAGAAGAACAACTCGGTCACACAGACAGACACGAGAAGTGAGTTTAATTTTTTTAATATGTTTTGGAGTTATGACTGGTTGCTGTGTTGCACTTTTACAGCTAATAGACATACTACATAACATAACATCACGACTGTATTCCTCGTAGGGTTAGACCAGTGGTCGGCAAACCGCGGCTCGCGAGCCGCGTGCGGCTCTTTGGCCTATAGAGTGCGGCTCTGTACAAATGTCAATGAGTGCGAGCGTAGATACGCGCGGGGGTCGGGGTTTCAGTCACTAAGCAAGATATCAAGTTTTATTCAAAATTCAAACTATATTTCAAAGATGTATTTCGGTAGTATTTTCACCAATTGTGCCCGGTTGATGGCAATAGGCTCGCCTCCTATTACATGGGACTTAAACATAACTGGCGAAATGTGGGTGTACCTGCTACAGGGACACCTCTACCCAACCCTTCGGGGAAACAAGGCGTGATGTTATGTTATGTTATATTTTCACCAATAATTAACAAGACTTCGAAAATTCATCATTTATTATACCTTTCAAAATTTTCCAAGGATAACTTGTTAATAAGTAAAATGCCTTCATCACATTATTATCAACCGATATGATGATGATGATGAAGGCATCCTACTTCTTAGTTAATTAATTCAGGCGTGACTTGTGGAAATCCATTAGGTATAAAATACAATAGACGTGGATATATTTAGTAACTTGTTCCGCGTAGCTATTTCTAAAGAGCCATAAAAAACTCCTTGAAGAAATCGACACGTGTTTCACCTCTCAACGAGGCATCCTCAGGATGACGATTGACTTGTCGTGAACCCGAACACGCCGTCAATCGTCGGTGTTATTCTATTTATTTCGGTTCTATTGACTAATAAGTTTGCCGACCAATGGGTTAGGCAGAGGTGTAGGTACCTACAGTACACCCACATTTCGCCAGTTATGTTTAAGTCCCATGTAACAGGGGGCGAGCCTATTGCCACATCCAGACTCCGGGCTGATACTGAAAAATTCCAGATGGAACACCCAATAACACTTTTCCCGACTCAGGAATCGAACCCAAGACCTCATGCTCAGCAGTAGCGTTTGCGACCACGAGACTAACGAGGCAGTCCAAACATACTGAAGCTGACTTCTCACGAGATATAAATTAATATCGCTCACCGTACTTTTAAATAGAACCGTTTACACTGAGATGTAATTATTTATTAAAGATAGAAAATACATTTATTTAGCCCAGATCAAAAAGCACACAATATTATTAACAGCATACAGGGTGGCAGGGACATCGACGCGAAAACTGTTACTATGGATTCAGTACATGATTCTGACAACCACTGTGTCGAAATATTTCGTCGGTTTAAAAAAAAATCTGCTGTTTCATAGAAAAGTGTTAATACCTACGCGGTCAAAATGTATGGAACAGCTGTTTAAAAAAAAAACTGACGATAAATTTCAACGCAGTGAGGTTCAGAATCATGTACTGGATCCATGGTAATTGGTAACAGTTTTCGCGTCAATGTCCTAGCCACCCTGTATAAAAAATTGAAAATTAAAATAAAATAAAACGTGTAAAGTGCGATGTATTACATCTCTTTTTTAACCGACTTCCAAAAGGAGGAGGTTCTCAATTCGTCTGTATGTTTTTTTTTTTGATGATTCTTTTTTTGTTTGGTAGATCATACTTCAGAGATGGTCCCATATAAATTTTATTAACTTTGCTTGGGTAGTTTTTGAGTTAGCTTCAATTATACGTATTTTTTCCCACTTAGTATGTAGATGATATGATAACTTCTTGTCACTGTTATTTATATAGCAGGTAGTGGTATTCGAATTTGTTTGGGGTAGGTACCACAACTAAAAAGTTTTTATTATTCTTAATAAAAATAACTAAGATGTATGGACCAAATTTGTTAGCTTATTATTTAGTTTATGTAATTTTACATGCTAGTTTTAGCGAATTGTTTAAGAACTTGTTAAAAATTCGACCATCTATAATGTAAGTACTACAATTCTTGCAAATAAAATTTAATTTATCTACCTACCCAATTATTATTATTCAGTTTATTTCAGATAAAATTAATCCATACAATTACAAATTTTAAAAATACAGAGAAATGAATTATTACAATTATTGGTACTTGTTGTGTTAGTAAAATCTTATGCACTATGTTAGTCAACATCCATCACAATATGCATCCATTTGTTCTGGATAGGGCAATCCCCACGAGATACAACCATCTGCAGAATACTGTTGCTACTGCCTCGCACGCACTGCAACAAGGAGGCTACTTTCTTCCGTATAACCGCATGAAAGCCATCCGTTGACGCCTCCGCAAACATTCTGTACGCACTACAATAGCGAGGTAGCCGTATCAGCACCCTGAAGACCCAATGCACTTAGGTAAATACTATTAGTATGTTATTTTAGTTTTTTTTTTTTTTTAATTGAATTCGTATTGTTCTTCTTTTTAAATAGGTAGCTATTTAAAAAAAGAACAATGTGAAAAACCCGGCCAAGTGCAAGTCGGACTCACATACAAAGGGTTCCGTACTGTATTAAGATCGAGCAAAAAATGGCGAAAATAACACGTTTCTTGTATAAAATCGTTATGCTTACCAATGGTATAAAATATTGCCAGACTGGTCATATACATACAAAGATTCGTAAGCTAATTTTACCTGTGTTAGCTACTTCCATATGGGAGGGTCAAGCTATGTGTCATTATTGATAAAAATCCAAGAGTCTTAATTTTAACCAATAACGGTTCGTAAATTATAGGAATCGGCCATAGGTCGCGGGTAAAGGTTACATTACAGGCGAATACTCCCGGTGAGGGAGCGCCTTTAAAGACTACCCGTAAAAGAATCGCACATAGTCAGTAATATTTATTTTTATCTATATATATACCACGTTCACACAGAAAGAAAGACAGAAATAAAGGAAAATGCATTTATTGGCATTAATTACAGCAGAAAAATACACCTTTATAACTACAAAAACAAACAGTTTTTATTTAAAAAAAAATTACACTAAAACCCAAGTACGACAAAAATACCAACTAAAAAGGTTTACACAAGACATCAGAGACAGACAAATTAAAAATCCGGAGTCACTCATCGTGTTAGGGTATAAATTTAACAGATTAGAGTACGTGTGACTCCGGATTTTAAACTTCCCTCCTTTTTAAAAACAAAGACAATGCACCTTCTCAAAATACACAACAGTCCAAAGTAAAAGCCTATCTAAATAATTATGTAAATACACCCTGAGATGTAAGGCTGATCTTAATTCTATTTCGCCATTACCTCGAGGCGAGGGAATAGGATTTAGTATCGGAGAGATGCTTCTAAAGTTACAGTGGAGACATCGAAATATTTTGAATAAATAATTCTTGAATAAATTAGAAGATGTTGTCAGTCAGGATCTTGTGCCAAGTGACGAAGTTAATCTTGAATCACATTATGAAGCATGAAATTAAAAGTCTCATTATTGGTTATTTTGTTAATAGCTGCGCAGGAGTGACGAAATAGTAGTTTATGAAACTGTTGCATAATGAGGGGTATTAAAACAAGAGTGTGTTTAAAAACCTCGCCTACGGCTCGGTTTTTAATAGTATCACACGAATGTTTTAATACCTAGTTATGTGCAGTTTCATACACTACTTTATCTACTCTCATACATCGGGATTGAACCTTATACTAAATAAAAGATCAAAGTTAAAGATCAAGAATAAATTTGAAAAATCCCACGAAAATCAGTACAACAAAACAAATGAATGTCGTCTGCACCAGCACATCACCGCACAAATGCGCTACAGCGGGTGCTGCTGTCCCCCGTTTAAACGTTCCAATGGAAAAGTTGATGGAAACTCCTTGGTGATATTAACTTCTTGGAATAGCCCTGTATCGTAATAGAAAAAAAATTGTTTTATAGCATTATTTTGTTAGAGAAAAAATGTTATAATATGATTCTATTTTTTAAATTTCGGTATTGTGTTCATAAAGTATGTCAATATAAACTCGTTTTGAAATTTATAATTCGAACATTACGCTATGAGAGTAGTTAAAGTATTTTATTCGAAATGTTGTAAAACCTAAAGTGACATGTTAAGAAAAGGAGAGAAATGACAACTCAAAGAACGTATTAAAATCCATGAACAAAAAATTATTTCGTATTTGAAAACATTAGTCCAATAAGCAAGTATGGCTGTAGAGGTTGAAATATAATGAACTCTTTCAATAAGAACTTTTTCGAAATTCTGCTAACACAAAACTTAAACAGGCCCAATATTATTCTAACACTTCAATTTCACCGCGGAACCCTAAATTAATCCAATTAACTGGCACCCGATTCCGTACTAACAATATGTTTGTCTATAACCGTCAATGTTTGCGACGCCATGATCGATTGATCATTAACCTAATGGCTGATGTATCGAGCGTTTTTATTATTAATGCTTTATATAGGTAATACACTTTTTAGATTATCACCCTTGATAGGATACGGCTCTTTTCTTGTTATGTTATTTATCTGATATTCGACTTTTAACCGACTTTTTATCGACTTCCTTGTTGGTCTAGTGGTCGCAAGTGCTACTGCATAATCATCCTATAATGTTCCCACTGCTGGGACACAGGCCTCCTCTCATCGAGAGGGAGTGGGCTGTAATCTACCACGCGGGCCCAGTGCGGGTTGGTAGATGTGACATGTCTTCGAGTTTTTGGTTCTAGGACATGCCGTTTCTTTACGATGTTTTCCTTCACCGTTGTCCATGATTATTTTTTCATAATTATTGGTCTTAAAACTATGTAAGTACTGCATCATTAATAAAATTAAATAGTAAAATGACTAAAAAAATATCTACTCATGTCAACAAAAATCTTAGTGTCATCTCGTCACAAGAAGCTGGATGAATCTCCCTAGCACTGCAGACTGCGGCCTCACAAAGATCATCCCTATTAAGAACCATCTTTGCCCCGTCTCTTCTGAACAGAAACCATGAACAAAAAAGTCAATAATACCACAGTATAATAAAGTAACAGTATTATATATCGGCACTGACCTTGCAATAATTACCTATACTGCTGTTCGATAGATAAACCTTTCCGCGTCCGTGCGTAACTGCCGCGCACTCGATACTGTTGCGTACGTCGTCGCGTCGTTTCGGGCGTTTTCTATGAAGATATAATACTGTTACTTATTTATACTGTGGTAATACCTACGCTACGCCATTTCGCTATATTCACCAGAACAAAAGCCGTAACTCCATTCTGTATTTGATTACGTTACACAAAAAACCTAGTTAGATTTGTAGTAAAGCGGCAAGAAGCCGGTCCCGAGGGTACAGACGAACGCTAAACGCCTGTTAGCACGCACTGTGGGACGAACTGCGAGTTGGACCGTTGTTCTATGCAGGGAAGGATTTTGAAAATGGTAAATTGCGAGGAAAAAAGAAAAAAAATACTCCAAGTTTTTATTAAATTTTTCCTATTTTGAGCCCAGACAATGCAAAAATATTTATTTCTAACGTCTTCTTCTTTTCATTTCGACGGTACATCTTTGTTGCTTAAGACTGTTAGGGCCCAGTAGGTTGCCACGTCTATATTGAGGCGTTGTTCAGATCGTAAAGGAAAAGTGCAGGTGAACAGATATTTGGGACACTCTACCAGATGTGTATTTCTAATATTTTGCATAAGAGGTTCTTACTTACGAAGCGTTTCTTCAGAGATTGTTCTACTAATCATAATTCCTTCAAGCTTCAATAGCTACTTACTAAAATATATTATTATTATTAAAAATTATTATTCTAGTAACAAATTCTAAATGTAACCTACCTAATCAAATCCTAAGAAATATATTTAATATGACTTGCTTAAAAATACAAATTGCGTAACATTATTTTTCTGAATTAATAGATTTCAAACACCTACGTTAGTAAATACAGTCGTAAAAGTTAAAGTAATCTACAGTTATTACTTTTCTCAGTAATTAAAACATAATTATTTGGTCACACAATAATTAGTGGATATTATTATTTACCAAATTCAGTTCAAATTCAAATAATTTAATTCAGGAATACACCCATATAAAATTCACAACAGATTACAAAATCAATCAATATTACAACAAATCAATAGATAAGTATTATTTTAGCTGGAATATTAATTACCATATACGAAGAAATAATTAACTTCGTATATGGCCCTCAATATTCCATTGTCAGATTTATGTATTCGGTTCATAAAGGAGGCCTGCGACTTTCTCATGACTGCGTAAAAGTCATCTACCCTGTTTTCAGCAAACATACAAATGGCTACATAAGTTTTAATTGTTTCATTATTTGCTTCCATGGTGTAATGGTTAGCACTCAGGACTTTGAATCCAGCGATCCGAGTTCAAATCTCGGTTGAACCTGATTTGAAGTTATTTTTACGTCTGAAGTGTTGCTACTCGTATGTTAGGTAGATTACAGCTCGCTTGATCTACACCATCGCTTACTAAGTCCAAAACCGTTGCAAAAAAAAACCTCCAAGCATATTTTTTTCAAAAATAACAAAAAAAGACTACCCCAAATCCGTTCCCTGACGGGTCAGCGTCATATATAATTCATTGGTATCCACATGCGTCTCGGACGCAATCAGTATTGTGAATAATTGATGGCCAGCCCGATGATTGTGCGCCCCGCGAGATTGAAGAAGATTTGCGCGTCCGAGTCCTGCCCTGGTGGATTTACGTTATTATTATTTGAAGTGAAAAGGTAAAACGGATTTTGTTTTTGAATAAAAAAAAATAGAAAAAAAATATTTTTTGTCTAAAATTCAAAGTACGAAACAACTTTAAACAAGTCAATTTGTTACTAACATATTTCACACATTTGATAAGATTAATGAATTGCAGAGAAATTCCTAGCTCCGCTCAATGCTCTAAATTGAAATCGATAAATGTATAAATTAATAATTTATTTTACACGTAAGTAACTAAAGTACCTAATTAAATTATTCGATCATAAAAACTTATCAATTTATTTACACATTTTACACCTTTTAGCTACAGTAAACAAACTTGTACCTACTATTTGCCATACATGCTAATTTCAAATTTAGGTATGCATAGCTAAGGTATGAGTCAATCAACTCACGACTTCAAACAAAAATCGTTCTCTCCACACGAGTACGATAATAAGATTATTATTTAACAGGCAATAAAGTTGATAATAGCGTGAATCAATATAGAATATTAGAGTTGATGACGCAAGCGCCGGTGGGTTATACCGACCGACGCACTATTTCGCAACTCACGTCAAGCGGTTCCATGGTGTAATGGTTAGCACTCTGGACTTTGAATCCAGCGATCCGAGTTCAAATCTCGGTGGAACCTGATAGCACTTTTGTTTGTTGATCGATTTAATTAATATTCGTTATCGGTTACTGATTATAATGATTGTCTTTTTCATTTATGTGCTTTATGTTAGTGGATTTTATTATTTTATTTATGTAAATAACATTTTTGAATCTAGCTATAGAGCGAGGTGGAAGACATTTAAGAACAATAAAAAAAAATTTAATACATTTATTATATTGTCGTTCTCATACGTGCTTTATGTAAATTTTTTATAATAGTAATTTTTTTATCTAGCTACAGAGCATGGTGGAAGACATTTAATAACAAAAAAAAAGTTATTATTTCGCCGCCTCCGCAGAATAAACGCGTAAATGCTATTGCAGCGGTTTTGTTTTTAATCCATACTCGATATGTATAATAAATAGGTCAAAATACATCACCTACATATTTTCACTTGTGCGTTTATTCTGCGGGGGCGGCGATTTATTTTCAGCACATTGATTATAATTATTGTCGTACTCATACGTGCTATAAGTTAATGTTTTTTTTAAATAACTTAGTTACATTATTTAATTTAGCTAGAGAGCAATAATTTAATTTAAAAAAATGTATTTTTTTTTCTGTAGGTATATTGATTATACTGTCGGTCTCGGTCTCGGATACGTGTTTATGTTAATATTTTGTATTTTATCTTTGTTACATTTTTAATCTAGCTAGAGAGCAAGGTGGAAGACATTTAGTAACAAATAAAAAGTTATTTATTTTCAATTGTTACATTAATTATATTGTCTTTCTCATACGTGCTTTATGTATCTTAATATTTTTTTTAAATATGTTAGTTATTTTTTTTTAATCTAGCTAAAGAGCAAGGTGGAAGACATTTAATTGATTTAATAACAAAAAAAGTTATTAGTTTATTTTCAATACCTAGTGATCTTTAAATGGGGAAAATTTCGTGAGGAATGTACGTGAACATGAGTTTTGAGTATGAATGTCGATGGCTATAAGAGTAGGGGTAGACCAAAGAAACGATGGATGGACTATGTGAGAGATGATATGGATAGAAAGGGGGGGACTACCGAGATGATGACGAATAGAGAAGCATGGAAGAAAAGGAGATGCTGCGACGACCACAAATAAATTGGGATAAGAGAAGGAGAATGATGATAACTCTAGCGAACTTTAAAACCCCAACCCAACCTAACCTAACCTAACCTAAAATTTTAAATAAAAATTCTGTCTTTTACAAATAAAAATAATTTTATTTTTAATTTTTAACAGACAGAATTTTTATTTAAAATTTTAGGTTAGGTTAGGTTAGGTAGGTTAGGTTAGGTGGGTAGTGGACACTTCTATCACTAGCTATGTAGTACAAATGGTACTACATAGCTAGTGATAGAAGTGTCCACTTAAGCAATTAAATACAATTAAAATTGGAGTGTCCTAATACATGCCTGTATTAGGACACTCCAATTTTATTTGTGTATTTTTAGTTATTGATGGGGTACAATAACTAAAATAGGAAACACCAAAGTTTTAAAACAAAAGGTATTTTTGACGCGAAGACGCCATTTTTTATTTTTTATTTATTTGCAGATAAAAATATCAATTATCATCTTTAATTTATCAAAAAAATATATTGGTAAAAGGTAAAGTATGTACCTACATTAGAATTTTTTAATATTTTATCCTTTATGCGGCAGTAGGCAGTTGGCACAAACTTTAATTAGGTATTAAACTTAGTACATACCTGTAATAATTAAAATATGTAAAACGTTATCAGTAATGCCTTGACATTCCTAATCTTAGGTCGTGTTGATAACAAAAACATGTCGCCGCCCCGCAGAATAAACGCGCAAGTGTAAAAGTCAACTTTACAGAAAAAAAAATTAAAACTAATAGAGGTTTGTTTTTTAAGTCATTTTTTTTTTTTTTTGATAGTTTTATTAATATTAAGTGTTAAGCAGGTACCGTATTTGAGTTATTGATTTAAAAAAAAACATAAATATTTTAGTTTTTGTTTTATCGTTAATGTTACTTTGAGTTTCAACTATTGTTTTTTTTTTGCAATGTAATGGAACTTGAATTTTCTTTGCGTTTTTCACAAAACAAACCGTCAATGAGCTATTACGCGCTTCTGATGCAATCGAAAAGTTTCTGATAATGTAATAGGTGATTAAGTTATGGTCCTAGATAATATATCTTCAAAGTGAAAATTATAACATTATGTTACGGTATATCGTGTGTATGGAACTTCGTAAATACTTGATATAAAAATCTGAAAAAAATTGTGGTGATGTATTTTGGCCAATACATAACGAATATGGATTAACAGCAAAACCGCCGCAATAGCACTTACGCGTTTATTCTGCGGGGGCGGCGATGTTATTAATATTCAAGGCACATTAATATCGGTGACTAAAGCTTAGGTACTATCGAAGAAACACATATCTGTACACTGTAAGGACTATTCTTGCTTGCAGCGCTCGGCCGCTATAGTATCGGTTACCTACGAAAAAAAAAGGGTCGTGTGCACGGGATTTTGTTTTCAAAATGCTTAGATATGCGTCACCCCAATGGTACCTACTTGCTTACAATCTTACATAGATTGAAAATTTTGCGTTTTCTATAGTGATCAAGCAAAGAGGACAGACAGACTCAGTGTTTATATATTCAACTAGCTGCTGCGGCTTCGCTCGCGTGGACCCTAATATTTTTCTAAAATAAAAGTAGCCTGCGTTACTCCCTAAAACATCAGCTATCTGCCAGTAAAGTCCCTTCAAAATCGATCCAGCCGTTTCCGAGATTAGCCGGAACAAACAGACAGACCGGCAGACGAAAATGTCAAAAACTGTTTTATTGTTATACAGGCTGGCAGGGACATTGACGCGAAAACTGTTACCACGGATTCAGTACATGATTCTAAATCCCCCTGCGTTGAAATTTTCCAACGGTTTTTTTTTTAAATCTGCTCTTTCATAGAAAAGTGCAATACCTACGCGGTCAAAATGGATGGAACAGTTGACTTTTTTTTAATAACGAGTTCAGAATCATGTACTGAATCCATGGTAACAGTTTTCACGGCGATGTCCCTGCCATCCTGTAGATAAGTACCGTATAATAATATACTTTCAAAAAAACTTTTTACAAAAAAAAAACAACCGACTTCCAAAAAACACTACAAAGTGAAAAATAACTTTAATTTCGGAAGTCGGTGTCTTACATACATACATACATACATAAACTCACGCCTTCGGTCGCCTTTTTAGTCACCGACTTCCGAAATTAAAGTTATTTTTCACTTTGTAGTGTTTTTTGGAAGTCGGTTGTTTTTTTTTTTTGTAAAAAGTTTTTATTTTTCACTTTTTAGTTGTGGTACCTATCCCACACAAATTCGAATACCACTACCTGCTATGTAAATAACAGTGACAGGAACTTGTCATATCATCCACATACTAATGGGAAAAAGTACGTATTATTGAAGCTAACTCAAAAAATATCGAAGCAAAGATAATAAAATTTATATGGGACCACCTCGAGAGCATACCCTTTCAAACAAAAAAAGAATTTTCAAAATCGGTACACAATTGACGGAGAAATCGGTGGACATACATAAAAAAAAAAAGAATTTAATGAATTTACTAAAAAGCTGTTATTTTGACATTACAAACAGACACTTCAATTTTATTAATTTGTACCTATGTGTAGTACCTATGTATAGATTTGGTTTAAAAATGATTCTTACAAAATCTTAATCATGGAAATGGATCAATACAGTTAGCAAAAGACATAATAATATAATGTAGTAAAGGTGTTTAATTCTTGCCTTAAGACCTCAGCACGATTAACATGACCACAATAGAAACGGGTTTTGTCGACGGAAGAATAGACAAAATGACAGATAAACAATCACACACGTTTTATCCTATCTTATTAAATATTACCTTTAATTTATTTATTAAAACGGACTGACACTTCGTTTATTATTATTCTAGCGTATGGCACTCGTGGGTTGCAGCTGAAAATCAGCGTCAGTTGGTACACTTTGTGTTGCCATCTGACATTATGCTGAGCTGAGGCCCTTTTGGCATTATAATCATTGTTTTCTGTTTTTATAGTTTTAAGGTGTATTTTTCTGTTTTAATGCCAATAAACGCAATTTTCTTTCTTTCTTTCTTTTCTTTCACAATCTGTAATTTTGTCTATTCTTCCGTCGACACAACCCGTTTCTATGATTGTTATGCTAGGCATGTTGTAACTCTTTTGCTGACTGTACGTAATAGCTCGTAAGTAAAACTATTCAGAATGTCCCTTCTAGTAGGTATCCAAATATAATTTTCAAAAACCTCTTCATACGTTCCAATCATAATCCCATAAAGGTTCACAGTACTCATAAAATAAAGTCAATTCCGAAGCCTTGATAATCCGCAATGGAAGCCAATTTCATCACGACATATCACTTTCCAATATCATTTCACCCTTCCACAATGGTTGGTAGGAACCATCAAATATATTCAAATTGTACCTTGTCGCGACCACAGCAGTGTCGCACCTGCTTTATATTCACTACACGGGAAAATAGACCTTATCAAACTAAGATAGGGTTGAAATTTCAATGGAAAATGGCTTACCAATTTCGAACATTGCAATTTATAGATAGATATTCTTATTCCACTCAAAATAACATACGTTTCTTCTTAGCAGAGGTTCGATGGTTACTTCTGGTTGTTGCTAAGGGAGTTTTGATGGTGTTTCAAGGAGTTAAGGTAGGTTTTTGATTGGGGGGTTGTGTATGTAATATGTTGGAGAAAAGCGAATGGAAAGCGTCTGCAGTCTTTTGTATTGATGCGTTTACAGTCAAATACGTGATCGGTTGACATATTTTGTAGGTGTGTGATATCAATGGCCTGGGTTCGATTCCCAGGTATGGTGATTATCATTAAGTACAGACAAACCATGTTCTTAATGTCCCTCGGAAAACCTCGTGTTTCGTCAGCTGTCGGATTTCTATCAGTTGCCCTTTGCACTTGGTGCAGACCGGACGCTTTCAATCGACTTGGAAGTATATAGAGTTATTAATACTCTTTTAACTTAATGTAATTTACAAAATATTTAAAGAATGGGAGGAAAGCCGCTAAAGTCGTAGGCACGACAGATAGGAAAATAGTTTTGCAGCTCTATATAGTTCACACGGAAATCAAAACGAAACAACAATAAAGTACTTTGTTCTGAATTCAAATTATTATACACGATAAATCTAATAATTGATGGACATGGTAAATTAGCATTCTTTTGTATTCGGCAATGCGATGATACCCGAGGGACATTAAGAAAAGAACATAGAAATACTGTACATACGAGTAAAAGGTCTAAACCTTGATGGTTCAGATGCATCTAATTGGCGAATTCTGGTTCAGTAGCAGCCGGGAGTCTGCATTTGTAATGGTAATAATGATAATGGAACAAACATTTAAAAAATCAAAAAAATCTACTAAACGCCTCTCCTGATATTTAGGTTTAGGGACTCAGGGTAGACAAAATGTAATATGCATTAGACTAACATAATGGAAAACAATGCTGCATTCTAATGCTCCACGTTCATCTTGAGCTGGAAAATGTAAAAATAATTATAATGATAAGTGATTAGGAGTGAGATATTGCCTTTCACCTATAAAGCTTTCTCACTTCAGCGGATCTAAAACGGCAACATTAAGCAACTCCTCTAAAAGCAATTCATTTTCTGAATTCCCAGCAATTCCTCTATGGTGACACATATATCAGAATCATATTTGGTGTAAACATGGCCGCATGAAAAAAATTTTACCGTAATTTTACCGGATATTTTTTCTTTACAATTTTTATTAATCAAATTCGATTTTATGTTTTATTTCAACAGTTTCTAAATGTTATTTCATTATGCAGGTTACGAATCAATGTTCTATGCATGTATTTTTCTTCCACCAAGGCGATCTTGTTCAAGTTTTCACTTTTGTCGACACTCCCGGAGTGCCACTGTTTTTTTAAACAGATATACACCCTAATACAAGACAAGAGTCACATTTTCAAATCAACAAACTCACAGACTCAATAACTCTCTAGAGGTACACAAAACGAATGGTAGTCGCCCGCAAAGTAAAGTTGGCACAATTTACATAAAGATGTCGAGTTTCAGCATCAGAATCGAGTTAGGAGGATACTTTAAAACTGTCGCTTAGCACAGACGTCGAATCCGTTTAGAGTTTTTGGGAGTTCCAAGATGGTTAAGGATGGGAAGAGTTGGATGTAGAGATATCGATGTTTGGTTCATCGACGCTTATAAAAGTGTTCTTTCTTCTTCTGTTTTTGTGTCGGCAAATATTTCTACTGCCGTGAAAATAATTGCCAGTAATGAAAGTTGACTTCAGTGGACACTCAGGCGATACAATGAACAATTTTGGACAGTTTTTTTTTAGGTATAGTATTTTATTTTTGTAATCACGTTCTCGAAAACGAGTCTAACAGGGGTTTACGGGGGCGAAAAATCGATCTAGCTAGGTCTCATATCTGGGAAAATTCGTTTTCTCCGTATTTTCACCCGAGTAGAGCTCGGTCGCCCAAAGTTTAGAACAAGATGCTACCTTATAATAATGACATGGCAGCATGGAATTAGTATGGACTATACATGCAATTAATATGAACTTTTCTATCCTATTAAATGAGCATTCTCTATTTTCACCAGAGCAGAGCTCGGTCGCCCAGGTACTTTAACACTAAACTAATACATTTTCTGTTTAATAGCAAGCACTACATTCTCGAAAATCTTCAATTTTTTTTAACACACTGTCAAGCGCAACTTAGAGACCCTAAAAAGCCTGACAAGGCAGAGCAGAGGGTACCTACGAGGAACAAAGGACGCAAACCTATGCCATGAATCAACACAGTAGCTAGAGGACGCTGCCCGATGGGCCATAATCGCGAGACTTTGATAGCTACTCTCAAAACTATCGATATGTCGTGTCGCATCCCTGCCCGCCACTAGGGGCGTCCAAGTTGCGTATTGAGTTACGCGCCCTTACACCGGTCCAATCGCATCAGGCGGCCTCGGAGGCCATTATGATATCCTGTTGCGAGACGATCGTAATCTTCGTATTTACATAATAGTACTCTTGCGCTGCCTATCTTCGTTTGTGTGATGGGCTGGGCCGTAGCAATAGGTAAATGGGTTAGGTTTTAGTAAGGTTATTCTTTGGTTAAGGTTCCACTAGTCGACGGCTCGAACTCGTTGGTGGCGTGGCTAATACATGCTGTTTAGTTAAGTTATTTATTTATTTAGTACGAATTTTAAAATTTCATGAACAGACCTTTGGGTGTATAGATATTATGGAAAAACTACTGGATATATCTAATCAAAATAAAACTATTTTAACTTTTTAATAAATTATCTATCCCTGTACGGTTTCTATTTTACCATTTTCATACTACTTACATAAGTTATTTACGCCCAAAGATCAGTTAAAATTACTGTTGAAATATGGAAGTTTCGAGGCTCATAACTTCCAAACCAATACTTTTTTTCCATACAGGGCTAGATAATGACAAGGCAAATTGATATAATTTTTAGTTTTTAACGTACACCGTCAAACAGACGAATAGGTAATCACCACACTACTTTGGTATTGAAGAATGATCAACTAGTGTACCCTTAAGGTGCCTAATGTTCACTGGTCTTTGGGTGGCAGTAGATAGATCCTTATTTGTCTAAGTTTAGAAACCAACCAATAATCAAAGATGATTTTAACCATAACCAGCCTGTAATATCCCCACTGCTGGGACACAGGCTTCCTCTCTGTGAGAGGGAGTGGACCGTAATCCACCACGCGGGCCCAGTGCGCGTTGGTAGATGTCACATGTCTTGGAATTTTTGGTTCTAGGACATGCCGGTTTTCTCACGATGTTTTCCTTCACCGTTTTGAGAGCGTGGCTGATTTTACATTGGATGAATGCACAAATTATATAAAATTGGAGGGTTAGGAGCAACAGATATGCCATCATAAAAACCGGCCAAGTGCGTGTCGGACCACGCACAATGAAGGGTTCTGTCGTTGGGATGAATTTATCCCAAGAACAAACTTAACATTGTATTTGAAAAACATGTTCCCCTATTCCTTTTAATTTCGTTATATATATATACTTCTGTCGTGAATTTTTTCACATACCCAAAATCAACCATTTAGCCGGCAGGGAGGAGGGACACTTGCCTTTAGCAAAAATTTGCCCTTTAAAGCTTAATACTTAGCAAACGGATCCCTGAATCGTAAAATATGTAATGAATGTAAAATAATCCCACATCATGGAGAAGACGAGACAAAAAAATCTTCTCCACTTTACGTGTAGGGGAGGAACCAAAAAAAATTATTAATTTCATCATTTTACTTTACCACTTTTTCGGTGTGATTAATACTTATGTATACCCATGCCAAATTTCAGCTTTCAAGTGCTAAGAGTCTCTGAGCTATACTATAAGGGTTCCTTGTTGACTACGGAACCCTAAAAATCAAGAAAATAGAAAACTGCAGTAGCTTAACCTGCGACAAGATTTGTACACAAATTGAAGGCAAATCAGCCAGAAAGGAGAAAATAATGCACAAGACAATTCCCCTTCCAGCAAACTCCAAAATAAAGACCTCTCTTCACCCTACAGCGGAAACAGACTACCTACACAGTCCCCCAAACTCAACGATTTGATTTCCCCTCTCACGTACAATACGTCTCCGCGACTCACTTATATCAATTTAATCGTTCAAATTGAAATTCAAAGAGCAGACTACGAATCAATTACAGATGGGAGATCGGCAGCATTCAAATATCTTCCCGCTGATAGAAATGTCCTTACTCCTTAAAGAATGTGCGTGTGGAGAAATGTGAGCCAATATGCAAAGACGTGTTGTGCTAGGTAATGTGGGGATGACGGGAATCTATAACGTCTTTGAGATGTACCTACACACGACTACACATCAAGCTATACATTTCCAGTACCTATAAGCTGACCTCGCATTGTACGGATATCCTATTCAATGCGAGATCAGCATAAACTGGAAATTATAGCTTGATGTGTAGCCGTGTGTACCTAGATGTTGGTGTGGTTACGTCTTTTAGACGTAGATCGTGTTTATGGGTTTCCTATTTCATGTATTTAATTATTTGTGGGTTAACTTATCCTATACTATTAAACCAGCAATATTTGTATATAGGTATATATATATATGTACGTATGAACGGGCGCTGTCAGTAGGGACTGGTCATCTCTTAACTGCCACGGCTTGTAAAACATGTAATAAAGCATATTTTTTTTCCAGTATTACATTTCCATAATCAATGATTTCCATATTCCAGTAATGAAGTACTAAGTACCCGGAACCGAACTAGTTAGATTAGGTTAAATATTTTTACTCGCAAAAAAGGTTAGGTAGAACTGTGGCCTCCTACACACGAGCCGAGCGAGCGAAGCGAGCGGTGCCGACTACAATATATAGAAAAAAATACTTTAGTTAGGGTTAGTTAGTTGGTAGTTCTGAATACTGGAAGGGTTTTCAAAAACGACGCGCCGCCGGTGTCAATTATGGGAGCCGGCGGTGCCGGCCGCAGAGTATGTTATGTGCCGGCAGCCGATGTTTTTAATCTCGACTGCCGGCAGTAATGTCATACCGGTTCCCAATGGCGTTATTTTTGGAAGCCGGTGCCGGCAGCGGAGGCACTCCCAATATGAAAACATTTTTTTTAGTAACCAAAAAAATACGATCATATAAAACCCGCAATACGAGTACCTAATATGAAAAGTGATTACTAACTACAGTAAACCTTCGTTCTCATACTTTACGTTGCCATAAATATGACAAAGTAAACCTTGGTATTATTTACGATAGCAATACAAGACTAAGTGATAGAGAGATAAAATTTATTCTCGTCTCCGGCGTCACTCGATATTATTACGATATAAAAACGAGAATCAAACGGTATAGGATGATTATCGAGTTATGAGTACTTTGAGTTCGATGGCTGAATTGGTAGAAAAGAGTTGGGACTTGGGTTCATCGTTTAATGTTGATTTGAGAGAGTTATTAAAGTGAAACTTTTATTACATCGTCTCAAACTTTTTCGTCTGTGTGTTGCATGTCGCGTGACGGTCGGCCGCGGAGTAGGGATAAAGTGAAAGGCGCTCGTCAGAGCAGCCAAGGCCAATATGGCGGCGCCTATTTAAAAGTTTCACTTTTACCGTGGTTTCATAAAACCACACAATCCTTTTTTTATTATAGTTATGTTTAGATACAGAATCGTATTCTGAATCAGTTTAGAAAACATTAGGAAAACAATGAGAAGGCTGGAAATAATATTTTAAAACGCCTGTCTGAAGTGTAAACGCAATAATAGAACGCATAAACAATATCAGAAAAAAAAGTATTGTGGCACTCCGGGAATGCCGACAGAAGTGAAAACTTGAACGAGATCGCCTTGGTGGAATAAAAATACTTGTATAGAACATTGGTCCGTAACCTTATCTAAATAAAGAGAACAAAAAAAATACTTCCAAAACCTTTAAAGTAAAAATACTTGCATAGAACATTGATCCGTAACGCAATATAAATAAAGAGCACAATCGCGTTTACAAAAATGAGGTATCGGTAACGATGTTGCGAGTTCAATTGTTTTTTCCCATCTCAAAAATACCCAACGCGCATTATTATTAATCATACCAAAATAGTAACCTACTTAACTACCTACTCACTAACTAATTCTACTTGCTTTGGAAAAACTTTTTCCTCTTATATTCTTCTTTCCTATGTACAGTAAGCGCTCAAAAGTGCATGAGCACGCTAAGAGTCGTATTGCTGTGAACACGCGGTATAGCTCGTACATTTGTATGTGTAAGCAACACGATACACACACCACAGATAACGCAGTTACACGAAACAACAATATATTTCCGTCGCTTTAAACATACTAGCACACACGCACTATGCGCGTGAACTTGACCAGTTAATGGCATTGCTAAAATTCGATAGTAACTTAACAAGCGCAGATAGCAGAAAGCGTTAAGCGTTGGTATGGAATTCAATCTGCCTCAGGTTCTAATCTCGTGAAACACAGTGCGGTTTTTTGCAAATATTATTATTTTTGTTTTCGATAATAATATTTTTTAAATATTGCTGCTTTTTTATGTTGTTATTGCAATAAAGGTTTTAGAATAAAAAATGCGTGATATATGATAACAAAATTAAAAAATATATGTTTATTCGTTATATTTATTTTACATAAGTTAATAAACTGCTACAATTATTTATCATTACTTCAGCTGAATAAGATGTGAAATAGATGTCAAGAAACTTAGAAGCAGTTTGTATTATTTAGACATATTTAAATTATGAAATATTTTAAATTTTTAATGGATTTTTTCACCATAAATATTAAGCTTTGATCATGGTCGAAGTAATTAAGTAATAAATAAGAATATTAGACTACTTAAAATGTAAAAAACTACTTACAGAATAGGTAATTTTAAGGTTAAATATGGGCAGTTTGTTTATATTTTATTTGTATTAATTATTTTACATTTTATTTGACTTAAGTAAATATTGGTTGTTATTGAGGTTAAAGCTTAAGTATTCATTTTCTTTACGAAAAGAAGATTGAAACTAAACCTCAAATTTTTATCCTAAAATAATACTATTACTAAAATAATATTAAACAATTTCGGTATATCTGCAAGAAATACGACAAACACCCTATTGAAACGTGCTTAAAAAATTCGTTACCATAAATTCATGCAATAACGAATCTGTTGTTTATTAAGTTGGTACGGTCAATATTTTAAGGTCAAAAACGGTTTTCTAGCTGGTCTTCAGTGATGCAAGCCTTCAGAGTGCACGGCGAACGGTTCATAATGACGTGTTTTTAATAATTCAGCAAAATGTCTCGTTGGTATGAAACCATTTGTTTCATTCACCATTTGACGTCGCTGCTACTCGATAATAAGCCCCTTCCTCATATCTCTTAACCCTCACAGTATTTCTCTAGAACAAAGAAAAACATTGTTTTTATTACACATAATACCTTATTATTTATTATTCACTAATCGAATTAAACCTCACAATGAATTTAAAACTTTAAAGGCATCTTCTGTCTCAACAATACCTCTGTTCTATCAACAATGCCCTTGATTAAGATTTATGTTTAGTAAAATATGAAATATATTAATGATAACACTCACACTTAGTCCGGTTTCATTAGATATTCACTTCACTTTTACGCAGCGCAATAATATTCTCTGATCTGATCTGATCTCTTCAATATATTTTATGCCTGCTTTTTGATAATAATAACCACAACACTGCGCTAAATACTCGTCACCAATATTATCCACGAACCAAAAAAGTTCTATTAATTGAATACTCGTAACAAACTGCATCTACCCCACAGAAATCGAAATAATTTACTTAGTTTTTTGTAGTCTACCTGCTAAACTTTAATATTTATGTGAACAAGACGAATGAAACTAAAAACGAATGATGATTATTGAACTAGTCATTGGTTGCAGACAAAGTGAGTGTGTGTGTGTAATGTGCGTGTCTACAGTATTGTAACAACTTATAGAAGAAGGTCGTAAGTCAAACCGAAGCGTCAGTCTATTGCTTTGTGAGATTGCTCATGGACTTTTGGTCGGCACTGTACATGACCGTCGCCATGTTTTCAGCGACATCCCTCAATTTTCAGTCATCAATCTCCATATCAAAACATAAAAAACCGGTACATAAAACTATCAATAAAAATTCACTTCGAATACATAAAAAAAACCTTAGTACGGTACACTCAGGGAATCAAGGTGCTGCGATCCAGAAAATTATGCAAAAAGCCTTCCCTGGTCATCGGAGAGTGTTTGAAAAAGGGAATATATTTTTTATGACGAAGACGCATCAATATTTTATGCGACATCACGTCACAGCTATATAGAATCAATCATTCCGATCGCAAGAGGTACTTTCTATTCAAATAGCGTATTTTTATCGTATTTTTGCCTGGCTGTACTTGAATTACCTATGTTATGTTGAATTTTTTTGGGTTTGGTGAAGTGAATGTATTTTAATGTAAGGTTTTGTAAGATGATTTATAAATAGAAAATATACTTTTTTTCAATCAAAAGAGTTTGACCACGAAGTTTACAAGCTGCTAGGGCGTAGCAATGTAAATCCTATACTATTAAACGAGCAATATATATTATGTGTGTATGTATATATATTTATATGTCGGATCCGGTCATTATGGACACGAAACGAATCGCAAGCGCGCCACTGCACTGGCGACATTACGTGATCTACTCACACCAAACGCGCTTCTACAGAGTCGTGATGTTTTAAGGCTACGGCGAGGAGGGCATTCAGCCTCTGATCGCATCGAAGTGAAGACATCACGGAACTGTTCTCGATTCGTTGTGCTCAGTTATTGTGTTAGTTGTAATTTGTGATCATTGTGTTAATTTGTGATTTTAATAAACGCCGTCACACCCAGTTTGTGTATAATTTAGCTAGTGTGATTCATTTGATAGTAAATTATAATGTGATCTGAACTGCAAACTGTTTTTCTATTGCGCATTAACCAACACTACCCACACTACGCCCACAGTAGTTAAAATATGCCTGAAAATAACGAGAGTCACATACCCGTCTCCGACATATATTTGTAATCCCGTTCTAGAAAACGGTTCTAACGATTTCGACGAAAGTTACAATAGTTGTTGTTAATTCGTTAATAAGTTGGGGTTTACGGGGGCGAAAAATCGATCTAACTAGGTCTCATTTCTGAGAAAATTCGTTTTCTCCATATTTTCACCCGAGCAGAGCTCGGTCGCCCAAAGTTTAGAATAATATGGCTACCTTAGAATAATGACATGACAACATGGAATTAATAAATAACTACTATAATGGCAGAATTAGTAGATACTATCCTATACTATTAAATGAGCATTCTCTATTAACACCAGAGCAGAGCTCAGTCGCCCAGTACCCTAACTACGTAACTTATTTTCGTAAACGATTATATTTTGACAGTTCAACAACATTCATTGCGTTATTTACGTTGTTAAGCAGACTTTATTTCCAACTTATGAAGCAATGGATTAGCAATCTGTTTCAAATCGAAACAAATTGTGAATCGTGTATTACGCAATTAGTGTCCTGGTACTGAATATAAAATAATGACTTAATTCGTAGAAATGAGACAACAATAGGGTTGAAAAGTTTCCTATAATTAACTTACATTAAAAACATGGCGATTAGTAAACTTGATTACCCAAAATTAGGTATGATATAACAGCCATAATAGTATAATAACTCAGATAACGCAGTCGTAAAGGGATAAGTATAATATACAAGTTTATAGTGAGTAATTTTGTAAGTTTTCCTAACAAAGACCAAATTAATACTCCTTCCATATATACTAATGTAGAAGACTTGCTTAGGTAATCTTCCTAATATCAATAATTCTACTAACAATAGGTACTTTTTCTCTATACTTAATTCGACAAGCCACTGACAAACAGACGTACTTAACAACTAGAAAGCTCTGAAACTTTAATATCATTGGGCCAATTATCTGGTGCAAATTGTGACGGATGGTAGAGAGTGGCCCATTCACGTCCAACTAAACAGTTATCACGAATAATTGATCTCGGAAACTCTCGCGGGAACGACGCATTGCATTTGAACATGCGATGTTTGGTGGATTAAGTTAATTCTTTGGTTAAAATCAAAATGTCTACAATAAAACAGTACTCGGGAAAATAGTAAGGGATTTTCTATGATGTTACTTATTTTCATAAGGTAATTTGTTAAGTTTTTTTTTTGAAGTGTAATAAACGTCTTTAGGCGCGTTGGGCATTTTTGAGATGGTACTAAACCATTGATTTCGCGACACTGTGAGGACACCAGCTTTTGACCATTAAAAAGACATCAACGCGTTGATTACCGCGGTGCCGATTTTTTTCAAGTTTTCACTTCTGTCGGCTCTCCCGGAGTGACACTATTTTTTTTATTTTTTTTTATTGCATCTTGCCTCTGGGCACAGATTACATATACTCTCTGGGAGTGATTTCGTAAAAAGAGACGGAAGTGTGTCACAGGAAGCCGGGGAAGCGCCCGCTATTTGATTTGACCATTGAGCGCGGTGTTAGAGTTGGCCGTCAGAAACGACCTTGACGAGGCCCCACCCCTTTAATGTTGTTGATATGCGACTACTGTAAAGCCTGCTCGTTTTTTTTTTCGCTCGCTTTAATTAGTATTTCGTGCAAAACAGACTAGAAACACTAAGAAGTTGGCACAGGCGCAAAGTGGTAAATAAATAATGATCATTCAATGGGTATTATCAAAATGTCTTTACACAATAAGTGATATAAGTACCTATTAGGTACTAACACAACCAATAATAAAAGTTTATTTTTCGTGTGATTAGTAATTAACCATGTGTCAGAGTTTTTATACTGCCCATAGGCCTCTGACTTGGCTTCACATGCTGTCGAGAAATATCTCTCAAGAAATATTTTTCTGATGTGTGATTTTTGTGATGCAAAAATTAGACTTGATTCAGTTTTTTCACAACTTCTAGTCACATTTAAGATAATTGCTATAACAAACTTCACAGGCACTAAAAATATTTTTACAAACACTTTTTCGCAGTTTCTGTTTAGCTACATAATATAAAATGTGGCATCATTAACATCTTCTTTTCTGTATGAAAAGAAGAATTTAACTACACTTTTGTATATATTTGAGTGCCCAACTAATACACCAGACAAGATAGCGTGCGTCCCGCCATCTAGCGGCCACTAACGAAGATTTAATGTGAGCGGGAGATTTTGCTTGCCCACCACAATTTGCCAACATTGATTTGTGGCCGGCAGATGCTGGTTTTATCGCCAATTAAAATGCCATTATGTTGAAAAAATAATTGTTATTTATGTTTTTTCGGAATTGTTGAAGGTGAGTTTTAATTTGAGTGTGTGTATCTATATGCAAACTCATTGATATTTTTTAGTCTTAAAAGAGCACGAAACTAAGGTAGTAAATAACTTAGATAATTCTGTAATTTAGTTCCCTGTAATTTGAAAACATTGAAAAAACCATTTATTTTTAAAGAGTTTCTTGCCGGCTCTTCTCCATAGGAAGCGACCAATTGGCACCGTGCACCTAGCTTCTGACGTCTCATAAGTGCCCTTGTAGGTTTATGTGAAATAAAATATTTTGGATTGAATTGAATTTAAATAAATGTTAATTAATTCGTTCTCCAGGTTTTAATAATTGATGATTATATAAGTATCGGTATTATTCTAGGAGCCTGCAAGGATTTTCAAAGCAATATGACAATCATTATGTCGTTATCCTAATATGTTTCCCAACTCGAAAGTTTTTCTGCTCGACTTCCACCCACAGAGCAATAGTTATTTATGCAACTGTTGTGATAATAGTACTTATCACATGAGTGTTTTAATACCTAATTATAACAGTTGCATACAATACTTTATCTACACCCATGATATGAATCCTCTATAAAAGTTTCTGAAACCATTGCATGTTTGTAATTCAAGATCAAGAATAAAGGAATTCCCACGAAATTCAGTACAACTGCACGTAGGATGTTACGTCGCCTGCAGCAGCACATCACACACACATGCGTGCAGCGGGTGCTGCTGTCCCTCGCTTAAACATTGAAACGAGTTGCGTAATGAAATTTAGTACAACATTGTAACACTCATTGGGATGAGGTAATGGTTACTATGACACTGGCTGTTTTAATGTTGGCCATAAGCTAACTGTATCTGAAACTTTTATAGAGGTTTATTACTTACTTAAAAATAATAAGAACCTTGTAATAATTAAGTATCTTGACCTGGCCTGCGAGGTTGTCGCATGTGGGATGTGGATACAGCAGTCATTGCCACGGCCAATGGTATACATAATAACCAAGAGCCTCGACCAATACCTCAGGAGGCTCTCGTTAGGTAGTTGAATCAAGGGCTTGATCCAGAAAGCGCATCTTTAGGAGGTCTTCTCTCAGGAGCCATGACCACCGGTAGATTGGACCCTGTTCCCTAAACCGGTGGGCTACTATTTTAATATTTATAATAGTAGATTGTTATACGAGGGGCTAAAATAACCCATTGTAACGAAATAGTTTTACTCCCGAGCTGTAGCGAGGGAGTAAATAGAAACCGAGTTATAATGGGTTTTAGCGCCGTGTGTTACACTCTACTTTTCACTACGATTGCGAGAAAATAAAATATTCCAATACAATATTAAATTGTTTATTTTATTGAAATGTACAATTTGTACAATTCTGGATATTTAACGAGATGTTTTTTTCCGGGAACTTAATTTCAGTCCTCTGTGAAGATGTTCTCACTAGATAATGACATTTTCACTGTTGTAAATTATATTACGGTCACCAATTCAATTCGTAATTAGAAAAAAAATCTAAAGAGTTCGCGCCAATGTCTTTTTTATTTCTTCTATATCCACAACGCAATGTACGCATGCAACCGAAGAGATAGCCGCATTTAGTTCCATTTTCAAAAATAATATTTTCTTCTTTTACCAACCAGTAATAAGTCGAGTCCATAATCATGATTATTCTACATAAGAATAAAGCCTTTTTCGTTTTTCAAGGCTCGCTGGAATAGACAAAATTAAAAAAAAATACTTTTTCCCCTAGAGCATGAAATGCAATTTTTTCTCCGCTCTGGTACTCTACAATGACGGCCTTTTTGAGCAAGAGGAGTGAAATTTTTTATTTATTTTATAAAAATATTTAAAAATATAAATTATATATTTGTAAATGAAATAAGGGTCTAAGTAATTGCGTGCCAAATATTTTATTATTCAATACTTTTGGCAGTGCCAACAACTCTATTCACCCCTTTACCAAACATGACCGCTATGCTTGTATCAACCTTTTGACGATTGTACATCTCAATTCTCAATATGCACCTGAATGCAGCCGCCCGAAGTATGCAAACAGCATTAAACGTTATAGGCCATAAGGAGCTCCACATTTACGACGAAGGCCTATGGCTTTAGAAGGTGCTTTTCATACTGGCGACTGTAAGTAAATAAATTCAAAAACTGGAAATTCTTTCTGAAAAGTCTTTTATTCAAACTAGGCTGAGAATCAGCACTTTTCTTTCGAACGTCAAAATTACATAAGACAATCCCCCAAAACGCTCACCCTTCACCACTTCCTAGTGCTTTAGCTGGGAAGAAGAAGTGGCGCAACACTCCCCAGCAGCACAGCTGTCTGTTCAAGTTAGAAAAAAATTATGCCATACAACTATATAACAGGATATCGGAATCACTTTTACACGTCATAATAAGAAGAAATTAATTATCTATGTTTTTACTGTGTGTACATAAATAATAAAATAAATAAGTGTATAATATATTTTAGGTGATTCACCATGTTATTGTAAGACTATAGACTTCTTATAGGTTTTCCTGTAATCTATATGAATAGAACGATTTTCTGTAAAAGTATTTATTTTAAAATGATTTTAAAAACTGAGATCCTCACAACATGCCCTTTCATTTGATATGTCATACTCATACGGTACAGTTTGCAAAACTTTATTTTTAAATTTTCCAATTTGCCCCCGAAATGTGACCCCAAATTTCAAAATTCATTTATTTATTAACTTACACATCCATCTTTGGGTCACAAAAATTCATATGTGTACCATATTCCAACTAAATTGGTCCAGTACATTCGGAAAATTGGCTGTGACAGACGGACAGACAGACACACGAGTGATCCTATAAGGGTTACGTTTTCCTTTTGAGGTACGGAACCTTAAAAAGCCAGATGAAGTCGACATTTCCTATCTGTCAACCCCTGAGAAGTAATGGCGAAACAAACTCAGGGGTCAAATTCCAGACATAATCTTTGTCAGATCATGTGAGGACCATGTAGAAATGGTCTTTTGAGGAAAGAACCATACAGATATGAGTGGACCTGTCAGTCAGTGCAAGCATTTGTCAGTAATCATGTAGCTCAACTCAGAACTTAAGGAGCTCAAAGATTAATTGGATTGAAGGGTTTCCTAAGATAACATTACTTGAGGGATGGGTAAGTTAAGTTTTTAAAGCTTCATCTCTCGTTCTATTTTGCTGTGTCTGACAGGGTCTATAATGATCTCATTAAATTTAAGTTACCAGCGAAGTACACATTGTGGAATGCAATAAATGATTGAGTATTGAAGGTGGTGAGGAGAAAAGAAAACGAAGAACTCTTGCAGTGAAATTCTAAGCTACTAACTATAATGGTTGGTGATCGTCATAATATAATAACTTTCATTACGTATTCTATAAACGAGTATTTCATACCCATCTATTTTATCATTATTTTTTATTATCTTTTTATTTAATTTTATGTAATTTAAGAAGGTTGTTTTATGTGAATGTCGTGTACACCTGTAATTGGTATATATATAAGAGCCCATACCTGTTAACTTTAATATTTAATGTACAATATATATGCTGTTGGCGTACCTATTTTAAATAAATAAATAAGACGTCCACTGCTGGATATAGGCCTCCCCCAAGCACCTCCACTTCGACCGATTCTGTGCTTTCCACATCCAACGGATTCCTGCGGCCTTCACAAGGTCATCGGTCCATCTTGTGGGAGGCCTTCCAACGCTACGTCTTCCGATACGCGGTCGCCACTCCAGAACCTTTCGGCCCCATCGGCCATCCGTTCTGCGAGCAATGTGCCCTGCCCACTGCCACTTAAGTTTGGCAATTCTTCGGGCTATGTCCGTTACCTTGGTTCTCCTGCGGATCTCTTCATTTCTGATTCGATCACGTAGGGAAACTCCAAGCATAGCCCTCTCCATTGCCCTTTGGGTGACTTTTAGCCTTCTGATAAGGCCCATTGTGAGCGACCACGTTTCAGTACCATAGGTCATCACTGACAACACGCACTGGTTAAGACTTTCGTCTTGAGACACTGTGGTATGTGGGACGAAAAGATATTGCGTAGCTTCCTGAACACTGCCCAGCCGAGTCGGATTCGACGATTGACCTCTTTCTCGAAGTTGGACCTACCTAGCTGGACAGTTTGTCCTAGGTATACCTACTCGTCCACAACTTCTATTTGGTCAGTCTCCGATATTTGCGGTTTTTACTCGGCGCATTTTCGGAATTACCCAACTAGTTTTAAACTCAACCAGTGAACTCATTGCGTAACTTATTTTCGTAAACAATTTTGCCTAATTTATTTCATTTTGACAGTTCAACAACATTCATTGCGTTATTTACGTTGTTGAGCAGATTTTTTTTTCCAGCTTATAAAGCGATTTGAAACAGATTAGCAATCTGTTTCAAATCGAAACAGATTGTGATTGTGTTGTATTACGCAATTAGGGTACAGTCTTTAGTCAAGGTAACGGAAATAGGGTTAAAACCCGATATTATACGAATTCACGCAACGTAACGACGTTCACAGAGGCTGCGTATTTTTCTTTTCAGTTTTATTTAATTAAATGTTGGATTTCTCTAATTCAAAAATGATTGCTTGTTGGAGAACTCTAGGCACATTATCCGACTAACTACCTAAGTCGTGTCGCACCCGTCCCGTCACCAACAAACTCTCCCCGTCAACACTAACCGTTCGATAATTATCGGCAATACGACATTTGACGACACCCCCGGGTGTCGTACGGCACGACAACGATACGACACGACACGAACACTTCGATACGATGTAAATTTATTTTTATTTTCGCAACCGTCGGTGTCCATTAAGAGAATTGCTTTCGATTTACTTACCAATTTTATGTTAAATAAATTGAAGTGGATCTTCTATTTGAGAATATCAAGTTATCTTTTGATCTTAGAGCTTGCCTTGAGTTCGAATGTGTTGGCTGGTGGCTTTCCATAACTTACTAAGTTTTATGGTTAAAATAATGATTGTTTATTTACATTATTTATTATATTTAAATTAACAAACAACAAGACTCAATATGTTAGTACCTAACAATATATCTTAACAACTAGGTTAGTAAACATAACCTATACATTTAACGAATCCCTGCTACATGCTCAACACAGATGTGAAAAGCTTGCAGCAGCGATTCATACACAAAAAGTCCAGTCTGCTCCCGAAGTCCCGATACACTACAGTATATTGTTGGGGCTGGCCCGCACCCGGCGCACCAGGGAAGCGCATTTTTTTCGCATCGTAGCGTAGAAACAATCGACACGAGCATCAGCAAACATCCCTGATGCGTTACAGAAGCGGAACAGCCCCATCAATACCCGCGTATTACCTATGTCTATAAAGAAAAAGAAATAGATCTTCAATTTCAAAAATTAAATTATAGGTACGTCGAGTATCTCTGAACGCTTATAACAATAAGCGCTCAGAGATACTCGACTTACAAGAAAAAAGCTTACCTACCAATAGGTGAGCTTTTTTGTATTCCATAATGGTCACTCTTGCAAGGAACAGCTTGATATTTATGAAATACTCCCACCTGCCACTGTTGAGCAAACGCTGTTGAGTAAAAGAATTTGCATAATGTAAATAATTTTAAATACTATTGTTTAGAATCATTTTTTTCTAACTTGAACAGACAGCTGTGCTGCTGGGGAGTTAGTTGCACCACTTCTTCTTCCCAGCTAAAGGCACTAGGAAGTGTTGAAGGGTGGGCGTTTTTGGGGGACTGTCTTATGTAATTTTGACGTTCGAAAAGTGCTGATTCTCAGCCTAGTTTGAATAAATGACTTTTGAATTAGGCTCTACGAAAAGGCTACGCATGTTCGAGGTGCTTTTGAAAAAAAATAGTAATAAAAGTCAATTAGATAGAATTGTTTTAGGCCCAACTCTTTCTGAGATTGTATCCATACTAATATTTGAAATGCGACAGTAATCCCCCTTTAAATTTTAACTTTATTTTATTGTGTTTTGAGCTCGGAAACCGGTTAATTTCCCAAACCGGGTTTGGTCATTGACCTCGAACCAGAAACGATTGCGGTTTGTCTGTCTGTTACCTACCTTTTATCTGAACTGATTTCGCTGAAATTTTTAGCACATAGGTTGACCATGACCTGGGTTAGGACATACTTAACTATTTTATCTGCGATAGTAGTAGTACGTACGTTCCCGTGGTACAATTTCCGACCTATTCGCGGGCAAAAGCTAGTATTATAACTAGTACCTGGGCGACCGAGCTCTGCTCTGGTGATAATAGAGAATGTTCATTTAATAGTATGGGATAGTACCTACTAATTCCATACTGCCATGATAGTAGGTACTTACTAATTCCATACTGCCATGATAATAGGTACTTACTAATTCCATGCCGCCATGATCATTATTCTAATGTCAATAATGTCATGTCATTAATCATTATTCATTATCTTGTTCCAAACTTTGGGCGACCGAGCTCTGCTCGAGTGAAAATATGGAGAAAACAAATTTTCCCAGATATGAGACCTAGCTAGATCTATTTGTTGCCCCTGTAAACCCCTATATTGCAATTTTCATCGAAATCGTTAGAGCCGATTTCGAGAACGAGAGTAAAAATCTATGTACAAACAAATATTTCTTGTTTAATAGTATACTAAGGATAGGTACTAAGAAAAAATATGTCCCAATTGATTTTCACTGAAAATCGACGTCTTCGGACCAACTTCAATTACTTAAGTAAGTATCGTTCATGAAAAGTGCAACAAGCCTACTTAAGCAAACAAAACAGACCTATTTAACTAGGAGAGCTAATAAAAGCACAAACAAGCAAACAAAATATACCCTCTACGCTAAATATCAGCACATTTCACCATTCATTTGGCAAACACGGCCAATATTTGAACAAAACTCCCCAAAAGGGTCATACGAATAATAATCTCGTTATTAACTACGCACAATACGCGATTGCAAATAAACGGTAAGTACTGAAAAGAACTACCTACGCACTTTATACTAGATCTTCTAAACGTTATAAACATTTTTTCTAATTTTTTTTGAAAATCAACTTTAAGCCCGTTAAATTAAAGTTGAATATAAATTATGAATGATAAGCAAAAATTCGAAAAAGGAATTCACTATTGCACCATCACCGCAATCTAATTCACCAACTAGTAGAAATAGGACCTTATCAAACAAGTCCCAAGATTCAAATTCGTTTGCATCAAAACGTCGTTGTATTTACAACAAGGGTGCTCCGTAAGCCGTAGGCCTATTTGTGTCGGTTTCACACTTACAACAATAGTGTCATGATTCGTGATCCCGGATTATCCGGGAACAATCCCGGGATTAGGTCGCGTTGCGGCAAACAAATGGAGTCGCCTAACGAGTGGAGAAACAAGTGTTCGTACTAATGGGGTGTTCGTATTTCTAATTGTGTTTATTTTTTGCGGTTTTGCATGTGTTGGCTGAGGCCCGGATTGCCCGACAGTTAATTTAGGTTTCAGTATTTAACTCACTTAGTAACATTAGCGCTTAAAGGCTACATAATTATTACGTCCAATGGTACGGTACCTAAATATGGACCTCTTGTGGAATCAGAAAATCTCCATGCTGTGGCAATAACATAAGGCAGCCAGCAAGTCAAGATGCACGTGCTTATTTGATTCCCAATTTGTTTGAGGCACTTTTAATTTTCTTTCAAAAAAAACAGTGGCACTCCGGGAGTGCCGACAGAAGTGAAAACTTGAACAAGATCGCCTTGGTGGAAGAAAAATACAACATTGGTCCGTAACTTTATCTAAATAAAGAGCACAATCGCGTTTACAAAAAAAAATAGGTACTTCCAAAACCTCTAAAGTAAAAATACTTGCATAGAACATTGATCCGTAACGTAATATAAATAAAGAGTACAATCGCGTTTACAAAAATTAGGTTTCGGTACGGTGTCGCGAGTTCAATTTTTTTCCCATCTCAAAAATGCCCAACGTGCCATAAGAAGTTTTCACTTCAAAAACTACCGCCTGAGAAAATCTTCACTATCACAGCGTTTGACAAACAGATTGCTAGTCGAACTGCTGAAGGCTGTTTCTCCCTAAATCGCCTTTTCAGACACCTACATAAATCGAAAGACATTCAATTTTTCCTACTTCTTCTCAATTTTCTACGTTTTTTAAACAAAATAGACATTTCAGCACATCAAGCTCTTCTGGAAAAAACCTTCTTCTGTGGCAAAAACGCCAGGCAGAAAGTTTTGTACTCAATGGGGTAAAATGAACATGTGAGCACCGTGACCTATCAATCACATAATTAATTTATCCGCCGTTGCTTCATTTTTAATTATCTTCACAAAAAATTATTGAACTAATTTACCTACCTATACAAAAACCTTTTAAAAGAGTAACGGTGGAGTTTCTTGCCTATTCTTCTGCATACGAAAACTACCTTTTGGAAGGGGTGACTAGAATATTTTTTTGTAAATTTTGCACGCTTAAAACATGACCACAATTAAATAGAAACGGGGTTTTTTGACGAAAGAATAGACAAAATGACAGATAAACAATCACAATCCGCCATTTTGTCTATTCTTCCGTCGACAAAACCCGTAGAAAACCCATATTTATGGTTGTCACGCTACGCATGCTGTTCGATCGTGTCATTTGACACTTAAAACATTTTTTGCGATTATTTCTTAATTTCTTACGTTACTTCAGCAAAAAAAAAATACAACAGTAATTAATCTAAATACAAACCAACCTACTATCCTACACAAACACTTGCGCTAACACAAACCAAATACAATATCTTTTAATCCTATTGTCATGACGTGTCATGGGGTATTTAGTCTGATTAATTAACCGACAACACCGTATGCAAAACCAACGTAGTCTGACCTCCCACCCCTTGCAAACACCATACATTTTTCGACAACTCGGGGGAGAATGGAACTGTTTGAGAGGTCGAAGTATTTTGGTGGTGGTTCACAGGTTGCTGGCAAGGTGAATGGGACAATTAAGTGTGCTAATGAAACTACACTTGAAGACAGTTTGGTAATGATTAAGTGTGGTGTTAAATCGTTGAGTTGTTGGTTCATAATTTAAGTTTTAGTTAAGTTTAAAGACCTTCTTAGCGTCTGTCCTCAGAAATTGGTAAGGTTAGGGACGATTTTTTTTTTATGAAAACTTCTTTAGGCGCGTTGGGCTCACGACACTGTTACCGACACCTCATTAAAAGTATTTCCTGCACAATAAAATTATTGTTCAAGTTTTCACTTCTGTCGGCACTCCCGGAGTGCAACTGTATATTTTTTTTCTGAATTTTTGGTTGTTTTTGATCGCCCTGTTCTAAGCAATTTAATGAAATTAGTTAAACTTCAATTCTGAATCTTAGATAATTATCATGCTAAGGAACAACAATCTCAACTTCATACAAAACAAAGTCCAAAGTCCATTGCAACCAAATTTTTATTTACTTAGTACCTTTTTATTACAAATGGTCACACAAAAATCAACTTAAACTTTATAAAGATATATTTGATAATTGATTAAGTGGCAATAAATGCAAATTATCTAAGGTTCTGAATCCAAGTATAGGTACCTACATAAGTTTTGGTTTAACTTTTAAATTACCTACTGTTTTCAACTAAAATCCATGTTCGCAGTTACGCACATACTATATCATTTAGATTTTGTAGAGCACAACACTTAAAATGTATTTTTGATGTGTAACATCTTTCCTCTCGATTTCCTGCAATCTGTGGGAGTGCTTTAATGAAAAGGGACGGAAGTGTGTAACAGGAAGCCGGGGAACCGCGCACTATTTGATTTGACCAATGAGCGCGCGTGGTGCTAGAGTTTGCCGTCAGATGGTACCAACCCATTTTCCGAGAAGTTGGTACTGTCAGCCAAGATGTCAGATGTTACACATTTTATGCGACCACTGGTAAAGCTCGCTCGTATTTGTTTTTATTTTACTTTTGGTTTGTTCGACACATTTCCTGAAATAAAGAAATCCAGCTGAATACCAGTACACTGTCTGACATAATTATGCATACAGTTAGTTTTTTGAATCCTAGAGACTAATTTGACAGGTGCAAATGTCAAATTCCATATTTAAAAAAAAACAAACATTAATCACTTGAAATGTCAAATTAGTCTCTGGGATTAAAAAACGAACTTTAGTTTGATACCCAAAGCAACACACACACACACGACGAACAATTCAAACTACCCACGAAAGTGTCGACTTATTTTTAATTGATTTAGTGTATGTATAGACTAGCTTCTACCCGCAGCTTCGCCGCGTGGACCGTTATTCTTCTTCTTAAATAAAACTAGCCTAAGTACTCCTTATAATACCAGTTATCTGCCAGTGAAAGTCCCGTCAAAATCGGTTGAGCCGTTTCGGAGATTAGCCGGAACAAACAGAAAAACTGACAAAAATTTTAAATATTGTTTTTTTGTTAAAACTGTTATGTTATGACATTACAAAAGTACACTTCAATTATTTATTATGTCTGTGTATTACATATGTGTTTGGATAAGTATGTATAGATTAAACATAGATGTATACATTTGATGTTTCAAATACTTGGAGTTGCTAACTTAAAATAATGGTTTGATTAGTTATTTATTATTTCAATGTAGAGAGGCAGAAATGTCACTAGTGTCATTTAAAATATAAGTGTGAATTGACTAACCAAATAAATAGCGAGGAAGTAGAATAATGCAGTCAATTAAACCAACCCAATGAAAAACAATCTTTACCAGGGTAACAAAAACGAAAAAATCTAACATCCCACACACAAATCCCTTTATTTACTCCACAGAAAAGATCCTGGAAAATAAATTCACATCCGATTTTCCATTACGGTCTGTCTACTGAAACCGCTAACGATTCGAGCGTCCGATTCTCTATACTCTTCTAACTTACATATTTTTCTATAAGTCTATCCCTTTCGCACTCTAGTGTGAAATCAGTCCGACAAATTAAATCCCGCCTCAGATTATTACATAGCTCAGTGAATGTTCATAAATAACCCGTAGGGAGGAACGCGGGAAATGTACTGAACGCACCCGTTACAATGGCGGGTTTATTTGAATTTAGAGTTTTCTTTTTTTTAAATAACAGGGTTGTGAGCTGCAATCGATGCCAGCTTTGAATCGATCTGCAGCACTCGAATCGTTGTTGTGATTGTATATTATGTAACGGAAAGTTACCGATAACCGTGGAAAGAGGGAGTTAGGTATATCTAATGTGGTTGTAAGTTATTTAATTTTAAATCCTCTCAACTCTAGCTTAGAAAACCCTCCTTCTGGTGGTTTCTGACTAGAAACATTGGTATAAGCATTTTTTTTAAAAGAAACAAAAAAATTGGAAATTTTCTGAAAGCCATTTAATTTCCAAAAATTACTGAAATTAAAATCAAAAACTGAAACAAAAAATGATGCACAAAAAAAATATTGTTCAATAAATGAACAAATTTTTTTTTTGTGCTTAATTTTTTGTCATGCATAAATTTCTAGCTTGTATGGATTAATAATTGACTTTCAATATCTGTTATAATGTGGATAGATTATACCTAGAGGATATTGAAAGGGAATTGAAGGGTAATTCTTCAATTTCATACTTAATTGCTTCCTTGCAACTGCATCAATCAAAATATTCAATAAAAATTAATTAAGTCAAATGGCACTATCCAAGTAATCCACGATTAAGCTCAATCGTTAGTAAAGCTATATTTTATAGAGTTCTATATTTGAAATATAGGCGGGAACCGGTTCAATTAACGGAGTACCGTTATTAATGGGACGCTCCCGGGCGTCCGATTATACTCAATCTCCGGTAATCCGCGGTGGTGCGGCTCGGTTATACCGTGGGTAGTTAAATTCAAATTAATATTATTATGTGCAAGTTTAGCCGATCAATTTATTAAACAAATGATTTTTTTATGACAATGCTGTAACTGGACGATAAAATAAAAACTGCGACTATTCATCAGCATCGTACCGTTCCGAGTTTTTGATTTTTCATGTTTCATTCAGTCAGTCTTATATTAAGCAAGGTTGGCTACAGGCTAACCAAGATTTTTTTTCAACGAGTACCTACTTTCAGGTACCTACTGGCCTTCTCTAAAAACTTGTATACCCAACTAACAGTGTTTCTTGGAATTAAATTACAGTTTAGCTTGATAAGACTTCAAAACTAGTTTAATTTTGAAGTTTTATCAAACTAAAAACCAAAGGATCAAACAATCAGTTGTTGAAAATATTCCTCACGTCAACTCTCACAAGCATCTATAGCTGCAGTTAACTTTAATCTCCAGTTAACACCATGCAACCCGCCGTTAGCCCTCGTTGAAGGCACGCACTAATTACCGACGAGAATTCGATGCTATAAATCACGGACATAATATAGCAGAGCGTCGCGTCGCGTTGGAATGCACGCCCCAAATCCAATGCTATACCCCATTTGAATTTGGTGTAGTATGTACTACCCTATTGGGTATAGTTACCCTTTATTGTATTTGACCAGGCTGGGTAACATTTTGAAGGTTAAAGCTACGGTTTCTTAGAAGAGCGGTGGCCGTCATTATAATAACGGCCGTCATGAAAATCTGTCATTGTCACCTGTTTTTAAACCCCAACGCAAAAAGAGAGGTGTTATAAGTTTGACCGCTATGTGTGTGTGTCTGTCTGTGGCACCGTAGCTCTTAAACGGGTGAACCGATTTACGTTTTTTTTTTATTTGAAAGCAGGTTTTCTAGCAATGGTTCTTACACATGTTTTAACAAAATCGGTTCAGCCGTTTGAAAATTATCAGCACTTTTCTAGTTGATGAATCGATGTGAGTATCTTCCACAGGTCTGATCGATTTGAAATTTGGTATTCTGTTACTCCAATGATATTAGAAGAACATAGTAACCTTGAACTGATGCTGCAGCATCACCTGGAATTTGCAGGATACCCTTACCACCTTACAGCACAGGTATCGTGTTTGGGCTCATTGGAATGGTCTCAATGAATAGGTTATAGATAGATGGTGAACAGGGTCTGGTGATGGAGTAGGAAAGAGAAATGAGGAAATGTTTGTGTCGGGAGTTTTTTAAACAACGCCCTGTTTTAGATAGATCCATAACATATAATATTTATAGCAGAGACCATCCCACGGATTTGAATATTAGAAATTCTCACGGAAGACGACGTCTCTCCTTCAATTCGATTACATTAATACCGTAGTCTTAAAATCAATATTGCTTGTTAAAATCCAACTTCAATTCCACCTACCTACTTCCAAAACTGAGTACCTATAACCTAAAAAGTGGTTATATACAAAAAAATGCACTTCAGAACTTGCCAAGCCAATAATTATGATTAAAAAAGCCAAGTAGCTCTAAGACATGTAACAAAAAATCCTCGAATTTTGCTAGAATTTGATTATATTTAATATTAAGGCTAAAAAAAGCTTGGTTTATATAAAAAATCCTGTGTGTAGGAGAGCTAATGTGATTGCGCTCAGGTGTGTGAGAGCTGAGTATATTGCTGACTGGCCGGGAGCGCTAAAATGTGCCTCGCTGGCGAATGAGTACAGATTTTTGGCAGTGAAACATGGCCCAGGATTGCTGACTACGAAATAACGTTATAAGAATATAAAATACGCTAGAGTTAGCTGTTGTATCAAACGAATTGATTTCGAGTGATTGCAGCGAGTGTATTCTTTTTTTCGCGTCTTTGTTTTTAATCTACCAAACAGTAAGGAGAAGTGAAGGTGAGAATTATGTTTTTATGGTAGTATAAATGTAAAGGGTTACAAAAGCAGAAGCGGTTCCTAACTGTCCACGCTAGCATCTAGCTGCAAGCAACTGTGTGGCCTATTTCCGAAGGTGTTAGCGTGTATTGACTTCCTGTGTACATGTTGTAATTAATCTTAACATATATTCAAACCTCTGAGGGCTCGAATCCGGAACGAGGTGATCCGCCAGAGAACCAGAGTTGTTGACATAGCTCCCAGAATTAGCAAGCTGGGGTGGCAGTGGGCCGGCCATATTAGCCGTAGAACCGATGACCGTTGGGGTACACGTGTTCTTGAGTGGAGACCGCGAATTGGCAAACGTAAGGTAGGACGCCCTCAAGCTAGGTGGAGCGACGATCTTCGCAGGGTTGCTGATAGCAGCTGGATGAGAGTTGCCGAGAATCGAGCTGAATGTCGTGCAATTGGACAGGCTTATATCCAGTAGTGGACTGCTATAGGTTGATGATGATGATGATGATGATGAAATGTTCTAACTAACACTGCTTTGACTTCCTGTGGACATACCGTTTTGAATATTATCTGAATCTTATAAACAGTGAACTGCTGACGTCCGGTTGTCTGAATTACACCTTCGGCAGAAATTGCCGCGAAAGCTCACTATCGGCTGGACCGCCGACTTGTGAGGTTGATGATTACTGTCGTGTACGTGTATATTTGGTTATTAAATTCAGTATTAGAAAAGTGATTTGTGTGTTTATTTGTAATCTATATGAAATGAGAGCGCATAATTACGTTCCTGTAAAAGTAAGATGCTAAAATTTTTACTAAATGCAATTAACCCAGCCCGTCACAGTCCACTTTGGAAGACTTTTAAATAAAATCAAATCAAATTATTTATTTGCTTAATACAGATATTACAAATAAATATAAAGTAGGTACCTACTCTGAATTATTACCTAATAAGGTGTGCAAATATTTATATTATTGTCAATCTAATTAAATGTTTTTTTAAATAACATTACGAAATTTTTACCTTCAGAAGAAATAGAAAAAAATCTGAATACTACAAATGACAAAAGAAAAAAATTAAAAATTGGGATAGTAATAACCTCCAAAATATTCGCCATCTTGAAAACCAATTCGCCGTCACACACAATCTTAGGCACCCGATCACGTTACCGCTTCCCTATATAAATCATTCTGCTGTCGCTAGCTATTGGATTAAGATTTCCTTCGATGTATTGGTACTCATCTCGCAGAGTGACGTCACATCAGCATTGATGTATGAATTTCCCTGGAGATGTCTCACGAGGTGGGTAGTGAAATGTACTAGTGCGGAAAAGGGGTAGGTTGAAGATTTTAAGTGTGTTTTGCTAAGTGAATGTCTGGGATATGAAGGAACTATAGTTCCTGCATAGTCTCGGGCCTGGAGTAACACTATAAGAAACCCTGCTAAAAATAATTGGGTTAATTTTGTGAAGAATATGTCCGCCTACAGTACATCACTCACCTTCGGTTTGCCGACGATATAGTTGTCATAGCTGAGACTATGGAGGACCTCAGTACAATGCTCGATGACTTCAGTAGAGCCTCCGAAAGAGTGGGTCTTAAAATGAACATAGACAAGACAAAGATCATGTCAAATGGTCATGTGACACCCACTCTCATGAAGATCGGAGACGCTACGCTCGAAGTTGTAGACGAGTATGTTTACCTAGGACAAACCGTCTAATTAGATAGGTCCAACTTCAAGAAAAAGGTCAATCGTCGAATCCGAATCGGCTGGACAGCGTTCGGGAAGCTACGCAATATCTTCTCGTTCCACATACCGCATTGTCTCAAGACAAAAGTCATTGACCAGTGCGTGTTGCCAGTGATGACCTATGACACTGAAAAGTGGTCGCTCACAATGGGCCTTATTAGAAAGCTAAAATTCACCCAAAGGGCAATGGAGAGGGCTATGCTTGGAGTTTCCCTACGTGATCGAATCAGAAATGAAGACACGCAGGAGAACTAAAGTAACCGATATAACCCAAAGAATTGCCAAACTTAATTGACACTGGGCACACATTGCTCGCAGTACAGGGTGGTTGATGGGGCCGAAGGTTCTGGAGTAGCGACCGTGTACCGGAAGACGTAGCGTTGGAAGGCCTCCAACAAGGTGAACCGATGACCTTGTGGAGGCCGCAGAAATCCGTTGGATGCTTGAAGCACAGAACCGGTCGAAGTGGCGGTGCTTGGGGAGGCCTATGTCCAGCAGTGGACGTCTTTCGGCTGAAATGATGATAATGATAGTCCGCCTTTGTAGACCTTTTTTTTTTTTTTGGGTGGGAAATTATCAAATAACTTCTCCCGCTCTGGGTGGAGCGGGAGGGCGTGTCAGACTCTTACTGACTAAAACCCACCCGTGTTCCTTCCGTTGCCATGTTGCCGGGGGACCACGATATCCCTATCGGCCCATATTCGCAGCCCCGGCAGGCATTGGCCCTAGCGGACCCCGTCAATTCTGCTGACATCTCTTTGAGGCGCGCGTGGAACACAACGCGCCGTCGACCCGGGCTTGGTCCTTATCGGACGGCGAGCTACCCATTGCATCCTTTGTATCACTACTGTAGTCATCATCTGCCTAGTCTTTTCCCAACTATGTTGGGTTCGGCTTCCAGTCTTACCAAATGCAGCTGAATAGGTACCAGTATTTTACATGGAGCGACTGCCTGACTGTCCTCCACAAACCAGTTACTGGGTAACACGATACCTCTAGGTAATACAAGAAGTACAAATAAATAAGTAACTATTTACTTATTTTTTTCATAAACAATAAAGGATTTTTATAAAAAGTGACGAGCTCGTGGCTACGTAATAACATCCGCATGGGTCGATCCATCAGGTTAAGACCATATCTTTACATACCGAGACCCCTCCGTGCCTCGGAAAGCACGTTAAGCCGTTGGTTCCGGCTGTCATTCGTAAATCTTTGACAGTCGATACGGGTGCGCAAAAGCGCAAAAGTCTGACAACCAGTCTTACCAAGGGGTATCATGTAACCCGCAGCAACTAACCAAGGGGTATCCTAATACCCAGTTACTGGGTTGTGGAGGTCAGATAGGCAGCCGCTTCATGTACATAAAATATTGGTATTCAGCTGCATCCGCTTAAACTGGAAGCCAACCTCAACATAGTTGGGAAAAGACTAGGCAGATTTTTTTTAAAGTGATCGATTCATTGATCGATGTCGTATGAATGATGAGATCAAATTGGCTATAGATCCTGCGTATTGAAAAGAGAATCGAAGTCTTTCCTACCTAATTAAATTGATGTAGGTATATCGTACCTACCTAATCCTTACCCATAAACTAAATACTGAGGTAATAAAATTTAATTTACGTCCCCAATAAGTAGCCATTTTTAATTGAGTGTCAGTGGTCTGTCGTAAAAATATAACATATTTTTACGACAGACCACTGACACTCAAATAAATAAGGAAACCAGCAAAATCTAAAAATAATTTAAGGAAAACGTGTAAAAAAACAATTGAGATGTTATTTTGTTCTACTTATCATGATGGATCGGATTTCCAATAAATAACCGGATTGAGCCAGATTTGATTGATTGATTCAGTTTCTAGATGACACTGATAATAGAGTAAGCTATCTAGACATGATTCTATAAACAGCTCATCTAATCTTAAAACACAATAATAAAAACCGGCCAAGTGCGTGTCAGACTACGCTCAATGATGGGTTCCGTAGTTCGGATAAGTTTATCCCAAGAACAAACATAACATTGTTGAAAACCATATACATTCAAACTGCAAATGTAAGTTTCTACACACAATATTGAGAGATTTACCATGTTATTTTAAGACCATAGACTTATAGGTTTACCTGTAATCTATGAGTAAAGAGCCAATCTTATTTTTTTTTTTTCAAAATTTTAGTCTCTGTAGTTTCGGAAATAAGGTCTGGGAATGGTAAATTTTCATCTATTTTCTTAAATATCTTTTTTTTATTGTGATCCTCACAACTAGCCTTTTCATTTATATATTTATTTATTTGTTTAAGGATTACCAACGAGTTACATTACAATTATTATCTTTTACAATAGTAAAACTTAGTTATGATACATTATCCTGTAACGCACACTCAATTACAGGCAACCACAGCTTACACATTATCGAGTACATAATACTCTGAATACACAATTTAAATTAACTTAAGAATAAAAATAAAAAATAAACAATATACATGCTATGCTATTATAAAAGTTTAAACTTACACGAATACAATACAGTAAAAACAAGCATCAACTTGATTATCAATATTATGTCTGAATGAAATAAAATTAAAATATATAAAAAAATTTAAATAAAAAGTAAAAAATTGAATTATAAATTAAATTAAATTTGATATAAATTAAAATTATACATTATTTAATTATTGGAATGATAAGTCAAATGTCCTCTAACTGAAAGTGCTTATACAATTTATTTTTAAAAGTGTTGAGACTGTCATGATTGATATCGATTTCAGCTTAGCGGCATAGAGCATTATACATTTGATCATATCATTTGATCACACGGTACAGTTTGAAATTTTAATTTTTTCCTATTTGCCCCTGAAAAGTAACCCCCATAATTAAAATTCATTCATTTACATCACGTCCGTGTTTGAGTCACAGACATTCATAAATTGGTCTAGTAGATTCAGAGCTAATTGGCTGTGACAGACGGATAGCCAGCTAGCCAGCCAGACAGACAGACACGCGAGTGATCCTACAAGGGTTCCGTTTTTTTTCCTTTTGAGGTACGGAACCCTAAAAATAAACGAAGAGTAAACTCCAAACTATTAAATCGAAAAACTCAGGAGCAGAGAGAGAGAAATCGAAAAAGTTACAACTGAGTAACGTAAGTACTGATATCAAGATCATTGTGGCTATGTAATCCGTTTTGTTAGGGATGGGACTTAGGTATAAACGAAATACATTCCAAGCAAAGTTGACTTATATAGTAATATTTTTTTTTTCTCTCTTCTCAAAGATTCACATAGTTATAAACATAGAGACAAGAATTATAGCATTTTGACAAAAATGCATAAAATATGATCCTTTGCGAGAGACTGGCGTCCATACTAGGATACCCTGTGTGATCACCAGGCTCTCACCCCGAATTTAAAAAAAGACTTGTTTAAATTAATTAATATGTATGATGACCAGCTGAGATGTTCTTCTTTATCAAGTGATACAGTGTTTCCCCATCCCTACAGAAGCTTTGATACCTTTATCTTGAATGTTACAGTCCGGGCGTAGAAATATTGCGTTCTTGACACCTGTCAGTTTCATACCAACGAATACACTGAAAACCGTTTATAAGGACTTCGAAGGGACCGCCGGATTACGGTTGTTATAGCCGATACTCAAACCAAAACTATGTCAAGTAAACAAAAATGTTGGGACCTCAAAATTTTGTCGTAATATTCGGTACGACGTTTTAAACGAAGTCGTTATAAACGGTTTTCACTGTTTGTGTTTCGCGAATTTGATCCTTATTACAACTAGAAACTGTCCAACTGACAGGTGTCAGGATCCCATTTTCTCAACGGCCGGACTCTATAGTCTATAGCTCTACAGCTATACTCTGTCTTTTCTGACAGTGCAGCATTGACATAAAGCTAGTTCTTGGATCATGTGTCACAACAGCTACAAACTTCACTTTCATCTTCGATATGATCCGATATTCTTTCTGTATCCCTTGAGAATGTAATTTAAATTAATGAGTCGACTTCCATAGCACTTATTAGGTAATGGAAGATGTGTACCCATGCCCATAGAATAGAATACTTTTAAATATGAACACCATGTTTGGATTCAAGATATTAATGTAGAAAATTTACATTTAACAATTTTACAGTGGGCGGTCTTCCCTACATACCTAGCCCAAAGCATCTACCTAGTCTAGTATATCCCCTCTTGTAATTGTGTTGCCTTCGTTCACCACATTCAACCCTATGTGTGATGTACTGATGTCTGACCCAGTGACTAAATCGACGAAAAAGAAATGCTACAAGCAATAATCGAAGTCAACCCGCAAACAAAACACGCTCCAACCAAGAAGTCGCTCGCAATAAACTCAAAGTCGATTTACAAAGTGTAACCAGCTCATCCCTATTCTCAGTAAATATTTTATTAAAAGGGCGTCGCCGCGGTGTATCATCAGTCTTGTCGCGCAATATCGCGCGAGACGGCGGACAAATCGTTCTGTGCGGTTGTCGCCTTAGCTGTTGTGTTTTAGAAGAAAGGGTGGCAAGTAGGAGTTCGATTCTGAAAGAAATTGGAGCTTCGAATAGTCTTTTTTTGGTCATGAGGAAAGTTTGACAACCTTCCATCTTTTTCTTAGCGTATCAATGGCAAAAAGTTCATATTATAGTATGCTTGGCCTAAAGATATAAATATATCAGTTACTATACAGTTTAACAGCTTTGACTGTCTGTCTAGACAGTCAAAGCTGTGTACCGTCGAAAAAAATAGCGTCCAACTGTTAGCCGCTAAATGCACGCACACTAGAAAAGCACAATGACGTAGCGCGAGTGTAAGACGTAGCTGTCACGCACACCAGCATAATAAGTTGGCCAGTTTGTTTTAGTTCTTTTGCAGCGCGACACTCTATCTAGACATATTAGATTTCTAGTGTCTGTGATACAATGATTTACAATGATAATTTTTACTCGAAAATTTGTTTTTGTGAACCTTAAATGTGTTTTTTTCTGAAATAAAAATGTATTATTTATTTAAATATTATTAATCAAAGGTTTGGCCCAATATTCAGCAGCTAATTGCTCTCCCTGGTCATAAGCTGGTCATCAAGTGCACAGGTAACAGGCATGCGGCGCAAAATGGAAGGTGCTCCATTGTCTGTGGGGAGACTTCAATAAGTACATTCACATTACGGTATATTCAATCTGATTTATGAGGTTTGGCTTATCAATAACGTTCAGATCGAGACACATTGGTCCCTAGGTTAAAATAATTACAACCTTGGCAGACATGGGTGGGGACCTCATTAAGAGTCTGGTTCATCAGAAAACTGGTTCAAAAAATGGCACGCTACCTAGTTCTACGATGAATTAATTATATAAATTAAGACAATTTACAATTCATTTACTACGGTTTGGTTGGATAGAAATATATTATCTACCCGATTATTTAACTAATTTAAAAAAAAACCTGGCACTCCGGGAGTGCCGACAGAAGTGAAAACTTGAAAAAAAATCGGCACCGCGGTATTCAACGCGTTGATGTCTTTTACTCCACGGTGTCGGTAACAGGTCGCGAAATCAATGGTTTAGTCCCATCTCAAAAATGCCCAACGCGCCTAAAGAAGTTGTCACTTCAATTAATTGTTATCAATCCCAATGAGTCCTCGTGACAGTTGAACTGATAAGTTATCGTACACAAAACAACAGTATTCTGTTTTCCTTTATTTAAATAAAACAAAACAAAAACTACAGAAAAGAAAAAGAATGAAGCTACGAAAAAAATATATGAACGGGACAAACGAGGTGGAAACGTAGTCAGGTCCGAACCTCATTTGTCGTTCGTCGTTTAGATTACATTTCAAATGAAAAGTGGGTAGTTTGCAAAGTTTTTTTTTCAGCCCTTGGTCGTAAATACTTGTCAGAGTGACAACCGTTTCGAGGTGTCAAGCCGGTGACTGATTTGTTAGAAAAATACCCTTTTTTTTTCGGGAGTCGTCTTGGAAATTAGTGAGCTTTTGCTGTAGTAAATTGTTTTATTTTTATTAGGTTTTTTCTGGGTTTCTTTGATGATCAAGGAATTAAGTTGGATGGGTCTTTGGAGGGTTTGGTGAAGGAAAGAATTAGACTGCAATAAGTCCTTGTCTTGATGGAATATGCTTTGAAATATACACGACAACAACTTGGTTTCAGTTTTAAATAACAATGGACTATTTAGCCGATCAGTTTTCATCTTTTTCATATGAATAGAATAAACGTTTATTGTCTCCAATATTACAGCTAGTAGAAAGTACATACACAAAACTAATACCGGAAGCAGAAGGTTCAACCGTCAGCATTATGCTTAGTCCCCTAATGAGTTGCGAAGCGCTGGTTTTCAGATTTAAAACCGAAGGGTTTAAAAGCTCACAGCACAAAAAAGACACATTTTAGCAACAAAGGGTTATTTTTTTAAATGAAATTATTTAATTCAGACACAATAATCCATATTTTTAACCGACTTCCAAAAAGGAGGAGGTTATATGTTCGACGCGTATGTTTTTTTTTTTTTTTATGTGTGTCCACCGATTTCTCCGTCATTTGTGGACCGATTTTGAAAATTCTTTTTTTGTTTGAAAGGGTATGCTCCCAAATTGGTCCCATATAAATTTTATTAACTTTGCTTGGGTAGTTTTTGAGTTAGCTACAAAATACGTATTTTTTTCCCACTTAGTATGTAGATGATATGATAAGTTCCTGACACTGGTAGTAGGTAGTGGTATTCGAATGTGTGTGGGGTAGGTACCATAACTAAAAAGTGAAAAATAAAAACTTTTTACAAAAAAAAAACTACCGACTTCCAAAAAAAACACTACAAAGTGAAAAATAACTTTAATTTCGGAAGTCGGTGGTAAAAAACGAAAACACAAAACCCAAGACACCGACTTCCGAAATTAAAGTTATTTTTCACTTTGTAGTGTTTTTTTTGGAAGTCGGTAGTTTTTTTTTTGTAAAAAGTTTTTTGTTAGTATACTTAAGAATTATGTTAGTATTCAAATAGACACCACAATCATACTATTATTACTAAGATAATAAATCAGACTCTAAATTACTAAAATGTATAAAATCATCAATAATATTACAAATAAAAAATAAAAATTTAATAAAAAACTAATTCAACAATTTAAAAAATTTAATAATTTTTTATGTTTTTAACATGAAACAAAACAAAAATACATTACAACTATAATAATATGATGATCATACATTAATACTGAATCGTATCTAGTTAAGGCTTTTAGCCCCAGCAAAGCAAGGACGCCATTGTCACGCCGTAAGTACGTTCTAAAGTATCGTCACCAGTCACTAGTTGAGATGGTGACTGTGACTGGTGACTCTCTCAATGCACATCCAATGAATTAAAAAAATTGTTAAATAAAAAGTAGTGTGTTTCTTTTTAAACATCATTTGTAAGCTATAACATATTATTCAAAAGTATTCAAATAGTTTTTATTTTTATTATTGTTTATAAAAATATAATATATTTATTGTTTCTTTAAAAAAAATGTTCTAGCACGCTAATTGATAGTGCCGTGCTTTCCTGTAATTTAGAAACATCCGAGATGTATTATGATTATGACAAAGACTTTGGATAAATCCTGTGTAAGTGTTTAGTTGGTGAGCCTTTATAAATAAATGAAAGGAAAAATTCTGCATCCACTATCGTAGAAACTGACCAAAATGATTAATGTTATTAATTTATTTTCATTATTACTCGGAAAAACTTATTTGTCACTAAACGGATCAAAACAACAACCCAATATGTATGTACTACGTCGCTAAACTGGGTTTATTTTTACTTCCATTGACAGTTAAGTTACCCGTGGAAAAATATTTTGCGTACAAAAGGAGCAATGGACGGAGAAGTATGGCACTTGAGTAAATAGTTGTCAATGAAATTGTGACGTCATAATGTTAATTGTTATGGTACAGTTACGTTAGCAAGTTTATAATGTGGTGTTTTTATGAAAAAGGTGTTTTGATCGAAGGATCGGACTGTTGAAATACATTCTTGTGAATTTAAGTTGAAATTATCTAGGTTTTGTTTGATTTAGAAGTAATTTTAGAACACGGAGCGGCTTCATTTACTTTCGTAAACAATCACATTCATTTTCGTACATGGTTTCGTATATTTGGTGTTAAATAATGCGTAGTTCTTTTGACAAGTCACTGAATTTAACCCACAATTTAACCTGTAAACATTTGTGAAGATTGACAGTGTCTCAAGTACAACTAAGCAGTAGAAACAACGCTTTCATAAATGATATGTAAGTAAGTAACTTTTATATAACTAAATAAATTACAGTTACAACGTGGTAATCAGCAGCACGGCCATGTTGAGTCAATATGGCCGTGCTGTGCTGTCAATGTAAACATTGTTGACATTGGTGCCGATTCCCTTGTTCACAAACTAAACTAAATTTAAGTTCAGTGGACAAGGACATAAGATAAATCGGCATCATTGACAGCACATTTCTGTCCTAAACTAACCTAACCTAAAACTTTTGATTCATTTTATGTCTATTTAGAGTGTCGCGCTGCAAAAGAACTAAAACAAACTGGCCAACTTTGTTATGCTGGTGTGTGTGACAGCTACCTATGTCTTACACTCGCGTGACGTCATTGTGCTTTTCTATACTCCATTTGAAATAAGATTAGACATTTAAATAAACCTTTTTTTACAGCCCGTTCAACCGATTTTGACTTCTATACCGTAGGCATAAGGATGGCATTAAAAGCAAAAAAGTGGTTACAATACCAACTGTTCACTGCAGCTGCCATTTATCATGGCACCAACGCAAGAGAAGTCAAAATCAGTTGAATGGACTGTAAAAAAGGTTTATTTAAATGTTTAATCTTATTTCAAATGGAGTATAGTGTGCATGCATTTAGCGGCTAACAGTTGGACGCAATTTTTTTCGACGAGTTCACAGCTTTGACTGTCTCTCTAGATATTTTATGTTTTTCCCTAGAACCATGTTCGTACAATTCGAGTGTTTCTGTAACAGACTGATCGAGTGTTTCTGTACAGATTGCACTTAATTCTTGATTAATTTTTTAACCAACTTCCAAAAAGGAGGAGGTTATAGATTCATCGCGTATGTTTGTTTTTTTTTTTTTTTTTATGTATGTCCACCGATTTCTCCGTCATTTGTGGACCGATTTTGAAAATTATTTTTTTGTTTGAAAGGGTATGCTCCCAAATTGGTCCCATATAAATTTTATTAACTTTGCTTGGGTAGTTTTTAGTTAGCTACAAAATACGTATTTTTTTCTCACTTAGTATGTAGATGATATGATAAGTTCCTGTCACTGGTAGCAGGTATTCGAATGTGTGTGGGGTAGGTACCACAACTAAAAAGTGAAAAATAAAAACTTTTTACAAAAAAAAAGCAACCGACTTCCAAAAAAAAACACTACAAAGTGAAAAATAACTTTAATTTCGGAAGTCGGTGGCAAAAAACGAAAACACAAAACCCAAGACACCGACTTCCGAAATTAAAGTTATTTTTCACTTTGTAGTGTTTTTTTTGGAAGTCGGTTGTTTTTATTTTTTACCATTTTTATCCGGTTTTGGACTTCCCAGCTAAAACATAGGAAACGATGGCGGGTAAGTATTTGAGTGCTGTCATAAAAGTACTAACTTATTAATCAATTTCGGGTAAGCAATTCAACTTTTTACAAACAAAAGAAGATCACACATAACTTTCCATAACCCAATTCTGACTTGTAAAACTTCAAAACTGATACATGCCACATCCAGCTCAGCGTCCAAGTAGAAATGGGTTAGTATGAAATATTCAGATCCGTCAATCAATATATGGGCTCCGCGGCTCCGGTTGCGATGGTCCACGTTTTCATATTTCATATTGCCACCTAAGCATACTCGAATGTAGTTTGGGAGCTAGAGAGATGCAGAAAACGTTCACGTGTTCACATTGTGTCGTACATTCAATTCAATTCAATTTAATAATTTTATTTCAGACCAAGGGGTCCACATAGTATTTTAATATGAACTGAGCCTATGTTAGTAAACTCAATAACTTAAAAATACAATAATTATTCATTAATTGGCTACATGAACATTGTGCACGCACATGTCTGCTATCACAGAGCCTGATAAATGGTCCATCAACCTTGTCCGCCAGTGTAGCTAAAATACTGTTAGGGCCCTGAATCGCCGCAACATCGATGCACACCGCTTGCGCATGATGCCCGATGTACTGCAAAACCGAGGCAGCCCTAACAATGTCCTCAGCGTATTATATTGCACGCGCAGAGCGTTGTAAGCCTTCTGCGTATACCTAACCCACAAGCTGCAAGAGTAAAATGACTGGCAGCAAAAGGCTCTGAAGAGCGTCAGCTTTACCTCGTCTGTGCACTGCGCAAACTTTTGCATCGGGCTGCCAACGCCCTGCGCTCCCTTTCTATATCCTGGTCATCTGTGAGAGAACCCGTGACCATATAATAATAATACCATTTATTTCAGGCGTCACAGGCCCATAGACAAATACCTTAACTTGAAGATACATATATGTTAATATTTAAAACAAAACATGTGTTAATAAATAGCTTAAAATTATGTTAGTAGCACTTCACTAGCTTGCCCTTGTGCTGTCCTGTGGTACTTGTCCGCTGAAGCGACGGAACACCACGTCCTGCGGCCAAAAGTCTTCCTTCATATGACCGATGTATTTAAATTGAGTGACGACTTTCAATGGTGTTCCTTGTAACGTCACCGGTGGTATATTCGTGGGTGTATTATTATGTACTTTAAAAACCACAATCTCACTTTTAGTAGTATAACCCCGCGCGAATACACGATCGTTCGGTGAACTTGAACGGGTGGTCACGCCGACAGAGGGCGCTTTCCTAAACAAAAAGTGACGTATTATGCACGCGACCGATTGCGTATTCGCGCGATGATCACTTTTAAATAGGACGCGGCCTAATCCGACGTACGCACGGACGTAATAAAATCGCGGCGGGATTTTATCGCGCACTGGATTTTCAACTCTCGGTGTTCTGTTAAGTCGAGCGCTGAGAATCCAACGCGCTGGGATGCACTCTCGTCCCAGCGCGTTGAAAAAACACACTGATGGGTTTCAACTCTCGGCGCAAAGCAGAGCGTTGAAAATCAAATGCACGAAAAAAATCGCTGCGGTTTTATTACGTCCGTGCGTACGTAGGCTTAGTCTCAAAATTAGAAACACGTGTGACGATGGACACGCAGATAATTCTGGGTTTTAATGTTGTTTAAAACTGTGCAGATATTGAAATTCAAAATTATGATATTTTTTGTATTTTAAAAAGAAACGCAACTGGACTAGTACAAAAAACATGGACAGCTAATGACTTTGGTAACCTTAGGGTTACCAAAGTCATTAGCTGTCCATGTTTTTTGCAGATTAGTCCTAGTGTTGATGCAGCGTTAGTCTACCGTATTGGGGATATTTCCAATTTGAAGGTAACGGTCACACAAGAGAAACTCCTGCACAAAAAAAAGAGGGTGTGTGCTTATGAATGACCACACGGTAGAACTCAGACCAAAATAAAACCAAAACATAGCGCTGTCAACAGTGACGTGAGGCCGGTTTCGTAAACATGTGTGCACTTAGTGAGATGTAGTTTGATTGTTAATGGTTGTAAATGTGTGCGTGTACAGAGCGAAGGTGTAGTTTTGCATGCTTCGCTGTATTGTTCGTAGCGCTATATCTTGGTTTTTTATTTGGTCTGAGCGGTAGAAGTGAAAACATACGACTGGAGCCGAGTGTGTACGCGATTCAGCGTCACCGACCGACTGGAACCGAGTAGATATACCCGATTGGATTGGAGATAGGAGCCTTTTGGCCTAGTACAGGACTTTCTGCTTTTATTTTAATTGTTTTTATTTTTCATTGTTGTTTTATTTTTTTATTAATGTTTTAATGAATGTGTTTTAGTTTAATTTGTGATTTCCTGTGCGAGTCTCAATAAATACTTTTCTTTCTTTCTTTCGAGTCAGTGTCACCGACCCGAGCGTGACAGTTCAGTTTCGTTCACTGCTCAGAAAGAGCACAAACTCAATGTAGTAAAGAAGTTTTCATTTCGATAAACTAACTAAAAATGCTATATCCTTAACAGCCCATTTCCACGTACACTCTCGAAAATAAACAAAAACTTTACTTAAAAATATCTAAGTAAACTCTTTCCCCCTGCCTCCTGGCCTACACAGTTTGTAGATGTAGTCCCGGTCGGAATATTGGTAAAAAACAATATTTTATAGCGGTCGCTAAGCGACTTCGCAAATGTATGCCCGTGGACGTCGCGCTCCGGATATAACATGGGATTAGGGTCGTGTGGGATTTGTCTTCGGATATCTTTTTTATTTTCGCCAATTTTTGGGGGAGTTCTGTGTTGTGGGAGGGAAAGAATTCTGTGTGTTGTATTGCCTAGAAAAATGCACAATAGAGATTTTTAAAGTAGTAGGCTAGTAGCCTGTTCCTAAACACCAATTAGAAATGGTAAAAGATTTTCCTTCTGTCTCCTACTTTTTCTTGATTAAACTGATTATAGTTTCAAAGAAAGTCAAATCAACCTGGCGTGGGGCTGGTTTCTTGATAGTTAAAGAAAACTTGGATAAAACACCTCCTTCAGCGAACTACGTATTTTTGTAATGCTTATTGTTTACAAAACTTAAACATCTCAAGATAACCAACCATATCCCAATATATTCCGTCCGTTCACGTATACCTCCTCACATCACATTAACTATTGACAAAATAAAAATGTAAAATGGCGGACGACTCGCCCGTTACAACCGTCGGTTACTCCAAGGAGCCATTCCATTTTCGAATGTTACCCGCCAATAAATATGTTATAGAGTTACAATGAGGGATAAACGCTGTGGGCCGCTTCGCCACTTCCATGTAACTTTATATTTGACATATCTGTGTCTTTTCGAATTCGGAATGGACGTCCGTATTTTAGGGTTAGGTTGGTAACGGTGCTGTAGAGGAAATTGAATTGTTTTTGGAGTTCCCATATTTGACTAGTCTGTTTTATGCAAAAAAATTAAGGCAAAACGATGTGAGAATTTGAAAATCAATTGTAGAATATACATACCCATTACATTTTTTTTTTTGGTATTATTTTTTGACAAATAAATTATTACTTACTTATTTAAAGTATCATGCGATAGCCGTGACCGCAATTTCGGTACTGTGTATTTCCCCAATAATAAAATTCCATAGATAATAATCAATAATCATACAATCTGTAGGTACTTACCTATTATTGGGAAAACACAAAAAGTAGGTAAGTAATCTTTCTAAATTGGTCAAGATAATCCTAATCATTTTATTACATAAATGAGCATTTTATCATGGTGCGTAATTTATTCAGTTAGGTTTACTAGACATTACCCGCGGCTTTTAAAGTTTCTTGCCGGCTCTTCTCCATAGGAAGCGACCAATGGAACCGTGCACCTAGCTTCTGGCGTTTCTTGTGCCCTTGCAGGTTTATCACGGTTTATGTGAAATATTTTTTTTAAATTGAATTGAATTGCTTCGCCCGCGTGTAAGCCCACGGGATCATATACAGGGATAAAAAGTCTAGCTGTGTGCCTTTCATAAAAATCCGTTCAGCTGTTTAAGCGTGATGGAGTATAAGCAAACATACAAACTTTGACATTAATTTATAATATTAGTAGGATATTCTAAAGTCTCAAATCGTTATAAAAACTACCCCTACTTAACGTTAGCGAAACCATATTTGAATAAACAATAAAGCTACCCACTTTGAAAACAATGACATAACTTTGACAGATGCTTGTCAAAAAGATCCATAGAGATTCAATTCTTACCAAACCTTAAAAAGTTTAAAAGTTATCCCCAGAAACTTTCAATATTTCTGTTATCTGAAATGTTTCACAACTATCTTTCGACTAAAATGGCAAACATAGTTTTGAAAACAAACAAAAACAGTTGTATGAAAATGTCTTTCTTTTAAGATATTATATTATATTGTAGGTACGCAAAAAGAAATAATTATCTTTATTTTTTATTTTTTCTAAGAGGCAATGGAAACTGTAAATTGAATACAGTGTGCATAGGAGCTTTAGTGCTATGCAATTTGTTTATTTTTCTTTCTCTCGCTTTTTTATTTAAATTACGTAAAATAACATTTTTTACCGTATTATACCAGGGTAATTTTACTGTTTTACATCCCTACTTCGAGACCCCTCCATGCCTCGGAAGGTCCCGGCTGTCATTCATAAATCTTTGACAGTCGTTACGGGTCGTCAGAAGCGCAAAAGTCTGACAACCAGTCTTACCAAGGGGTAGCATCTGAATTGTAGAAGTCAGATAGGCAGTCGCTCCATGTAAAATACTGATATTCAGCTGCATGCGGTTAGACTGGACGCCAACCCCAACATAGTTCAGAAAATGCTAGGGCAGATGATATCATCTGAAAACAAAATCAATCAATCAAATCTGGCTCAATCTGGTTATTTATTGGAAATCCAATTCATCATGATAAGTGGGACAAAATAACATCTCAATTGTTTTTTTACACGTTTTCCTTAAATTATTCTTAGGTTTGCTTGTTTCCATAATTACCTATTAACATATTTTTACGACAGACCACTGACACAAAAAAATGACTATTGGGGACGTAAATTAATTCTTATTACCTCAGTGTTTAGTTTATGGGTAAGGTTTAGGTAGGTGCGATATAAGTAAATATGTTATTAGGTAGGTATTACTTCGATTCTCTTATCAATACGCAGGATCTACAGTCAATTTAATCACAAGTATTAAAAAAGAAATCTAAATGTTTTATTTCACATAAACCTACATGGGCACTTACGAAACGTCAGAAGCTAGGTGCACGGTTCCAATTGGTCGTTTCCTATGGAGAAGAGCCGGCAAGAAACTCCACGGTTACTCTTTTAAAAATACAAAGTAATACTTATATTAATATTATAAAGAGGTAAAGTTTCCTTAACCCCAATATAATTATGTAGTTTGGAAAAGGCTGGGCAGATTGAACTCGGTAATTATGTAAGTACAGTGGGCTGCATCAATTGGGTACCTACCCCAGTTGTATTAAAATTTTAATACACACATACATTAAGAGCGTTTATTCTGAAAGTGGGCAACGTCGCAAATGTATGTCAAATATTTTGCATAATTTGCCAATATTACTGTATGGAAATAAGAAATGTGGCTAACTAGTTCCCTAGAATATACGATACCCTAGTTCACACTCGTACTAATTACATTTTATTATTTTTTATTCCTATGTATACTAAATGAAATTGTGCGTCGTTTTATCTTACCAGAGTTACGTAAAGCCTTCTCTTTCTATTAAAAAAAAACCGGCCAAGTGCGTGTCGGACTACGCACAATGAAGGGTTCCGTAGTTGAGATGAATTTATTTATCCCAAGAACAAACTTAACATTGTAGTTGAAAAACATGTTCTCCCATACATTCCAACTGCAAATCGTCGCTCGGCATCCAATACCGCGAATGTGACATTAAAAAAAAAAATTAAATTGCAGTGTCACTTATTTGAACGTGTAGAATGACATAAAACAAAAATCAGATTTTCGTAAAAAAAATCACATTCGCGGTATTAATATAATAATAATACCTTTAAACCAGCAATTCTTGTATATACCTATGTATATATTTATAATCTGAATCTCGGAAACGGCTCCAAGAATTTTTATTAAATTTAGTATGCAGGGGGGTTTCAGGAGCGATAAATCGATCTAGCTAGGTGAGATCACGCTAAAATGTATATTTTTAAGACCTTTCTGTACCCCTATATTCACAAATAAAGTTTGATTTGATTTGGTTTTTGATTTTTTTTCATTTTTAGAAAACGTTGTTCAAAAAAAAAATATCATCCAGATATTTTTCTTTATTCAAGTAACAAGGACTCATTGTGTTAGTAAACTTATGAACTATGTTAACTTATTTTACGAGGTCACTTAGAAAGTTTTGCGACTAACAGTTTTTGTCTACTTGTAGAATATTGGCTGGTTTTGATGTCAATTAAAACGATGACTACTTATTACAAAAAAACATAACATTCCAAATTCGAAATTCCCTCCACATTTTTTTACGAGCAAAATCAAAATACCCTGTCTTACTGAAAACTGGATTTATAACGAGAACATTTTCGCGCGATGATTTTGTACGATTTCAAATGTCGACTAAAACCAGAAGAATCGTTTGAAAGACTTCGAATGGTGTTCATAGAAAAAAGCCCTTCTAAAGCGACTGTTTTTCGCTGGTTCAACGAATTTATGGGTGGTCTAGTAATTTTGGCAGACAAAGAAAGAAGTGGCCAGCACTTTTTGTTATGACGGTTGTTACATAACAAAAAGTGCTGGCTGTGAAAAATGTAATTCAAGAGAATAGGCGAATTACATATGAAGAGGTTCAGCATACACCGTGAAATTTGAATCACAGTTTTGCTAGAACAAACGTTCTACAGCATCCAATAAAAAAAAAACATAATTAGTTTTTGAAAAAACACAAAAAAAGCAAAGTTTAAAATGTCAAGATAAATAGATGTATACTGCCGATTGGATCGGGAAGTGTGCACACTGCATGAAATTCTACACAGGCATCTTCGGTTATGAAAGATAGTTTCACGCTGGTACCGTAAAATCTAACGCAGGGTCAGAAGGAGGTTCGGGTAGAATGGTGCCGAGACATGATAGCAAAATTGGTAGCAGGCTCGTCTCGGCGCGTTTAAGATATCATTACGGGTGATGAATCTTGGATTTTTCAATATGATCCAGAAATGAAGCGTCAGTCGACCGTGTGGCTGTTGAACCAAAATGAACCAACGCCTACCAAAGTGAAGTGAGCCAGAAGTGCAGGCAAAATGTTGACCGCAAGTTTTTTTTTTTCTACCAGGTTATCTGGTGTCAGTACCCTGACGAGATCAAAGAAGCATCAATGCTGAATGGTATGTTACCAAATGTTTGCCAGAAGTTTTAACTACTGCAAGCAGCAAGCGACCGAACACTGGCCTCCGTGGGCTACTGCTTCACCACGACAACGCGCTGGCTCACTCGGCGCTCAAAACAAGGGACTTTCTGGACAGCACACCGGTCAAATTTATAGGTCATCCTCCTTACCGTCCCGATTTGGCTCCGTGCGACTTTTTCTTGTTCCCCAAAATAAAAAATCAACTCAAAGGAAAACAGTTTTCAGCACCTGAAGATGCACTGGGTGCATTTGACAAGGAGATTGGAGAGGTGTCTGATGCGGACTGGAAAATGTGTTATGAAAATTTGTTTAGACGTCTAAAACTGTGTATAGACGCCAATGGAGAGTTCTTTCAAAAGATATAATAAAAAAAAATATAACCTGTAGTATATTTTTTTCTAGTATCACAAAACTTTCTGAGTGCCCCACGTAATCTAGTTTAAATTTATTTCACCCCATGGGAGATGGCACTGCAGTGATTGATGTACATGCAATCCAGACTGCTAGCGATATTGTTGGAACTGGCCCGTACTCTGCGTACCAGGGATGCACACCTCATTCGCATCGTTACGTAAAAGCAATTAATATGTGCGTCCGCGAATATTCCCGATGCGCTACAAAAACGGGGCAGCCCCACCAATACCCTGAAAGCGTTGTTGTATTGGACTCGAAGGGCGTTGCATGACCTTTGGGTATATCTAGCCCACAGGCTGCACGTGTAAAACGTTGTACAATAAGCTCGAAACAGAGTAATTTTGGCTTTTTAAGTGAGCAGCGTGCAAACCTGCGAGCCAGCGTGTTTGCCCTTACCGACAACGCCCTTCGCTCCCGCTCAGTATCGAGTCCGTCATTGAGGTCAGGGGTCAATATATGACCAAGATATTTAAACGTAAATACTCTTTGTAGTGGAGTCCCATTGAGTAATACAGGTGGTACATAACCCGGTCTGCCCCCAGCCTCAAAGACCATGATCTCCGACCTATTGGAGTTATACATCAAACCATGTGTTTTGGCATACTGCTCACATTTGGCGACCAATTACTTTCTGAGACCACAGATTGACGCGCTCAGAAGCACCATATCATCTGCATAGCTAATATTATTTACACAAATACCATCTATATAGCAACCCACTCTGGTGCTGCTGAGCTCGCCAATCCTGCCTCACCCCGCATTCCAACCTATTGATCTGGTTACCATACCACTATTTAAAGATGTTTGCTCCGTTGGCAACCTATCCTTCTCCATCTTTCTCCACAATACGTCATAAGCAACCAGATCAGAAACCTTGAATAAATCGATGAACCTAGCATAAATCGGCATCCCACGCTGTATAGTAAGTATGTGATAGTATGCTTAAGGCACAACACTGCACTTTCTGTTGTCAAACCACGCCGAAACCTGAATTGGTTGTCATGAACATTTACAGTTTTATTTATTTGTGTATTAAGCAGACGGTCAAACACTTTTGATATTTTGATATTATAGTAGCTAGAGAGATGGGCCTTTTGGATGCCGAGCGACGAAATGTAAGTTTTTACGCACAATATTGAGAGATTTACCATGTTATTTTAAGACCATAGACTTCTTATAGGTTTCCCTGTAATCTATGAGTAAAGAACCATACTATGTATTTTTTTCAAAATTTTTGGTCCAGTAGTTTCGGAGATAAGGGGGGGGGAATGGTCAATTTTCATTGAATTTATTAAATATCTTTAAAAGTATTTATTTTAAAATTATATAAAAAATATATTTAAGATCCTCGCAACAAGCCCTTTCATTTGATATGTCACACGGTACTGTTAGCAAAACTTTTTTTTTTAATTTTCTTGTTTGCGCCCCAAAAGTGACACCTATATTCAAAATTAAATTATTTACGTTACACATTCGTGTTTGGGTCACAGAAATACATATGTGTACCAAATTTCAACTTAATCGGTCCATTAGATTCGGAGTAAATTGGCTGTGACAGACGGACAGACAGACAGACACACGAGTGATCCTATAAGGGTTCCGTTTTTTCCTTTTGAGGTACGGAACCCTAAAAAGTGTCACAATGATATTAAGTACTTCGGATGCGCGTATTATTGTACTCAAAAGAAATTGAGTACTTAACATAACATAACATCACGCCTTGTTTCCCCGAAGGGTTTGGCAGAGGTATATCTGTAGTAGGTGCCTACACGCTATAAAAACTCAATTTTTTATGTTTTTTTAACCACTGCTACCGATATTCATATGCGAACATAAGAATTGCTCTCCTGTAAAATTGGTGTAAATGTAATTAGTACGAGTGTGAACTAGGGTATCGTATAAAGGAAAAATTAATTGCAATTATAACACTGAATTTGATGTTGTAACAATTTTTGGTGTAAAAAAGGCGTTTCGAAAGTTTCCAAATTCTTTTTTTACATCTAAAACTAAGTATTCGGTATTACGATATTAATTATTACATTTCATTATTAATATTCTAAGGAACTAGTTAGCCACATTTCTTATTTCCATACAGTAATATTGCTAAATTAATCAAAACAGGTAAATATTTGACAGCTATTTACGACGTTGCCAAGTTTTAGGATAAACCCTCTTAAAAAAGAACGCTCTTAGGACACTACCTACAGATATTATTGAGTAATTAAATCTAACATCACTGAAGCTCAATTTTACCACAGTTTAATAAAGTAAGTGTGATATTACGGTTATCAAAATGACACGACGAAGTAACGCGACACTTATTTATTGTCCAATGATTTCATTAACCATTCCGATAATGTTATCATATTATGCATTCACAAAAACGACGCGTAAAGCTCATTCAATAAAATAATAAAAAACGTACTTAGTCTTTTATGATTTATTGTTTTGTAGATTTTGAATGAAACATGTCTGGAAAATAGGAAATGTGTATTTTAGAAAGTAAAATGACTGATATTGTACTTGGTAAGTAGGTAAAATTGTATTTTTTCATTCTAATCTACGATTAAACCCAACTAACACCTAGGCGCTAAGACAAGAGTTATAGTAAATCTATTAGAGCGCTAACCAGATCCTAAAGTTATAAATAAGTGTTACGCATTCGCAGTTAGAGCGCGCTATAACTCTACTTTACCCCCGAAATGGGCACACTTTTCTTATCACCTTAGGTTGTTTAATGGCGGTAAAGCAGAGTTACAGAATGTGTTAAGAAGTATAATAAAGCAATAATAGAGCTATAATAGCGATAACTGAAACTACAAGGAATAAAAACGTGGTAAATAATGGCGAAAATTAACTCCTATAGTGATACAATAGAGTAAAATATAATTTATTAACTCTTTGGGTGCTAGGAGGATTGTAAATAGGATAATACTAACTCCTTATGTGGTACCTATAGAAGAACTACAATGACGCTCACTATATTTTTAAGTGATAAGAAGAGTAATGATCACCCATTTGCCACAAATGGGTGATCATTAACGCTTTGAGTTCTAGTATAGATCCACAAAGGCTATAAAAACAGCCTCAGGTGCTAACATTTTTAACATCTAAGGTTTTTTTATGCGAGCAGTGCGTATGTTAATATTTGTTGGATCCTAAACGCCGCCATTTGTTTGTGAAAGTGAAATTAAAAGTAATCTTTTAGTTTCAAGTTAGTGGACACAGAAGTTGATTTACTGCGAATGTAACTACACTATAAATAAGTGTATGTATTAATAACAATTATTCAAGCGCCCGATGTCTGTTGTCTATTTACTGAAAATAAATATTTTACTAGATATGGAGTAACATAAAACTTTGTTATAATCTAATAAAACGTTGCCTATTCTAGTTTAAGGTATCGTGCTAGTAGTATTAGAACACAATAAAGCAAAATACTTCAAATAAACCGTATTTTCTAATGTTTTTCTAACCTTAGTAAAATCAATTCTTATCCTAAATGGTAAGCAAGCAAGCATAAGGGGTTTTTTATTTTTTTTGGGTGGTAAATTATCAAATAACTTCTCCCGCTCTGGGTGGAGCGGGAGGGCGTGTCAGACTCTTACTGACTAAAACCCACCCGTGTTCCTTCGGTTGCCCTGTTGCCGGGGGCCACAATGTCCCTTTCGGCCCATATTCGCAGCCCTGGCAGGCATTGGCCCTAGCGGACCCCGTCAATTCTGCTGACATCTCTTTGAGGCGCGCGTGGAACACAACGCGCCGTCGACCCGGGCTTGGTTCTTATCGGACGGCGAGCTACCCATTGCTCACCGTCCGCAAGCCCGCGCCTACGGTGGCCGGAAATCGACTCGTAATTCCCGCCCCGGGCAACATAAGGATACAGATGTGATATTAAGCTCTATTACTCTACTTAAAGTTATACAGGAGTCACATTAAGCACTAGAAGTTCTGTAATAGTGAAAAATGTTCCTACTGTTCGACTTTAAGTAACATAAGAGAGTTTTGTACCTCTTTAGGCATTTGGTGGTACAAAAGAGTTTATGAGCACCATTGTAGAACTGGTAGTGGTAATCATTGCTTTTGTGCAACTTTTGGTTCTTGGCGAGAGTTTATTATCACTTTATGCTCACTTTGGGGGGTTGTAGTCTAGCTTGCTTCCCATTAAGATCTTACAGTTGTAAGATTCACTTAAACCTATAATAACACAAGATGCTTTGCCCGTATTGTAGTGTTAAAAATTGCTGCTGTATTTCTTTAACCTTTAAACTCACCCTGTTATCGCCCTTGTAACTCTGTGGTATAAGCTCTAAATAAAATATTTTGCTTATTAACGCTCTTCTGTTGCCAAAAGTTGTAAGTGGTGCTGTAGCGCCTCTATATCTCGTTAAGTTCTAAAATAAGCTCTAATTGACGCCTAAGTGTTAGTTGGGAATGCAAAGCATACCTAAAGACGTGTATACACGAATGAACGTGTTTTGTTAGTTCGTGCGTAGACGCTTTAATAGGTACTTATTTAAAAATAAATGACAGATAAAATAAGTTACAGAGTGGAAATTAAGTAAGTAAGTACCTAATTAAATTTTTACCGGTTTCAAATGTGTCTGCTATAGTCACAATATAATACTCCTATTACACGAACGAACACTGGCTTAAAAGATGCATAGTTACATACATACAGTTACATTCTCTTCTAAAAATAAAACGTTCACAGATCACACACATTCTTTTTTAAACCAGTTTCTAGGTCAGGGGTAATGCTCTGGACAAAATTAGCTACAGGTGAAAGTACTATTCGGATACCAATGCTAAAATTCGCCAGCACACTCATCGGTTCCATGGTGTAACGGTTAGCACTCAGGACTCTGAATCCTGCGATCCGAGTTCAAATCTCGGTGGAACCTGAACTTTTTGACTTTTCGATAAATTTTTTAAGGTTTTTTTTGTAGAGGAAGAATGTTTATTAATAATACCTAATGGTTTAATTATTTTTTAAATGTTTTGTATATATTTAGTATCTTCAAGAAGATTATAAATATTATGATAGGTTGATACTTTGTCTAGGTATTGTTTTACTTAGTTTTGACCCCTATTTCGTTTATCACTTTTTATCTGTCCGATCCTATTTTATTCGTTTCGCGTAGAAAACAGCAAGATATAGAATTTACAACGCAATTAAATATTTAATTAGACTATATTTTGTCTCTTTTGTTCATAACGCCACTTTTCTTTTCTTTTTAGGGTTCCGTAGTCAACAAGTAACCCTTATAAGTAGTTTCGCCATGACCGTCTATTTGTCCGTGGCTTAGCTTAGAGACTCTTAGTACTAGAAAGCTGTAATTTGACATGGTTATTAATCACGCCGACAAAGTGGTAAAATAAAATCATAAAAAACATTTTTTTTGTGGTAAGTACATGTTAAGTGGGGATGTTTTTTTTCTTATCTATCCCATGGTGTGGCGTTGGAAAGGTCGTTCAAAAATATTGTGAGTGCGTGAAAACCATTATTCGATTCAGGGATCTATTTGCGAAATATTAAGCTTTAAAGTGCTAATTTTTGTTAGAGTCAAGTCTCCCACTCCCAGCTAAATGGTTGGTTTTGGATATGTGAAAAAATTCACGGCAGTAGTATATACAGGGTTATTGGAAGATGGGTGCAAAGCTTTAAGGTGAAGATAGTATAGACAATTTAGAACCATTTAAGCCATGGTTGTCTTAGACGAAGTCTTACCAATTTTTTTAATTTTTAATAAGGTTTAAAAGACGTATTGTACAATTTTTTTATTTTTTCTGAGCTTTAAATGTCTGTAAAAAAAATGTCTAATGACACAGAAGCCTAAAACATGTTTTGCTTGATTGCTTACACATTACTTTAATTAAATAAATAAAAAATGAATTCATTTATCATTCAATTTGGCCATAATTATGCAGTTTACATAAAATTTTGAGAATTTCCGAAAAAAAACTTAAAAATTTGGTTAAAAATATTTGGTAAGACTTTGTCTAAGACAATCATGGCTTAAATGGTTCTAAATTGTCTGTACTATCTTCGCCTTAAAGCTTTGCACCCATCTTCCAATCACCCTGTATAACGAAATTAAAAGGAAAACTATCATCAGCTAAGTAGGTAGGTAAATAATCGACCAACTTACATTAATTGCTGTTGTAAAAACACGTTCTACCATACATTCCTTTCCGTTTGTTCTTGGGATAAATTCATCCTAACTACGGAACCCTTCATTGTGCGTGGTCCGACACGTACTTGGCCGGTTTTAATAATCCTATTTGATACCGATTTCCCTTATTTATTTAATACTTCAAGCACAAAAATGTACAGAGGCGGACTTAAAGCCAAAGGCATTTTCCACCAGTCAACCTTTGGGTGATGCAGAAACAAACAGTGGTAGGGGGCAATAGCGAGAATTGAGGAATAAATATTTATCTAAATATAAAGATATACATAAATATAAGCACAAATAAATACACATAAATATACAAAAACAAATAAGACAAACAATGGGAAAACATTACCGAAGTGATGATACTGCCAGCTTCTTGCGAATGTGCTCTGTAAAAGATAATTCGGTTGGCTACGTTGTTATGATATCTCTTAGTTACATAATCAAAACACTTATCGTCAATAATTATAAATCGTTGTTATTAATTTATTGCTGTTTATTCAGTTCTGTATTCATTATGAATATGATAATAAAGCCACACCTGTGATCCCCCTTTTTTATCTGTCATTCAGTACATTATATCAATGAAGAATCTTGTCGCCATTCATTTTGGTTATTAGATAATTCATGCAACCCTAATCTGCTACGAGGAATCGGACCGCAAAGTAGTCCGTCAAAATGCTTAGAGTCTGGCAAAAGAAAGCGTGACATGAGAAAACGCGGCAAATTAAAAAAAAAATACTCACATCCATGACAGTCAAGGCACCGTCACACCAAACGGAGCCATTAAAAACAAAAAAATAATTGTAATAAATACAGAAAATACTAAAGTATCAAAACATTTAACTAGAGGTATAGTTAGTAAATACCACATAAAGACTTATTGAATTTGCCCCGTTTTCTCAAGTCACGCTTTCGTTTGCCAGACTTTAGTGAACATGAAATAACACAACATCAAGCTTGATATCCCCGAAGGGTTAGGCAGAGGTAATAATAATATCAAGTATCTTGACTTTTTTTTTTTTTTTTTTTTTGGGTGGGAAATTATCAAATAACTTCTCCCGCTCTGGGTGGAGCGGGAGGGCGTGTCAGACTCTTACTGACTAAAACCCACCCGTGTTCCTTCCTATGCCATGTTGCCGGGGGCCACGATTTCCCTATCGGTTTTCTTCGAACCCCCGGCATTGGCATTGGCCCTAGCGGACCCCGTCAATTCTGCTGACATCTCTTTGAGGCGCGCGTGGAACACAACGCGCCGTCGACCCGGGCTTGGTCCTTATCGGACGGCGAGCTACCCATTGCTCACCGTCCGCAAGCCCGCGCCTACGGTGGCCGGAAATCTTCCTGTGATTCCCGACGCCCAGGGCGTCTCCTGCTGCGGCGGTTAGGGGCGCGAGGGCGCGAAATTTGCCTCTCCCTCACGCGCTCCGTCTCCTCCTTCGCGAGAATTACTGCTTCGCAGAAAGAGGTGACGGCCTCCCATTTCCTCTCGCTCCGTAGCATGGCCCGAATCAGGGCCGGACGCGAGAGATCACCGCCGCCGATCGCATCCACGAGGACACGGCGATGCCCTGCCCAAGCCGGGCAGACCTCCACCGTATGCTCCACCGTGTCCTCCGGGCGATCCACACAGTGACGACACCCGGGCGTTTCCTCCCGCTTTATCCTGAACAGGTACCTCCCGAAACAGCCGTGTCCGGTGAGTACCTGCGTCAGGCGGAAGGTGAGGACGCCGTGGCGCCTCTCTAGCCACTCCTCAAAGAGGGGTCTTATCGCCTCAATTGTGGCGTGCCCAGCGCTGGGTTGCGACAATCGCAGTCTCCATTCCGCCATGAGATCCCGCCGGAGCTCTGTCCGCTGTGCCGCGACTTCTTGCGGCATCGGAGTTAAGCCCCGGCGCTTCGCCTCCTCGCGCCACTCCCAAATGTGCGCGAGGACCTTTGCCTCCAGATCCCATGGCGGTACTCCGGCAAGGAGGCTCGCCGCCTCGCAGGAGACCGTGCGGTATCCTCGGGCCAGCCGGATGGCCATGACCCTTTGGGACGCGTTCAGCCGGCGGCCTGGCTGCCGCCTCAATGAAGGCGCCCACACCGGCGCCCCGTAAAGGGCCATGGACCGCACGATCCCCGCGTAGAGCCTCCGGCAGGAGGCGTTTGGACCTCCCAGATTGGGCAGGAGCCGCTTCAAGGCAGCCCCGGCCCGGTCCAGTCTGGGAGCCAAACGTCGGAAATGCTCCACGAAGTTCCACCGGCTATCGAGGACGAGTCCCAGATATTTCATCGTCGACTCGACGCCGATGTGAACCCCTCCCGCCAATACCTGGGAACCCGACGGTGGCGCACTACGAGGACCATAGAAACCCATGGCCTCGGACTTGTGCAGGGCCACCTCGAGTCCCAGCTGCCGGATTCTGTCGACGATTGTCGCAACCCCGCGTGTCGCTAAGTCGGCCGCCGCCTGGTACGACCTCCCCTGCGCCAGGACCAGCGTGTCGTCAGCGTAACAAACGACGCTGACGCCAGTAGGGAGGTCGGCGCGCAGCACCCAGTCGTATCCGATGTCCCACAGATGCGGCCCCAGGACCGATCCCTGTGGGACACCGCACGACATCTCTCGCCGGTTCCACTCTCCTTGGTGACCGGGGTAAGTATCTTGACTTGGCTCGCGAGGTTGTAGACATGTGGGATGTGGACTCAGCGATCATTGTACGACTAAGATTTCTTATGAGAGCCAATCCTTTCTGTGTGTCCAAACTGTCTCAATACACTTTTCTTAATCCTTAAAACTTCCACCCTTTTTCACTCCACAACGCTTCCTAAAATTAACTTGCTAAGAAGTAGGATGCCTTCATCATCATCATCATCATATCGGCTGATAATAATAATATGATGAAGGCATCTTACTTATTTACAAGTTTAAGTACCTTGGAAAATTTTGAAAGTAAATGATAAATTTTCGATGTTCTGTAAATTTTTGGTGAAAATACTTCGGAAAAATAGTTCGAATTTTGAATAATACTTGACATCTTGCTAAACGACCGAAACCCCGACCCCCGCGCGTATCTACGTTCGCATTCATCGACATTTGTACAGAGCCGCACTTTATAAGCCAAAGAGCCCTGGCCTAATAGCTAAGAGCCTCGACTAACCCCTGAGGAGACTCCTATTGGGCAGCTGCATCAAGGGCTTGATTCAGAAAGCGATACTTCTGGACACGGCTCGAATTGTCAGGAGGATCCTCTCTTTGGAGCTCTAACCCCCTTGACTTAGTTCTGTTCCCGATACCGATGGGCTACTATCTTTCATATTTTTAATGTTTTTATATTTCTTTATATTCTAATATTTAATAAAAATGTTGGTAATTTATAAGTTTTCAAATGAAATTAGGGATATTACAATCCCCTTATATAACTCCCTTGAAAATGCCAGATTGTTTAAATTAATGTACTTATCTAGATCTGACATCTTCCGTGTTGTCCACGATTTATACTATTCACTCTCTATCTACTTCAAAATCAGGCCCGAATCCCTCATAATTCCAAAATCAAAAAATGGGTGTACCTTTCCAATTTATCAGTTAACGTTAAGCCCCTGATACACTGCGATATGGTAAACCCTTGCTAATTAGCATATGTTTAAGCATTCATACGTAGTCTGGCCGCGCCCTAACGAATTTACTGATTACTTTAATTAAAAAAAAGCGAACTCTTTCGCTGCTGGCGCCTTGGGAGTTTGAGCGTGAGTATGTGGATTAAAAATCTATGTGTCGGTGGCACTGTGGATAGACAAGTTAGCGAAGCGTTAACTAGAGTTAATTTAAATAACAATATTTTATAGAATAGTAAGTTTAAGTAACATTATAACATAACATCACGCCTGTATTCCCCTAAGGGTTAGGCAGAGGTGCTCCTATAGTACACCCACATTTCGCTAGTCATGTTTAAGTAACAATATAGTACAACATTATACTACGTTATACATATTTTAGCGGAACATGGTGATGTCACGGGAAATAGTGATTCCGTTCATTCCCCGTGACCCCACCCGGTAGTGTCAATTTGGTGATGTCATGAAGAATCAACGGATTTTACCTTCTACAGTAAAGAGATTACTGCTCGGAGTGGTGCTTTTTGTAATTGCAAGCAAGATTACTATTAGGTACTGACACTGATAACATTTTTCAATCTATACCTTTTCTTACAAAAGGTACCTATTACTTTTCCTGCTGTTTTAACCCTTCGTACAGTGGATTCACGCGAGACACAATGGCTTTTTAATTGTTTCTGTAATTACGGCATTAACCACGATTAAATATAATAGTATTTTTTATTTAACTCAAATGGTTTTCTTTTTTGCCTCCTAGGTCCTTCATTTATTATTAACTTTATTACTACATTCTAAATTACAGTCTTCAATTAACTTTACCTTAACTAAGAATCGTGTAACCCGCCGCAAAACTAGGGCTGCCACTTCAATTGTTTTAGTAAAAGGCCATTATAATTGGTACTATAATCTAATATATTATTGTCTAATAGCCTATAATTAATTACTGAAGAAATGCGTGATATTTACTAGGGAGCTCGCTGTCGTTGGCACTTGTCAATGGCCAGTGCCAGTGATCATTGGAACGTTCAACTTGACCAAACGCAATATCTTAAACAAGAGGCACGCTCGCCGAGACTTTAACAATGGTATTTTGGACCTTTAGCATTATCGATGTAAGAGTTCAGAGTCTGTGGTGGTATACTCACTTGCCTGGACTAGTTCGCATAGCAGTTACGTCGATAAATTGCATTTTGCTGCGAGAAATTTAGTTGTGTCATCTTACGCCAAATTGTCATATCGTCTATATTGTGATATCTGTGGGCTACCTACTTAAATTAAAGAACTCCCAGTCTTAGTACTAATAACAGATTGAACTTGGTACGGGCTGGACATCGGACATGGTTCGGTCCGTATACCTCATCCACTCTGAAATGACGCGCCCCACTTACCACATTACCTTGTGCGTAAAATGTGGTAGTGGGGCGCGTCATGTCAGTTGACAAGCTTTATTTACATTTTAATTGTTCGACTTAATACCTAATTTGTCGCCAGACTAGACGAATAGATTTTGAACGGACCGCACCAATCACCATTTCCGCTGTCCGGCCCGAACTAAGTTCGATCGTCTGTTAATGCTATACCTAAGCCCTAGACCAATGGCAATTTGGCAAGGTCAATAAATAAAATAATGAATTAATAATGTAAGTTTCGTGCCAACCCTACACTTAACCCTTCCGATTACGAGCGATGTTTATCGTATAGAACTCACGCGCTGCCCACATTACTAGTGAATTATTATTTCTGATTAATAAATTGTGCGTCCCGGGAGACGTCTAGCTCGACAGTGTCACGCCTTGTCACGGTGGTATTGCTAGAGGAAAAAAGAAAATGGTAGAAAATTTTAAGGGAAATGAAGGAAAACCAGAGCGATTGCATGTCTTTGAGAAACGTGTTTTTTTGTGGGCCTTCATAGTTCTTATCACTTTTTTATTTTATGTAAGTAGTTTAAAGTAACCCGGGGTTATCGTCACAGAGGTCTTGGCTGAAATAAAAAAAAATGATTGATAAATGTTTCCGAGTAAAATGGAATCTTTTATTTTTATCTTGATTTCCTAAGTACACGTAAGAAACAAGACAATCTTCATTTATTATTATTACATTCAAATTATTAAAAGTAAATGGTAGGCAAAATATTAGTTTAATCTGCGTTCGCAATTTATTTGCCAAACATGTAAATAAACACGAGTTTTAGGAAAAACAACTGTAATGCCTACACATAGGGTTCAGTTTGCGCTACAACTTCATATTTTTTAATTACTTTTTCATCAGTACGAGGCAGTCTAAGATTAACTTTATTTACACTTGCATAAAATTGATGTTTGTTTAAGTGGAAATAACATCAATTGGAAACAAGGTTATAAATAGACCTTATATTTTACTGATCAAGATACTGGCACTGATCTCTTGTGACGTGCTGACTGCTCTTATTCCAATTAGTATGTCTTTTTGTTCCATACTTAGTCAGCTGTCATGTCAGTAGTCAATTCACCCTTTTTCTAGCCATATAATCTTCGAAACAATATATTTATGGTTCCTTTGGTTTCCTCCACCAAAGGAACGATAAAGGAGAGGTCTTCCTTTTCTTTTTCACGTGGTTAGTGACTGACTTGGTGTCAGAGTTTTAAAGCCGCTCCTCTGACTTGGCTTCATAGACCGTCGAGAAATATCTCTCAGGCATGCCGGTTTCCTCACGATGTTTCCCTTTACTGTTTTGAAGCAAATGATACAATAAACACATGAATCCGAAAAGTCAAAAGGAGAGGTTATTTTTGTCAAAAATAACCTTCCTTTTTCAATATTTTTTACCTGGCAACCCATTCCTACCGTGTCACCCCGTCACACCGTCAATTACGTTATTTGATGCTTTTTCATTAAAGTAATACGATGCCCAGGAGGCTTTTGGGCGGGACTGGGTTAGTTGGGTGTGATCGACGGCCGAATAATCTGGGGACGTATTTAATACGAATTATGGGCACTTAGTGGTGTTGTTTTGGCAAAACTTGACTTGTCAGGCGATTTTTTTTGTTTTAAACCTTGGCTATTAGTAATGAAATGATATTTCGTGAATATAGTTTAATTTTTTGGTGGTAAATAGGTTTTTAGGGCGACAATGTTTGAAAAGGTTTTTGTAATTAAATTATAGGTGTTTTGTTTTGTTTTTTTATGTGAATGACTCAATGATCCAGTCATCAATATTGTGTTTACAGACCACCGTAGTAGAGATACTACGTATATTGTGTAAAATTGTATTCAATTGGCTGATTCACATTTTAGATGTCATGTCATGATTTGATTTCGATTTTGACCCAATTTATGGCACTAAGGAGCGTTACCGTATCTTTGTTTTTTTTTCATCCTTTCATAAACGGATGTGGTTCTTATTTTTTGTAAGTTAAAAAAAAAAACCACATCGTTTTCACCGTTATGGTACTGGTTATGATTCCTAACAATAGGTTGAGGTTTATTGAGTTTTAGAATGCTTCCCACACCTGCATTTTATCTGAAACATGAAACCATAGGTACACCGTCAATTTTGTATGTTACTTTTTACCTACTGCAACTGTTTGTTAATCCATATTCGGGCAGATGTTGTGCATTTAATGTGCACAACTCCCTACCTAGTCAAACTGTCAGTCTGTACAAAGTTTAAAATATTATATTTTAAAATTCTTTCCCATGGAATTTGAGGGTTATTTTTTTGTTTTTAACGCGTTTTTTTTCCTACCAAAGATTATAAAATATATTACTAGTAACAATAAGTGCATAATAAAATACATAAAAAATTACCTAGGTATGTAAATTTCCTACCTAGAAAAATATGAAAAACACATACTTACATAAATAAATCCACGTACTTATGAAAACAAAAACAACCAACTAAGTATCCACGATAATTTGATCAAACAACAATACTTAAATTAAATAACAAACAAAAAGTGCGCCCAGGTTCCACCGAGATTTGAACTCGGATCGCTGGATTCAAAGTCCAGAGTGCTAACCATTACACCATGGAACCGAATGAGATGGGACAAAGTAATCGAAATTATGTACCAGTATCTATGTATATTTAAAACATTGTTATCATTCAAATGATAGCGGATATTGAGTATTATCTACAATTTAACAATAATAAACCTTATATCCTACAAGAAAACGTTTATAATTCTAAAACAAAATAGGTACCTAGTTGTTTTCTCGCGGTTTTTTTTTATTGAAGTCATTTAACCTAATATAAAATAACAAGTCACGCTTTTCTAAGAATTACAAATGTTTAAATTGAACCGTCTAGTGATGAAATTAGTAACTGTTTACAACATTTAGATGACGCTGACGTGTCAAGTTATTTCAGTAGGATTGGATGAAGAAAATCCACTGCTGAGCTCATTAATCCATTAAGAAGATGCTATGTACTAATAAGAATTGATTTGTGCATTAAACAACTAAACTGCTTTTCTGCATATGAAAGAAAAAAAAAAAAATTTTTATTTTGGGACACGCACAAGAAATAAACAAATAAAATACAACAATAAAAGTGACTAAGTAACAAAATCATGCAAACAATAAAAAAACAACATTATAAAAATAATAGCTAATAAAATAGTGAAAGCAAAAAAAAAGACCTGTGCGAGGCCAAAAAGAATTCTAATGCAACATCATGCTGAGTTAGGAGAGATAAAGAATATTATTTACGATACGAAATACTTAATATTCTTTTAATTTTCTTGTGTTTAGATTTATATGAAAATATTTTGCTCAATAATAAAGTTAAATTAAATGAAGGGTTAATCGACTTTAGTTGCTGACCGTACCTAGTTTTGATAACTGCAAAACTTGATTAGAGATGACAGAAACAGTTTTTAAAGAAAATATTTGTATAAGTAAGAAAAACTATTACATAATATTTTTGTACTCATTTTAACTGCACAAAATACCTACAAAACATTATGTAAAACTACCAACTTCAATAATTAAATTTAGGAATGTGCTCCACAAGTAAAAACAACATTAAACTGCGACGTGTTGTTAGTGACGTCACAATAGTTCTGTCCAATTGGTGGAATGTAAAACAGCTGTATACATATTATATACACAATAAAATAATGAGTATACAGTGCTGTATATACTACACCTACATAATACATATGTATGTAGGCACGTGTTACCGCCAGGCCAGATGAATGGAGGTAAATAGTTATCCTATCCTATCCTATACTATTAAATTAGCAGTATTCCGTGGTTTCACCCGCATATGTCTTGATTCCGTGGGAATATCGGGATAAAAAGTCCCGTCCTTCCAAGTCCAATCCTTCTCCAGGTCACGGTTAACGCATGTGCCAAATCTCAACCAAATCCGTTCAGCCGTTCACGCATAATACCGTGACCAAGGGAAATAAGGATTCATTTTTATATAATATATAAAAATGAATCCCTATTTCCCTTAATTAAATATATCTATGTATATATTATATAGATAGATATATTTAAATTTGTAATCACGTTCTCGAAAACGGCTCTAACGGTTTCCATGAAAGTTGCAATACCTATAGGGATGTATGGGGGCGAAAAATTGATCTAGCTAAGTCTCATATCTGGGAAAATTCGTTTTCTCCGTATTTTCACCCGAGCAGAGCTCGATCGCCCAAAGTTTAGAACAAGATGGCTGCCTTAGAATAATGCTGCATGGAATTCACACAGATAAACCCTGAGAGGTTTTCGTTGTGAGGCTAAAACCAAAATGTAATAGGTTAAGTGTTATAGAAATAAAGAAATAAATAAATAAAATAAAAAAATAAAATAATTAGTAAGTACCTACTATCATAGCAGCATGGAATTAGTATAAACTTTCCAATAAGTACCAGAGTTGAGCTCGGTCGCCCAGATACTTAAATAAAGAGAAAAGATTTGATTTTTTGTATATTTATTTGTAATGAAATAACTCAAAAACTACTGGACCGATTTTAAAAATTCTTTCACCAGTAGAATGCTATATTATCACTGAGTAACAGGCTATAATTTATAAGGATATCATGCGGGCGAGGCCGCTGACGGAAGCTAGTTATGAATGTAATAATATCATACATACATACACACATAACTCGGATACCGGTTAATTTTTCAAACCGTTATCATGTACTTTACGCAAAAACCTTTACATTTGGTTTCGTTGGTATAAACCGCTATTTATAAACCGGTTTGGAGGAGTCTTTACATAAAAGTTTTTACGGATGAAACGGTTTAGAGCAGTATTAACCGGTTTTGATATTAGTTTTTATTCAGCGCGGCATCCACACAAGTCACAAGTTGCAACGCCTTTACCGACATGCCGCTCGTCGAATAAACCGATTAATTTAGGTTAAAATAAAGTTCTTAAAACGTTCACGTTCTTAAGAAAAGTTCGGAGTAAAACCCAAAGAAACCGGTATTAACCGGTATTTTTTAAACCGGTTCCGAGCCCTGCTTCCCAAGAGGGTAGGTAAACTACTGAATACCAGTTATTACGATCCTTACATACTTCTTTAGCTTCGCACCATCATTATCTGCTTAGACTTTTCCCAACTATGTTGGGGTCGGCTTCCAGTCTAACCGGAAGCTGAATACCAGTATTTTACACGGAGCGACTGCCTATCTGACATCCACAACCTAGTAACTAGGTATAGATAGTGCAATCCACGAAGACGCGCCCCACTCCGCTCCGTTCCGTACTAAAGTACAGCTTACAGTACAGTAATCGCGGAGTGGGGCGCGTCTTCGCGGATTGCACAATCTATAATACGATTCCCCTTGGTAAGACTGGTTCCAGACATTTGGGCTTCTTTAAAACTACCTGTATCGACTGTCAAAGATCTAAAAATGACAGCCGGGACCAGGCACGGAGGGGTCTTGGTATGTAAAGATGGTCACCCGTCCACGAACCAACCTCGGCAAGTGTAGCTTAATCTGATCGATTGACCCGTGCGGCTGTTATTACTTGGCCACAGCCTTCGTTTCATCATAATCAGCCTATAATGTTCCCACTGCTGAGACATAGCCCTCCTCTCTTTGAGAGGGAGTGGGTTGTTATCATGTTGTTATCTACCACGCGAGCCCAGTGCGGGTTGGTAGATGTCACATGTCTTCGAATTTTCGGTTCTAGGCCATGCCGGTTTCCTCACGATGTTTTCCTTCACCGTTTGCGAAATATTAAGCTTTAAAGTAAAAAAGAGTCAAGTGTCCCCCCCTGCCAGCTAAATGGTTGGTTTTAGGTACCTATGTGAAAAAATTCACGGCAGTAGCTTATATAACGAATTTAAAAGGAAGACTATCACAGCTGAGTAGGCTTTACAAGTTAACGAGTAATAATCGACCAACTTAGATTTGCGGTTGTAAAAACATGTTTCCCCATACGTTCTGTATGAAAGATTTTTTTTGTCAACTACAAAGTTAAGTTTGTTCTTGGGATAAATTCATCCCAGCTACGGAACCCTACATTGTGCGTGGTCCGACATGCACTTGGCCGGTTTTCTTTCATTTTCTTGTTTTTTATTTGATTACAAAAGTGTCGGTTCTGGAGTGGCGACCGCGTACCGGAAGACGTAGCGTTGGAAGGCCTCCCACAAAATGGACCGATGACCTTGTGAAGGCCGCAGGAATCCGCTGGATGAGGAAAGCACAGAATCGGTCGAAGTAGAGGTGCTTTGGGGAGGCCTATGTCCAGCAGTGGACGTCTTTCTGCTGAAATGATGATGATCACAAAAGTGTCAAATAAAAAATAAAAACCCTATTATGGTCATAGTTAACAAATAAATTAATCATCCTCTTTTACCTCTAGGAACTTGAAATTTCCCCAATACCGTGGTCAAAATTCGAAGAAAAGTACCTAGTACCTAAAGCAGGATGCGGTTGTGACGTCAGAGAAAACAATTGCATGTTCCTGCGGTTAGTAAGCATGATAACTTGTGGTACAATAACGTCATCTAACTTGCGTTGTAGGTTGTCTTAAAATGGATTTCATTTGCAATTTCTAAAATAGTGACTTATTTATAGGTCTATAATTCTGTATTCTAAACTCAGAGCTGTGGCAGCCAAGGGCAAGCCCCGACTTAGCCCACGTTCGCACGAACGTAATAAAATCGCGGCGATTTTTTCGTGCACTTGATTTTCAACGCTCTGCTTTGCGCCGAGAGTGAAAATCCAACAGTGTATTTTTTTGGACGCACTTTCATCCTAGCGCGTTGGATTCTCAACACACCGAGAGTTAAAAATCCAGTGCGCGATAAAATCCCGCCGCGATTTTATTACGTCCGTGCGAACGTCAACTTACTAGTTGTAGGTCGTGGACTCGTGGTGGGTTCAAACCCAGACGGATGTGTTAGTAATTTATTTCAACAGTACTGTTCTCAAAACGGTGAAGGAAAACATCGTGAGGAAAACGGCATGTCCTAGAACCAAAAATTCGAAGACATTGTGACATCTACCAATCCGCACAGGGCCCATGTGGTGGATTACGGTCCCAGCAGCTGTGTCCCAGCAGTGGGAAAGTTATAGGCTGATTATATGCTATTCTAAACAGGAACCTTGATTGGTTGATTGTATTAAATTTTATTTTATTACTCGAGAGTTCGTCAGCCTTGCCCGTGATGGGGCCCAGTGGTTAAGGCCTCGCCGCTCATGCACGAGGTTGTGTGTTCAAATCTGGGCAAGTACCAATGTGATTTTTTAATTAATAAGAAGACAATTTCTACGATTTATCTTGGACATCACTGATACCAGTGAAGAAAACATCGGAGGTAATTTGAACTTGTAATCATTATGAGTCTGAAATCACCAATCCGTCTTGAGCAAGCGTGGTGATCAATGCTCGTGCCTTCTCTGTATGAGAAGAGGCCTTTGCCCAGTAGTGGGACAGTAATAGGCTGGTATTAGAGTATAGTCGGCCTCGTAATTATTTTACCACGCTAAGGTTGAATGTCATTTGCACTTCATAAAACGTCACAGTCGATTTTAGTTCCTATCAAGGCGACAATAACCGAATTTAATGATTTCATACTGAAGATCACGTCTAAACGAGTAGTGTTAATGATTTGGAAAAAATATATGTTTAATTCAAGCATTTTTTTAATAATTTAATATATGAATATTTTATATTATGTTTATATTACATAGTGAATTTAATTTGTAAAGTTGTGTCTAACGCGGGTAAAAAAGTGAGTCACGCAAAATCTTTCAAGCGTATTTTTCTGAAACCTTAACCATTTTAAAGATAATTTAATTATTGATCTTTAAGTATAAGTACGTGTTTTATTAAAATACCTTTTGTTTTATATATCATAAATTAATAATGCGTCTAATTTGGGACAGCGCTCCTTGATGGGCGAGTCCTATTAGAAAGAAAGAAAGAAAATTGCGTTTATTGGCATTAAAACAGAAAAATACACCTTAAAACTATAAAAACAGAAAACAATGATTATAATGCCAAAAGGGCCTCAGCTCAGCATAATGTCAGATGGCAACACAAAGTGTACCACCTGACGCTGATTTTCAGCTGCAACCCACGAGTGTCTATTACTGGTTGGACGTACGACGCGCGTGAGCTCAGTGCAGAACACGCAAGCTGACCAATCAAGGTCACTGGCATATATCTGCGTCTTAATTAATGTGACAATAAGTGCTCATACACCTCTACACGAGCGGCACGTTGCCAACTGCAGCCGTCAACATTATTGGCGACAGCCGTCGACAACGTGTACTCGTGTATATCAGGGCTCGGATAACGGAATATTTTTTGAACGGTTTTGGTTTCGGTTGGTTTTTCGAAACCTAAGAAACGGTTTGTTTCGGTTACGTTCGAACGGAAAGTTATAAAAATATTGAAAAAGAACAAAATTTAAATCATTTTCGGTTAATAAAACGTTTTTAACAGTTTTTTTTTTCTTTTTTGGGTTGATCGGTAGGAAACTCGGAACACAACCCTAATCAATACGTAAGCGGCAAGTGCATTGGAATCAATGATGTAATGAAATGAAGATAAGGTACAATTTAACCAAACAAGTTCATGCTCACGCCCTGTGTGCGGCTGCGTCCTACGGAATAAAGCAGTACTTTTTTGAGAACGTTCTCATTTCGTTTTCGTTCCGAACATAATGTTGTACAAAGAAGAACGAGAACTGTTAGAAACGTTTCAAAAACGTTATTTTAAATAACGTTTCGGAGCCTTGGTGTATATGAGCATATATAGTTTCAACTTTAGAACTCATATACACGAGCGGGCCGAACGGCACGCGTCAAGGGCAGAGGAAACGACAGCCGTCAACGCATCGGCGCGCGGCGCGGCGGCGGTGGCGGTGGTGGCGATGGCGCGGCGGCAGCTGTCGACAACGTGCCGGGAACACCGAATTCAAATACACGAGCGGCAGAGCAATTTAGGAAGTTTTAAATTACTGGGAGTTTTTGTCAAAAGTGGTAAAGCAAATAAGAGGTCGAGTAATTCCTGTGGACTTAGTTAGGTACTCACTTTCACTATCACAATTAATACCTAATCCCCCGATTGCCTTTTGGACCTTCGTTATCATAATATCGATGAAGCAATTCAAGACTTTGAATCAATTGTTCATGAGAGAACCTGATACGATTATGATTGCATCATAAACATCTGACATCATATATGTATGTACCTATATCAAGTTATTTCTTTTAATTACCTATCAATAAATTTTATTGCAAGTAACTTTATGAACTTGTTTCAAATGATAGCTGGACTGCAAAGTACAACCAACATTTTTTTAATCCCGACAAATACATAACCTCCTACTTTTTTAAAGTCGGTTAAAAATAAGTAATAACCGTAATGTCTCTCCCTACCGTCACTGAATACCTAAGTATTCAGTTGACTACAAAAAAAAATATAGATAAACAAAAAAGCATTTTTTTTATTTTTTGTTTTTCAGTTATACTTACTTAATAAAATTAATAGCCTGCTCACACTCAAAGCCCGACCACATTCTAAATATTATAAATTAACTAACGCAATTTCATTGCTATAATTTTTGCCTTTCTAAAATAAACGTTTTTACATAATATGAATTACCTACTTCACACATGTATACCAACATAAGACTAATTTCACGCACATTGTCATCGGTTCCATGGTGTAACGGTTAGCACTCAGGACTCTGAATCCTGCGATCCGAGTTCAAATCTCGGTGGAACCTGAACTTTTTTATGTTTTTTTTAAATGATAAAAAACTTTTTGTTTTTAATTTATTAATTATTTGATCATTTTCTGACATTTTTTTTTTGTTATTATTGATTAATATCTTTTAAGAATGATAAATATTTGATTTTAGCAGGCTATTGAGACCAGATTTTTAAATATTAAGCAGGTACGTTTTGTTGTTCTATCTGGTTGATAATATTTTTAACTTTTAGTACTTTTCAACCGCTCAGCCATCGGTTCCATGGTGTAACGGTTAGCACTCAGGACTCTGAATCCTGCGATCCGAGTTCAAATCTCGGTGGAACCTGAACTTTTTGTGTTTTTTTTTAAATGATAAAAACTTTTTGTGTTTTTATTTATTCAATAATTGACCATTTTCTGACTGTAAATTAAAACTGTTATTTATAAATATCGTTTATGATTTTTTTATTATGCTATTGTTTTATTAATTAATATTGTTTTGTATTACCATAATTTTATTTTTTTTATTTTTTGATGTAATTTTGAAATAAACCCGCACCTAAATACAAAAGTATAAACTACCACAAAAATATCAATCTAAATGGATTACAAAATGGGGGCAATTATCAAAAGTTGACCAAACAACGCGATTGAATAGTTCCGTTATCAGTTACAGCTGGATAAGCAGAGTTCATATACCAAATGGACGCAGTTAGATATCGATCAATGTAAAGTACAGTTAGCGAGGAAAGTTTTAGAACATCATCTAAGTATACAAATACTACAAAAAAACTTGTTTTTTAGGGTTCCGTAGTAAACAAGGAACCCTTATAGTTTCGTCATATCCGTCTGTCTGTCTATCCGCGGTCTAGCTCCGAGACCCTTAGTACTAGAAAGCTGTCATTTGGTATAGGTATACATATTAATTACGCCGACAAAGTGGTAAAACAAAATTTTGAAAAACATTTTTTTTTAGAGTACCTCTCCTACACGTAAAGTGGTGATGTTTTTTTTTTTTAACCCATGGTGAGAGGTATCATTGGAAAGGTCCTTCAAAAAAAATTTGAGTTTGTGAAACTATTTTTGGATTCAGGGATTCGTTTGCGAAATATTAAGCTTTAAAGTGCTAATTTTTGTTAGAGTCAAGTGTCCCCCCCCTGCCAGCTAAATGGTTGATTTAGGATGTGTGAAAAAAATCACAGCAGTAGTTTATATAACGAAATTAAAAGGAAAACTATCACAGCTAAGTAGGCTCTACAAGTTAACGAGTAATAATCGACCAACTTAACTTTGCAGTTGCAAAAACATGTTTTCCCATACATTCCGAATGGGAGAACATCTTTTTCAACTACAAAGTTAAGTTTGTTTTTGGGATAAATTCTTCCCAACTACGGAACCCTTCATTGTGCGTGGTCCGACACGCACTTGGCCGGTTTTTTTTTGTTGTTTGAACGCGCTTATCTCTGGAACTACCATCAGTCGGATTTGAAAAATTATTTTTACATTTGATAACCTTATTCTTGAGGAAGGGTAATTAAGAGGGCCCTTCCCGATCCGTTTATCGTCAACGCAAGCATGGTCAAAAAGCATGTTGTTTCATCTAGCGCAAGTGAGAACTGCTAACAAGCAAGTGAGAACGCGATAACATTGTACGAAAAATAGTGTGCGGAAATTTCATAAAACTTGTTTCAGGAAATACGTGTTTTTGAGTAAGCTTTACTAGTTTGTGAAATAAATGTTTAGAATCTCCATTACATGTGCAAGGTTCCTATGCAGATTTTTTCTTTACTTTTACAATTTATAAGTATATTATGAACGGCCAAAGTTCAGGTAAAAATTGTGCAAAAATGCAGATTTTCGGAGGCTTGTACTGAATTTATTTCTCGACGTTTTAATTTTTTGGTTTCATAGAAACCTAGAAATAGTGCACAAGATACCTATTAGTTTAAAATTTTCAAAGAAAGATCTGTTACGACACCATAATCACGTACGAGCATTTGTATGAAAAGTATGACGGGTTGGCCGCTCTTAACATCACGCTACGAACCTTAAGAGCCAAGCAAAAATACAAAAATGTCAAAAAGAACGCTTATCGAAAACTGAAGTCAGTTATAGGACAAATACATAAACTAGTTTTGAATAAAGGTTACGTTGAAATGTTGCGATGTCCTACGAATGTAGAGGACGACAAAATGGAGATCAAACAATAATTGTATTAATAAAACATGAACGCATATTTACTTGCTTGCTTTTTTTGCTTTTTTAGGTACCTACAGGGTGGATTTTTAAGATGGATTTTGGGATGGACGGATTTGAGAAACAGGATCGATTTACATCAAAAAAAGTTTTTTATGGATATTGCCCATTTTCTTGCTGCCTGTGCTTATTTTTTTTAAATCTGGGAATGCCGATCAAAGTGTCTCAAAAAGTTAAGGACAGTCTCCTAAGAACGTTTTCCTGTAGCTAAACTATAAAGGTACTTACCCTTACTGCATCGTCTCAAAAATCCACCAATATACAATGACAGCACTGTCTATAATGAAAATTACCTCAAAAGTTCTCATAATCTCAATAAACAGTGAAAACTACTTACCATACATTTTTTTTCTAATACCTACAGTATAAATACTTATGTAAGATTTATGGTTGAATCGATGCCAACTTTTGGGAAATGGGTAATTTTTAAATCCGTTTTACTGAGACATTTGGCAAAGAAAAGTGGGTTTTTAAGATTTTTTATGATGTGATAAACAGTTGCGAGAAATGATAAATAAATCATCATGTTCTTGATTTTTCGCTCTTCTTGCTACTCTTACAGATCTAAGAAACATTTTAAATAAAACTTTTCTTGCCATATACATTTAATTTAATCGAACCACAAGTGAATCCCATTTTGCTTTCCTATAAAAATATTATTGAACACTCGAGTTTAATGGATGCTCTTTTTTTGGACCTCATACAACATTTTAAAAAAAACCTTTCTGATCCGTGAGGGTGTTGTCAGGTATCGTACTGAGAGTCTATTTATGTGGTAATTTCCAGGAAAATAAAAATTTAAAAAATCTTCTAATTTTTTTTCAATGGAGAATTTTACCTGGTTATTGCACGGGTTATTTTACCGTGTTTACGTAGTACTCGCAACGCACGGAGTAGTCTCGGTATGTAAAGATGGTCACCCATCCATAGACTAACCCCGGTAAGCGTAGCTTAACCTTATGGGTCGACACGTGCGGCTGTTATTACTTAGCCACGCGCTTCTCCCCCGTGGGAAGAAGGTGTGATTTTATATGTATGGATGTAAAAATAAAATAGGTACTAAATAGCCAACCAACTAACATCCTGCGACTTAGATGTACCTACCGCTTAAATATTTCCCATTTATAAAATGTGATTGGCAACAATTTGAAAGACTGGTAACACAGCAATTTGACTGTATCCGTGGTTATGGTGTGTTATGGCTTATCGTGTGCATTCTAGTGGTTGTCTACCCATTTACCTAATAACTGCCGTAACAAGTGGTGTATGGTGGCCATAATTTGTGTGTAAATGTGGACAGTTTTTTTTTACCATTAAAGCAGCTAATTCTAAAAATGTATCTTAGATATCACTGATTCATTGACATCGGTGAAGGAAAAATATCGTAGAGGTACAAAATAACATCATCAAAATTTAAATTATGGTACAAAACAATATTAATTAATAAAACAATAGCATAATTCAAAAAAAATCTTAAACGATATTTATAAACGACAACGTTAATTTATTGTCAGAAAATGGTCAATTATTGAATACATGAAAACACAAAAGTTTTAACAAAACACAAAAAGTTCAGGTTCCACCGAGATTTGAACTCGGATCGCAGGATTCAGAGTCCTGAGTGCTAACCGTTACACCATGGAACCGATGACTGTGCGATTGAAAAGTACATACTACAAGTTAAAAAATTATCAACCAGACAGAACAACAAAAGTACTTTTAGTGGTGTGACCGTCAGACTGCCAAGTCATAGGTCTCGAGTTCGAACCAAAGGCACGCACCTCTGACTTTTCGGATTCATATATGCGTATTGTATAATTAAGGCTCCGACGAAAAAAAACATTTTTCGTCAATAACTTGTCTAATTGTAAGAAAGCTTGAAGTAATTGAAACATAGTGGTGCTAAACCATTCGTGTTAGTCATAGTTGCATCACTTTTGCGCTCACTAAAATATGTTTTATTTCGCCTTTGATTTACGTATTGAAGATTTTGTTTATCTCAAGGATAACTAAAGCCTAATGTGTAATTTCTTAATTTCTTGATATGGTTTGATATATAATAGGAAAAAATACATTACTGAAAGGGTTTAAAAAAATGGTTATTTCAACATTTTTTTTCTGCTATTGTATGGAAGTTGAAAAAAGTGGTTCCCCTATATACAAGTAGACCATATAATGATGTTGATGATATTTTTTTATTTTCAAAATCAAAAGTAGTTTCTTCTAACGAAACGATCAAACGTCAGTCTCGCGTAAATTTTTGGAAAACTTGATCCGAATTTTAGTGATTTTCCACGAATGCATAATTTATTTGAAAAATCCCTTTCCGCTATGTACAAGACAAAGAATTTGACTTTTTAAATCACAAATAATTTTGTTTAAATTCTGTTTCCCTTTCTCACAACTAATGAACAAAATTGATCAAAATCAGTCGATTTCGTGCACGACCCCTTAACACTTGCTTCAAAAACGATGAAAGAAAACATCGTGAGGAAACCGGTATGCCTGAGAGATATTTCTCGACGGCATGTGAAGCCAAGTCAGAGGCCCATGGGTGGCATTAAAACTCTGACACCAGGCTAGTCATTAAATACACGAAAAAGAAAGGAGATTATTATTATAGTATACTGAGTGAGTTCCAGAAATTGGAGCAGAAGAATCCTGAAGTGGAGACCGCGTAGTGCGTAGTGTGGGACGCCCCCCAGCTAGATGGACCGACGACATTAAGGCGCAACTAGCCGATACTTTTTCCATACAAATTTCAGGGGGGTTTTACTCCACTGTTACATATTGTACATCCAAAGCAAGAAATGAAATCGTTTTGTCTTATTATTAATTTTGTCTGTACAGAAGCAGAATAGTAAAAAAAAGCAATTAAAAAGTTATGAGCCAACAAAGATTCGTTTTTCCTGCTAATTTTAATGCAACTTTAGGAGTAAATAAGTAATAAAAGAAGTATAAAATCTCCAAAACAAAGCTCGTTCCGACAAAGCTCAATTGTCGAAGATTATAATAAACTTTATTCGTAATTGATTTATGTAGTAGTTTTTTCATAAAATTCCACCTTCCAAAGGACTTTTCGTAAATTTTTACGCGCTCGTTTTACTAAAATCGTTCTGAACGGTGTTTTGCGTGCGAACTAGAGTTTGTGCATGTAGACCAGCGTCTAACTGCTCATCACTGATACTATCTCTGTCGGACACGATGCCAGGTGAGATAGCGTGCTTTTTGACCAAGCCCACCAATGAGTTCGAGCCCGCGACTAGTTCAACCTTAAGAAGGCTAGGACAGACTGGATGCGGACGGTGGAGGACAGGGTGTTGTGGCGCAGCCTGGGAGAGGCCTATGTCCAGCAGTGGACTACGATAGGTTGACTTGATTGATTGATACTGAGTCGGTCGGTACCTAGTAGAAGTGATTCTTGAGAAAACCCTTTGAGAATTTATAGAGGGTTTATTCTCGTTCAAGTGCACAATTTGAAAGCAAACTCGCGAAATTAATGACTCTATTGGATTTTACCCATATACTTACTGCAATGGTTATTCATCATATTGCTCCGAATACCTAAACGTCCATTACTATGATCGTAATTCGATTCAAATCGATCAGTGAAGTTCCCGGGGAAAATATATTACTACTATTAGTCAACCACCACACATCACACGTAGAGTCTGGATAAGTAATAAACGGTGGAATTTGAAAATCTACACATAGACGGCAACACCATCCTGTCCTAAGAAAAAAGAATTTGATACTTAATTTGTCTTTTTGATGGGTTATTTTGTTTATATTCTGATTTATTCCTGGTAAATAATAGTCACTTTAGCACGATGCAGTGGGATTTGATACAGTTTTGTCATCGTATGTAGGTAGAGCATAAGTCCGGCACATAATCTATTATGCAAAAATATATCAAAATCATTAGATCTACTTACAACCCCGAAACTGACTGATGTAAAAGTATACCATGTATAAATTTTTTTAGGGTTGCTAATTTATTCCATTGCATATTTAGCGTGGTCAGAATCTAGCAAAAATTTGGGCATTATGGTCTAATTATTGCAGTGCAAAGTGCATTTACCTATGCTGACTCATGATGTAACATGCACGTTGCAAGTAACGCACGTTTTTTGCAAATTTATTTAGCTGGAAATAAAGTGAATAACCACATTATGTAATCTGATATTCAAACAAACAGTAACAGAAAATGATTTCATAAAAATCGTGCGTTAAAATTCTTTAGACTTGACTCAATTTTTTTGCGTAAGTCCTTACTTGAATAAACTTAGATTACATAACTAGTACTAACATTATCGTTCTAACATTCACCAAAGCATTCTCCAAAGTCAATGTCAAGTTTTCAGCTACCAACCACTGAGATAACTACGTTGAACATTTTGATAAGAGCGATAAGATTTTTTTTTGTAGCAACTCATGCATCGCTTGCTCAAACTTTATCAAGGGCCACGTAATCTCTCAATAACAAGAAGTGTATATCGTGTTCAGCGAATTTTTTGAGTCTGTAATGAATCGACAGAAACACAGTTATGTTAATTTTCTCAGAACATTTTTGTTTGGATTATTATTCATAGTTATCGCCTGACAAATTACTTCAATTAGCGTAATGTTTAAACAATGTGCAGAAATATGTGGCGACAATTTCTTTCGTTACACAGATTATATTATCAACTTGGTAGCAAAATACAGGAAACAAGCCATGTAATAATTCAACCGTATCAGAATATACTGAACTTACATAGTTTTGAAAAGGCAAGACAGGTAAAGAATTTGGTAGATTTAAGTAATTCGAGGGTGAAGACGATTAGGATTAAGTGCTTATTATTATAGAGGCAATATTATTTCCAATAGTGAAAGTTATTTTAGAATATTATTCTAGAGGCAATATTTCCAATTGCCTTCGTAAAAGTTATTTAACACAGGATAAGGAAGCCCACATTCAAGAACTAGACGATGGTACAAACGAACTTCAATCAGACATAATTAGCATTAGGTAAGAGGAGGGAGAACTACCTCCGTACGAAAACACAATAAAAATCCCCCAGACGTCTGTGGACTAGTTAAGACCAGCTACCATCCGGCTGACACATAAAGTTCCATCTTTCAATTGGTCATCTCGGACATCCGGTTAAATCAAGGTAAGGCCAGACCAGACGGGTTAATTCCTCAAATAAAACTACCGACGTTAAGGTCTTGCATAAGGAGGATGTCGATATTGAGTTAAATAATGTTGTGTAAGATGAACTGAAGGCTACAGGGGAATTACATGGAGTGAAAGGTGCGAAGGTGAAAGCTGGAAATTGGGACGAGGCTTGTTTAGTACCGAAATTACCGGTATTTTAGTATTGATTAGTGGCCCTACGTGCAAGAATTTGGAGATGGAGATTGCTGTAAGAAACTGCACCTATCTGTGTTTCGAGCAGTAACATTGTGTCTTATGGTTTTTTCTAGATTATAAAGTGACTGCCAAATAGTTGAATAGGTCGGCAAAACTATGACAGCATTTTGTGCTATAAACTCACAGTAACAACATTAGGAACATTACCACCTTCCAAGAGGCCACTCTGAACATCGCATTCTTCATCAATTAGCCTTTGAACCAGACTAATAGTTCAATACATTCCCGACCAACACTGTATTGTACAGTTCTTAATTATATCAATTATTTTCTCAATCTTACCCGCCGCCGCCGCCGTGCCGTTCCCCACTCCATAGACAAACCATAATAGAAGTACCGCTTTCAACCGTGACCACAGCATTCCTCATTTATCTCAGTGCTCATGATCGTGACCTGTCACTTTTGTGGGATTTCCCGTTGCCACGTGTCTAAGATACACTATACTTACCTACTTGGCATCGTCTATTACTAATTTTACAAATATCTGAGTTTGTGCAGATGTTTGTTACTCAATTACGCATAAACGGCTCAAAGTTTTGGTTGATTTTTTATTTATCTAGATAGGCAATGTCCTAAATTTGAAGCTATTTCTCTAGAATTTGAGTGGAAAAGCGAGAAACAGCTAGTTATGGGCAGATTTGCCCACAATCATCAAGTCATGCAGCTGTAGAATGATCCAATTGCAATCCGTAATGGAATATTATACAAGTCTGTAAATGTTCACTACTTACTGATTGTGGGAGCAATAATATTATTGCAAACATTGATCCAATGAATTGATATTAGAAAAAATCCGCTGGCTGTTATGTGTGAAGGTTTGTATAAAGGATATACTTTGCTATGCCATTAATTATTCGAATAGTCTAGTCACAAGAGTTTTTTGTAAGTTCTTTGTGTAAGATCTTTCCTCTCCATTTCCTGCAATCATAATCAAAATCTAAATCTTAAAATCGAACTAATCAAATCTGTAGAAGTGATTTCGTGAAAAGGGACTGAAGTGTGTCACAGGAAGCCGGGGAAGTGCGCGCTATTTGATTTGATCAATGAGCGCGCGCAGTGCTAGAGTTGGCCGTCAGAAACAACCTTGACGAGTCCCCCGCCCCTTTAATGTTGCTTATTACCAAGGTGAGATGTCCGATGTTACACATCATATGCGACTATTGTAGGGCTCGCTCGTTTTTTATCTCTTGTAATAATTGTCACGCCCAATTAATCCAAATTCTGTGCTGACTTATCTGCCTGCTACTTTTGTTAATGATGTTTCTTACGGCCTGTCATGATTTACTGTGAGGGTCAATTGCAGTACGTGCCATACTACCATGTTTGGCCAAGATATTATTGATCTCCAGTACCTATTCCGTTTTTAAGACACACATTTCTTTCCTGTATTCTTTAGTTGGTCTTTTACACCCAAAGTATGAGTGACTGTTGATTCTTTGACTGGATCTCAGATCTCTTAAAATATTATACAAAACAATTTTCTTCTTGAGGGACAGTCTCACTGCTACCCTAATTTAAGGCCACCCCATTCACTGTCACAGCACTAACTTTAACAGTAATTATAGTAAATGTGTTAACTATGGTGGTTAAATTGACGCTAGTCACGTGATGGCTTCATTCTACAGACGGACAGACCTATTTTTTTGTATGATTGATGTATTGTCATGTCATAATTTTTTGAATAGGTAAGTGATTGGAATGCAGGCAATAGGGCGGAAAATGGGTGAAGAATGGAAATAAGGATAAGTTGGATACAAAATAGCTATAATATCCATCCAAGTCTCAACCAGTGTTAACATTCTTTCAGTAGTCAGCACCACTATAATTACTGGTTTTGCTAACTGGTCAACTTTTTGAGCAATTTTTAGACCATTCGTACTGACACGGAGAAAAAAGAAGATGCACCTTAATTGATTTGATTTATGCAACTTCACAAAAATGATGTAAAGTTCATTAAGGAATCGGTAGGTACAATGATGCTTACTGAACCCTTATGAAACGGCCAAAATACTGCAGTGCCTCAGGCAAGTTTGCCGAAGCGAGAGTCCTGGACTTTTACGCCATCATGAGATCGAGGGTCGCGTATTTTTGGCAAAGTTTGAGACGCTCCAGTAACAGCATTTTGAGGGTTGTCTCGTGCAACCTAGGAAGCCCCATATTTGTGCACTAGATTTGTGTTCAGTGTTCACCTAAGCGAGAACAAAAAATGACGAGACTATGTTTTGTGAAAGCTATGGGTACCTATCTATACATTTACCTTTTTTTTCGTGGGTTATTATCAAATAACTTCTCCCGCTCTGGGCGAAGCAGGAGTGCGTGTCAGACTCTTACTGACTAAAACCCACCCGTGTTCCTTTAGTTGCCTGAATGTTGCCAGGGGCCACGGTATCCGTTTCGGACTTTCCCGCGACCCCGGCAGGCATCAGCCCTAGTGGACTCCGTCAGTTCTGCTGACATCTCTTTGAGGCGCGCGTGGAACATAATGCGCTGTCGACCCGGGCCAGTCCTTATCGGACGGCGAGCTACCCATTGTTCACCGTCCGCAAGCCCGCGCCTGCGGTGGCCGGGAATTGGCCTGCGATTCTCGTCGCCCAGGGCGTCTCCTGCGATCTCCATGTTTTAATTTACCTCCATGTTTTAATGTTTTTACTATTTAATGTTTATTTAATTTCTTGTAATGGGTATTTTGCCTGCAATAAAACGCATTTTTTTTATTTAAGTCGAAATGAGACTTTTCTCATACCACATGCTTTACGACAACTTGATTTTTTTCTAGCAAATACTAGTTGGGTTTGCGGTTTTGTCTTGTCCTCTTCGATAAATTTACCTTCATCGTCCTTCAAGAAGAGGTAAATGGCTTTCAAAAGAGTGCCCACTGTACGTCAATAAACTCGCGGCAAGGTTAATTTGAAGTGTTTGTATGTTGATGCTACACGTGATTAAGTGCCAGTTCTTATCATCGTACGTAATATTGTGATAAGGTTTAATTACTCATTCATAATAAATGATGTTATTCATAAATGAAAACTTTAGACCTGTACGTGCGTCATCATTGGCATGCCCCGTTCGTGTTCATTTTGAGACCGGTAACCTGCTTACCGGATATTTTGTTTTTTTATAGCGCTTTCTTTAAGGCCTTAAGGCTTGTGCAAACCAGCGCGACGAGGGCACCGCTCGTCGCGCGACGAGCGGTGCCCTCGTCGCGCTGGTCTGCACCTGTAACCTGCTTACCGGATATTTTGTTTTTTTATAGCGCTTTCTTTAAGGCCTTAAGGCTTGTGCAGACCAGCGCGACGAGGGCACCGCTCGTCACGACGAGCGGTGCCTTTGTGTCGCGTCGCGTGTCGCGCTGGTCTGCACAAGCCTTTATTCTCGGTGGAAACGGGCACCGGGGCGGCGGCGACAGCGGGGCGATCAAATTCATAGTTTTAAGTGGAACTGTTCTCGATGGCAGCGGCGCGGGTAGTGAGAGCTATAAAACTATGCATTTGAACGCGCCGCTCTGGTGTCTCTCCGATCCAGATGACCCCATAACACTCCTCCAAGAGAAGAATAGGGCCACCAGTACAGTGCAGAAACACAGACGCCTCCCGTCATTCTTTACGATCGCAACCGCGTCTCCGAGTAAATGAGACTCCCCCCGACCCTTGCTCAGTTGCTCTAAAACGAGGTGCCAGCAGTTGTTGCAGCTGAGCACGTAGCTTTAAATACCCCGTATAATAATCAAGATGAAAATCTATGTTCGATCCAGTCTGTCCCTTCTTGCTGTCTTCCCCCCAGCGACGCCCTAAGCCGAGGCTCGTACCCCACAGGGGGTGCCCTTAGCGAGCATTCGCCTAGTATTAATTTAGAATAGTTTCCTGGCTGGAGGTTTTAAGTATAGAAGCTTAAGGCAACCACAGGAAAGTTCGGTTAAGCAGCCATGACCTCATAGGTCAACTGAGAGATGCCCTAGTTAAAAAAAAAGGCGCCGCTCTGGTGTCGTTGTCGCCGCCGCGGCCGGCCGGCCCGCTGCCCGCTGCCGCCGAGAACACGACCTCAAAACAAGATTATGTATATATTTCTATCCATCACTGGCGCAACTGGTGAAATGTGGATGTAGTGTACCATAGGTGCACCTCTGCCTAACCCTTCGGAGAATACAGTGGACGTGATGTTATGTCATGTTCTATCCATCCTCAAACGTTGACTAACATTGGTCCATTATAGTTTATGTTCAGTTGGTGTGTACTGTACACCAACTTAAAGAGATATACACAAGCTTTTACCCGCAGCTTCCCCACGTAAAGGTCGGAAATTATTTCACGGGAGCCTACTACCGCGATAAAAAGTAACCTATGGCCTAATCCAGGTCAATTCAATAAACCGTTAAAAACGTGAAAATGTAACACACAGCCAGAGTTACTTTCGCATTTTAAATAGCATTAGTACGGATTATATACAGGATACGCCGGAAAACGTAGCGTTGGGAGGCTTCCCAGAAGGTGGTCAGATGGCCTTGTAAAGGCCGCAGGAATCCGGTGGATGCGAGAAGCATGGAATCGGTTGAAGTGGCCGTGCTTGGGGAGGCCTATGTCCAGCAGTCTTTCGGCTGAAATGATGATGATGATGATACCCAGGATCTATCTATACCAAAAGAACAGGCAGCAGCATCTTTCAACATCCGCATAGCTATTTCCAACTACCTACATATGTTTTCAGTCGTCTTTTAATTTAACCAGATTTAGCTGAATATCTTGATGGAGCGACTGTGGCTTATTTGCATATTTAACAGTAACTACAGCAATTGTCAATTGCCGTCTGCGAAGTGTAATCAGCCTATAAAGTTCCCACTGCTGGGACACAAGTCTCCTGTCGGTGAGAGGGAGTGAGCCGTAATCCACCACGCGGGCCCAATGCGAGTTGGTAGATGTCACATCATGTCTTTGAATTTTTGGTGCTAGGAGATTTCCTCACGTTGTTTTCCTTCACCGTTTTTAGAGCAGTGGCGATGAAATAATTTACACAAAGTAAAGAGTCTGAAAAACTCATAAGTCGCGGCAATTGTACCTTTATACTTATATCGTGAACTCAAACAAACTCTATCATACGAATGACTCTAAAAACTCTTATTTTAGTGACTTTTAGTTTGGTTTCAACACTTTGAAACAGAAAACTGTGTTCAGTAAAGGTAAATAATATAACTCTCTTTAGGAGCTAGCAACGGGCTCGTAATAGTCAGTGGAATAGTACCCAATATAATATATTGGGTACTTAGCATCGCGAAGAAACCACGAAATAATATTATTATTTCGTGGTTTCTTCGCGATGCTAAGTGGAGCATAAACCGATAACACGGTTATCATCAACCACATATTTTTGACTATCAATTCAGAATTCACCTTTAAAGAACCTCTTTCACAGCTCAGATAATCTGTTTTCACAGTAATGTTTTGTTGTTTTTTGTGTTGGTTAAGAGTTATCTTTTTGGTCTACTTGTATTTCAATGTATAAGTGTATGTGTATCTGTATCTACTAAACGTGTAATAAAGTTGTGTTGCGACTTGCAATGAAAATATAAATAAAAAAAAACAAAGATATCGAAATCATGTAATCTCTTTTCAGCTTTTCGTTTTGCTACTGAAATATATGATTTAAATCTGTGGGGGAGAAATTCCTGATGGAAAAACCAAATAATATGGTGGGCGGTTCAGGAAAAACAAAGTTTCTGCGATAAAACATTATGAAACAAAACTGAAAACAGATTTCATGCATGATATGTGTGTTGTTCATGTAGATTTTAAGAGTATGTGTGACAAAAATAAACTAAGATATATTGATAAAACTTTAAACCGTGTCCATTCACATTTCAACAGTCAGTACGAAGATTGATGTCTATAAAAGAAAAAGCAACGTAACTGTAACCAATTGAGATGACGCTGTCATCCGTCTCTTTTATCTCCAAGCGTTAGAAAAAGACAAAAACAAATCTATTCTAACGAGCAAAGCTCAGGGGAATAACATCGAACCAATTGGAATTCCAATAAAAAAACTGTTAAGGTAATATTCAAAGCGTATATTTAGAGTATAGCACAAGACATAGAATAGAACAATTCCTACATATTCTATGTCGGAAAACTCATTTACCTCCGTACTTATGACGAATGGCGATTCTACTTTTCAGAATCAGAAGGCGAACTGACACAAGAAGCTATTCACAGCACTTAAGTCCAAAATTCACTATGTTTCCATCACCGCATCACGAATGTGAAGATGGATTCAATCACGTCATCCAGGTCCTTGCTGAAGGGAGAAAGCTGGGCTTCGTAGTTTCCCGTGCTCTTCTCCTTGCCGGCTACCATGAGGTGGCAGTTGGTGCCGAGCAGCTGGACCTTGTCACCTTTCCAGCGCTTGCTGATGATCACCATGCCGTTGCTCCCCACTAAGTTAATCACTCCGTGGTTGTCGGTCACTTCAATGCGGCAGTCGTTGCCGATCACTTCAATCTCCCCTTGGTTGACAGCAACCCTCACGATGCAGTTGTTCCCCACAATCCTTAGCTGTGTAGGATTCACCTCCATGGTGACTTTCTTCTTGTTGCCGACGACTGAGTACTTCTTCATGTTGATGTTGTTTTGTTTTTCTTTCTTCAAGTTAGAAATTGTGAGAGAATTCTATTTTAGAATTCAAAGTTTGATGTACTTGGTGAAATTATTTTATTTGGAATTTAATTGACGAAATTCCGATATTATAATTTGGCAGTTGTGTTACTCGCGACTGTTATTCACTGTTAGCGCTGTGCGAATGAATGGATTTGTGTCGCGCTCGCTTTTATAAGCGCACGCGCATAGCTTCATCGTTTGATAGGGAGTCCCCTATGCGTCACTCGTTCAGTGTAACGTGAATCGGACGGTGTTCTATCATTCACCTGACCTATCGCTATACCTAGCTATAGTTGTTCCCCTGAACTCTGATTTGGGTTAAATACTTTTAACGGTGTGGGATTTGATTCGGTTTTGAGATTGAATTGATTTCAAATTGGATCATATTGTTACGTTTTCTCCTATATTAGGAATAGTCGTGTTTATTTTATTTAAGTATACTTTCTGTTCTTCCCTACCATTACCGCGCCCCCCGGTCTTCTCCTTGATATGCAATGGCCTCTGTAGCCCCATAAAGCTTGAGGCTCCAGGGGCTAGTGCAAATCTTGGGGTTCATTCGATTTATCGTGTCTGGTTAAACCACGCTGGGGTCGGTGCATTTTATTAATTGATTCATATTTTGTGAATAAAATAAAAACGTTATGTCTAAGTGTGTTTGGTTAAGCATCCTGAAATAAACATCGGCGTGAGTTTTTGTTACAACTGTAAGATAAAAATCAGTAAGTAATTATGTAATAGGTATATTTTCTTTGTTTAGATACAAGTCCCCAGTTTCTTTGTTTCGAAGTTAAATAGGTTTACACTAAGGTTACAATTATGTGAATTTTTTTAGTAATAGGTATTTTATTTAAGTAGATACACGTGACCAAACATTCTAAAACAATGAATAATATAATAATGATTAAATTATATTTTTTTAAGATAAGTAGGTAACTAACAATAAAATAATATAAGTAATCTTTTTTTTAAATAATAGAATGTCATAGATTAAAAAAAATAAGCTACCTATCTCCACTATGATATTTACTTATAATTATGATATAATTTTAAATTGTGTACGTAAGTACATTATTATCTAAATAATTTCCTACATAGATTCTAATGACTAGGGGAAGACCCGTTAGTATATAATAATTATGTACGAAACAAATAATTTTACATTATACATATAAAATTAATTAAATCAATTTTTAGTCACCTGTTGACCTTCGAAGCAAGTTATATACTGTTATGTCATTCTAATTACTTGGGTACCTACATAACTATACTATTAATAAACCTGAAGAGTTTGTTTTTTGTTTGAACGGGTTAATCTCTGAAACTACCAGTTGGATTTGAAAAATTCATTTTGCATTTGATAGACCAATTCTTAAGGAAGGATAGAGGCTTAACACCGTGCTACGTCCCTGAGGAGGCGAGCAAAAATGTCAGAGAGAAATGCGCGGGTGGGCGATGCAATGCAACGGGGTAGGACCGGAACAAGAAATTTCACTCTCGTCCGCGTGAAACTTAATACATAAATTATTAATTATAGACATAAATATATTAGAGATGCCGCGTATATTCGCTATTATTCGGTATTGGGTATTATTCGATTTTTTTTTTTTGTTATTCGTCGAATACCGAAAATAGTGTCTATTATTCGACAATCGGCAAATAGTTGCCTCTAAATAAAAATAAACTTTTATTTATTTATAAATAAATAAATAAATTAATAAATAAATAAACTTTTAATGAACAGAAGTACCTACTATAGACTTAAAAATAATTAAACTTTTATTAATCTTTAGAAACAAAACCACTTAGTATCTAAGTATTATTATATCATTAATTTCAAAATTTAACCAAAAATCAGTCATGTTGAAGTTAATTATAGTTAGGTTTTAATTAATAATTTAATATTTAAAGTCCAAAAAGGGCAGGCAGATTTTGGAGCAGAAAAACTAGACGATTAAACACGACGACCAAACTACACGATTGGAATCAAGTCAGTTGCGCTTTTTTTCTTAAAACAAACCTGCCTCAGAAAATAAATAAACTATATTATTATTTGAGAATAAATAAACGTTTTTATATTCCTTTTTTTATGTCGAGTAATAATGGCGAGTATTCGACTATTCGCCATAGGGAATGGCGATTAATCGGTATTCGATTATTCGCTATTACAACTATTCACAGCATCTCCAATATATATGACATAATAAAATATTATTTATTAATCTAGACTAGAATGAATTTTAATATTTTGTAAATTTTGACGTTCAAAAGTGCCATACATGGGCCTATTTGAAATAAATGATTTGACTTTGACTTTGACTTTGACTTTACTAGTTTCTACTAGTAGGTAATTAATAAATATTAAAGTTTTTAATATTTATAAGTAGGTATCGAAGATTGACAAGCATAGAATTTATGTTTATGGTAGGGCAGTATGAGGTGTTATGCCAATCCCATTCAAGTCATTGACCTTTCTGCTCTAATAAGTATGTTACACCTAGGTAGGTACATCTTTCACATAGATGTACGATACTATAGGTACCTATTAGGTCGCAAGTAATAATACTACTCCTAGACACAAATGACCTCACTGTTCCAAGTCTATAATCTGCCAAATAGTTGTTTTGTTTAGCCCAAATAGCTTCAGATCACCTCGGGACAAAACCGCTCAAATTACCTGATTTAAAACTCGTTTACATAAGCAAATGATATTATAATGACGTAGTTTGAAGTTCAATGATTTTGTTTGTAAACATTTAGGTATGTGGAAATCTAGTATGTTTTATACAAAGAGATAATAATCACGCTTTTTATCATTATCAAGGTATGCAGTGAAAAAGGTAACTTCCCGATGAAATGATAAAAGAAAATTAAGTAAATCGTTATGTTTATTAGACATTGATAATGAATGAGTTATGTGATCATTGTTTTTGTTAGTATCGACTGATGTTTATGCTGCATATAAATATCTATTGATTGGGAGATAACTGTCTCATATAACGGAGATTGAATACCTACCATAATGTTTTGTAGGAATGGATTACTTACAATAATTTTTCAGGAAAATTTTTGCTGCTAATTGGATTTCAACAAAAATTGCTATTTTATTATTTACCGAATTACTATGGTTGCCGAGTTAATGGTAGAAGGAGCGTTGGCAGACCAATATCCAGATGAGTGAACGACCTGCAGATAATGGGGATTTTTTTTTTTTTGGATGGGAAATTTTTAAATAACTTCTCCCGCTCTGGGCGGAGCGGGAGAGCGTGTCAGACTCTTACTGACTAAAACCCACCCGTGTTCCTTCGGTTGCCATGTTGCCAGGGGGCCACGATCTCCTTTTCGAACTTCTTGTAGCTCGCCGTCCGATAAGAACCAGGCCCGGGTCGACGGTGCGTTGTGTTCCACGTGCGCCTCAAAGAGATGTCAGCAGAATTGACGAGGTCCGCTAGGGCCGATGCTTGCCGGGGTTGCGAAGAAGATAATGGGGATGACCTGGATGGATGAGACTCTTACAGAGTCATGAACCAGGAAAGTATGGCACAAATGGGAGGAGGCCTATTTCTACTCAAAGGTGGGTATGTAGCGGTTACACCGCCACATACGAACTACGCATCATAGACATGACGTCACACAAATCCTGCATCGCGCAGTTAGAGTTTACCGAGCGATCAACGTACCTATATACAAGATTCCGACTTCAAACCAAGGCGCAGTTGCCCGCCAGACACAACACCCGTCTGGTCGGAGGATCCTCCCTTTTCTATGGTGGATAAGTGAACTTTACACCCTGTTCCTCATACCCCTAAAGGTGGAACAACCGCCCGATGATGGTGATAACCCAATTATAACAACTTCTGCTTCATTCGTTGGCTTTTATAATGCAGATTACTCAGTATCAGAGGGAGTGGACTGTAATTAAACACGCGAGCCCAGTGCGGGTTGTCTTCGAATTTTTGGTTCTAGAACATGCCGGTTTCCTCACGATGTTTTCCTTCACCGTTTTGAGAACCAGTGGTGATGAAATTATTGACACAAAGTAAAGCGCCTGCCTAGGTTCGAACCCGCGACCGCAACGGCGCTACGCGACACCTGCAATTGTTCTACCGTGAAGTCGCGCCAGTCTACGAGGCTAAAAAGTCGGGGCCGTAACAACTGGGCCACCACTGCTCCCGAATCTACAAACGATAAAGACAAAATAAAAAACATGATTTATTTTTTGGGGTCAACGACCGCTGCTAATATTGTTACTTGAAATAAGAGTTGAGAAATCTGTTTTGTTTTTGTTTTGCCGAGTTTAGATATCGACACCCATCACGTCTGTGAAGATTACTTACAAACAACAAAAAAACTCATTTTTTAAACTGATATTTCAACTACATTGCGGTTACTTTATTCATTTACTAAGTCCCAATATACTTATCACAAATACATACAATAAACCCCAAAAAATTAAAATCTAATTAATTTCTTTTTTGCTTGATCATGTTTAGATATCGATATCCATTACATCTGCGGAGTTTTGCTAGCTAATTTAATTTGACCCTATAACCTATTTAGGTATAGTTTGACCAATACCGCTGTACCGCGCCTTAGGAAGGAGCGCGGCGAGACGGGGGAGCAGTGCAGGCCGCTAATTCGTCAAAGCTCTCGGCGCACGGCGCGCGGCGTCCCGCTCGCCGCTCATTGGTCAACACTGCCCCCCGCCTCGCCGCGTATTCCTAAGGCGCGGTACAGCGGTATTGGTCAAACTATATCATGTTTTCCAATCAATGGGTTGTAGACGTCAGATAGGTAGTAGCTCCATCTAAAATACTGGTGTAGCACCCAGATACCAACGCTGCGACATTTATTTTTTTAAATTTCGCAGCATATGCTGAGATAGGAGCCTTTTGGCCTCGTACATGACTTTCTGCTATTATTTAAATTTTACTTTATTTTTTTAATGTTTTTTTTTATTTTTTATTAATGTTTTAATGAGTGTGTTTAATAAACACTTTTTCTTTCTTTTCTTTTTCCTTTCACCCGGTGAGACTGGAAGCCGACTCCAACATAGTTGGGGAAAGGCAGGCAGATTTATTGTATCCATACGTGGCTCAGACAAAATAAAACCAAGCCACAGCGCTGTCAACAGTGACGTGAGGCCAGTTTACTAAGTCGAAGTTAGATTGTAAATGTGTGCGTGTGAGCGTGTATGCACAGAGCGGAGGTGTAGTTTTGGCATGCTACGCTACTGTATTTTTCGCAGCGCTATGTCTGTTTTTTATTTGGCCTAAGATACATGGTACACACGGCTACACATCAAGCTACACATTTCCATTTTATGCTGATCTCGCACTGTACAGGATTTCCGTACAATGCGAGGTCAGCTTATACTGGAAATGTATAGCTTGGTGTGTAGCCGTGTGTATACCTACACTAAACACTTTAATTACATTTACAAACATCGATCACTATTAGTGATCGATGTTTACAACCAATGACGGATTGTTTACATTCATCATAAGTATAGGTTTTTTAAATACTAAGCACGTGACGTCACTCAAAGGCCAGGGAATCCTAGCGTCTTCTGTTTATTTATTAATCCTAAACAAGAATAGTTCACATACCTGGAAATTATCATGGCCGTATTTCCTTATTTTATTTGTTTATATTATTATGCTTTATTCAGTTAACTTGTGTGGAGTAATAGTAACCTTGATCGTGTATAAGGTAAATTACATACTTTGATACGTAGTAAGGTGTTTAGCATGTGTTAGGCGTAGTATTGATGAATATATTATAGTATACTGTTATTGTGGAGATTGTAGATTTCTCAGTAGCAGCCCGGAGTCTGGATTTGAGCCCGTTTGATGGCAAAAGGCTCGCCCCCTATTACTTAAAATAAAAAAAGATTTGATGATTTTTTTTGGGGTCAACGACCGCTGGTCGTGTTGTCACTTGAAGTATGAGTTGAGAAAATCTGTTTTCTTTTGTGTTGTCATGCTTAGATATCGATACCTATCACGAATGCGGAGTTTTGCTAGCTAATTTAATTTGACCCTGTATACTTGTTTTGAGTTTGTTTTTGATCTCATGTTTACAAGTAGGTACTTAGGGAGTAAATAATATGGTTTACCGGTTCCGCCCCTAGATTGAGGATATTTATTAGTCATAGCGTGATCCGCGACTTCCAAAAAAAACAATACCAAGTGAAAAATAACTTTAATTCTGGAAGTCGGTGTCTTTGATTTTGAATTTTCGTTTTTTGCCACCGACTTCCGAAATTAAAGTTATTTTTCACTTTGTAGTGTTTTTTTTGGAAGTCGGTTGCTTTTTTTTTGTAAAAAGTTTTTATTTTTCAGTTTTTAGTTGTGGTATTTACCCCACACAAATTCGAATACCACTACCTGCTATATAAATAACAGTGAGAGAAACTTAACATATCATCCACATACTAAGTAGGAAAAAATACGTATTATTGAAGCTAACTCAAAAACTACCCAAGCAAAGTTATTAAAATTTATATGGGACCATCTCTGAAGTATTACCTACCAAACAAAAAAAGAATCATTAAAATCAATTCATAAATGGCCGAGTTATCGCGTAACAAAGCTACAAAAGAAAAAAAAACATACAGTTGAATTGAGAACCTCCTCCTTTTGGAAGTCGGTTAAAAAGCCTACAACCTTCCTCAAGAATTGGGCTATCAAATGCAAAAAGAATTTTTCAAATCCGACTGGCAATTGCAGAGATTACCCCCTACATACAAACAAAAAACATAATCAACAAACAAATTGTACCTCTTTATAATTTACCTGTTAATGAAAGTGGGTTTTTGTAAAGTAGTATGTTTGAACAATTAATCACATTTTCAAGTCTAATAATTTTCATTCTTTTTATACTATGACTAACATATTCTTTCTTATGTCATACAAATACAATACATTGAAAAAATACAATACATAAGCCTCCTTTTTTGTCGGATAACAAAGTGTGAATTAATTATTTTTATGGCAGGTGAAGAGGTGGGTTCATACTTTATATTCAAACTACGTGGCGATTTTAAATAAAATTATGGCAACTTGTGCTCATAATCACCACACTGACTTGTCTTTCATATTAATACTTAAATAGTGATTGATGATAGGGAAAATCTACTTAAGGCAAAAGCGCCAGGCTAGCCCACGAAATTCATACTTATTTTTTTACGTTTTTTGTAATTTTCTTGACAGTGCAGTGTTAGGTTGTAGGTACTTATGTTGATTAAAATATGATTTGCGATCGTAACAAATATGTATTTAGATTTACAGAATTATATATCTTAGTTATGTACCGATTAGAATTCAATACAAAGGTTGGAATTGACCTCAAATGTCATGATTGTATGAATTAGTCATTCAATAGGGTAATTTAAGTTTCGCGGGCTAACTTAGCGTATCCCCCTTAACTTTATGGCTCTTCTGCGATGTGTTCATGATCCTGTAGTGCTATTCTGTAAAAATCTCACCGTGATAAATTAGGTGAAGTGAGCTGCCAATAGTGTCAATCCTTAGCAACTGACAGCTCACTCCACGCTCACTTCACCTAAGATAACACGGTGAGATGGTTACAGAATAGCACTACTGTAATAGAATAGAGGCGCAAATGGGGGACCCTATATGTTAGTGTGAGGAAGACTGTGATCAATGAAAATCGATAAACAATAGACTGTGTCATTTGAATTACTACTGAGAAATAACTAATGACAATACCAACACTTTGTTAATGGTTTTCCTTCTTTACTTCCTCACTTCCTTACGTTAATACATTTCTTTTTACTGATAACATTCTGCGTAATAAAACACACAATCATGATAGATTTGATTGATTCATAATCATAAGTATTACAGAAGTGGCATGATTGTCCCTAAAATTAATGTTAGTATGACTGTCTCTTTCAGACTGGTGAGAAAGAGAGGGAGGGAAATAAAACTCAGGCGCAGGTGATTCATATTGTGGACTTGACTCTTACTATATTGATGTAAGGCAAGAGTGAGTCATCCATAGTAATGTAACCTGAGTCGATATGGCGGCAGTTGGTCTCGGAATATAGATAAAGATTTTATGCAGATGCGATGCGACCGTAAAAGTCAGAGATACTATTACGGGGGAAGCGTCAGAGCAGCCCGCGAAATTCAAATTTGATATTGATTTTCATTTCATGAAATCATGACATTTGACACTTTTGCTAACTTATGGAATTGTATTGCTGATTGTAATGATTATAATTAAGTAAAGCCATATTTGTTACGGCCGCGAATCATATTTAGATCAACATACAACATGATACTGACCTGCAAATTTAAAAAAAACGTAAGAAAATTTGAATTTCGCGGGCTACCCTGACGCTTTCGCCTTAAATATTTCTATAAATATTTACAGGTTATTTTATGCATATTTTCAACGCTGACTCATGCATAGCGACACTTTCAGCATGTTTTGCATGTCTAGAGTTATGATTGTATAATCAGAAATATTGGGAACACGTGTTAGTATAAATCTACTTAATCTTTAGACTTTCAACAGGTAATTGAATAATTTGCAATTCTTACTTTTGAGAAGGAGTTTATTTATGTCATTGAGTAATTATTTGAGTAGGTACCTACATATTCGTACCTATTTCCTCTTCGTTTCTTCCAAAACTACTCTCTATATATTACATTCGTACGAAAAAAATAAAAATTGTGACTGTGACTATGACAGTAAAACGCTAGCGACACCTAGACTTCTAGAGGAATCAATCATAAAAAATCAATAATTAAATTAGTCAATCCGCAAACCTTAGAAAGGACCCCCTCAGACGAGGGGCTTGCGGACGATGAGCAATGGATAGCTCGTCGTCCGATAAGGACCAGGCCCGGGTCGACGGCGCGTTGTGTTCCACGCGCGTCTCAAAGAGATGTCAGCAGAACTGACGGGGTCCGCTAGGACCGATGCCTGCCGGGGTCGCGGGAAAGTCCGAAAGGGATACCGTGGCCCCTGGCAACATGCATGCAACTGAAGGATCACGGGTGGGTTTCAGTCAGTAAGAGTCTGACACGCCCTCCCGCTCCGCCCAGAGCGGGAGAAGTTACCTGATAATTTCCCATCAAAAAAAAAAGGCGAAGTGGCAACAATCTTCGCAGGGTGGCAGACGAAGCAGCTAGATAAGAGTTGCCGAAGATCGAAACAAGAAATGGCGTGCGGAGAGGTCTATTTCCAGCAGTGGACTAATAAAGGCTGGAGGCCTATGTCCAGCAGACTACTAAGACAGGGTGGCAGGGACATCGGACGCGAAAACTGTTATCAAGGATTCAGTACGTGATTCTGAACCCCCCTGTAGAGGCTGTCAATGATGAATAATCCGTCGCATCTGCTTACTAATCTAGTCAGGGGCCGCGTCGAATGTCAGGAACGTTTCAACGATACCAGACGCACCCCCCCCGCGGGGGCGGAGCACGCCCCCGTGAGAACTCGACGCAATGAATCATGCGCACACGCATAGCACGCGTCAGTTAGCAGAAATTGTATAAGAAACAGACTTTTATACATTCTACGCATGTTTTTCTTCGTAAAATGACGATAGGCGACAATTTTTTTTGTTGGATAATCTACTTAGATCGATTTGTCGTTTGTTTCATAGAAATGCTGAGTTTGTTTTTCGTTGTAAATATTACGAGTTTTCTTTGGGTTTTCAGACTGTTTTATTAGTCTAGTCTAATATATCGAGTGCTGCGTCAATTCGCAGATACAGGAAGATGCTTTAGCACGCTCGTGTGAGGTCTTAAATGAATCATGCGCGTAGATTCACATCGCACGCGTCGATTGAAATGCCTAATTAGTTATGAGGAGCTCGTGGCTAAGTAATTACAGCCGGGCCGGTCGATCCATCAGGTTAAGCTACGCTTGCCGGGGTTGGTCCGTGGATGGGTAACCATCTTTACATACCGGGACTCCTCCATGCCTCGGAAAGCACGTTAAGCCGTTGGTCCTGGCTGTCATTCGTGGCTCTTTGACAGTCGTTACGGGTCGTCAGAAGACCGAAAGTCTGACAACCAGTCTTACCAAGGGGTATCGTATTACCCAGTAACTGGGTTGTGGAGATCAGATAGGCAGTCGCTCCATGTAAAATACTGGTATTCAGCTGCATCCGGTTAGACTGGAAGCCGACCCCAACATAGTTGAGAAAAGGCTTGGCAGATTGATTGACCTACTTAGTTATGAGAAAAAAAAAATACTTATTAACATTCTACGCATGTTTACTTCGTAAATTGACAAATCAAAATCTATTTAGATCGTTGTGTTGATTTCATAGAAAAGTTGGCAAGTTTTCTTTCGCTGTTATTCTGACTTTGCCTACGCATGATTTTAGTTTTAGTTTTTCTTCGTAAAATTATGTTTTGGCGACTTCTTTCCTGAGATAATTTAATTTAGATCGGTCGTTGTACAATTCATAGAACTTGTGATTTTTCTTTTTCAACGCTATATATTCTGTAAATTCTATACTATTAAACGAGCAATATTTTTATATAAATTTGTACTCACGTTCTCGAAATCGGCTGTAACGATTTCGATGAAAGTTGCAATAAAGGGGTTTACGGGGGTGAAAAATCGATCTAGCTAGGTCTCATATCTGGGAAAATTCGTTTTCTCCGTATTCTCACCAGAGCAGAGCTCGGTCGCTCAAAGTTTAGAATAAGATAATGAATGCTGTGCCCGACAGGGTCCATATTGATCTTTTACTTTGTTATACCATCTATGTAATACATATGGAATGCAATAAATAATTGAGTATTGACAATAATGACATGGCAGCATGGAATATTTAGGTACTATACATGGGTTAATATGAACTTTCCTATCTATAAAATGAGCATTTTCTATTTTCACCAGAGCAGAGCTCGGTCGCCCAGGTAGTCAAGTTCTAATAATCCATTTTATATGTACAAAACCTTACCTTGTTTTCCTTATATATGACGGTATTTTTGACAGTCAGTGCTCTAATCTAACAAGTTATGCATTGTGACGCGCCGGGGCACGCCCCCGTGAGAACTCAACCAACATGAATCATGCGCATACGCATAACTCAAAAAATATATAAACTGCACCGTTATGCTGGACCAGAATCTGGTTTTTCCTTATAAAATTAAACGGACAATTTTTTCTAGTTTTTGTGTAACATTATTAGTATTCTATTTAAGTCAGGTGAGCGTCACTTGGACAGAGAATAGTCAACGGGTTTTCTTTAGTAATAATCGCCCTTTCTTTTTACTTGAGCTATAATCAATATCAACATTGCTATTATCAAGAGGTTGATTTTCGAAATTTGAAACATTTTTGCGTTGTTTTTTGAAGTGAAAATTTCTTAAGGCGCGTTGGGCATTTTTGAGATGGAAAAATACAATTGAACTCGCGACACCGTTACCGACACCTCATTTTTGTAAACGCGATTGTGCTCTTTATTTATATAAGGTTACGGACCAATGATCTATTTAAGCATGTTTTCTTCCACCAAGTCGATCTTATTCAAGTTTTCACTTCTGTCGGCACTCCCGGAGTGCCACTGTTTTTTTTTTTTAATATACCTAATTAAAGTGACTGCTACACGGTCGCCAACCGCGTCCCGACAGCGGTGACCTTGGTGATTTACAACCGTGTAGATGGTGGTTTACAGCCAAATTTCAAACAGCTCTGCCAGTCGACAACCAGGGTCACCTCTGTCGGGGACGCAGTTGGCAACCGTGTAGCAGGCACTTAAGTATTTTCCTGTGACATTGACCGACTTTTGAATCCTATTTGCATTGAAAAGAACTCAATACGTTTGTCTTTATGTAAAAAGGGGGCATCCCACTTGTCATTTCATGGTTCGACATTGTATGGTTAGGTAATTATATAGGTACCAGTAGGTAGGTAAGCTACCCCATACTTCGAAAATAGAATAAAAGAAGACATAGAGAAACACAACCAGCAGAACAAGCACGCTATCGCAAAGGATTCAGCACAGTTGACCATATACCTTAAACATGCCATAGAGCAAATAATAGAGAAATACGGAAGAGTTTAATTGCACCTCTATACTTGGGATTTGTCGACTACAAATGATATACATATCATTCCGATTATCGTCGAGGGGTCCTTAATTAGTTATTATTATTTTTTATAACTAGGTACCTACTTATGAAGCAAATCAAGAAAACAGAAAAATATTGGATGCGACGGGCTCACGATACTTGAAAAACTTTTCACAAAAAGAATACAACCGACTTCCAAAAACAAACACTACAAAGTGAAAAATAATTTCGGAAGTCGGTGGCAAAAAATTAAAATTCTAAACCAAAAACACCGACTGTATTTTTTTTGTAAAAAGTTTTTATTTTTCACTTTTTCGTTGTGGTACCTACCCCACACAAATTCGAATACCACTACCTGCTATGTAAATAACAGTGACAGGAACTTATCATAAACTCAAAAACTACCCAAGTAAACTTAATAAAATTTATATGGGACCACCTACCAAACAAAAAAAGAATCATCAAAATCAATTCACAATTGGCGGAGTAATCGCGTAACAAACATACAAAAAAAAAACAAAAAAAACATGCAGTCGAATTGAGAACCTCGTCCTTTTGGAAATCGGTTCAAAATTGATTTATTGGTCCCTTCAAGATTCTAAAAACTGAAACATTTTCGGTTTTCCTTGAAGTTTAATGTTATGTGCTCTAGGTCATGTACACCTTCTTTAAAGTGACGTAGAGCGTGACGTTTCGGATAAGGTAGGTACTTACCTTTTATTTCAGGACCAAAATGTTCGTGGTATGTAATAATATAGGGAAAATTAATGACTCTTATAATTACGTAGATATCTATTGTAAGTGACGCCACATCAGCCCATGTCCATTGTTCTTCTATTCTAGAGGTCTTTCCTTGTATGAACAACGACGGATATTGGGCAAGCCCAGGTTCAAAATCTGCTATAATTGGCAAGCGGTAGACAAAATGGTGACAGCGTATTGTTATAGACACCTAATTCGGTAAGTAGGTGATTAGTTCACAGATAAATGCTAAGTACTAAAATAATGGATCTAATGCAGTGGTTCCTAACCTTTTCAATATTATTACCCCTGTGACTTATTAGGAAAACTGATTTTACTCCGGCCTTAAAATGTTATCAATACAAACAATACAAGCTTATAACTCTTACGTAATTTATATTTAAATTTAAACAATGAATTAAGTAAAAATACATAGTTAGTGTGATGGTTGGTAATGGTGTCGATTCTCTTGTTCACAAACTAAACTAAATTTAAGTTCAGTTCATCTTTTTCTTTCTATTTCATTATGAAAAGGACAGAAGATAAATTTTAGTTTAGTCCTGTCAAATTAATCAGTGCCTGTCACTACTCCATACAAGTTTAGACGTGATTAAAAACTTGCCTACTAAAATTACGTCAATTTACGTCAAGCGCTGCTTAATTTGACAGGACTAAACTAAAATTTATCTTCTGTACTTTTCTTAATGAAATAGAAAGAAAAAGATGCACTGAACTTAAATTTAGTTTAGTTTGTGAACAAGGGAATCGGCACCATTGTTTTGCATTCAAAAGTTTTTTATGTAAGGTTTAGTTTAGCTTAAAGCGCATCTTAAGTCATGTTCCACATTGAAACAATTTCTGGCCTTTGTTTTCAGTGTAACCGAAGTTGATAAACCACTCTCACCAGATTTTTGGTCCCACCAGATTAGGTTCTTTGTTACGTCCACAGAATAGCTGATTTACCCCCGCGGGGGTAATTACCCCCAGGTTCGGAACCCAGGATCTAATGGCTTCTTTAAATTGACTGCTTGGGTTCTTCCTTAACACCAGATTCAGACGGTTCGATTTTAGTTGAACCACTTTTGTTCTACAAAAATACTTTGGATTTGAAATTAAATTTTATTGAAAGTCTGTACAGACAGTTCAAATCGATTTCCACTTAGCAGTTCATCATCATCTGCCTAGCCTGCCTAGCCTTTTCCCAACTATGTTGGGGTCGGATTCCAGTCTAACCAGATGCAGCTGAATACCAGTATTTTACATGAAGCGACTGCCTATCTGACCTCCACAACCTAGTTACTAGGTAACACGATACCCCTTGGTAAGACTGGTTGTCATACTTTCAGGCTTCTGACGACCCGTAACGACTGTCAAAGATCCGCGAATGACAGCCGGGACCAACGGCACCGTTTTCGAGACACGGAGGGGTCTAAGTCTTGGTATGTAAAGATGGTCACCCATCCACGGACCATGCAACCGCGGCAAGCGTAGCTTAACCTGATAGATCGACCCGTGCGGCTGTTATTACTTAGCCACAAGCCCCTCAAACCACTTAGCAGTTGATCAACTAAAATCAAACCGTGTGATACACTCAGACGAGGAGCGATGCCAAATGTATTTTTTCAAACTCAAACTTAATCGCGTAAGAACACGCATATGAGAGATAAAAAGGTGTTATTGAAGCTGCCAGCATAATTAAATAATTATATAAATTATCTCAGCAGTTTACTCTACCTAACTTAATCAAATCCGCGTTTGCAAATGAACAATTACCTACGTCTGGCAAACTAAACAGAGCCGGATATCCAAACGGTGTTGTAAAAACTGCAGTCTACTCTACCCACCTTACTATAAAAACGTAATCAAAACAATTGGTGATTCCCCTTCCTAAGGTACCTATTAATTTACAAGTACCTACGGTGTGATTATAACAGTACTTTACCTGTATTTAAGGCGACGATAACCGACTTTTAATGATTTTATACTGAAGATCACGTCTAAATGAGTAGGGTAAATGATTTGGAAAAAATATATGTTAATTTAGAGCATTTTTGTAATAACATAATATAGGAATATTTTAGATTATGTTTATATTACATAGTGAAATTAATTTGTAAAGTTATGTCTAACAAAGATAAAAAAACTGAGAATCACGCCAAATCCATCAAGCGTATTTTTTTGAAACCTTCACCATTTTAAAGATAATTTAATTTTTGATATTTTAGTATACGTGTTTTATTAAAATACTTTTTCTTTTATGTATAATAAATTAATAATGCGTCTAATTTGGGACAGCGCTCCTTGATGGGCGAATCATTACTGGCTGGACGTACGACGTGTTGCGTGAGCTCAGTACACTTGAAAGTCAATAGCATTATATCTGCGTCATAATAGAAAATGTCACAGAGTTATCGAACCGTATCAAAATGTCCTGTATTATCGATTGATCGGTATCATATCGGAAAACTTGATGCATTGAGTGGTACGGGACTTTTTCGCGTGTATTGACGTAAAAGTTTCAAGAGTTTTAGTAGGTGAAGTGACTCCACTTGAGCCTTATGTAATAGGATGTTAGGTAATGTTATCATCATGTGGTGTAGTGCCGGAAAGATGTATGTAGGTAATTAATTTCTAACATACCTACGCAAAACGCCAATTAACTTCTGACGTCTTTTGGGTGAGCGATTTCTCTGTGAAATTACCTGCAATCAACAAAGATGTAGGTAGGTAATAAATTAAATTCAGGGTTAAAAACACATCTAATAAAATGGAAGAAAATAAGGTGATTTTTCGGCTAAAGCAGAAGAAACCAAAGACCAAAACAACGAAAAGAAAAATACTACTTACCTATATACATATTATTATAAGTATACATATGTCACAGTAAGATGGTAAAGCTGTTATATCCCTAGGGATATAATACCGTAACATAGTGTTAATGAAATGAAAGCGGTTCTGTCTGAGTGCCCTAATTTTGTTACTGCGACCAGTTTCGATGTATCGTAGTTGTACACAGTTCTAATCTAACCTATTTGATCGAAGTACCCTAATAGTCATATATTACTAGATCGTACTCGTATCATAGTTATATTCCTAGTACCTAATACTTACAGTAAATAAACCGCTTTCATATTATAACTAAGTATATTATGGTATATAGCTATATCTCTAGGGATATAACTATGATATTTCGGCTTCAACCATCTTACTGCGAGTCTGCGACATAATTTTATAAGATAATTTAGATTTTTTCAAGCCAGTTTTAGTTGACCAGTGTCAAAAAACCCTAGTTCGTAGTCGAAAAATGCAGCGCCGGTATAGTATAGATCAATGCAAAATCTACGAAGATTGAGGTGACGTAAGTATAATTCGACATCGACCTCTGTCCAAAACTAAACTCAGATTATTGTTGCCACTACGTTTTTGTAATTTCAGTGCAGTTGATTCATGGGCTAACATGATTTCCAATGGCTTCTTATGGCGTAAAAAAACTGCATAGCGACATCAAGAGATACCTACGGCGTGCGCATGATTCATACAAGAAAGGCAACAATCAAGTATTCAAAAAAGTAAAAGTCTAAATAGGTTTTATTAGCGATGACGTCATTGTGTTATGGTGAATGGTTACTGGCTGGTCGAGTGGGCTAGCGTGCAGCTTTGCTTAGCCTTTTTGGTGATGTAAAGGCATTACATCATAACTTGAAGACTAATTATCTGTGGTGCCTGTGGCTAAACATGCTTTTGAACAGCTCATCTATTCTGTAAGAATCTAACCGTAAAAACTTATGTGAAGTCAGTTTGAAGTGTGCTGTCAATACCTACCTAGTATATCAGGGTTAGGGTTACCATTTAGAAATTTCAAAAGTCCTGACAAAAAGCCTGACATTCCAATAAAAGACCGGACATTTTAGTCACAAAATCCACATTTTGTTTGATCTCGTTAAGTTGATTGTTAATAAAAAAGTTTATATTTTGTTTTTAGATTAATGAGAAGTTAATAAATATTAAAGACTTATTTGAATTAGTCGTATTCCATCTAAGCCAAAAATATCCGGACAAAAGTCTAGAAGTCCGGACATGTCCGGACAATTAATCCGGACGGATGGTAACCCTAATCAGGTTGACAGCTTAATTCAATTAAATGAATGAAATGAAATTTTATTTGCAAGAATTCTAGTACATTGCAGATGGTCGGGCTCCGCTCAGCTCCCTCTCACAGAGAGGAGGCCTGTGTGCCAGCAGTGGGAACATAATAGGCTGATGATGACAGGTGGTCGGGTTTTTTCAAGCTCACTTCATCTACCTATGTTTTTTGCAGAATAGACCGGGTGTATTGTTAAGGACCTTTGATTTCAGTGAATTTTTCTTGGGTGTTTTCTGAAGAGTGGATCAGCAGAAACTGCAGAATATAGAAAATTGTGATTTGGTCATTCCCCGTTCGACGCATACGTATAAAGGTGCATAACATTACTCATTACTTTTCTATTTCAGCATATTTACTTTACTTGGGGCCTAAAACGGTCACTTTAGCAATATTGCTAAAAGCAATTCATTTCCTGAATTCCCAGCAATTCATTAGCCATTCCTCTAATTTTCGTAAAATGGTGACACATAAATAGCTGAATCATATCTCAATTCAATTCATATCTGAATCATATTTGGTGTAAATATTGCCGCATGAAAAAAATAAAGACCATAATTTTACCGGTTAAATTTTCTTTACTGTTTTTATTAATCAAAATAGTTTTTTATTTTTTTATTTCTATAGTTACAATGTTATTTGATTTTATTAAACTTATAACTGTTAAAAATACCGCAGATAAGCCCTGAAAACGGAAATTAAAAACAATAAAAACTTTGTAGACTGGGAATCCATACAAAGGAGTTTTTAGTTTATCCCTTGAGTTATGTCAACTTCAACTAGACGCGTAATTTCATATAACTTCAGTATTTCGTGCGAGTTGGATCTTTTTAAATACAAAGTAAGTGCATACTTGTTTATCTTAGATCAATATTCAATATTATCGCTGTGCAAAAGTAGGTATTCAAATGTTCGTAATATTTTGTAGGAATGGAAAGGCGTGCATCTAGAGTATATGAGATACAATGGAACATCTGCTCGACTTTCTACCCTGAAAGTGGGAGCTCTGTCGGTGATGAGCCCCTTATTGAGATCACTGGAGCCCTAACTTCTGGCCAGACTCGTGCGTCAACACCAAGCCCTACCCCGGCCGACGCTATACAACAGTGCTTCTGCCTCGTAGAACACGGCAATCTAGATACCGCAGTGAGTAGAATTTTCTAACCCTACAGTTATTCATATTGCGGTTAAGACTTATGATGACTATTGAAAACGAGTATGTTATAAATTATAATATAATACGTTTTTTAGGTCGCCCTCTGGCTTCGTTAGATGAGGCTCGGAGAATTTTATCTCGGGTGATGAAACGTGCTGCAGCTGGTATGGCGAACCATTTAATAGCGCAGAACCTTGAGAGGCTTGCTGATGCAGTCTAAAGATATTCGTTCCATAGAGGTAAAGTATGAATTTTTTGTACATGCAAAAAAAAAAGAAGTATATCAGAGAAGAAAACAAACTATATTTTATTTAACATTTAACTAACACAAAAACTTAAAATAAAGGCAAAGAAGGTATCAGCCCGCTCTGTGTCCACAATTAAACCACATCTTTTCATTTTCAGCCTGGTGGAGTTGTGCCAAGAGATGGTGATTCCATACAAAGAAGTTATGGTTCGTTCCTCTGTGGCTAGCATCGACACTTCAAAATATCAAAAAAGAGTCACAAACCTGAAACAATAAAAGACCGATTAGTTTTTATGTTTTTGTAAGTTTTATTATTTGATCATTGCTAGATTTTTTTAAATAATATAAGATGAAAATTGTTAATTTAATAAAATATTTTTCCTAACACTTGTTTTATTCTAAACTTCATTTGAAATAAGATTAGAAATTTAAATAAATCTTTCATACAGTTCGTTCAACCGATATTGACTTCTATTGCGTTAGTGGTATGACAAATGGCAGCTGCAGTAAACAGTTGGTTTTGTAACCACTTTTTTGCTTTTAATACCATCCTTATTTAGTAATACCCTTTTTTACAGTCCGTACAACCGATTTTGACTACTATGCCGTAGTCGGCATAGTAGTCAAAATCGGTTGTACGGACTGTAAAAAAGGTTTGTTTAAATGACTAATCTTATTTCAAATGGAGTATAGTAAGTAATAGCTAAATGCATCTCCTCATATACCTAGGTCTCCTACGTACTACTACCTAATAAAATTGAAGTAAAGCAAGATAATATAACTTAGTATCACCTATTTAACTCGGAAGGGTTTGACAGAGGTGGCAGCCAAAACATACACACGATACGACATCGTGATACGTTGCGACCGACGTTGCTACATTTTATTTTTTTATTATTATCTACTATTTTCACATAACATAACATCACGCCTGTAATCCCCGAAGGGTTAGGCAGAGGCATACTCATAGGACACCCACATTTCGCCAGTTATGTTTAAGTTCCATGTAATAGGGGGCGAGCCTATTGCCATCAACCGGGCACAAATCCAGGCTCCGGGCTGCTACTGAGAAATTCCAGATGGAAAAACCCAATAACACTTTGCCCAACCTGGGAATCGAACCCAGGCCCATGAGGACCTAAGGGCCTAGGGGTCGCAAGCGCTACTGCTGAGTATGAACTCAGCAGTAGCGCTTGCGACCACTAGACCAACGAGGCAGTCACTACTCTACTATTTTCGTTTACCTACCGTTTACACCTAAAACGAGGTGTAAAGACTAGTTATCAATAAAAAATAGTTATTTAAACATGTGATGCGACGCCGTGTCGTGTGTTTTGGCCCTTAGTTCATCCACTTTTCGCCAGTTATGTTTAAATCCCATGTATTATTGTCAGCCAAAAAAGTTGGTACCTACTCACATTATTTAGTGTCACAGCTCTCTCATCTCACACAGATACACTAACTTGGTGTATCTTGCTCCTATAAAGCTATGATCCAGAGGCGTAAAATCTAAGTGTACTCAGCACCTAAAATGTAAATAGAAGATTGTAGTAAGTTGCCATTTAGGTGTATATAGTATATAAAAGGTTTTATTTCATCGAGGGGGTACACCGTACAGGGTTAACCTCTACAATAATAGATGCTATGGTCTATCTGGAACTACATAAGTAACAAATACATACTACTTTTATCATAATCCTTTTACTTGCCTTTGAGGTAGTACTTATGCCATCGCGGCGGGTAGGTACACAACACAGGTATGTATGGCTCCTGCTCATGGATGAGGTCACGACACACACTTTTATCTAACCTATATGAGGCAACAAATTCGAGGTCCGACATTTCGAAGGCCATGTCCTTTTTTCGAAGTGCTGCGCTTTGTCGGCGATATGCAAAGGTCTCCATAACCTGCGCGTGCTCCAGAAAATGTTCATACAGGGCTAAATCTGCCGTTATTGCAATATTTCTTCAAAAAATCCGAAATATGATTTACCAGACGTTGCTTTTGACTGATTTCTCATGATTCTGTTATTTGACATTATAATTGACAGTAAAGCAATTCGTAATTTGTGGACCATTTTACGAATCTCCATACAAAACTGTCAAACAGATGAATTGGAATAATATGAATTGCTAGCAGATAATAATATGAATTGTCAGTTTGTGACCATTTTACGATTTTTAATATGAATCATAATATGATCATATTATGATTCTGCAAAAGCGGCCGTTTTAAGCCCCATCTTTTAAAAACCAGCAGCCGATACAGGTTTATCTACCTAAAAGATGGTAATAGGTAAATAATTAATCATAGGTGTAACAGTAGATAAATATTTTAAAAAAAACGTGTGCGGTCGGGGAACTCCCGTCAGGAACGAAGTGCTTTCTCACGTAGGCATGGTTTAAAACAAAAATATTTTTTTTCTAGCCGCCATCTGGGATTTACATTTTGACCTGATACCGGCTTTAGCACCCTCGAAAACTGAATACGACACCCATGACGAAAAGTTTGAAATTTTTCGCAGCCGCCATCTTGTATTTACATTTCGACCCCACTATCGCCTTTAATACCCTCGAAAACCATGAAAACGACACCCATGACGAAAAATGTGAAAATTTTCAGAGCCGCCATCTTGGATTTTCATTTTGACCAAATTCACACTATCTCTCTCATTCATCTCTGCAGCATGTACTCGGGCCGATGTGTACAATTTAAATCCCACGACACTGTAATCACTTTACCTACTCTTTTCTTTTGTTTTTTTCGGCCGGCGTCCTCTCTCTCGCTTTTTCTGTCTCTTTGAATTAGAAGAAGACAGTCGATTAACGCGTGACGATTTCTGAAAGTTTACAAGCCGCGTTAAAGGACTTCATTCCAAAAATGGGATGTTTAGGTACACTTTAAAGGCTTGGCAAATAAAATTTACTGTAAATAAAGTGAGTTTTGTTTATTTTTGCCAGTCCGGTTTTCCAAAAATATACGATCAAAGATGCCTTTGAACGCTTATTAAGACCAATTAAAGAATATTTTAACGATGCAGATGGCTAAAACAGGTAAGGGATTCCCCGCACGGATTAAATTATGTTAATACTTACAAAACAAAAAATAACTCATGTTTTTTTTTTTTAATTAGTAGACAAATTTCCGTAAGCTCATAAGAGCGGATTTTACCTACTGCAGCAAGCAAACAGGTGCGAAATATGGACTTTGACCAAATCACAACGAAACCAAAGCAAGTTAGGAAAAGATTGAGAACTTTTGAATTCTAGAAGAATGGAAATACTAGTTATCTGCAGCTAGAAATAAAGAAAGACGTACAGGGTTCCTACTGAGTTTAGAAAATAATAAAATTGACTTCTATTGCAAAAGGAGAAAGAAAATAGACGACCTTATTCAACAAGACAATTGCGATGCATTCACCTAGGTACCTACACCGGAAAGGTAAAGATTGAAGGATACCGCCTTGAGATAGATCGAGGAAAAGCTACACCACATATAAAGGAGAAAATAAAGGTCACGACGTTAATAAGTAAGGAGGTCGAGGAGTCAACTCGCAAAAGAGATTTGGAAGGTCATACTCCCACAAGAGGTACCTAGAAAAAGTAAAACAACAGATGCAGTTTTAAGATAATCTCATGGGCCAAGCTCATGAGTTTTTGACCAGACGAAACCTTCAACGACACAAGCCAAAGCCATATTCAAATTACAAAAACCAATCATGAAACACAGCTGTATTAAGTTTAACATAGTAAAACAACAGATGCAGTTTTAAGATAATTTCATGGGTTAGGTGGCCAAGCTCATTCTTTTTTGACCAGAGGAAACCTTCAACGACACGAACCATATTCAAATTACAAAAACTAATCGTGAAAGACAACTGTATTAACATAAGTAAGTAGGTACATGATAAGTCAATAAGTCCCGATAAAACTAGGCGCTCGCAAGGAATGCCCGAACCAAGATAACAGTTTACGGAACTAGATAAAAGATACTTTGAGTACACTATGAGTAATACTTGACTCTTAGAATATTGAGTAATATCTGATAACTGAAATAAACATGATGGGGTTTTCGCTTCTTACCTTATATGGTCAGGTAAACGTAAAATGTCTAAGTAGGTACTCTAAAAACGTTATCATTTCCTGAGGAAGTTGGTAATGACGTCTATAGACAGTAGGCTGTCATGAGTATGACTGATAGTAGGCATTCTGTTATCATTTGCGATCGCATTACCCGAAGTGTCATTTATTTAGGACTTTAGGACTAACCTACCCGCGACTTCGTCTGCGTGAACTTCAGAATTGAGTCCAGAGAGAAATGTAAAATGCAGATAGACATACCTATAGCGTTTCTGCAGTTTAATAGATCTTTTAAGAGGAATAATTTCGTAATAATTACATTGTTTTCATATAACTCTATTGATTTACGCGGCGCACGCCAGTAAAGGCTCTTTCAAACGGGTGCGACACGCGACGCGACACAAAGGCACCGCTAGTCGCGCGTTGCCTTTGTGTCGCGTCGCGTGTCGCGCTGGTCTGCACGTCTGTCGGGATGATTTTTTTCGACATCTTCAACAATCAACGTCGTATTTCAGCCAATTTACACAAAACCTTAATGAATTATACACCTATTCCTTCCTCATGAATTACTCCGTCCATTGGTGCAAACAGTATGAAAATCAGTTTGTTAGTTTTGAGTTTATCGCGTTCAGACAGACAGACGCGGTGGGGGGACTTTGTTTTATAATGTGTAGAGATGTTGTCTCAAAGATCGTATTTTTGATGCCGTAAGATCTCATCATAACTAGGAAAAATATTGGGTCTGAAAGGAGATTAGTTACCTATTAGATGCAGAAAGAAGTCAGAATAAACTTTTGTCGTAGGTACAGCATTTTGAGTCTACTAAAGTACCTCCACGAGAGACTCAATTCTGACAGAGCACTTTATAAATTACCTACTTTAGTTACCTACATTAACAGACTATTGACTCTCTATTGATTTTATAACTCTCTTATTTTATCTCGGACAGGATTTAGTAAAATTAAGAGTCAATCCAAATCCTCATAGCTACATTGCAGATTACAGCACATCTATTTACATCAAGTATTATGTCATGGGACTTTCAAAGAAAGTTAAGATTTCATTCCGGAATCATTTTCGATAATCGAACGATTTGATAATTAATTATGTATCTGATGTCATCATCAGTCTAATTTAATAGATATATCAAGATAAGTGGTCATAATCATGACAAAAATCTACATAGCTACCGTCATTTTATATTTTTAATATTGTAATAATAGCACCCTATTTACATAAATTAACAAATTGATACGATGACGAATTCGAGAAAGAATGTGGATAACATTAGATAACATGAGATTATTACAGATGGTTCACCAAAATCATTTAATTACAAAGCGACTCTTGCTACGACACAATAAAGGTCAATTCTGGGGACCTACCACAAGCTCATAAAGCAGTATTATTTTAATATTACTTCAGTGTGGGAAAGAGATGAAGCTCTACAGAACGTATAGCTCCATCTCTTTCTCCCACTGAAGTTATATTAAAATAATACTGCTTTTGAGCTGGTGGTAGGCCCCCAGGTCGCACAGCGCTAATTACCTTCAGCACAGATGAATACAGAAGTTAAAAGCCACATTTTCTAAGATATAACATGTTTAGTACAGACAATAGGCTCGCCCCCTATTACATGGGACTTAAATATAACTGGCGAAATGTGGGTGTACCTGCTACAGGGACACTTCTCCCCAACCCTTCGGGGAAACAAGGCGTGATGTTATGTTATGTAGTACAGGCATAGATGAACACAATTCACTCTTTAGGTATGACGCTACAAGTACGCGGCGGGCCCGTCTTGTCGGGTCAATTAAGTGAGTGTAACGTAGTCAGAAGATCGAAGAGTTACGCGATAAAAAGAGAGGCAACTTCTAGGTGAATATAACTGTAAGTAATCGAGCCTATCACCATCAACCGGGCACAAATCCAGATTCCTGGCTGCTACTGAGAAATTCTTGATTAAGTCCGCCTCTGTACATGTACGTGCTTAAAGTATTAAATAAATAAATAAATAAAACCCAATAACAATTTGCCCATCCTGGGAATCGAACCCAGGAACTCATGCTCAGCAGTAGCGCTTGCGGCCACACCAACGAGACAGTCTGCAAAACAACAAACAAGAAATTAATTGGATTTAAATACCTACATCCGTAGTTAGGTGCGTTCCTTCCCAAAAAACGGTTAAATTTGCGTGTGCATTTTGAAATTAAAGTTTTTACTTATCGTCGCCTTTGATAAATACCATTTCTGCACCTTTTTAGGGTCCTCTACCTGAATAACAAAAACGGAACCCTCATCATTATGTTTTTGTGGAGAAGCTGGTTACCGGAGAATCTTTGAATAGCAGATAATGTAGTATTGAATGTAAGACGGAGTCATGGCTAAACTAACCATCAAGGTAATGTCGAGACGAAATTAATACCTTCATCAAAAACTGGAAAAATTAAAAAAGGAAACTGTCAGTACTTCTTTTTCAAGTGTACAGTCAGTCACGAGCAATAATTATGCATACAGGGTGGTTGCGAAAAAAAAACCGATAGGGAAATCGTGGCCCCCGGCAACAGGGCAACCGAAGGAACACGGGTGGGTTTTAGTCAGTAAAAGTCGGGAGAAGTTATTTGATAATTTACCACAAAAAAAAAAATGGTGTACCAGGTGGCATTGACACGAAAACTGTTACTATGGATTCAGTACATGATTTAGAACCCCCCTGCGTTGAAGTTTTTCGTAGGTTATTTTTTAAAAAATCTGCTTTTCCATACATTTTGATACACTTTTCTATGAAAACATCCTGAATACATGGTAATAGTTTTCGCGTCGATGCCATCCGGTACACTTAGCAAAATTAAAAAACGATTTTCTTGTGAAATAACGACTGCAACTTTGAGATAAGACCTAAATATTTCATATTAGTATGGGTTCCAAAATACTATGTTCAGTACAACATAATATTAGAATCAACACAGTAGGAGAAAATCACTTTTTAAAGTTGCTAAGTGTATACATACATATTTATAGCTCGTGACTGAAAACTTGAAAAAAACATCACAATCTTAGGTAGAAACGGCTACAAATCAAGCTATAAATTTCCAGTATAAGCTGACCTCGCATTGTACGTAAATCCTATACAATGCGAGATCAGCATAAACTGGTTATGTATAGCTTGATGTGTAGCCGTGTGTACCTGTGGTTTTACGCTAGCAAACGTAAAAAACCGTTTCGCATCCGTTTCGAGACAAATTGCATGATTGGTCCCCGCTATTCAAACTTTTTGAATGACAACTAAGCTATTAAAAACCGCACACCAAATATAGTAATCCATTAAAAGAACTCCGGTCGAGAAAAACTAAAAATAAATTAAAACACAAAATAAGTAGGTATAAAAGTTATTATTACTCACGTCAATCGACTAGTAAAACTATTCGACACAATAATCAACTTATAAATATGAATTTGAACTGTTTCAGTTATTTACAAACGTTATTAAAAAAAAACACTTCGTCAAAAACTGGAAAAATTTAAAAGGAAAGTGTCAGTTTTTTTTTTTTTAAAGTTTGTCTACCCAATTAAGAAATCTCCAGTTCTGACATCGCAATCTTGGTAACCTGTGGTTTTACGCAAGCAAACATAAAAACCGTTTCGCATCCGTTTCGTGACCTATGACAAATTGTATGATTGTACCCTTCGTTGCTATTAAAAACAATGACAACAAAGCACACCAAATATAGTAATCCATTAAAAAAACTCCGGTCGAGGAAAACTAAAAATAAATTAAAACACAAAATTTGTAGGTATAAAAGTTATTATTACTCACATCAATCGACTAGTAAAACTATTCGACACAATAATAAAATTATAAATTATTATTTTGAACTGTTTCAGTTATGTAAAAACGTTATTAAAAATACCTGCACTTTAATTGCGTGACAGTTCACCCACGTCCACTGCGTTCTTTACGTTGTCGAGCAGACGAATTTCTCAAACTTATGAAGCAATGGATTAGCAATATTCTTCAAAACTCTCGGATTGTGATTCAGTGTGTTACGCAATTAGGGTGCAAATGAAGGGTACAGGAGCAAAACAAGGGATGTCACAAGAAATTCAAATTTAAGTTAAGTGTGGCAACACTTAGGTTTTAGCGCGTATTTTTATGTAGCATTAAGTTAAAAGCCTAAAAAATAAAACCAATATTTTAAAACCCTGTACAGGTGCAAAACTGGGAATGTCCCTAGTGTAACAGAACGTTACAAGGAATGTCCAACTGTCAATGTCAGTTTTAAAGAGGATACGTTTTGTTGTTGTAATTGCTTTGGAGCCGGTGTGGTTTAAATACATTTTTCAATCATATATTTGTAAATATTAGCAAAAAGTTTCTTTGTACATATTGCTGATCTCTGTAGTAAACTTAAGTTCCAATAAGTAATTTAAAAAAAAGGTATAAAAAGAAGTTAAAAAAATTAAAATGTGAATTACACAAAATCTTGTTTTAGTGACATTCTTTGTTCCCCTGTACCCTTCAAATCTTATTAAACAGCGTATACAATTTTCGGTAGAACTGCCCTTATATCAATACTATTTGTACCCGAAGTACCTGAAAACGTAGGATTATAATTTTAACCGGTATGTATGTATGTTCATCTATTCCCTCATAACTTCTAAAGTCCTCATCATAATTTGACAAATTTGGTATCGTTGGAACCGTTTTGATGGTCTGCTGGTTATAGGCTATGTGGCCTCAGATTACGTATCAAATGAAAGTGCTTAATTAGCACATACCAAAAAAAATTTATAAAAACTAAGACCCAACTACGACAAAAAAGTCAATTAAAAAGGTATTAACGAGACATCACAGACAGACAAATAAGATCCAGAGTCACACGTAATCTGTTCAATTTATGCCTTAACCCTTGGTATGCCGGAACGTAGATCTACACGAGACACAATGGTTTTTAATTGTGTCTGTAATTACGGCATTCGAGAGGTTAATATGTGTCTCTAGAATTTTTATTTGTCTGTTTGTGATGTCTTGTTTATACTTTTTAGTTGACTTTTTTGCCGTAGTTGAGTTTTATTGACACATATTTTTTTATTAAGACACACAATACATAACATTGTCGATAAATAAATAAACATGAGGCAATCGTGAATGATTTACAGCAATATCAAATTATCAAGAGATTATTTCACACTTATGTACATATTTCAACTGAGTCATTAAATATTATGAGATTGCATTAATTAAGACTTTGTCCAGATCATTACACATTACTTATTAAAATTACGAAATAATTACCCTAATAGTTCTGTGCTGGACGGCTTTCTAAAGTTTATGCGACGGCCAGACAGTATTTTGTTTGAAATATTAAAATAAGCCCGAACTAAATTAGGGATACGGAGGAAAAAATGTATACAAAAATATTATCATGTTTGTTAACAGATTATCAAATATTTTTTAAGTAATTTATGCGATATATTACAAACAAGGACCGAAACCGATATAATCAATACGGGTATTTTTCGGTTACAACATTTTTTTGTACAGGTATTTTAAAGGTTACCTTAAATTGAATACAACCAGTATTAACACCGGTCACTAAAATAAAAATTGCCTCTATCTTACACATGCCGTCGACAGTCAAAGGGCGCATCGCCTGTGTGTATGTAACCGGTATTAAAACGGTAACCGAAATAGAGGTAACATGTTTGTTCCTCTTGGTTGCCCAGATAGCGGTAACCTTAGTCGTAGAAGTAACCAAAATTCTTCGATACCTGTGCAGTAATTTATAAAGGTTTTCGGTCTCTGATTACAATATTTCAATAAAATAACGACATAATCACATCCATATATAAAAAAAAAAAAATATAAACATAGAGCCGCTTAGTAATAATTATTAGGCTTACTAACTACTGGTGTTTCGTAAAATAAATCACACTTTTTATCTAAAATAGTTTACCATCTAAATTACATTATATTAAAAAAACTGTAATTACTATAAAACAGCACTGGTTACTTTAAAAAAAATTACAACTTTTTACTGTTTTTATATTCATGATTTTTGATTTTGAATTGGGATTGTGCATTTGAGGTTTATGTTTATTATTATTTATAAATTATAAATAACACTAAATGGAAACAGTTAAACTGACTTTATGAGTTAATATTACTGAAATGATGGTACTAAATACAAAACTGATGGACGTATGAAAGCTAAAAGGACAATTATGAGTCGCCCGTTACATATAAAGGTATCTAAAATTAGTAGCAGTAAAGGCTTTTTAGGACTTACCTACATACAATGTCGCCCATCGGCATGTGACCGCCCGCATTTTTCTGAATGTTCATGAAAAATTATCGAAAAGTAACTTTAAAAGGGGGGTCTATCACGACTTTTTTTAATTTTTTTTTTTTTTTTTCAACATCCCTACTATGATTTTATGAACTTCCGCTTGTGTTTTTTTTTTTTTAAAAACACGATTAATAAAAATAGAATTGTTTTCACCTCCGTTTTTTTTGCATAGTTGACAAATTTTAATAAAAATGTAGTTAATCCGATAAAATTACTCATAAGCTTTTAGAAATAATAAACAGAATCCAAATCGAGCCAATAACATCGGAGATATGGCAAACGCTAATCAAAACATAAAAAATTGAATAACATGAAAAATATTAAATAGACCCCCTTTTCAAAGACATTTTTCGATTATCTTTCATGAATATTCAGAAAAATTCGGGCGGTCACATGCCGATGGGCGACATTGTATTAACACTATTTGAATACCTATGAAATTTTGAACAATATTTTATACTATTTTAAGATCTTATTAATGTATGAACTTTTGGCATTCACAGGAACAGTTTTGTAGTATTAAAAATGCGAGAATATTGAGCATACACACAGTACAAAACGCATAAAAACTAATTTAAAAAAAGTTTGAATTGAATTCTAAGTCTTAAATTCTAAACATGCATTTAAAAAAATATATAAAAATCGAGATACAATATTTCGAGAAAGCTCAATTACTTAATTTCGTATTGTTACAAAAATAAAAATAAAATAAATTACATACATAATGTACAATTTGGCTACTTAGAAAATATTGTTTTCTAAAATTACTAATCACTTTTTTCCAATATTCAAAGTTCGTTTGGCTTCATTATAATTCGTTTTGTAACTGTTACACAAGGGTATCTTAGAGATTCAATTACCAAAATATCTTAGTAAAATGACTTTCAGATCAAATCGGTACAGTATACCACGAGTTTGAGTTTCCATCGACGCACCAAAGCGATCAACCATCTACCGGAAGTAAAATTTAAAGAATTATAAGCCTTCCTGTAAAGACATACAATTGATTTTCATTTACCATCAGTTGGTACATTCACATTTAATCCGACAAAATCATCGACTGTGATGTTGTCGATGGAACTTCTTGCGTTGGCATACTATTCCATATACAGGAGTTAAAGAGTTATAGACCTTGTAGTGAAGACATAAAATTTATTTTCGTTTTTTTGGTCACATTTTCATCCGACATTATTTAACTGTGGTAGAGTCGTTGAAACCTCTGACTCATGTTGTTTTCTGTATTATTTTATATCTTAGCGTTTATTCTGAAAGTGGGCAACGTCGCAAAAATAAGTCAAATATTTCGCTGTTTTTATTAATTTGGCAACATTACTGTATGGAAATCAGAAATGTGGCTAACTAGCGAACAAGAATATTAATAATGAATTACAATTATAACACTGAATTTGATGTTATAACCGTTTTAGGTGTAAAAAGGTATTTGGAAAGTTTCTAAATACCTTTTTTACATCTAAAACTAAATATTCGGTGTTACGAAATTAATTATTGCATTTTATAATCAATATTTTAGTTCCCCAGTTACCCACATTTTTTAATTCCATACAGTAATATTGCCAAATTAATCAAAGCAAGTAAATATTTGACAGCTATTTACGACGTTGCCAACTTTTGGGACAAACCATCTTAAACAGTGTCAGTAAAAAAAAAAGTCTGACAGAACCTTCCACCGTTCATCTACCCTCGTTTTCCAAAGCTCCTAATCCAAGAACGGTAACAAACAATCATCAACGACACTAATATTCATGTGCCAACTGAAGTGGTTCACTCCTGGAACCGTCACTATGTGCAGACGACCACTCTCGTCCAGGGTCCGAAGGCCTATCCTGTCTTCCATGTAAATGTCCTGGCCTTTCATCTCGACGATGGTCTCGTTAGCATTGTAGTAACCGAATTGACTGGAATTAGAGTATTTTAGTTGAGTGCCCATTGGATGTAAAATGTACTAGCAAAATATCATCAACATTTCAGCCGAAAGACGTCCACTGCTGAACATAGGACTCCCCCAAGCACAGCCAGTTCGACCGGTTCTGTGCTTCTCGCAAATATATTTGAAATCAAAAGTTCATCAAATTCTAGTCGTAATAAATTCTCAGTTGATTTTCCAAATAGTTATAAGGCTGGTTTCACAGTTGTCCGGGAGACCTGTACGGGTTCCGGGAACGGAGACACACGTGAGGCGTTAGAACATTGTTTCACAGCGATGCGGATTGGTCCGTACGCGACCCGCTTCGGGAAGAGCCCGTACAACGCTAGCAACCGTATCGTACTAACTCCCTCGTTTCAGAGCACTGCGGGCGCTACCCGTACGGGTCTTCCGTGTGCGGGCGGCCCGTGCAGTTCTCCCGGACAGCTGTGAAACCAGCTTTAAACTCGTTTTTCTAAATATTTGAAGCCCACACTAATAGGACTGTTTGTAGCTTTAAATGTTTCCTTGTTTATGAATACGATTTTTTGCTATGTATGGACAGCCTCAAGCTTGATAAGGTTGTATACGGATTTATATATATATTATTATATTTAAACATAACATAACATCACGCCTTGTTTCCCCGAAGGATTGGGCAGAGGTGTACCTGTAGTAGGTACACCCACATTTCGCCAGTTATGTTTAAGTCCCATGTAATAGGAGGCGAGCCTATTGCCATCAACCGGGCACAAATCCAGACTCCGAGCTGCTACTGAGAAATTCCAGATAGAAAAACCCAGTAACACTTTGCTCGACCCAGGACCTCATGCTCAGCAGTAGCGCTTGCGACCACTAAACCAACGAGGCAGTATTATATTTTTACTACATTAATATTTGTTTTTTTTAATACCTGCTCTGCCAAGGGGTGATGACATTGTCATCAGGACCACCAATCAGTACTAGTCTCTTCAGCCTCAGCAAATTGTTCTTGAAGTCCGTAGATTTTGCTGACCTGAAATTACGTAAAACATATTCAGTTTTATTTATAATTTTCTACGATAGGCAATGGGAATACAAGTCTTCAAATTCCTGCCCTTATGTCAATGACTACTAATAAAATTCTGAAACTAGTTTATGACTACTACAAGTATAGTAGTAAATACTTCCACTGTAGGGTCTAAAAATACAATTTCCTGTAAATGATAAATGATTTTATTTCTGTAAGTAGGTTTGTACAAACACTTTTACACGTCAATCATATTTTAAAACTAGATGAGGTCGGCGTTTCCTATCTGACTACTCTGAGAAGAAAGGCCGAAACAAACTCAGAGGTCTCAGTCTCTTTTAAAGTCCAGACATAATCTTGGTCAGATCATGTGAAGGCCATGTGGATTGGTGTCTGAAGTGGTCTTTTGAGGAAAGCACCACACAGATTGGGAGGGCCTGTCCAGTCAGTGCACGCATTTGTCAGTTATCGTGCAGCTCAACTCAGAATTTAAGGAGCTCAACGATTCAACGAACAATACCAAAAAAAGGACATTTGGGTAGGCCGCTTAAATTACTCATAACTGTTGTAACAAAGTATCCATAGACACCGATGAATACAGATGGTTCACTCCGTACTTAAAACGCTATTTATAAAAAACACTTCTCTTAGAAACTATACAGGGTGGCAGGGACATCGACGCGAAAACTGTCACCATGGATTCAGTACATGATTCTGAATACCCCTACGTAGAAATTTTTGTCGGTTTTTTTTTATCAGCTATTTCAGAAAAAAGTGCAATACCTACGCGGTCAAAATGTATGTTACAGCAGATTTTTTTTATTTTAAATCAGCTGTTTCATAGAAAAGTGCAATAAGTACCTTCGCGGTAAAAATTTATGAAACAGCTGTTTTTTTTTTTAATAACTGGCGAAAAATTTCAACGCAGGGGTTTTCAGTATTATGTACTGAATCCATAGAAACAGTTTTCGCGTCGATGTCCCTGCTACCCTATATACATCGTACCCTTAGTAATATAAGAGCACAACTCGAAATATTGAGGTTTTGAGTTTTTGTGTTAGTTGGGCTCAATATCAACTGTTCTACCACTTGGCTTCTGAAATGAAATTAAATGAAATGAAATTGTTTATTCTGTAAATAGGATATCGAAATCACTTTTACACGTCATATAAAAAAAATATTAAAAATAAGCTAGATGAGTTCGGCGTTTCCTATCTGACTACTCTGAGAAGAAAGGCCGAAACAAACTCAGAGGTCGCAGTCTCTTTTAAAGTCCAGACATAATCTTGGTCAGGCCATATGAGGACCATGTAGATAAGTGTCTGAAAAGGTCTTTTGAGGAAAGAACCACACAGATTTGAGTGGACCTGTCCAGTCAGTGCAAGCATTTGTCAGTAATCGTGGAGCTCAACTCAGAACTTAAGGAGCTCAACTCGACGAACAATACCAAAGAAAGGACATTTGGGTAAGCCGCATAAACTACTCAAACTGCCAGACCATCACTAAAACTAGCAGAGAAATAAAAACAATATCTACATAGTCCTCACATTCACAATAGTTAAAATAATATAATACTTTACAAAGTAATCATGTCATTTTGAATATAATTTTCAACAATGTCAATGTGTTTATAAAACTGGTATATGTTGATTTTACATAATAATTAAAATGTCTAGTTTTATGGTTTTATCACAAGGCTTAGCAGAGCGAGCAGTTCAATCCCAAGCTTTTTTATCTTCTAAATAATCTGAAATTGTATAGTACCCTTTTTTACAAAGTTTGGTTTTAATACAGATTTTAAATCGTTTAATGGGTAAGTTTCGAATGTCAATGGGAAGTTTCCACAGAGAAAAAAGACAATATTAAAGCGAATACTGTAATTGTGTCTCTTTCACACCACCCTCTCCGTGGTAGAACAGTTGATATTGAGCCCATCTAACACAAAAACTCAAAACCTCAATATTTCGAGTTGTGCCCTTATATTACTAAGGGTGCGACATATATCGCACCCCTAGATGAAGACTCCGGTAACTCAAAAAACCTAATTTTTCAGAAATGACGAAAAACTGTTTTTAGTATTTTTGATATCTTTTTTTTTTTCTTTACTTTATTCATAGAGGTAACGTTGAATTAGCTTGTTTGTATTTTGTCTGTTAAAACCCTGTAAAATATCGAGATTTTTTAGTTACTCAAGTTTTGCAGCTGTAATCAAATTAAGTAAAGCTGCGTTTTATTAATTAAGTAAAGCTATTTAACAGCAGTTGAAGGTATTGTCACGCGAGTTATATCTATGTGTAGGTATTCGAGTCAGGAATTCGAAACCGCCACTTACTTGAAATGCGTACTTTTTGAGTTACCGGAGTCTTCATCTAGGGGTGCGATATTATTTTTAATCCTTTACTGTCCCCCTGCTGGGCAAAGGTCTCCCCTATACTTCGCTATTCGTCTTTATCTGTTGCCTTTTCCGTCCAATCAGTCAAGCAAGAGTCTAAATCGTCGCGCCAGTGTTTCTTTCTTTTTTCTTCGTAAAATTATTATTAAAAAAAACTTGTAGCTTCATATCTAAAACGCGGAGTGAACCATCTGTATTCATCTGTGCCATAGGTGTGATCTAACACCTCAATTTAAGATAAAGAGCAAATTATAATAACATAATTATATACATTTGCCAATCATTTTCAAGGTAGGTAGGTAAGTAACAAAAACTAAAACGGAAAAAAAAATCTTCAATAAAAACACACCTACCTACAAAAAACATTGTATAGATATAATTAATTTGCATCATCTTTCGTAAGCAAAACAAACGAAAGACGTCGTCAAATGTAAAATTATTCTTCTTGTCATGTAGTTAATTGTTCTTGGCATTATGTTTAAACCTGCAGTTTTCTAAACAAAAAGTGTACTTATTAAAAAAAATGCATTGTCTAATAATACTTAAGTTTTTTTATTTAAGAGGGTTTATCCTAAAAGTTTGCAACGTCGTAAATAGCTGTCAAATATTTACCTGTTTTGATTAATTTAGCAATATTACTGTATGGAAATAAGAAATGTGGCTAACTAGGGAACTAAAATATTGATTATAAACACAATAATTAATATCGTAATACCGAATATTTAGTATTATATTTAAAAAAAAGTATTTGGAAACTTTCCAAATGTCTTTTTTACACCTAAAATGGTTATAACATCAAATTCAGTGTTATAATTTCAATTCAATATTAATGTTCTAGGGAACTAGTTAGCCACATTTCTTATTTCCATACAGCAATATTGCCAAATTAATCAAAACAGCGAAATATTTGACATCTATTTGCTACGTTGCCCACTTTCAGAAAAAACGCTATTAATAAGTGTTTATATTTCAGCAGTAACATCTTATTTGTAAGTACCAACAACTGGCACAATTTGCTGCAGAACGATTAGATTTGTCTTTTACATACCCTTTGGCAAATTCTTTAAGGTTTTTTTATTCAGTTAAAGACTCGTTTCATTCAGTTGTTCCTCTTCATATGGAGTATTTGTCCAAATATACATAATACATAATTCAGCCGATATAAGATATAGTATATTTAGATTAACATAAAGTTTATTTTAAAATAGCAAATTCGAGCAAAGTTTACAAATAAAAAACTTTTTAAAAACACTAGAAAGTGAAAAATAACTTTAATTTCGGAAGTCGGTGTCTTTGGTTTAGAATTTTTGTTTTTTGCCACCGACTTCCGAAATTAAAGTTATTTTTCACTTGTTTTTTTTTCACTTTATAACCACAACTAAAAAGTGAAAAATAAAAACTTTTTACAAAAAAAAAAAAAAAACCGACTTCCAAAAAAACACTACAAAGTGAAAAATAACTTTAATTTCGGAAGTCGGAACCACTATTGACGGAGAAATCGGCGGACATACATAAAAAAAAGAAAAAAAAACATACGCAACGTACATTACAACCTCCTCCTTTTAGGAAGTCGGTTAAAAATAGTGTCGCCTCTGTCTGATTTTTACAAGTTTGACATGGTAAAATAAAATAATAATGTTACTGTTTCCATAATTACAATTGATTTAAGGACAGCAAAACATTATTATTAATAATTCGCGAGAGTTATTATGACGCGTCTGGCCGTGTATATAATCTTGACCTCATTTAGAAGTATGACGCAAGTTGTTATTATTAGTTGCTATTCCGTATTAGAATATTTTTGCTTCCTAGTAGGCAAACAATATAGTTACTATCGATAAAAAAACCGACTTAAAAAAAAAATACAATATTAATTATTTAAACAAGTACTTAATCATTTTCATTTTAATTTGCTGAATTTTGCTATAGTAAATCGTAGTTGAATGCAGAGAATTGATAACACAATATATTTTTACAAAAATAACAAAGTTTTTATAGATAAAAAGCAAGAAAAAATTATCTAAAATTGAAAAAAAATACTTCGAAATTTTATTTAAAAACACAAAAAGTTCAGGTTCCACCGAGATTTGAACTCGGATCGCAGGATTCAGAGTCCTGAGTGCTAACCGTTACACCATGGAACCGATGAATGTATAGTCGAAATTTACGTTGTGTATCGGAGATATAATTAAATGTTTATAAATAAAGCTGTTCCGAGTGATGATTACGTAAGATTATTTTGTATAACCGCAATAAATACCTCTTGGCGATTTTTAAATATAAAATATCTACGTTTTACAAAAATAATTCGCATAAACAACTAAACAGTATCACAACAGATTTTTATTTTAGATAAGTACTTAATAAATAATTTAAGTCTTAAAAAAAATAAGAACTGGTTTTTAGTATTCTTAAAATATTTTATCACAACAAAATATCTTTCCCTTGGACTCTCACGCCCTTGGATAAGGAAAATTATAATTAAACAAAATAAATGATAATATTTTCGTGCTCTTGAGAGATAATTCGGTCACTCTCACAATCAATATTAACATAAGGTCGTGATCTTAACCCCGCGTTTATTTTATTTTACTACACGTGGCTTGGAATAGTGCCAATACTTTTATACATACCTACGCAAAATTTGGTAATAGGTAGTCTGAAATTCATACTTAATACATAGTTTACCGTACGCATTATCACTTATATCGGTAAACATCAATGGCGACAATTTCTTAATTACGAAGTATGTGTGAAAATACCGAAAAAATCAAACAATTTGAGGTTGAATTTGACAGACCGCGAAATTCAAATTTTCATACATTTTTGAAGTGAAAACTTCAGCATTTCTCAAGTTTTTAGGGTTCATTCGTTACGTACCCGAAGGGTGCCAAACGGAACTCTATTACTAAGCCTCCGCTGTCCGTCTGTCTGTCAGCGGGCTGTATCTCATGAACCGTAATAGGCAGACAGTTGAAATTTTCACCTGATTGTGTATTTCTATTGCCGCTATAACAACAAATAATAAAAATTAAATAAAGTTAATAATTAAAGGGAGTCCCGATACAAGAAACGTGTTTTTTCGGCATTTTCATTCTAAAAGTAGGCAGTGGCAAATAGCTGTCAAATATTTACATTTTTTGTTTAATTTGGCAATATTACTGTATGGAAGATGAAATATCGCTAACTAGTGAACTAGAATATGTATTTATTTTTATTTTTTATAAATTGCAATTATAACACTGAATTTGATGTTGTAGCCGTTTTAGTTGTATGAAAGGCATTTGGAAAGTTTCCTAATACTTTTTTACATCTAAAACCGAATATTCGGTGTTACGATATTCATTATTGCATTTCATAATCAATATTTTAGTTCCCTAGTTAGCCACATAAGTTAAAAACGAGTTAATATTTGATATCTATTTGCGACGTTGGCCACTTTCAGAATGCACGCTCTTATTACGGTGCGGAACCCTTAGCGTGCGAGTCCTACTCACACGGCCGATTTTTTTCTTCTAGTTTCCTTGAGAGTTCATTGCTCATAATAAAACATACTTATAGGCCATTTAACCTTGCCTATCAAGTTAATAATCGAATAATAATGCTACTCACGTTATATGATTATTAATATACGGGAGGTAAACGCTGTACGACTCGTAAAGGTTCTGATGGTACGGATCATTCCAGTAGTTACCGACGGACGTGTGTTGGCCCACTCGCGAGTAGAACAACTCGTAGACTGTGTCCTTGACCAGGCCCGGGAATACAAGGTGGAGGAAGCCAGCTGGAAAATGAGGAAAAATTGATTGTAAATATTAGAATATTGAAAGTGATTAGTTGAGCAATCTTTTCCATCCATAAGCAATCAATCTGACTAGTCTTTTTCGAACTATGTTAGGGTCGGCTTCCAGTCTAACCAGATGCAGCTGAATACCAGTATTTTACATGGACCTATGTGACCTCCTCAAACCAGTAACTAGGTAATACGATACCCCTTGAAAAGACTGGTTGTCAGACTTTCGGGCTTCTGGCGACCCGTAACGACTGTCAAAGATCCACGAATGACAGCCGGGACCAACGGCTTAACGTGCTTTCCAAGGTATGGAGGAGTCTTGGTATGTAGAAATGGTCACCCATTCACGGACCAACCCCGGCAAGCGTAGCTTAACCTGATGGATCGACCCGTGCGGCTGTTATTACTTAGCCACGAGCTCTTCATAAGCAAAGGTCCAAAAGTAGGCGCAGTTGCCCAATAATGCATCATAATCAGCCTATAATGTTCCCACTGCTGGGCCACAGGCCTCCTCTCTGTGAGAGGGAGTGGGCCGTAATCCACCACGCGGGCCAAGTGCGAGTTGGTAGATGTCACATGTCTTCGAATTTTCGTTTCTAGGACATGCCGGTTTCCTCACAATGTTTTCCTTCACCGTTTCGAGAGCAGTGGAGATGAAATAATTTCCACAAAGTAAAGCGCCTGCTTGGGTTCGAACCTACAACCTACTCGTAAGTAACCCTAATAATGCGATGTTAGTTTGGGATTCTATTTTGGTAATTTCCACCACAAGCATTAATATCATGTGAATGACATGTCAATTTGCGCATGCACACTCATAACAGTACTGATGTTTTTCTTATTTCTTTGTCTAAATATGACATATTAGGGCAATAAATAAATACAACATATTTACCTCCATATTGTCCAGCTTGTGGTGAGCTCAGAGATATAAATGTGCTTACAGACACATTGGGAAATGTTTCCACAATGCCACGCGCGATCAGACCTCCTTGGGAATATCCTGGAATGTAAATAGTAATATTGTTAGTGTTACTATAAATAAAAAGGTATCAAAGTTAATTAATTCATCTCTTGAGAGGTTTGTGATGTCGTCATCATCATTTCGGCCGAAAGACGTCCACTGCTGGACATAGGCCTCCCCCAAGCACCTCCACTTCGACCGATTCTGTGCTTTCCGCATCCAGCGGATTCCTGCGGCCTTCACAAGGTCATCGGTCCATCTTGTGGGAGGCCTTCCAACGCTATGTCTTCCGGTACGCGGTCGCCACTCCAGAACCTTTCGACCCCATCGACCATCCTTTCTGCGAGCAATGTGCCCTGCCTATTGCCACTTAAGTTTAGCAATTCGACAGGCTATGTCGGTTACCTTGGTTCTCTGCGGATCTCTTCATTTCTGATTCGATCGAGTAGGGAGACTCCAAGCATAGCCCTCTCCATTGACCTTGGGATGACTTTTAGCCTTCTGATAAGGCCCATTGTGAGCGACCACGTTTCAGTACCATAGGTCATCACTGGCAACACGCACTGGTCAAAGACTTTCGTCTTGAGACACGGTGGTATGTGGGACGAAAAGATATTGCGTAACTTTCCGAACACTGCCCAGCCGAGTCAGATTCGACAATTGACCTCTTTCTCGAAGTTGGACCTACCCAGCTGGACAGTTTGTACATACTCGTCCACAACTTCGAGCGTAGCGTCTCCGATCTTCATGAGAGTGGGTGTCACATGGGCATTTGACATGACCTTTGTCTTGTCCATTTTAAAAACCCACTCTTTCGGAGGCTCTACTGAGGTCATCGAGCATTGTACTGAGGTCCTCCATGGTCTCAGCCATGATAACTATGTCGTCGGCAAACCGAAGGTTAGTGATGTTATCCTACTTATGTTAAGCCTTTTTTTTTTGGGTGGGAAATTATCAAATAACTTCTCCCGCTCTGGGTGGAGCGGGAGGGCGTGTCAGACTCTTACTGACTAAAACCCACCCGTGTTCCTTCGGTTGCCCTGTTGCCGGGGGCCACGATTTCCCTATCGGTTTTCTTCGAACCCCCGGCAGGCATTGCCCTAGCGGGCCCCGTCAATTCTGCTGACATCTCTTTTAGGAGCGCGTGGAACACAACGCGCCGTCGACCCGGGCCTGGTCCTTATCGGACGGCGAGCTACCCATTGCTCACTGTCTGCAAGCCCGCGCGTACGGTGGCCGGAAATCGGCTCACGATTCCCGCCCTGGGCCTCCTCCTGCGGCGGTTAGGGGCGTGAGGGCGCGAATTTTGCCTCTCCCTCACGTGTTCCGCTTCCTCCTTCGCGAGCATTACCGCTTCGCAGAAGGAGGTGACGGCCTGCCATTTCCTCTCGCTCCGTACCATGGCCTGAACCAGGGCCGGACGCGAGAGATCACCGCCGCCGATCGCCTCCACGAGGACACGACGATGCTCCGCCCAAGCCGGGCAGACCTCCACCGTATGCTCCACCATGTCCTCCGGGCGATCCACACAATGGTGACACCCGGGCGTTTCCTACCGCCTTGTTTTATGTTAAGCTGGAAATTGCAGTCAGCTCTCGTATTGAATGTTCATATTTTATCAACATGACTAGTCTGCTGTAGTTTGTTTATTTATTTATAGCCTTATTTTAGAGTTACATTATTGTTTTTTTTTCTTAGTTTTGAGAATCTGTGTGCCCTTTGGCAAAGGCCTCCTCCATCCCCTTCCATTTCTCCCTGTTCCTTGCTTGTCTAGTCCATGTCTTTCCCGCCGCCCTCACCAAGTCATCCTGCCATCTTTTCAAAGGGTTCCCTTTCTTTCTCTTCCCCTCCCTAGGATACCATAGAGTCACCTTTTTGTTCCATTTCTCTTCTCCCCTGACAGTGTGGCCGGCCCATCTCCATTTTAATCTTCTTAGCTTCAGTACTACATCTTGTGTTTTTGTTGCCTTCCTGATTGTGATTACACAGTGATAAGTTCTTTCTGTTTTCCTTCCCTATCATACTCTTTTCCATGCTACGCTGACACGTTCGAAGTTTTGTCTGTTGGACTTTGGTCAAGGCCCATGTTTGGCATCCGTAAGTTTTGTTTAATGTTCTAAAATTACAAGGTTAAGAATTCTCCATTTTCGTGGCTTGCATTGATGGCATTGTATGGGTTATGGGACTGGCTCAAATGCAATGGCAAAGAATTGGCTCCCATAGAATCAAAGCCACAGCATGATTCAATTTGGACATAAACCAAAATATAGATGTATTCATACATTTTATTCTTGTGCTTACCAATAAGATTAATTCCATCAGGATGCTTAGCAGATATGTTGGCAATGTCCATTCCAATCTCCAACACCTGGTGCCACATGGTCTCCAAACTGGACCAGCTCTCGAATCTGTTCACATTGTAGATTATTGTACCTGGATGTTGCTGTAAATTGAAAGAATTTAAGTCTTAATAAATTACACTAACAGAGAGTAGTTATGTGATTTGTGTTTCATTAAACATTTAAATAAATAAATATAATTCTTCATTAATTTATGTGTGGATCATAAAGGTGTGAACCTTACCTTTCTTTATTTATGCAAATAAATTATTTTGAATTTGAATTTTGAATTTGAATTAATGGTGTAACTAAGGTGTCATAAGATGCTGTTAGAACATCCCTTAAAAATATGAAAATAATATGTTTATTTATGTAAAGTTCATGCAATCTATACTAATATTATAAAGACGAAAGATTTGTATTTTTATATTTTTGTAATAAACTTAAAAACTACTGAACCGATTTGAAAAATTCTTTCAGAGATGGATAGCTACATTATCAGCGAGTTACATAGGCTATATTAATTTATCTCCGTACAACCACGGGAACGGGAACTACGCGGGTGAAACCGCGTGACGTCTGCTAGTCATTAATAAAATTATGCCCCTTCTATTATAAAATTAATAATAACTGCACAACTGATAAGAAATAAATAGTTAATACCTTGAAGAACTATTAACTTTGTATTATTATCATAAAGACTTATTACAATAACAATATTATGAACATGTGATAATAAATAAAAGCATCCTTTTCTAGCTGGCAGGAAATTAAAACAACAATCCATTGTTCAATACTTGTTTCTGTAATTCATTGTCCATCAGGGAATTACGACACAATGACCTAAGCTAAATGAATTACCTACTTATTAACAGGGTTAGAAAAATCACGATTTTTTGCAAAAAATAAAAAATAAAAAATCATAAATTTTTTGCTTGAGCTTTTAAAATCCACTTAAAATTGTGCATCAAACGAAACGTGTTTTTGTTTTGAGACAATTATTTGGGGCCATCGCATTGTCAGCATAAGTGGAAAGAGCCTTTTCCACCTTTGGATTTGTACATTCTAAAATCAGAAACAATTAGGAACGGAAAAAGCTGGAAAGTTGGTGTTTTTGTTTAAATATTTGAATTCTAACTCAAAATGATTTTTAACATACTTTTTTATGTATCCACTATCTAAAATTAAGAAATTTTAATTTGTGTTACATATATGAAATAAATAATAAAATTTGATATAAGTAATCAATGATTTTCATTGAAAAAATCACTTGATTTAAATCATGATTTGATTGATATCATGTCAACCCTGCTCATTATCTTATAAACTTTATTACCTACTCAGTGAAGACTGGTATGTACACACGGCTACACATCAAGCTATACATTTCCAGATTATGCTGATCTCGCATTATATATAATTACCGTACAATGCAAGGTCAGCCTATACTGGAATGGTATAGCTTGATGTGTAGCCGTGTGTACAAGCTGTATTTAAAAACAATTGATGGTTCAATACTTTCTAGAATCTAGAAAGTCTTAAGTTAATGAGGCTGAAGAGTTTGTTTATTTTCTTGTATGAATATTTTCTGGAACTACCAGTTGGATTTGAAACATTCTTTTTTCATTTGATAACCCAATCTTTGAGGAAGGTTATACGCTATTTAGAATCACGCTATGGCCCTTTTGAGTCGAGCAAAAAGAAAAAGTCAGAAAGACTGCTTAATGAAAATGAAGTAATTCATAAATAATCCAAATTTGTTTTATATGAAACCACAGGGCACAGCTAGTGTATTAATAAGATTTGTATGAATGTTGATGTGACTATCCACGTAGTCGTCTTCTCTAAGAGTAGGGGATGACTAAATGTTGACATAAACAATTCAAACAGGGTTTGTGCTCGGCTTTAAATTAAGATAAAAATTATCACAGGGCGAAGTACCTGCGTGCTAAGTTGTTAAATTGTGGTTCTTCCCCCTAAAAATTGCAATGTATGGGTCATTACAGCCATAGTCAGAAAAATAGGTACTGGATGAATGAACTTGACCTTGGCTTTACCAGCATGAAGAGCAAAAATCTTTTTTTGTTTTGTTTTAAAGAACCACGCATAGAACTTACCTCTTCAATCCTCAATTTTATCATTTCCATACTAGCACTCCCAGTCATAACCCCATGGATTAATACCACAGGCTTATAGGTTAAAATAGGAACAATAAATAACAAAACAGCACAAAATACGATTTTCAATGCCATGTTTAAAAAAACGAGAACAAAGAACTTTACTCTTAAATTATTCAACGATTACTGAGTACGCATATAAACACGCATCACGGATTAAAACTAGACTATGTATACGTCATAGTTTACGCATTTTAACTAATTGATAAAACTCAATAACATTATTTATCGCATTATTTACACGCAAAATCCATGAAAATTGTAAACACTTCATGTAAACATCAAAGACATCATCACAAGAGTCATCTCAGTCATCTGGCGAAACTGCAAGCAAAAGCAAAAGTCAGAAACAGCCAGTGTCATTGTTAGTATTGCCAGATTGAGCTCCGCCAACCAAATTCGCCCAACCTGATAAAACTGAAAACAGCTGTTTTTGTGCATTATGTGAAAATCCACCACTATTGTGGCTTCCAAATTAAAAGAAGTTATTGTTTACTCACGTTAGAAGCGTAAAAAAGAACTGTTCCTCCAGTTTTAGCAATCATGACCAAACAATAAAGTTAATTATCTATTCTACATTCTATGCATTCTTTAGTCTATTCCAGTGGTTTCCAAACTATGGGTCGCGAGTCGCGACCCACTGGTGGGTCGCGAGCGTGTATTGGGTTGGCCTTGGAAAATTGATTTTCAGCTATGATTAAAACTAAATACCGAAATAAATTGAACGTATCAAACTCATTGCTAATTTGCGACGCAGTAACTAAAATTTTGTTGATACTAAAGCTATTGACAAAAAATAGGAAAGAAATCCAATCCTTCTCATTGAAATGCACTCCTTGCATTTAATTGAATGTATTAAAATTTTCGATTGAAACTGAATGTTTTTTTTCTTATTTGAACAGTTCTTCCTTTATACAGACAGGGTGGCAGGGACATAGACGAGAAAACTGAAACCATGGATTCAGTACATGATTCTGAACTCCCCTGCGTTGAAATATTTCGTCGGTTATTTTTTTAAAAATCTGCTGTTTCATAGAAAAGTGCAATACCTACGCGGTCAAAATGTATAAAACTAATAAACAGCTGATTAAAAAAAAAAATAACCAACGAAATATTTCAACGCAGGGGGGTTCAGAATCATGTACTGAATCCATGGTTTCAGTTTTCACGTCAATGTCCCTGACACCCCGTATAGTTAAGTATACCCCTTTTTTCACCATGACAGCCAAGAGGTGAGTCCCGAATTTGGAAGTTTTTGTTAGGTGGGTCGCGGTCCAGTCAACTTTGGGAACCACTGGTCTATTCTATATATAGTATATACAAATAAATAAAACTGAAGTGTCTGTTTATAATGTCAAAATAACAGCTTTTTGCTAAATGTATATGAAAGTTAAAAAATAGGTACTTACAAAAAAAAAAAAAATTTTTTTTAATTTTGGCTCTCTGTTTGTTCTGGCTACTCTCCGAAACGGCTAAACTGATTTTGCTGGGACTTTCACCGGTACATAGCTATAAGGAGTAACATATTTCTGTATTATTTTAGAAAAAGAATTCGGGTTCACGCGGGTGACACCGCGAGCAGCGGCTAATATACTTACTATAAAATCTATAATTGAATTGTATGAATACTTGGTTGGGGTAAGAAACTTTCTTATACTTATTGATTATGATTAACCCAAAGCCTTTTTCTGTTTTCTCCTCTATACATAGATAGTGTGTTCACAACTTTGGCATTTTTAAATTACATGCGATCGTCTGTTGTTCGTCATTTTCTTACATTTTTCTCTGCTTACATGCTTGTTTTGAACCGCCATCGGGCCATACCGCATACTCAGAATTTTAAATTCAGTTCAGCTAAAGGCTGACGTTTCGACTTGGACAAGCAATTGTCATAAAATGGAGTTGAAGACAAAATATGAAGATAGAAAGCATACGAATAATCATGAGGCTTGATGTGGCGGTTAGTACCACTCCCTCCCCCGAGATGAGGCCTGTGTCCCAGCAGTGGGAATGTTAGAGGCTGATTATGTTTTGATTAGGATGTGATTTACGAAAAATCTTTTTACAGAAGGTCTGGTAACACTCGTACGTTAGTCAGTCAGTGTCATTTTTTTGTCTCTGTCGAATCCATAGACATCACTGTCGAACGGTTTGATGCATTGAAATTGAAATAGAAATAACAGTTTGATGTCGCTAAACAGTTCAGAAATAGTGTGAATGAAAATTATTACTATTGTTCCTCGAAAAATAATCGAAGTTATTACAAAAATACATACCTTTAATAAATTAAAGAAAAAAGTAAACTAGTATTTACTGTGAAACGAACGAATCAAAAAGATTAATTAATTATTGAATTTGTAATCGCAAACTGTCAATGCAAATTAACTTTGACATTTAACATTGACATTCTTTATATTTGATGACATGAGTACATGACAGGCAAGTTGTAAACATTCAGAATTCTCGAATTTGCACGTGCTCATCGTGCTTTATTTTAATTTTATGTGATTAAAGCAATTATAAGAAATATAGTGAAACATTACTATTAGATATTACCTCTCCATAAATGATTAATTGGTATGTATTTGTTTTCAGCATTATAATATAACCTTTATTTTGTGGCGGCATGGCACTTACTTTATTTTTGTGACCGCTTACAGATAATAACAAACAAGACAAACCATGGCTGCTACATCTTTAGCAGAGCAGCTCAAAAAGCTAACAGTACCGCAATCAACAGTTTATAAAGATGACAGCAAAACTGTTTCATTGCTCTTCGACCCGAAAGAAGCCGCCAACAAGGATCGGGACACGTTCTATGAAATTGGTATCAATGGGTTGAAAGAACTCATAGCTCTTTATGAAGGATTCCGTGTCTTTGAAGATTCACTATTTAGCTTATCCTCAAAGGACTTTGAAAGAGCAGTGCAATCCAAGGAGGTCAATCAAAATCTTGACCAGACCATAGAGAAGTTTCTACTACAGTTATCACCTTACCTTCTTTTACAATCTTCACACAAATCTTTAGAATGGTTGATTAACAGGTACCACATTCATGAGTACAATCAAGATGCTGTCATGGCTCTCATTCTGCCATATCACGGTACAAAAATATTTATCCGTTTTGTTCAGCTGATGGACATCAAATCAAACAATAACAGATTTAACTGGCTTATGCCTATTCACAAACACGGCATTGCATTAGCCAATCAAGTTTTGTTCAACCAATGTGTGTCTAATTCAGGCACTTTGCAGTTCATTGCCAAAACAACTTTGAAATATGTGAAAGAGTTTGGTGAAAGGGCAACACAGCTCAATACTGTGTTTGCGTTCTTCTGCCAAACAGCTATTGGTGTTATTGACACTAGCAAGAAAGTTACCGAAGGAATTGTAAATGCTTTGTTACCAACTGTGATAAAGGCTATAGAGTCACCAATCCCGGACTTCAGAGCAGCTGCGTACATTGTACTTGGATATTTGTTCACTAAAACAAATCTGAAAGAGGATACTTTGAATGAAATTGTTCTTAAATTATTGACAACAGAATTTGATATTTCATTTGATGTTGCGATTCTGATTACGATGATGTACGAGAATCAGGATCATGTGATGAGAATGTCTGAAGACATACTGAATGATATGTCCGTGGATATAATGAATGCATTATGCGGTCATATTAAAAAGTTAGCTGAAAGGGGTAACAACATAAGGGCCTTTTTAATGGCATTCTTGTCTAGTGTCCTGCCATTGATACAGGGTGAAGATTTTTGGAGATACTGTAAACTGCCAGAAATATTGATTGGTGAAGTAGATTTGAAGCAGCAGAAGCCTGAATTGATTATCAAGTAAGTTTGTAATGCTTTTATACCCTTGTAAGAATTCTTAACAGCACATCAATATGTATTGTTGATTTTACTCCATGAAGTTCTGTTATTGGGTTTATTTGTATAGTAACAAAATCAGCGCTCATTGCAGCAAGATTCAGGATGACCTTGCACTGTAATGGTTCTTTGTTTCCTTTTAACTGTCCCGGACTGAAGGAAACGTGTTTCTCAATTCTTTATTGCATTCCATAATGTTGGTAAAACAGTTGGTAGGCTTAAAATTATTGAAACAATTATAGACCCTGTCGGGCACAGCATAGTAGGAGAGAGGAGGAAGAATGCTTATTTGAAGAGTGTTTATATTATTTAAGTATGTCTTATACTACTTAAACATTTTCACTTTTTATATATAAATGAAATAGTTTTAGTCAGTTATTCCTGTTGTTCAGTAGGTATTTGTTTAAATTACATATTTATTCTTTGCCAGTAACACTTGCATGAAAATACAGTGAAAACCGTTTATAACGATTTCGCTTAAAACGACGTACTGGTTATTATGACGAAATTTTGAGGTCCCAGCATTTCTGATTATTTAATATAGTTTTTATTTATAATGACTATCGCTATAACAACTGTAATCCGAAGGTCTCTTCGAAGCCATGCTTCATGTTCGTGAACGGGCGCCGTCAGTTGGGACTGGTCATCTCTTAGCTGCCAGGGCTTATTTTTAGTTTATTTTGATTTTTTGAATTGTTCTTTGTTTTATCTTTTTATTACGGACGCTTCTAACGTGCACGCCTTTCTACATCGTTCTCACATGTATAATTTCAACATGAATGATGTAACCAATATTTTGTAACAATTTTTTATTTAAAAGAGTGTCCGTGGAGTTTCTTGCCCGTTCTTCTCCATAGGTACCTACTACGCTTTAGAATGGGCAACAAGCTTCATACCTATTTCTGACTGACCGGTTCCTTGACAATTCAAAAGTGCCTGTAAATGGTTTAATTGAAATAAATGCTTTGAGTTTGAGTCGTTATAAACGGTTTTCACTGTACTATTATTATTACACTTTTAAATAGGTATATTTTACAGTCACAGTATTTGCACTTAGTTATTTATTATACAGTATCTTCACATAACTCATAAGCCATTTATCATTTTGAAGCAGACTACATTTGCTGACAATTTTTTTTTTCAAATTTTCAGGTGTGTTCTGGACTCCTTCCAACCTGAAAGCTCAAACACAATGGATGAGGGTGATGATGGTAATGAGAGTGACGTAGAGATCATTGATGAAGATGATGCCTCTTCCAAAACCCTCAACTGGTATGCACTATTCTTGAAGAACTTAGAGCGTCAGTACCCCGACGCATTTGATAAAGTCATTAAAGTAGAAATGAGTTCTAATAGCAAGAATTCTGCCAAAAGAAGGAGCCATCTATCAAAATTGTTAGGTTTTAAACCTGCAATCGCACATAAGGTCGGTGGCATATATCTCTTTGAAAACCTTAACCATGTCAACTCAAAATTGCGCGTAGAAGCTATCAAGTATATTGCAAAAGAATTTGAAGCATTGAAAACTGAGAATGCTGATTTTGTGAAAGAGTCTATGGTTAACAGGCTTAATGATGACACCCCTGAAGTGGTTAATGCAGCTTTGGACATCCCTGCTGAGTATTTAAAAGAGGTTTTAAATGAAATCGATGCCACCAACACTTTTGTTGCTATTATCGGAAAAGGTTCCAAGAAATGGAGACACATTGTCAAAAAAGCAATAACAAAGTTTTGTTCCATGAAAATCCTGCCTGTTAACCAAGAAACAGTTTTAGCTTTAGTCCCATACCTTTTCCCGAATGATGAAGAGTCAGCTAAACTAACATGGCAGATACTTACTTCGGATTGGGGAAAGAAATTTGGACTTGCTAATAAAACAAAAGAACTTAAAGGATCCATAAAAGAAGACCCAGCAAAACTATGCGATGTTATTTTCAAAGCACTGTTTGTTGACAGAACGATAAACTTGGACGAAATACTTGATGAACATTGGTTAAATAAAAACAGTACTTTGGATGTCTGCTTCTATATGCTGTTAAAAATCAGTTCACTCAAAAATGCTACAGTTGAGGAAGTGTCCGCCATTTTGAATTTACTCCTTGAATCAGTCGAGAATAGGTCTATAGTTCACAGTTCCGAAGGACAAGTATTTTCAAGCCTAATAATGCCTGAATTTATAAAACTCTGTCACCAGAAGAATATGCTCTTCCAAATCATTGAGTACATTTTCTCCAGAGTTATTGAAGACATGAATATTAGCGACATACCAAAACCATGGTGTGACGTGTGCAAAACTCCTGAAACGATCCTTATTAGAAGACTGTATGAGATTTGTGTTATCGGGTGTGCAATCCCAAGTTACGGAGAAAATTACGTTGTCCTTCTCCAAAAACTTCTGGAGAAGTTCTTCAAAAATGGTAGAGAAAAATTCGAGTTTGTTGCTAACTTTGCTTGTGGACATATTCTGTATGCTACCGATCCTAAAGACGTCATTGGACCTGAACTACAATTGAGAAGCCTCAAATTGCTGTCCAATTTCATAGCTGTACAAGAAACCGAAAAATGGTTGTTTGACTCTGATGTAGTTGTATTAACTATCCTATTTTGCCTCAACAATCCGATAACAGCTATTCGTGAATGCGCCGTTGATATTGTGACCAAATTACTTAGAGAAGAACCAGATAAAAAACTGATTTACGTCCAACTGTTTGAAGAATTGATGGCACATAAGCAGGAATTGTTACTGGACCAAAATCAAGTAAAACATGTGTTGAATACTATACTGACACAGAAAGATCAGAACAAACTGTTCAAACGTAATTGTCTGTTGAAACTTGTGGGTATATTGAATTCGGATGCGCCATCTCACATAAAATCAAGTTTTCTGAAGATTTTGTGTGAAGTTAATAATGCCATTGCATTCCCACATTTTGTACAGTCTCTGAAAACTTTAGAAGAGTCTTTGCAACAAAATCAATTGAATAAAAGGTTCACCTTTGACATTTACGAGTCAAATATGTTCAAAACTGTTTACAGTCACATAAATGAATCGACTATTTCGACATTCTCGAAGGAGCAAGTTTGGAACTGTATAGCAGTAGGTATGAAGGAGTACAGAGAGTGTATCTTACAGGAGGACCAATCATTCGTTAGTCCAGCGGTTTTGATAATGAAGCAGATTGACGAGAATGTTTTTAACAAAGTTCCGGAAGAGAAATCTAACGACCTAGTATACTTGATAGCTTGTGCTGGTGCTGTCAGCAATAACCCGACTATATCGAGTATCGCTTCCAGAATAATAAAGAAGATCCATCTCAAATTCAGTCACTTCAAGCCTATTTTAGAGAAAATGTTACATGCAGTAGATCCTGCTGAGAACGTGTCCAAGAAAAAGAAGTCTACAGTCTCCATGCTGTCTTATCAAGTGACAGAAACTGATGAATGGAGGTTAGGAGTTGCTTTCCTTGAATTCGTTCAAAGCAAGAAGAAAATGATGTTGGATAACTCATTTGTGTCACTCTTGTTCCAAATTCTAAACAAATGCCTAAGATTTGAAGAGCAGTCTTACGTGGAGTATACAAAACAGCTGATACTATCATCTCTCTGGTATTATTGCAAGAAATTCGTTGATGAAAAAAATAAAGATCAAATGAAGTCACTTAAATCCTTTTTTGACGTGGAGTTGGCTGTGCAATGTATCAGGGGTACTCAAAACCCTCAAACACACCACCATGCTCTGATCCTCTTGTCTCATGCTGCGTTCATGTTACCAGAACAAGTTCTTCACCATACCATGGAAATTTTCACATTCATGGGTACCTCAGTCCTGAGACATGATGACGCTTACAGTTTCCAAATAATAATAAAAATTATAGAGACTTTGATTCCAATTTTGGTGAAACTGGACAAGAATATCGAGGATTATACTGACAAGGAACTTCAACAGTTACAGAATCGTGTAGTTCCAGTTTTGCGTATCTTTGCTGACTGTGTATTACATGTTCCAGAACACAGAAGGCTTCCGTTATTCAAAAAGCTTATAGAAACTCTTGGACCGAGTCAGTTCCTTTGGGTATTCCTAGCTTTACTCTTAGAAACTCATGTTGCACACTTCAGTGAAGACAAGAAGATAGACAAGCCTCATTCCAGAACTTTAGCAGACCAAGAAGCGCCTATCAATAGAATTGATTTTGGACAAAGCATTGTTTTAGAATTCCCACCAGAAGTTGCTCTCGAAAACTTCATAAAACTGATTACTTACATCAAATCCTTACCCTTACAAAAGGATGAGAACACAATGGATGCTGATGTTGATCCTGGTGACATATTTAGCGTTGTTGGACATACTCCATTACAGCTACGGCACTACAAATACATGATCATCACTTTTATGAACACCTGCTTAGCGTCATCCAGGTTTATCCAGCATAGCAGTCAGGCAACTGATGATAAAGCCATGGAAACTAACTATAAGACCTTTATTATTAATATTCTGACTTTCATTCAGACAATATCCAAAGTCTCGGATGACAAGACTGCTAAATACTGGCGTGTGATGTTGCATCATAGTTATGACTTACTTGATCATACAAATAATTTGCTAACGGCGCCTATGTTCTTGTCTGTGGTCAGAGGTCTTCTAAAACATACTCTACAGACAGTCAGAAGGAAGTCTATGGAATTGCTCAACTCTAAAATTCAATTCAGCCCAGAATTGTTTGAAGGTGTCGATAAAGAGTTACTGTTTTCATTGTTGCCTCCTCTATTAGATATTGTGAAAACAATTGAAGTTAGAGATGAGAGTTTAAGCGAGATCGCTTCTCAAGAACTTGAGTTGAACCAACAAACTGCTCTGCTGTCATTGAAGTTGTTAACAAAAATGCTCGCTTCACAGAATCCTGAGCCTTTCAAGAATGTTCTCGAAACTGTCACTGATTATACTTGCAATCCGAACATTCCTGGTAATGTCATGGCCTCCGTTGTTTTGTGTTTAGCTGAGTTATGCAGTAACTTAAAGGCACACGCTTTGGCCAGCCTTCGGAAATTCATGCCAGCTCTTATCAAAGTGCTCAAAAAGCAACGCAAAGCAGAAACGCAAGAACTGGTCTTGCTCAGCACAGTGACAGCAATAGCGAAAATAGTTGAAAGCCTACCTCTTTTCCTGAGTCCTTATTTGCAGAAAATTCTTTACGAGTACTCTATTTTGTTAGCCAAATGGCAGAGCCAAGATCAGGAGTGCAGCAAAGTTTCGGCAATAGTCTCAAAGCTTTTGACTATCAAGAAGAAAATTGCCGGGTCTATACCTCCTAGGGTGTTGATCCCTGTTGTGAACCAGACTCATCAAATGCTTTTGGAGAAAGAAGATTTCGATGCAGTTGGTCCTGTGATGTCGGTCTTAGCTGACAGCTTCGCTAATGTCACGACAGCTGATTTTACCGCGCTACAGCAGGACCTAACATCATTCTTCTTGAATGCACTGCAACTAAGAAGTGATGCTGTAGAAAAAGATGTAGATGCTGACGTCATAGATAGGGCTGAAGATGAAGTGGTGAATGCACTGGTGTGTTTGGTGTTGAAATTATCTGAGACCAGCTTCCGGCCGTTCTATTTCAAGATATATGACTGGGCGATAAGGACTAATGTTGAAGGACATAAGGACCGGACTATTACTTTCTACAGGTATGATAAATATTTGTTTAAAGGCCGATTTTTTCCACTGTCATGTCATCACTGCCATCTTTTATTCCTGAAATAAAGTTGACGTCTGACAGTTTGGGACCGTTCAAGTATTACGTAAGCACTATAGGGGGGCGGGGGGGTCTATGCTTTGTTTATTTTTGATGACATGGGGTGGGGGGGTCTAGATGGTGATTACGTCAGCGGTAATTATTTTCTTTTTTACACATATTTCAACCCACATATTGTCTATGCTTGAAAACGAAACGCATATTCAGGGATTCCCACAAATAATTAATACGTATAGGTACTCGCTTAGAACCGAGTAGGGGAATTACCGCGTGCTATTCACTTGTTAGAATTATAACTGCTGCTCATGAATCAATAAAAAAAAACAGAATACTTACATTCAAAGAAAAATGCAAATACCAATGTTTACGTAAGCATGGGATGGGGGGGTAAGAGCTTTGCTTACTTTTGCTGACAAGGGGGAGGCGGGGGGTAAATAATTGTAATAAATCTGCTTACGTAATACTTGAACGGCCCCTTTTCGTATGAAAAAAACTGTAAATAAAATCAAAGTTATTCCTCAGATAAACGATATCTGACGAAAAATCTATGAGAGAAATTAGCTTTTACCATAATTTTTTTGATGATTATACAGGGTGTATCAGAAAGATGTGGTCAAATTTAAGGGCCACTCTTATGATGCAGATGCTGATGCAGACCATCAAACTGAATTAGGTACTTTCTCAATGGGACCAACATCGTTATTGTGAAAAATATATCAGCTGTCCCGTACAAAGCTTCAATACTCGATCCAAATGTGTGGGATGGATGATAATTTTTTTCTCGATTACCAGGATGTTGCTCCCATGGAGAAAATTGTTCAGTTTAATGGTTTGTACCACACCCTTTTTGACCACACCATTCTAATACACTCTGTAGATCTTTAAATTAAACAATTTTTGATTCAATAATACTTTTATAAATTAAAAGCATAAAAGCTAAAAATACTTAAAACTTTTAAAATAATTTTAAACTTTTTTCAGACTAAGCAGTGCTATCGCTGACAAGTTGAAGGGCTTATTCGTTCTTTTCGCTGGTCACTTCATCAAGAACGCCTCAGATCTCCTCGACTCTTGCAACAACAGCAAAACTGAAGACCTGTACTTTGATTCCGAAGACAAATGCTTGATGCTGATCAAGTACATCATTAAAACACTGCATACAGTGTTCCTTTACGACAGCCAGAGTTTCCTGAACAAAGATAGGTTCGAAACTCTAATGCAACCTGTGGTGGACCAGCTTGAGAACACGATGGGTGGTATTCAGAACCTTAAAGCAAGGGCTACAGAGTACATAATCCCGTGTGTGTCTCAGTTCGCTGTTGCAACTGCAGACGATTCTTTGTGGAAGCTGTTGAACTACCAGATTCTGTTGAAGACGAGACATAACGATGCTGAAATAAGGTTAGTTTTATTCAAAAAGTTTATCTTTTTTTTTACCCCCGACTACGGCGAAGCCAAAGAAAGGGTTATGTTTTTAGCAGTGTATGTATTTATTTTAAACGGTCTTCTTTTTATTTAAAAGCAATAAAAAGAACCAATCCGATGAAAATGACTATTTAATTTGATTTTGTGTAGAAAAATATCATAATGAGGAATAATGTAGTTTACTTTCAAAGACACCCATTACAGAATCGTGTGGCATATTCTAAAACAAAAAATGCCTTTTCTATTTGCAGATTGACAGCCCTTGACTGCCTCGTCGCCATGGCAACGCAGTTGGGCAGCAGCTGGTTACCACTCCTGGCTGAGAGCGTTCCATTCCTCGCCGAACTGCTTGAAGATGGTGATTCCAGAATAGAAACGTCTACAAAAGATGCCATTAGGAAGCTCGAACAAATATTGGAAGAGCCTCTCGAAAAGTACTTCTAAGTTTATTGGAAATGTGTATTGAAGGTTACTAATATTAAAATATTTTGTAATATAATTTTTTGCTATTATTTACTTTTCAAGTTGAAACTTCAAATACCATCTGTCATCAATGTTTAGAACTACAACGACGTTGTATTTGAATAGTTAAAGAACGTCCTAGCGACTGCTAGGTGACAGCACTAATTGATTACTAACATCTTCAACAGATGGCCCTGTCAGCGTCTTTATAAAGGGCCATTCTATTAACGAAAATCTTTAAATAGTGACATCTATCATCAGTACGTGGAACTACATTGCATTTGAATTGTAGCGACTGCTAGGTAGCGGCACTGGTTACTTTGGAATACTAACTCTTAGCCTCAACAGATGGCTCTATCGGCCTTATAAAATGCCTTACTATTCTCCCGCCTTTACTAAATTTGCAAACGATTTCGGTGTTTCGTAATGCTACAAATAATTAAGAAAATAAAAATAAAATAATACTACCAAATATGGCCCAAAGGTACCCAATTAAAGATACGGTTTACCCATAGAACAAGACGGGCCCGTGCGGTGGTCCGCCAGTGGCCCGTGTTGCTCTATCTATGTACGATATGTACCTACCTAACTATCTACGTAAACATACATAAATATATCTACGTAATCATCACTCCCAAAGTCCATACATAAATTCGACGAACACAGCAATAAAAAATCAATTTCGAATTTGTCCTCTCGACCTGTGACTCTCAAAAACTCCTTGCAAACTTTATTTGATGAGGTGCCATCTTTCAGCATGTAATGAAACTTTCCCATTTCGTAAGAAAATAAGGCTAAGTAAATATCATACATAAATATTTGGTGAGATACGCTATTTCACGAGGCACTTTCACTTTAGCTGATGTGTTTCGAAATTTTTCTTATACTTTTTTGATTGATGATGTTGGTAATCTGGGAGTCGGGAGATTTTTTTTACACAGGCTATAATTAAATATAAAGTAAAGTATTAAGTACCTACCTAAATGTTCTTCAACTTGATTTTTTAATTCCCGCGCCCCGACGCAAAAAGAGGGGTGTTAAAAGTTTGACCGCTATGTGTGTAGAAGTCTGTGGCACCGTAGCTCTTAAACGGGTGAACCGATTTGAATGCGGTTTTTTTTATTTGAAAGCAGGTTTCCTAGCGATGGTTCTTAGACATGTTTTTATCAAAATCGGTTCAGCCGTTTTAAGATTATCAGCTCTTTTCTAGTTGATGAATGGATGTGGGTATCTTCCACTGGAGAGATCGATTTGAAATTTGGTATTCTGTTACTTCAATGATATTAAAAGAACATAGTAACCTTGAACTGATGCTGCAGCATCATCTGAAATTTGCAAGATACCCAACTCCCATACCAACTTACAGCACAGGTATATAGTGTTTGGGCTCATTGGAATGGTCTCAATGAATAGGTTATAGATAGATGGTGAACAGGGTCTGGTGATAGAGTAGGAAAGAGAAATGAGGAAATGTTTGGGGTCGAGGTTTTTATTAATGTTAACTGTTAAAGTTGTATTTGTGTGAAAAGTGTCTAACTTCACAACAAATTATTCTTATGCTCATCAATGCTGATCAGCTCTTCTTACACAGTGTGACCGCAGCATTCATTGCGTTAGGATTTACGTTGTCGTTGTATTGTGCTGCTTCGTTGGTCTAGTGGTCGCAAGCGCTACTGCTGAGCATGAGGTCCTGGGTTCGATTCCCGGGTCGGGCAAAGTGTTATTGGGTTTTTCTTTCTGAAATTTCTCAGTAGCAGCCCGGAGTCTGGATTTGTGCCCGGTTGATGGCAAAAGGCTATTACAAGGGACTTAAACATAACTGGCGAAATGTGGGTGTACCTGCAACAGGAACACCTCTGCCCAACCCTTCGGGGAAACAAGGCGTGATGTTATGTGTGAGCAGTTTTTTTTTCGAACATTATATGATGCAATTGATTAGCAATATCCTTCAAAATGATTAAGATTATGATTGATCTCGGGGACGCGGTCGCGATCGCAAAGGACCTCGGCGGCGGGGTCGGAATGACGGGAGGCGTCTGTGTTTGTGCACTGTACTGATGGCCCTATTCTTCTTCTGGAGGAGTGTTATGGGGTCATCTGGGTCGGAAAGGATATGCCTGGGACGACGGATCTGACTGATTCTAGATGGGGTATAATCGGCTGCCTCGACAACCAGAGGGTTGTGATTTTAGAAACTTCTAGAGGTTTTACAGTCGAGATGGAGGATCTCGTTTCTGACATACAAGGGGGCTCCTGTGGCCTTGACGACACATCGATTCACGCGTCGGAGAAATTGTACGAATCTCGACAACACTCGCCCCGTCCCATTTCACGCATACATTTTTTTCTTTTTAGCTTAAATGTATCTTGCTATCAGATTTTAAAACTATGAGCAGCTAAGTTGTAGCACTATAATTATGGCAGGCAAGAGTACCTACACAGTGTGATTCTTCATAATGTGCACATATCGAAATTAGCGAATCTATGCTTATTTTTACCGACGGAAAAAAAAATTATTTTTCTTTGTAAAAAAAACCATTTTTTTTCTTCTCTTTGGCATCTTATTTACACAATTATTGTAAAAATTGATGAAAAAAATACAGATTTTTGCTAAAAAATCGTCTATTTTCAATTGAGGGTAGTTTTTTTTCTCAATTTTCATTTTATGTGGACGCCTAATTACTTCCAATCATTATGGAGTTTGTTTCATCGCGATAGATGGTTTAGTTCATAAGTTACATAGTTTCGTAAAAAAAAAAGTATGAGAAAAATATTTAGATTTTTTTAAATATTTTTTCTATCGTTAAAATTAAGAATCACAATCAATCTACCGAGAAAAATACCAGACAATAATTTGTGTAACAGTAGTGTAGGTTTATAAATATTGTACCTATTATATTATTATTAGGTATATAGTCCTCTTCACCGTATCCGGCGACAGTGATCCAGGCCAGACTACTTTCTTTTCTTTCGTGAGCTCTCTGATGACTAACACAACCAAACTTGATCTTGAAAACCTGCACCCTAATTGCGTTACAGTAAATGATACTCCCCCCGACCCTTGCTCGAAAACGAGGTGCCAGCAGTTGTTGCAGCTGAGCACGTAGCTTTAATTAAATACCCCGCATTATAATCGTGATGAAAATCTAACTTTGATCCAGCCTGTTCCTTCTTGCTGTCCTCCCCCCCAGCGACGTCCTAAGCCGAGGTTCGTACCCCACAGGGGCTGCTTAGCGAGCGTTCGCTTATTTTTAATTTAGAATAGTTTTTGCCCCTGGCTGGAGGCTTTGAGTGTAGTAGCTTAAGGCACCTACATGAAAGTCCGGTTAAGCAGCCAAGACCTTAGTGGTCAAAACTGCGAGAAGAAAAAGTAAAAAAAAAAAAATCGATGTATCGGTATGAGTCGTTTAGTTCGACTGACACGTGATTCGCACACGCCCCCTTTGTGTTTTTATTGTTGATGCATGATCATCACGATAAATCCCACTCCCACCTAAGTGGACTACTTTCACATAAAATCCTCCACAAACGTTTAAGTACATACTTGTGAGACATACTCTTTACCAACTTACTTAACACATAACATAACATAACATCACGCCTTGTTTCCCCGAAGGGTTGGGCAGAGGTGTCCCTGTAGCAGGTACACCCACATTTCGCCAGTTATGTTTAAGTCCCATGTAATCAATCGTCATCATGTAATCATTATCATCATGTAATCATGTGTGTGATGTCTTTGTCTTTGTCTTTACCAACTTAATTCATTGCATTTGATTGTTTTTCAAACAAAGAGACAAGGAATAATAATTAGCCACTTGAAATGCAAGCCAGTGAAAGGGAATAAAAGAAAACGCGTCTTGAAAAATATAATAAAACCTCTTTCCTCGGAGAGAACATTAATCGTTTTTGAATAAAGATTCTCAGGTGCTAAGTGCTCTCACTAAATGGTGCCTGTAAAAACAGGGCCGTTATCGTAAAAATTGTGAAGTATTATGTATTTGACTTGTTTGTTCTTTTATGTTTCTTCTTGGGACTTTTAAATGGTATGTAAAGGATCTGAAGTTTGGAAGTGCAGCTTAGAAAGTATGACATAGGTAAGTATTTGTTTAAGGCCTTAGTTCGATTCCCGGGTCGGGTAAAGTGTTATTGATAGATAGATAAATCGTTTATTTAGTGCACACAAAAGACAGCACAACATACAATAGCACGATAAAATAATAACTAATTAGCTATTAGGAAAAAGCCGCAAGGTGACAATATACAAACAAATAAATAAAAAATAAAAGGAAGAAAACAAGACATTTTGATGACATTATTGGCTATGACACAATGTAAAATAATGGATCAATGAACATAAAGAATGTGGTGTGCGTCTCAAGGTTGCACCAAATGGGAGTCCAGCTCAGCATGTGCCACGCAAATATACCTGATGCTGATATTCTGCTGAATCCCTGCAGTGACATACGGACGTCGAGTAGATGAGATAAATATGCGAGTTATTGGTTTTGTGAAAAGTGGAATGTGCGGACTGAAAATGTAAGTTTAACCGCAATTTAAATAATGTATTCTACAGTAAAGTTTAGCATTTGGAAACGTTTTCGTTCTATGATGATTGTGTATTTGAGTACTTGATTATTTAAATGGATAAATGTATATTGTATATAATCTTATTATGATAATAGTGGCGTAGGTGTGTGAATATAATAGGTAATCGATTTGACTGGATTAAAATGTGTTTGCAATAAATAATTATTGGGTTTTTCCATCTGGAATTTCTTAGTAGCAGCCCGAAGTATGGATTTGTGCACGGTTGATAGTAGGTAATAGGCTTACTACATGGGACCTAAATATAACTGGCGATGGGTCGTGGGTACTATAGTACATACCCACGACCCATCGCCAGTTACCTCGACCTAACCCTTTGCGGATTACAGGCGTGATATTATAAGTGAAAAAGTCAAAAGTCAAATCATTTATTTCAAACTAGCTATTGCCCGCAGCTTCACCCGCGTGGAAGTCGGAAATTATCTCACAGTAACGTACTACCGGGATAAAAGGATCCTATGTGTTAATCCAGGTTGTATCATATCTTTATGCCAAATCTCTCGTCTATCTTTAATATTTTCCATGTTATTAAATTTTTTATGTTTTAAGTAGCGTTTGCCATATCTCCGATGTTATTGGCTCGAATTGGATTCTGTTTATTATTTCTAAAAGTTTATGAGTTATTTTATTAGAATAACTAACATTTTATAAAAAATTGTCGACTATGCAAAAAAAAAAAAACGGAGGCGAAAACATTTTTTTCAAAAATAAAAAGAAGGGTTTTAAAAAAAACACGTGTTATTTCATAAAATAATAAGAGTATATTGAAAAAAGAAAATAGAAAAAGTCAAGGTAGACCCCTCCTTTTAAAGTAATTTTCCTGTAGTTTTTCATGAATATTCAGAAAAATGCGGGCGCACATGCCCACGGGCGACATTGTATATAAGTAGGATAAGCACATAAAAGGCACGTTAAGTGTGTATATAATATCACAATATCATCCACAAACGTTTGTGTCCTTGTGATCTTTACTCATCTCATTGCATTTGATTATTTTTCTAACTGAGAGACTTATAGGAATATTACCTATTAGAAGTTCCTTTAAATCCACTTCAAAGTTCAAATAATGAAAGAGAATAAAAGACGTTATTTTTGTCATAATAATAAATTTATTGAAGACCTGGATGAGACAACACAGACCAGGGAAGCATGGCACAACAGACCTATCTATGACCTATTTATACTCAGCAGTGGGTGGAACAAAGCTGCAATAATTATAGAATTAAATGTTAAAAATAACTGTAATTTCGGAAGTCGATGATTTTGGTTTTGTATTTTCGGTTTTTGCCACCGACTTTCGAAATTACTTCACTTTGTAGTGTTTTTTTGAAAGTCGATTGAATGAATATTAAATGTTAATTATTCGTATAAGTTCTCTTTGTAACAATATGACAGATTTACAGGCGTTGTTTTTTTATGTGAACAGTTGGCGACGAACACTGAAAAAACTTTTTTACAAAAAATACAACCGACTTCCAAACTACAAAGTGAAAAATAACTTTAATTTCGGAAGTCGGTGTCTTTGGATCAGTATTTTAGTTTTTCGACACCGACTTCCGAAATTAAACTTATTTTTCACTTTGTAGTTTGGAAGTCGGTTGTATTTTTTGTAAACAAGTTTTTTTGTAACTGTCTAAGTTGTAATTTATCTAAGTTACAATAGCCTTATGTCAACTGTTCATCAAAAATACCCAAATCGCTATAGATGTGCCTTTAATATTTGAAGAGTTTCCTCGATTTCTCCAAGATCCCATCATCAGATCGTGACCAAATGACAATGGGACCAACTTGAAAGTATACTCTTTCAAACAAAAAAAGAATTTTTCAAATCGGTCCAGCCGTCTTCGAGTAACCGGAAAAAATATATATATCCCGAGCGACGAATTGAGAACCTCCGCCTTTTTTTTGAAGTCGGTTAAAAATGGTTTAGTCTCCTGCTTCCCTGTTGGTAGCCTTAATGACAAGGTTTACAGAGCAGTCTTTTGTGCAAAATAAGATAAGTAGATATCAATAGATGTAGGCTGTTATCACTAGCCTCTATAAAAACATCTCTATCTCACATCTATGAACATCTCATATCCATGAAAACATCATGTACGTAAGGAAAAATCGAAGTCTTTTCAGTAAAAGAGGTGATAGACACAATTATAGGACTAGAAATAGGGACCAATTAGTTCAACCGGGTTTCAGACTGGCTAAAGTAGAATCATCCTTCATGGGGTGTTGTTTAAAATGTTATAATAAAATACCTCCCCACATACTCCAACTGAACGAAACGAAATTTAAATCATGTATAAAACGCACACTACGTATGCTGGCAAGCATATTATAAGTTGGGGGATTACATCGCTGATAAAAATGCTTGGCTCAGCGCTGGTCTAGCTACACAAGGGCGCATAAACTAATTGATTAACATTTGAAAGTATTGTTGCAGCTGCTGAAGATTGTAAAAACTATCTTTGCTTTGTATAAATTCAATCTCTTAATTGCATATCACATGTGTGAGTACTGTGACCATGGCTACCATTTACTGGGTACGTCTTTCATTGTCTTGAATGTGCCCTGGCGGCTGAAAGTATGTTTTGGCCTCGTACAGGACTTTCTGCTTTTGGTTTTTTACCTTGTTTTTTATTTTATTTTTTATTAATGTTTTAAGGTGAAGGTGTTTAGTTTAATTTTTTATTCCTTGTGCGAGTCTCAATAAATACTTTTTCTTTCTTTCTTTTCTTTCAAATGTCTCGCTGATGGTGGCGTGTATGTTGGATCATTAAGTTCCCTTCTTCCCTTGGTTGAGCTAAATGGTGCTGATCCGTGCGTCATGTTCGTGAACGGGCGACGTCAGTAGGGACTGCTCATCCTGCCACGATTTATTTTAATTTATTTAAATTTTTGAATTGTTTTTATATTTTTATTACGGACGCTTTTAACATGCACGTCTTTCTACATTGTTCTTCATTTATAATTTCAACATGAATAATGTAACCAATATTTTGTAACAATATTTTGATTTAAGAGAGTGTCCATGGAGTTTCTTGCCCGTTCTTCTCCATAGGTACCTACTACGCTTTGGAATGGGCAACTAGCTTCATCTTTCTGACTGACCGACCCCTTGACAATTCAAAAGTACCTGTAATTGGTTTATTTGAAATAAATGCTTTGAGTTTGAGTCTCTACCCAATTTCACCAGCACTCTATCATGCCGAAGCATTGTAAAACTTTCCGTACGAATTACCTAAAGCACAAAGACCCCTCTTAGGGGTTAACGTGCATAAAGGAAGCTGTCAAAGCATCATAAAGCAATCAAACGCCTTTTGTGATACTAATTTCTGCACGCGACTTCGTCCGGGTGTTTTTAACGCTCCGACGGATAAAGAGGGGTGTTATAAGTTTAACGTGAGTACAGTATTTCTTAATGTCCCTCAGGAATCATCGCATTTCCGAATACAAACGAATGCTAATTTCGATATTCATCAATTATTAGATTTATCGTGTATAACCATTAGAATTCAGAACTTAGTACTTTATTGTTGTTTTATTTTGATTTCCGTGTGAACTATATAGAGCTGTAAAACTATTTTTAACCGACTTCCAAAAGGAGGAGGTTCTCAATTCGTCTGTATGTTTTTTTTTTTTTTTTTTGTATGTTTGTTACGCGATTACTCCGCCAATTATGAATAGATTTTGATGATTCTTTTTTTGTTTGGTAGATCATACTTCAGAGGTGGTCCCATATAAATTTTATTAACTTTGCTTGGGTAGTTTTTGAGTTAGCTTCAATTATACGTATTTTTTCCCACTTAGTATGTAGATGATATGATAACTTCTTGTCACTGTTATTTACATAGCAGGTAGTGGTATTCGAATTTGTGTGGGGTAGGTACCACAACTAAAAAGCGAAAAATAAAAACTTTTTACAAAAAAAAAAACAACCGACTTCAAAAAAACACTACAAAGTGAAAAATAACTTTAATTTCGGAAGTCGGTGTCTTTGGTTTTGAATTTTCGTTCTTTGTCACCGACTTCCGAAATTAAAGTTATTTTTCACTTTGTAGTGTTTTTTTGAAGTCGGTTGTTTTTTTTTTTGTAAAAAGTTTTCCTATCTGTAGAGCCTGCGACTTTAGCAGCTTTTCTCCCGTTTTTTAAATAAATTACATTAAGTTAAAAGAGTATTAATAACTCTATATACTTCCAAGTTGACTGAGAGCGTCCGGTCTTCACCAAGTGCAAAGGACAACTGATAGAAATCCGACGACTGACGAAACACGAAGTTTGCCGAGGGACATTAAGAAAATAGAAATACAGTATCTGTGTGTCTGTTTGCGCCATCGTAGCTGCCAAACGGTTGAACCAATTTTGTTTTGTTTGAAAGGTGACTTGATCGAGAGTGTTATTAGCTATGATTGAAGAAAATCAATTCAGTCGTTTGAAGATTATCAGCTGACAATTGGATGTGAGCATCTTCCGCAGGTATGATCGAGTCAAAATTTGGTATTCTATTACTTCAATGATATTAAAACATAGCAACCATGAACTGATGCTGCAGCATCATCTGGAATTTGCAGGATACCCAATTCCCTCACCAACTTACAGCAGAAGTATCGTGTTTGGAAAGGTTTCAATAAATAGGTTACAGATAGATGGTGATGCGGGGTCTGATGATGGAGTAGGAAAGAGAAATTAGAATAAATGAGCAATTAACTTCACAATGGGAATAATACGTACATCAGCAGCTAGCAGTGAGGCACGTGTCAATCGGAGCGTGTCTACTAGTAATATAATAAATAAAGTTTAAAAAGAAGGAAATAAAAGTTAAATAAAAAAAAAACCCGACACAAAAAAAAACATCAAAAAAGTAAAAAAATAAGAGATACGTATTGGCCTTTTTAACACGCTTTTATTAGGTCGACCTGTATGTAATTAACTATGTAATGGAATCTAAGGTAACTAATTTAACCATCTTCCAAGGGTCGTAGCGTAATGAAAATTGGCACCTGTATGTACTCGTAGTTCTGATGACAATACAATAATATGGTACTGTCGAACTGATCTGATGATGGAGCCGGAAGATATGAACTGGAACTTTATGATGGAAAATCGTATTATAGTTTTGTTTTTACGTGCATTTATAAAAGCGTGTTTTTCTAGTGTTTTTTAAACTATTAATTTATTACCATGGAAAGAATGGCTGAAAAAAAAATCTTCAAATTTCGAACTAAAAGGTATCGTTATAATTTTATTAAAGTTGTAGGTAATATTTTGATCCAAGCGTTTTTGGTGTTGGGGTTCGGCTAATGAAAACGCCAAACAGAAGAAGCATAAACCATAGAATAATAAAATTAATGTATCCTATTGTAGAAACTAGCTGCTGTTAACTTCCTATTTTAATTAACCGTCCCCCGACGCGACGAAGCTTAGATATCTAAATATATAAAAGCGAAAGGTCACTCACTCACTCACTCATCACGAAATATCGAAAACCGCTTGACGTATGAAGATGAAACTTGGTAGGGAGGTAGTTTATAGTTAGTAGACGTCCGCTAAGAACGGATTTTTGAAAATTCGACCTTTAAGAGGGTGAAAAGGGGGGATTTTGTTTGTATGAAAAATCTTCTTCCTTGAGTTAATAAACTTGAAATTTGGCACGAATACTTATCTATGTAAATTATAAAGTTTTCCATTTTTAGTTTTTCTAAAATAAAGGAGGATTGGGGGGTGTCAAAGTTTGTATGGAAGAATTTTAACGAGGGGTCTGATTAACTCGAAACTCTGTATTTATAATTAAAACTGAAAATAAATAAAAACGTATATCAGGTTTTTTTGAAAATCTACCTCTAACGGGGTAAAACGGGGTATTAATTTAACAGTGGAGGATTTTACTGTGTGGCTTAATTAACTTGAAAATTGGTATAAATAATCTATAAGTCAAATAATGGAAACGTCACATTAGATTTTTCAAAAACTATTATCACGCTATTTGCTATGGGGGATGAGCAATATAGCATTATGTTTGTATTCTTCTATAGTTTACCGCAAATTGTAAAAAGGCTAGCCAATAGGTTAGAATATTGCAGATAGTTACGGATTTAACCTTTTAAAAGATTACATCACGCTATACCTTTATGGAACTACATACACACAGCTACAAGAAAACAGTCTTAGGAAACTGTCCTTAACTTTTTGAAACATTTTGATCGGCATTCACAGATTTTGAAAAAATTGCACAGTTAGCAAGAAAATGGCCAATTTTCACAAAAACTTTTTTGACGCCAGTCTATCCTATTTATTATTATTACTAGAACCAAAAAACTATATTGGGCCAACTGAGGTTTGTTACTCCAAGACACGGCCTATGAATTTTTAATCCCAGATTGCAGAAAAAACTTAACTTTGCCGTTCATTATAGAACTATAAATTACCAATTTTCGGATTTTCCTCTTTACTTGACTTTACTTCTCGCCAAACTTCATGCTGCTGGACCAACGTGAAGTACTAAATAGACTGGTTTATTTGCAAGTGTCAAAATATGCGGCACAAATGGCCGTATTTTTTGGTTCGTTAACTTTTTTTTTGGGTGGGAAATTATCAAATAACTTGACACAACACTGAGAGCGTGTACTGACAAAAAACCCACCCATGTTCCTTCAGTTGCCTGTGTGTTTTCAGGGGCCACGGTAACCCTTTCGGACTTTCCCGCGACCCCGGCAGGCATCGGCCCTAGCGTACCATGGACTGGACCAGGGCCGGACGCGAGAAATCACCACCGCCGATCGTCTCCACGAGGACATGGCGGTGCCCCGTCCAGGCCGGGCAGACCTCCACCGTATGCTCCACCGTGTCCTCCGGGCGATCCACACAATGGTCACGCTCGGGCGTTTCCTCCCGCCTTATCCGGAACAGAAACCTCCCGAAACAACCGTGTCCGGTGAGAACCTACGTCAGGTAGAAGGTGACGACGCCGTGGCGCCTCTCTACCACTCCTCAATGAGGGAACTTATCGCCAGTTGTGGCGTGCCCATTATTGCGTTGACTTGGAAGTTTGATTTTCGTTACACTTCCAAGAGACCGTAGATCTAAGTTTTTGATATCTATTTCAAATTGATGCCTCCACGCGTTCCTGAGAAAAGGGTCTTGACAGACAATGAAGTCATCCTTTAAGGGTTTTAATGTTTCAATTTGAGGTACGGAACCCTAAAACAGATTTAATATCAGCCTGTTACCTTTTCATGAGGTAACGGGTAACGACTGAACGTATTTCTAGATGAAAGGCATAGGATAGGCCATGACCTGGGTTAGGACATAGGATACTCTGAATCCCGATAGCACGTTCCTGTGGGATATTTTCCGACATCCACGCGGGCGAAGCCGCGGGCTAAAGCTAGTAATACCTAAAATCCAACTTTTAATAAACTTAACATTTTTGAAGTGAAAACTTCTTTAGGCGCGTTGGGCATTTTTGAGATGGGAAAAAACATTTGAACTCGCGACACCGTTATACCGACACCTCATTTTTGTAAACGCGGTTGTGCTCTTTATTTATACTATGTTAGGGATCAATATTCTATGCAAGTATTTTTACATTAAAGGTTTTTTTTTTTTTTTGTAAATGCGATTCTGCTCTTTATTTAGATAAGGTTACGGACCAATGTTCTATACTAGTATTTTTATTCCACCAAAGCTATCTTGTTCAAGTTTTCACTTCTTTCGGCACTCCCGGAGTGCTACTGTTTTTTTTTTCGAAAACGGATTAGTAGTTTCGAAGATTACCTCTTACATCCAAAATTACTACCTCTTTATAATATAAGCTTATAATTTAATTACTTTACCTACCTACTATTTCTTATCAGTTGGAAAAGGACAACAGTTTTACGGGAATTAACATAAAACCTCACTAAAGACTATAAAATCAAAATGCATAAACCATAAACCGCGCGCAAAACACCGGAGTATTTTTAATTAAATTGAAAAAGCGACTCGTAGAGATATTATATTTTTAGAGATCCTTAGCGGTGGAACGCGATCCGTATTTATAAGGAGGCCAGACTGGGTCGCTTTGGGTTAGGGAATGGAAGGAGTTATTGAGAACTGATTAGATTTCTGTTGTACTTAATGAAGGACGTGATGTTGAAATTACAATTAGTTAAAATTCTGCTATTACATTTCAGAATGTCTTCATTTCGGTAGGCACTTCAGTTTTACACAATGAGCCATTTATGCTTGGTTGCGTAATAATAAAAATCTTCACAGACTGATAAATTATTTTTTATCACATCTATTCAAAAAGAGCCAGTTTATTCTTCGTAAACAGGGACCCTTATCGCATTGATAACGGTCGCACAGATAACGGCGACACTATATAAGTGGGTTTCACGGGCGATAAGGCTTAGTCTGCACTCAGCGCTCGGTGTGGCAACACGCCGTGTTCGAGTTCGCAACAAGTCCATCGTCATCCTGAGGATGCCTCGTTGAGAGGTGAAACACGTGTCGATTTCTTTCAGGAGCTTTTTATGGCTCTTTAGAAATAGTTAAGCGGAACAAGTTACTACATATATCCACGTCTATTGTATTTTTTAATCTACTATTATTTCTGTAAGTAAGTTTTTACAAAATCTTTTACACGTCAATCACGTTTTAAAAACTAGATGAGGTTGGCATTTCCTATCCGAGTACGCTGAGAAGAATGTCCAAAACAAAGACAGAGGTCACAGTCCAGACATAATCTTGGTCAGATCATGTAAGGACCATGTAGATTGGTGTCTGAAATGCTCTTTTGAGGAAAGAACTGAAACTGTTAAAAGAAAAACAAAAGAAAAAAAAAATGCATAGTAAAGAAAGATTAATTTGACAGGGCTAAACTAAAATTTATCTTCTGTCCTTTTCATAATGAAATGGAAAGAAAAAGATGCACTGAACTTAAATTTAGTTTGGTTTGTGAACAAGGGAATCGGCACCAATGTACGCTTTTCTCTAATTAAAAGTTTGTGAGAGTGCTTCCGTTTTCACTTCATCGTATACATTTATGGTAACTTTTTAAGTTTGTCATTGTGAGTTAGCGTAGTATTGATGTCGATTTTAAGTTCAGCTTAATAAGACTGAAATAATTAATTGATCCAGGCGTGACCTTGCGGAAATCCATTATAAAATACATTAGACGTGGATATATTTAGTAACATGTTCCGCTTAGCTATTTCTAAAGAACCACAAAAAACCCTGTAAGAAATCGACACGTGTTTCACCTCTCAATGAGGCATCCTCAGGATGACGATTGACTTGTCGCAAACTCGCATAGCTAAGCGGAACAGGTTACTAAATATATCCACGTCTACTGTATTTTTTTAAGTCTGAACTATTAATAATCATTCTATTGGGGTTTTTAAATGATATTGGATTTCATGGAATCTTAGTAGGTATTACATTTTCTTTGCATTATTAATTAAGAACATATCTACGAGTAATCTTAATTATAGAGAGGTAAACTTAGCTATTTTGGATGTAGGTGGTAATCTCTGGAATTATGATCAAATTTAAAATTCTTTCACTGGCAGAAAGCTACTCTATTGCCGAGTGTCATAGGGTATATTTTATAGTATAGTTGATTACTACGCAGGTGAAGCCGAGGACAGAAGCTTGTGATAAACAAAGACGGGATTTTAGTCGCACTGTACCGTGAAAATTACGACTTCTGCACGTGTTCGCTTGGTACTAAAATCAAGACATTTCTAACTAACATAGAAGGTTGACAGTGTAATGTACCTTTTCCTAATTAGCGCTAGACTAATTTGATAAGCGAAGGATAAGGAACGCGAATGTCAAAGCATAATAATTAATACTAGTCGCCTAATAAAATGCTGATCCTATACTATTAAATGAGCAATATTTGTATGACGGAGAGGGTATGTGTCTCTTTCGTTATTATTTAAACTATTGTAAGCGTAATGTGGGTAGTGTTAGTTATTGCGTAATAGAAAAACCGTTTACAGTTGATCATATTATTATTTGCTATCAAATTAATCACACTAGCTATTCACACACTGTAGGTACACGACACAACTATACGGCAAGCGCGGCAGTTTCTAAACGTGTTCACTGCTTGACCGCCACCGATGAACTCTGCTCAGCACTGGCTCCGGCCGGTCCCAGCGTTATATTGTAGACTCTGTCGAACGCCGCTAGGCGGCGCTGGCGTCCCGATTAGTCAACTCAGTAACGTATTTCCGACATGTCCCTGCCACCCTGTATGTATATTTGTAATCACGTTCTCGAAAACAGCTCTAACGATTTCGATGAAAGTTGGAATAGGGGTAAATAGGGGTTTACGGGGGCGAAAAAATTATCTAGCTAGATCTCACATCTGGGAAAATTCGTATTCTCCGTATTTTCACCCGAGCTGAGCTCGGTCACCAAAAGTTTAAAATAAGATGGCTACCTCAGAATAATGATATGGCAGCATGGAATTAGTAAGTACCTAATATCATGGCAGTATGGAATTAGTAAGTACTATACATGGGATTAGTATGAACTGTCCTATACTATTAAATGAGCATTTTCTATTTTCACCAGAGCAGAGCTCGGTCGCCCAGGTATTTTACTTACTAATTACGTTCGTAGGTACATTACGTATAACATGGTGCTGAAAAATACGTTAAAAGATCACAGTGTTAGTTAAAATCTTGAATATACTCACATACTTCAAACTGTTGCAGTATTTAAAAGAAGAGTGAAAGAACACCTTTCCACTTCGTCATAGTTGCGTAGGTATTTATTTTGTATTTTATGTATATATTTTTGTTACATTATGTTAGTGTTGTTTATTTTATTTTAGAAGTATGTATGTTTGTATGTAAGTAAGTATATTTTCATATTATTAGTTTTATTTCATTAAGTGAATTGTTTTGATTTTATGTATTTTACTTACACACGGTGTCTACATCTCTTTTTATCCTCTGTCCTATCGCAGGTATGCTGGAAGAGATTTCATTAGAAATAAGCATCACCTTTGTACGTATTTTTCTGTTCCTTTTGTCTTGTCTGTGTATTATTTGTGTGTACATAAATACTTTAGTTTTGCAATAAATACCATGCAAAGGACCCACGAAATAATAACGAAAGAGGTCCCCAAAAAGATCGATTGCCATCAATTTGTATTGTAGTAATATTGTCAATCGCTTCAATTGCATTTGGTAGACGATCAATTTGCGCGTTAATCACGCAAAAATTGACAATTGCAATTGATCGTTTCGGAGGCCTTACTTTGTTTCTGGCAGTCTTGAAAGTCTTAGAATGATATGCATTTTGTTGTAGTTGCTGTAAGGTGTGGGTGTGTCTCCTCGTCTCCTGAAAACTACTACAACAATGATTTAAAGAAAGACGGATCGGCAATCGTAATTTGTTATTTGTTTTTTTTTTTATCCTGTACCTACCTGCCATCGCTGTAATAGGGTAGGTGACAAAAAAAAATCTGATCAGATAGATTATCAATAAATATTGGACACGTATTTATTTTTACGATACGTTGAGCTGATATGTGCCATGACGTCACGAATATGTAGATTTTATACTTACTTGTGACGTATAGACCCCCACTCCCCAACTGTAATGCGTTTTATCTAAGTATTTTTTTATTAATATGATAAAGCAACAAAAATGGTGTCTGATATTTTATTATTATCTTACTGACGGACTAAATTGTTTTTTTTTTTACCCAGGCCGAATCTCTATTATTTTCCTTGTAAGTTCTTTCCAGCAAAAATATAAAATTTTAATTATTAAATACCATTTAAGTGTTTTCCCGCATAAAAATATTAAATGCTCGGTACCAATTACCTAACACCGGTTCTGGCTTTACCATTTTCATATCCCCGAGGTTCATAGAGAGAAATCCAATTGAACTAATGCATATGTTGACAGGTATTATACTGACGTAGGTAAGCAGTGTAAATTAAATGCATTTTATGTACGGAACCCTGTTTACCATCGTTTTAATGCACGTAACTCTATTTATTCCAGCTTTTAGATTAATGAACACGAGATGTTTAAGTTGTGGTCGATTTGTGCATGACTGGGTTTTACGGTAATATCGTAGTACTTATAAACTTTTTAGGGCAGTCATGGTGGCTACTTTTAAAGATAGTCAAAAGCACCACTATCTTTGTCTTACTATTATGGGAGGGAAAACATGGCGACAAAACCATGGCAGGGTCTGGATGTCTGACATTGCTAACATGCATTCCTTGGAAATCCGTAGATATCGTTACTCCGTTTGAGACACTATTTTTAGGGTTCCGTACCTAAAAAGGAAAAAAAAACGGAACCCTTATGGGATCACTTTGTTGTCCGCTGTTAGTCCCCTTTTCGTCGTGTAGAACGTGTAGAGGTATCAAGTTGAAATTAATATCAAATACGTAAGTAAGTCTACGGTCCCTTAGAGTTATAAAAAAATTATACTTCTAAGGCAACGCAATAAAAAAATACGGCCATTTATTCGACATAATTATTTTGATACTCGCAAATAAATCAAAATCTATAGGGTACTTCCTGGCAAGAAGCAAGGTCTCATAGCACAAGTAAAAGAAAAAGTTCAAAAATCTTTAATTTGTAGTTTTATCACATAAAAATTAAAAAAAATGCGTTTACAAACTTACATTTGCAGTTGAAGAATTGACCATGACATATCATATCGATGTATGGTAGAACATGTTTTTCAACTAAAAATCAAACTTAACAAGTTTGATTTTGGAACAAATTCATCCAAACTACTTCCGTAGTTTCGAGCTTTTTGCTATACCATGAGTCTAAGAAATGGTTTTTCAGGTGGATGTATGTATGGTTTGCGGTGAAATCACACTCATAATAAATTCACTTTTGCCTCTAATTATGGTAACATGTCTCTAGATATTCCTCATAGATATTCCTTATCATATCAGGATGGCCGTCATGTGATTGCTGGTTTACCAACCATTATAAATTATATAAAAAAATAAAAAAGACGTGGATATAATTATGTAGTCCGCTTAGCTATTTCTAAAGAGCCATAAAAAACCAGCGTTCTCTGCGTTCAGCGCTCGGTGTGGCAACACGTCGTGTTCGCGACAAGTCAATCGTCATTCTGAGGATGCCTGGTTGAGAGGTAAAACACGTGTCAATTTCTTTCTGGGTTTTTTATAAATTATCACATAAATTTATTTGTAGACACTTTCACAACTGCCACAGAACTAACGAGGGTTTTCATTAATTCTAGACTTCAGTCCAATTAACTTGTTATCCTATAATTCACTTGAACAAGGCCTATTGTTGAACAAAACAAAGACTCGATCTACTTTTAAAATCGTAGCTCCTAAAGTCCTGAATTAAACCAGGGTACTACAGAATTATTTCGTTTAAATGGTTGTGACACACTGCTGGCTAAGTAATATATAACTCATGTACAGTATTTCTATTTTCTTAATATCCCTCGGGTATCATCGGATTTCCGAATACAAACGAATGCTAATTTCCATGTCCATCAATTATTAGATTTACCGTGTATAGTAATTTTAATTCAGAACTAAGTACTTTATTGTTGATTTGTTTTGATTTCCGTGTGAACTATAGAGCTGTAAAACTATTTTCCTAACTGTCGTGCCTGCGACTTTAGCAGCTTTGCTCTCATTTTTAAATAAATTACATTAAGTTAATAGAGTTTTAACAACTCTGTTTACTTCCAAGTCGATTGAGAGCGTACGGTCTGCACAAAGTGACGAAACATGAAGTTTGCTGAGGGACATTAAAAAAATAGAACTACATTACGTGTCGTTGTCTGATCGTAGAAATGGCCTATCGTGATCTGCCTGGCCATTTCATGATTTGACTATCTAACATTCGCCATATCGTTCAATGCTCAGCGTTCGACGATTTGCCCTTTAGTGGCATGAGGAACAGGGTGTAAAGTTCACTCATCCACCATAGAAAAGGGAGGATCTTCCGACCAGACGGGTGTTGTGTCTGGCGGGCAACTGCCCTTCGGTTTGAAGTTGAAATCTTGTATCTATGTCGATCGCTCGGTAAATTCTAACTGCGCGATGCAGGATTTGTGTGACGTCATGTCTATGATGCGTAGTTTGTATGTGGCGATGTAACCGCTACAGCCCAACGATGCTTGGGTATATTAACCCAGATACGCATAAAAAACATAACCCCTCAGATCAAATAAAAAACCAAGACATAGCTCTGTCAACAGTGATGTGAAACCGGTTTCGTAAACATGTGTGCACTTAGTGAGGTGTAGTTTGATTGTAGTTCTATATTGTAAATGGTTGTAAATGTGTGCGTGTGAGCGTGTATGCACAGAGCCGAGGTGTATTGTTCGCAGCGCTGTGTCTTGGTTTTTATTTGGTCTGAGCTATTATATTATCTGTGGTCTGAGCATAGCCCTATTTTTGCTGCCGCGCAATCTTTTCCCCAGTCCATAACCTGCAATCTGCCCAGCTATGTTGGGGTCGGCTTCCAGTGTAACAGGATGTAGCTGAATACAAGTATTTTACATGGAGAGGCTGCCTATCTGACCTCCACAACCCAGTATTTGGGTGATATGATTAATCTGGTAATAGGTAAAGACAGGTATTTCAAGGCTAGATCGTAATTTTATTTTTGACTTTTGACTGTCTTCGTCTTCTCTCGTAGTTTAATAATTAATAGCACATCGCATAAGCATAGCATAGGTACATAATCAGCCTATAAATTTCCCACTGCTGAGACACAGGTTTCTAAAATGCAAAAATTCTATTAAAAACAATCATACAAACCTACATTGGCACATAAGAAACATCAGAAGCTAGGTCCCAATTGGTCGTTTCCTATGGAGAAGAGCCAGCAAGAAAGTCCACGGTTACTCTTTTAAAAATAATTGGCTTTTACAGTATTTTCAAATAACAGAGTTAATAGGGATGGGAGGACAGTGTAGGTATTTCAACAAGTACCAGGTACTTAACAAAATAGAAAATGGTCAACAAATCTACATTCCACTAAGCTTACAGCATTCTCACATTCACAAATAGAGAATCTATGTATAAGATAAATAAGTTACTAAAAAAAACAGTGGCACTCCGGAAGTGCCGACAGAAGTGAAAACTTGAAAAATATCGGCACCGCTGTAATCAACACGTTGATGTCTTTTACTCCACTCAAAGCGGTAATCAACGCGTTGATAGCTTTTTAATGGTCAAAAGCTGGTATCGTAACAGTGTCGCGAAATCAATTGTTCAGTCCCATCACAAAAATGCCCAACGTGCCTTTAATTTTTTTTTTTTTTTCGTGTGGGAAATTATCAAATAACTTCTCCCGCTCTGGGCGGAGTGGGAGGGCGTGTCAGACTCTTACTGACTAAAACCCACCCGTGTTCCTTCGGTTGCCCTGTTGCCGGGGGCCACGATTTCCCTATCGGTTTTCTTCGAACCCCCGGCAGGCATTGGCCCTAGCGGACCCCGTCAATTCTGCTGACATCTCTTTGAGGCGCGCGTGGAACACACGGGCTTGGTCTTTATCGGACGGCGAGCTACCCATTGCTCACCGTCCGCAAGCCCGCGCCTACGGTGGCCGGAAATTGGCTCGCGATTCCCGTCCCGGGCGTCTCCTCCTGCGGCGGTTAGGGGCGTGAGGGCGCGAAGTTTGCCTCTCCCTCACGCGTTCCGCCTCCTCCTTCGCGAGCATTACCGCTTCGCAGAAAGAGGTGACGGCCTGCCATTTCCTGTCGCTCCGTACCATGGCCTGAACCAGGGCCGGACGCGAGAGATCACCGCCGCCGATCGCCTCTACGAGGACACGGCGTTGCTCCGCCCAAGCCTCCACCGTGTCCTCGGGCCGATCCACACAATGGTGACACCCGGGTGTTTCCTCCCGCCTTATCCTAAACAGGAACCTCCCGAAGCAGCCGTGTCCGGTGAGGACCTGCGTCAGGCGGAAGGTGAGGACGCCGTGGCGTCTCTCAAGCCACTCCTCAAAGAGGAGTCTTATCGCCGCAATTGTGGCGTGCCCAGCACGGGGTTGCGACAATCGCACTCTCCATGACGCCATGAGATCCCGCCGGAGCTCTGTCCGTTGTGCCGCGATTTCTTGCGGCATCGGAGTTAAGCCCCGGCGTTTCGCCTCCTCGCGCCACTCCCAGATGTGCGCGAGGACCTTTGCCTCCAGATCCCATGGCGGTAATCCGGCAAGGAGGCTCGCCGCCTCGCAGGAGACCGTGCGGTATCCTCGGGCCAGCCGATTGGCCATGACCCTCTGGGACGCGTTCAACCGGCGGGCTGGCCGCAGCCTCAATGAACGCGCCCTGCCCAACGTGCCTAAAGAAGTTTTCATTTCAATAAAAATAAAAACCTATTTTAAACAAAATGACATGATTGCTATTACAACTGTAACAAATTGAATTACATCCAGGACGATGACGGAAATCAACGTGCTTAGTTGGCTGAGACAATCGAAGAAACTGGGCGGTCAGTTTCAAAATCAATTTCAATTTGTAAAATCAAATGGGTAATATCAATTTGTAATTCAATTTGTTGTTATTTACTCGTAGAAAGCGAATGTGCAACGAGTGTTCAACAAGATAAAAAAAAATAATGAAGTATTGTCTCATATCAAAAATTGATAAAAAATTAGATAATGATTAAAATACACGAGGTATTTTTGTTTTTATTTCTGAACGTTGTGACGCGGGTATCATGGTCGATATTTGTATCTTATCAAATCAACCTATAAATCCACGATATAAGGTGAGTTACGTTCATGAATGTATCAATTTTAGTTCTGTTGTTGCCAGCATAGCCGTATGTTTGTTTATTAGAGATTGGTTACAGCAGTGTTGTGAAAGTGAAAGAATTTGTTGTGACTAGTGATGTACTTTCGCGTCAAGTGGTTAGTTCTGTGGTCTCTGTGGGCCGCGCGATTCGTCCGTCAGCCCACGCCGACACGACGACTGCACGATGGATCGTTAGTGCGGGGGCAATATTCGGCAGATGGCACTCATCAACGGTATTCCGGTATTCCATACGCCAGCTCGGAATACAAGTACAGATTCCAGGTGTTTGCTATTTTACTATTTATTCTGATTTGACTATAATTATCTAGAAACGCCAGGTTAATAATAATCGTTGTTTTAGGCTCCCGGCCCCACACCGAGGTGGGATGGCGTTTTCGAAGCTATCAGGGAGAACATACGGTGTCCACAACTGTACAGCAAGTCAGTAGTAGTTGGGTCGGAAGATTGCCTCACCCTGAACGTATACAGTCCTAACCACGCTTGGAATGGTGCTCCCCTACCCGTCATGGTGTTTATCCATGGTGGAGGGTTTAAGGAAGGATCTGGGTCAGCTCTGCTTTACGGGCCCGATTATCTAGTATCTCAAGGAGTCGTCCTCGTCACTATTAACTACAGATTAAACGTCCATGGTTTTCTCTGTCTGGGCATAAAGGAAGCTCCCGGAAATGCTGGTTTGAAAGACCAGGTGGCCGCGCTCAAATGGGTCCAAAAAAATATCCGAGCGTTTGGCGGAGACCCCGACAATGTCACTTTATTTGGTGAGAGTGCTGGTGGCGCGTCAGTTTCCTACCACCTGCTCTCATCGATGTCCAAAGGGCTATTCCATAGAGCTATAATACAGAGTGGCTCCTCTATCGCGTCGTGGTCACGACAGAGGGATCCGATGACACACGCTGCCACTTTGGCGAAAGAATTGGGACATAATATTGTAGACCCTCACCTGCTTTACAGTGTTTTTATGAACACGACTCTGACAGATTTAGTTGGTACACAGTTACCGAGGAAGAAGGGGCAGTTGATGTTTGCAGGTTTGCCATTCGTGCCGTGCACTGAGCGATCAATAGACGGCGTTGAACCATTCCTCGCTGATACACCCTACAATATACTCACTAAAGGAGATTATAACAAAGTACCTGTAATTATAGGTTCTAATAACGAAGAAGGCTATTTTTTCGCTTCCCGCGATACTGATGAGTCATTGAGAAATGTAAACTTTGCAGCCATATTAGAAGATTATGATTTAGACTTTCCGTCGGATTTAGAACGGAAAGAAGCTGCTAAGGTTTTAAGGAGTCTTTACATGGGTGACGATGAGATCTCGTGGGGAACTATATTAAAACTTTCAAGATTACATGGCGAACCGTACTTCAACCTACCTGGGTATATTGAGACTGAGCTTATTTTGAAGACTAGTGATAAGCCTGTGTACAACTATGAGTTTCAGTACAATGGTCGGAGGAATTTGCCAAAACTAATAGCGGGTCGTACATTTTGGAACGCACCCGGAGCTACGCATGCAGACGAGCTGTTTTACCTATTCAATTTGTTTCCTATTCCGTCAATGTTCGAGACCAAGATGATTAAAACAATGACAACGTTGTGGACCAATTTCGCTAAATACGGGTTAGTATATTGACGTCATCTCCTTCTTTTCTCAAAATAGGGAATTATAGCCTTCCAAAAAAGTCGCACTGATGCACATTAGTGACCCATCCATTTAAATGCACACGCAGGAGACGTCACAGGTTACACTGGTGTCTGTAGTTTTGATGGTCTTTCCACTATCTGGTCATCGTCAGAGTTTCTTCGGTATTTTGACATTTGATGCAGCTGCTCCAACAAATTGTTGGTCGTATGTTTAGCACAGTGTTTATTGGTCGATCTCCCAAATTAAACTTTTCCTATCTTTCATGCCAGTTTCCAACTGGCTCACAATTTGCTACTGCTGTAATAGAAGGTCTTTCATAGTTGACTGTACGTTCCATGTTACCAAATCTATTATTCCATACGATCCATACTAATAAATAAAAAAGTAACTCCGTAAAGGCTCGTGCAGACCAGCGCGACATGCGACGCGACACAAAGGCACCGCTCGTCGCGCGACGAGCGGTGTCTTTGTGTCGCGCGACAAGTCGCGCTGGTCTGCACAAGCCTTAACATTTCTATTCCTTAACAGCTGAACGGATTTTGAAGAAATTCCGCACACGGGTAGACCATTACCTGGTTTAGAACATAGGCATAGGCTACTTGTTTTGACCAAGTAATACGCTCCCCTGGAATAAATTCCAATTTCCATACAGGCAATACCGCGGGTAACCGATAGCATACAATTTTTTGTTAAAAAAACGGTAACCCGACTACGAAAAAATTAAAGTGATCTAAAAAGTATGAAACAAGAAAATATTTCAGACAGAAATCAAGAGATAGGTACAAAAATGGTCAACGTAAACTCGTCGTCGTATGCCTGTCTGTCATGTGGGTGCCAGGAACACCAAAAAAATTAAAATGTCATGTGACGACGGCTTTACCTTGACCATTTTTGTACCTATTATTTAGCTTATGTCACTCGGACCATTATTACAAATCTATTGATACCTCATTCATCAAAATTGTTTCAGTAGTTTAGGTGGCTACGGTGGAACACACGTAAATGCTAAATGCTAAAATCATACCCCTTTTTGGTTTTGCCGTAGTCGGGTAAAAATAATTAACTAATATGGTTGTATTTACAGCATGCCTACTCCTGAAGGAAGTGAGGTGCAGTGGCCTCCTACGTCCCTCACCTCACCTCTAAGACTAGAGCTGAACGAACGCCCTACCATCGCCACAGGCACTCATTCTGCGCCTACGCTGCAATACTGGAGACACCTCTACGATAAATATCGTGCAAAGTAACGTGCACGTGGTGGATGGATATGAGAAGACGAGCGTGTTTATAGTTTTTATGCTGTGAGAGTTTTTTTATTGTTGTATGAAATATTATCGACATTTGTTTCGATTTTTATTAAAAAAATATTTTTTAATATTTAAATTAGTGTAATTTATCTGGCATGTCCTGGAACCAAAAAATCGATGACATAATATAACATTCACCAATCCTCACTTGACCCGCGTGGCGGTTTACGGCTCACTCCGTCTCACAGCACAGGTCTGCTGTGTCCCAGCAGTGGAAACATTATAGGCTAATTATTAGACTCGGTTGGAACTCAAGGCACGCACCTCTGATTTTTCGGATTCATGTGCATATTTTATAATTATCACTTGCTTCAAAAACGGTGAAGGAAATCATCGTGAGAAAACCGAAATGCTTGAGAGATATTTCTTGACGGCATATGAAGTCAAGTCAGAGGCTTATGGGGGCTTTAAAACTCTGACACCAGGTTAGTCACTAACGACACGAAACAGAAGAATTTGATTATGTCTGATGTATCCGCACGCAATTTCTGTCGCTCAAACATTTTCCAACTTTCCAACTTGTAATACACCCACGAATTCAGTATGTTAGATATTTAAAACGAATTCTCTCGTGCGCCGTCAGGCACAAGCTCTCCGCAGCATTGGAGTCAGGCCAACCACAAATCTGATAACGAGTACAACAGATTGCGATATGTTGAGATATAACAATTGACCTGTTTAATGTCATGTGGCTCTTTTCAAGTATTTTTATTGATATTTTTCACTGAAATGTATTTGCTGTTTTTATTACTATACTAGCTTCTGCCCGACTTCGTCCATGTGAAATTTTGGCCCCCCACCCGCAGTGTCGAACCTAACATGTATAAAATATTTTTGCTTGTAAGTAATTAATCTCACTATTCGCAAATGTAGAGTTCCGTGAACAAAGACCCAGGCGGTTAAAATTGGTGAATTATTCTAGTTGTTTGCTATTTCTTTTCAATAATCGTTAACATAACTTTACAGTTTTTAACATGTCTACTATGTATTTACACTAGGTACTAAATTAAAAAACTAACTAACTGTATATGTATAAATAAAAATAAAAACAAAACGACACTTAGGCGTCGAAGTATTCGTCCGCATCGTTGTCATCCGGAAACGTACCCAGAAGACTGGCAGCATTGCCACGTTGACTGGCAATGCTAATTCTTTGGCCAAAGAACGAGCCAGCCCTCTGGTCACGTGAAGTGCCGACCAGTCGACGAGAAATTTCCTTAAAAAGGAGACGCGCACTCGGGCCCCATGATCCAAGCGATTCGACCCCAAACGGCTCAAAGCTGTAGTTAAGGTTACAGTATTTGCGCCGCTTGAGGGTTTCAGTGGTCGCAGTAGCGGCGCCAGCACAGCCCGCCGTGCTAGGAACATGAGATGGCGCAAAGGTGTCGATACAGGTTGCGTCCCACACCGGAGGCCTACCCACCTTCCAAGGCAACAACGTCACCCCATCTGGTCTCTTCCCATCGTCACGTACCAAGCCATTTGGTTCTAATACCGCTGGTACGCCGACGGTGACAAGGGTTCGACGAATAATGTCGTTGATGCTGGCGTGCCGTCGTATGCGACCTGCGCTCCTGCAGCAGGACAGGCCACGGTGCCCGAGACTGTCGACAGCTTCACCGCAGAGACACCGATGCGGAGCAACACAAGGTGCACCCAAGCGGAGACACATAGCGAGCCGAAACATTGTTTAAAAATTCTAGTTGTTTTAAAAGAAATTGTACTTATTGCATACCGTTAGAACGGACATAAACCAAAGATGTTTTCTTAGAATTAGAACGGTTCTATCACTCTTACTTTTTTTAACGTAGTTTAAAGTCGGGCTTTCGGTATTTATTTTTAATTAGTTTGTAGTTTAAGGGCTCGTATTTAATTTTCTAGCAATCATCTGCATCAAGTACGAATTAATAGTCTACAGTTACTCTAGATGAAAATAAAATACAAATGTTGCCAGTTTTGTTATATTTAAATGAAGTTATTGACGTTTGAAGTTTGAGCAACGACGAATTACGAAAAAAAAAATAAAAAAGAATCCTGTGGCCTGAGTCTTGTTATTGGGCCTAAACACGTAGCAGACAGCCCACGGATCCACCATTTTTGTATGTTCAACCGTCTGCCTAACAAAAATTGGCTGACTTTGAATTCATAGTAAGACACAAAAGTAAATAAAATATGTGATTCTAAAAACCACTATCTTCTAAGTTCAAGTGTAGCGATATGTCTTTTCATACAACTATCATGTAGGCGATGTGGCTTAACAAACACAATGGTGCAGTCAAATCCACGTCTGTGGTAACAATTTTTTTTATGATAACACCTTTCTTTCTGAGTTTATCTTGGACATTACTGATATCGGTGAAGGAAAAGCATCGTGAAGAAACCTGGGCTTATAAAGCGCCAACTCGTCTTGGGCAAGCGTAGCGATGATGGTTTCTGCCATCATTCGCAAGAGGACGGTATCCCTAATCTGCAGAATGCGTGGCAGCCGCAACGAAATCTTGAAGACAATAGCCGATAGGATCTCATCCCCGTTTTGGAGGTCACTTGTTAAGTCAGTCATCTGACTTACTTTGATTCTGACTTTTATTTTTATAATTTGTAATATTTATGATTTTATAATGAATTTCTGGATTTTAATTGACATTAATTTGAATGAATTCAAAGATAGTAAAATATTTTAAAGATTTTAATGAATTTAAAGATGCGATTAACTTATTAATTTATTTTACAATTTATTTCTATGTAGTTATTTATTTTAGTTATAATCATTATTATTGTGGCATGGTGATTAGGTACTAACGTAATTTTCAAGTAGGTACACTAAAATAAATATGGATCACTGTATCTGATTTAAATAAATTAATTCAAAATAACACCTTTATTACGTAATAGTAAGCGAGATTTTAATAGTACGATGTACCTACAGTTTTACATTTACAATCGATACCCTGAAAATTTTCGGATGAAAATCCACAAACCTTTTAACGCAAAAATAATTGCCTGTTATTCGCAAAATCATGGTATCCCATTCTCTGCAATTAAGGTGAAAATAACCTCAATATGAGGCCCAACCTCATTCCCTGAGGCAAGTTGATCCCTGGATGTTTTCGGGAGAAATTAATTTGATCCAATACAAGGTTGGGCCGCATCACTGCCTGTCAAAATTGATGGCTCAACTAAATAACTTCGGATTTATAAGTATATTTATAGAACTTTGAGTCAATATGTGTAATTTTTTGTGAATTGGTGTCACTGTTTTTTTTCTTTTATTCTTAATTTTTCAATTATAAACCTACATTAGATTCACTCAAAGTTGAGTTTGGAATAATCATTTCGTAGTGATCTTACTCCCATGTTTCTGTCAAGTCTGTAACGATCAGTCAATCACGGAACTGTTTTAATACCAACAGCATTTAGTAAAAACAAAGTTTATTTTATAAGCTTAATAACCTTTTAATTTGACACAAACAAACGTGTAAATTAGATGGAAAATAGTACTTTTCTTTTGTGATTATTTTTACACATCCCATCATGACAGGGTACCTATTTTTCCTTAAAGATGACGCGGGACGCCGTATGTGAAGGAACACGACAAAAAAAAAACTGGCCAAGTGCGTGTCGGACTACGCACAATGAAGGGTTCCGTAGTTGAGATGAATTTATTTATCCCAAGAACAAACTTAACATTGTAGTTGAAAAACATGTTCTCCCATACATTCCAACTGCAAATCGTCGCTCGGCATCCAATACCGCGAATGTGACATTAAAAAAAAAAAATTAAATTGCAGTGTCACTTATTTGAACGTGTAGAATGACATAAAACAAAAATCAGATTTTCGTAAAAAAAATCACATTCGCGGTATTAATATAATAATAATACCTTTAAACCAGCAATTCTTGTATATACCTATGTATATATAATCTGAATCTCGGAAACGGCTCCGAGAATTTTTATTAAATTTAGTATGCAGGGGGGTTTCAGGAGCGATAAATCGATCTAGCTAGGTGAGATCACGCTAAAATGTATATTTTTAAGACCTTTCTGTACCCCTATATTCACAAATAAAGTTTGATTTGATTTGGTTTTTGATTTTTTTTCATTTTTAGAAACCGTCGTTCAAAAAAAAAATATCATCCAGATATTTTTCTTTATTCAAGTAACAAGGACTCATTGTGTTAGTAAACTTATGAACTATGTTAACTTATTTTACGAGGTCACTTAGAAAGTTTTGCGACTAACAGTTTTTGTCTACTTGTAGAATATTGGCTGGTTTTGATGTCAATTAAAACGATGACTACTTATTACAAAAAAACATAACATTCCAAATTCGAAATTCCCTCCACATTTTTTTACGAGCAAAATCAAAATACTCTGTCTTACTGAAAACTGGATTTATAACGAGAACATTTTCGCGCGATGATTTTTTACGATTTCAAATGTCGACTAAAACCAGAAGAATCGTTTGAAAGACTTCGAATGGTGTTCATAGAAAAAAGCCCTTCTAAAGCGACTGTTTTTCGCTGGTTCAACGAATTTATGGGTGGTCTAGTAATTTTGGCAGACAAAGAAAAAAGTGGCCGCCCTATGACGGTTGTTACATAACAAAAAGTGCTGGCTGTGAAAAATGTAATTCAAGAGAATAGGCGAATTACATATGAAGAGGTTCAGCATACACCGTGAAATTTGAATCACAGTTTTGCTAGAACAAACGTTGTTCAGACCATGGTCTACTACCATTCTACAGCATCCAATAAAAAAAAAACATAATTAGTTTTTGAAAAAACACAAAAAAAGCAAAGTTTAAAATGTCAAGATAAATAGATGTATACTGCCGATTGGATCGGGAAGTGTGCACACTGCATGAAATTCTACACAGGCATCTTCGGTTATGAAAGATAGTTTCACGCTGGTACCGTAAAATCTAACGCAGCGTCAGAAGGAGGTTCGGGTAGAATGGTGCCGAGACATGATAGCAAAATTGGTAGCAGGCTCGTCTCGGCGCGTTTAAGATATCATTACGGGTGATGAATCTTAGATTTTTCAATATGATCCAGAAATGAAGCGTCAGTCGACCGTGTGGCTGTTGAACCAAAATGAACCAACGCCTACCAAAGTGAAGTGAGCCAGAAGTGCAGGCAAAATGTTGACCACAAGTTTTTTTTTTCTACCAGGTTATCTGGTGTCAGTACCCTGACGAGATCAAAGAAGCATCAATGCTGAATGGTATGTTACCAAATGTTTGCCAGAAGTTTTTACTACTGCAAGCAGCAAGCGACCGAACACTGGCCTCCGTGGGCTACTGCTTCACCACGACAACGCGCTGGCTCACTCGGCGCTCAAAACAAGGGACTTTCTGGACAGCACACCGGTCAAATTTATAGGTCATCCTCCTTACCGTTCCGATTTGGCTCCGTGCGACTTTTTCTTGTTCCCCAAAATAAAAAATCAACTCAAAGGAAAACAGTTTTCATCACCTGAAGATGCACTGGGTGCATTTGACAAGGAGATTGGAGAGGTGTCTGATGCGGACTGGAAAATGTGTTATGAAAATTTGTTTAGACGTATAAAACTGTGTATAGATGCCAATGGAGAGTTCTTTCAAAAGATATAATAAAAAAAAATATAACCTGTTGTATATTTTTTTCTAGTATCACAAAACTTTCTGAGTGCCCCACGTAATCTAGTTTAAATTTATTTCACCCCATGGGAGATGGCACTGCAGTGATTGATGTACATGCAATCCAGACTGCTAGCGATATTGTTGGAACTGGCCCGTACTCTGCGTACCAGGGATGCACACCTCATTCGCATCGTTACGTAAAAGCAATTAATATGTGCGTCCGCGAATATTCCCGATGCGCTACAAAAACGGGGCAGCCCCACCAATACCCTGAAAGCGTTGTTGTATTGGACTCGAAGGGCGTTGCATGACCTTTGGGTATATCTAGCCCACAGGCTGCACGTGTAAAACGTTGTACAATAAGCTCGAAACAGAGTAATTTTGGCTTTTTAAGTGAGCAGCGTGCAAACCTGCGAGCCAGCATGTTTGCCCTTACCGACAACGCCCTTCGCTCCCGCTCAATATCGAGTCCGTCATTGAGGTCAGGGGTCAATATATGACCAAGATATTTAAACGTAAATACTCTTTGTAGTGGAGTCCCATTGAGTAATACAGGTGGTACATAACCCGGTCTGCCCCCAGCCTCAAAGACCATGATCTCCGACCTATTGGAGTTATACATCAAACCATGTGTTTTGGCATACTGCTCACATTTGGCGACCAATTACTTTCTGAGACCACAGATTGACGCGCTCAGAAGCACCATATCATCTGCATAGCTAATATTATTTACACAAATACCATCTATATAGCAACCCACTCTGGTGCTGCTGAGCTCGCCAATCCTGCCTCACCCCGCATTCCAACCTATTGATCTGGTTACCATACCACTATTTAAAGATGTTTGCTCCGTTGGCAACCTATCCTTCTCCATCTTTCTCCACAATACGTCATAAGCAACCAGATCAGAAACCTTGAATAAATCGATGAACCTAGCATAAATCGGCGTCCCACGCTGTGTATAGTAAGTATGTGATAGTATGCTTAAGGCACAACACTGCACTTTCTGTTGTGAAACCACGCCGAAACCTGAATTGGTTGTCATGAACATTTACAGTTTTATTTATTTGTGTATTAAATAAATAAAAATAAAATAAAAATAAAAATACTTTATTTCAGACCTTGATCCATATGATGTTAGTAATACACACTACTTATAAGCTATGTTAGTAACAAACGAAAAACAACATTTAATTCATATATCTGCTGCACTCACTAGACGCACCGGGTATATGTACATGTACACGTACCCAATGCGCCATAATGGTGCAGCACGGCTTATCACTAATGACCTTCAGAATGTCATTGCCGCTCCCACGCACTCTGCGCATCATAGAAGCAGTCTTCTTTCGTAAAATGGTACTGAAACTGTCAGTACGTGCTTCCGCGAACATTCCTGACGCGCTACAGTAACGTGGGAGCCCCAACAACATCCTGAAAGTATTATTATATTGAACTCTGAGGGCGTTGTATGCCTTCTGCGTATATCGAACCCACAGAGTGCACGTGTACAATGATTGACAGAAAGCCTTGAAAAGAGTTATTTTTACCTCTGGTGTACAACGTGCGAACCTGCGGGCCAACATATTACATCGGACAGCCAACGCCCTCCGTTCTCTTTCCATATCAGCATCATCTTTTAAGTCCTCCGTAACTATGTGCCCCAAGTACTTAAAATCTAGAACTCTTTCAAGGGCCACACCCCTTAACATAACCGGTGGCATATTATGTGCTGGTTTTTTATGATTCGCCCTAAACACAAGCAGTTTGCTTTTTTGCACGTTGTAAACAAGTCCGTGCGCTTCTGCATAGGACTCACAGACCGCTAACAATTTCCTGAGTGCGCTTATTGACGGACTCAGCAGCACCATGTCGTCCGCGTAACTAATACTATTGACACACAGTCCGTCAATAGAACAACCAACAAGAGTGCTACCGAGCTCGACAATCAGTTGGTTAACATACAGGCTGAAAAGCGCTGGTGAGGTCAATCCACCCTGTCTCACCCCGCATTCCAACCTGTACTCCTCAGACAACTCGTTAGCCCATCTAACTTGATTGGTTTGGTGGCCATACCAATACTGAAACATATTTGTTATGGCGTCAGGCACTCCCGCTTCGCGCATCTTACACCACAAGACATCATACCTTACCAGGTCAAATGCCCTGGAAAGGTCTAGAAATGCCGCATATACAGGCGTACTTCTCTCCGTATAGTACCGGACAGTATGCTTGAGGGCCAAAATAGCACATTCAGTTGATAACTGTGGCCTAAAGCCAAACTGAGCATCGTGTATTTTAAGATGTTTACTAATTTGACTCTCAAACACACCGTCAAGTACTTTGGCCGTAATAGTCGCCAATGAGATCGGTCTGTAATTACCCTTATCACTGGCGTCACCGGTTTTATTTTTCAATATTGGTACAACCACCGTTCTCATCAACGCAGCGGGTAGGTAGGAGTGTCGGATACAGAACGTAAACAATAACGCTAGCAGTCGTGGGAGATGCGGTCCAGCATGGGCAAAATGTTCTATGCTAAGGCTGTCATGTCCCGGCGATTTGCCTCGTCTCATATTTTTTATTATTCCTAAAATCTGCTTAGCCATAATGCGAGCAGGCACGTCTAACACAGCAGCCCCAGCAATGACACCACTGATATCCGACTTCGAAGGTAGTATTTTAAAATGTTCCTTAAACCGGTTTGCGATCTCCCAGGGCGTGCTTGCACCATCAATTAAGCAGACGGTCAAACACTTTTGATATTTTGATATTATAGTAGCTAGAGAGATGGGCCTTTTGGATGCCGAGCGACGAAATGTAAGTTTTTACGCACAATATTGAGAGATTTACCATGTTATTTTAAGACCATAGACTTCTTATAGGTTTTCCTGTAATCTATGAGTAAAGAACCATACTATGTATTTTTTTCAAAATTTTTGGTCCAGTAGTTTCGGAGATAAGGGGGGGGGAATGGTCAATTTTCATTGAATTTATTAAATATCTTTAAAAGTATTTATTTTAAAATTATATAAAAAATATATTTAAGATCCTCGAAACAAGCCCTTTCATTTGATATGTCACACGGTACTGTTAGCAAAACTTTTTTTTTTAATTTTCTTGTTTGCGCCCCAAAAGTGACACCTATATTCAAAATTAAATTATTTACGTTACACATTCGTGTTTGGGTCACAGAAATACATATGTGTACCAAATTTCAACTTAATCGGTCCATTAGATTCGGAGTAAATTGGCTGTGACAGACGGACAGACAGACAGACAGACAGACAGACAGACAGACAGACAGACAGACAGACACACGAGTGATCCTATAAGGGTTCCGTTTTTTCCTTTTGAGGTACGGAACCCTAAAAACGTAAGTGCCAGTCGTCTCGCAAAACTGCGAGAGTAAATTAAGGATAACGGACCTCAATTTACTCTTACGACTACAGGTACGGTGTTTTTTGGGGAATAAGCTACCCTACAACCCTGCTGCAATTTGTCTTGAGAACAATCATAGTATGCTAGCTGTGAAGGTGATAAACCTCAGACCAACATGAAATAGCCGTATGTAAGCCGTATGTAAAGAATGTTATTATCCTAATACAATCTGACTATTTTTGTTTATTGAATTGATGATAGGAAGATGATTATTTTATGTCTGAAAGTATATTCCATAACAATGAAAATTGCAAAAAAAATAATGTGAAAAAGCCGTGTAAAAATAAACATAGACTTTTTTTAAAGCGGTTTCCATAAAAGTATCAAGAATTTTTTTTTATAATTATAACTCGAAAACTATCAAGATTTGCGGAACATACCTACATGGGGTATTTTCAGATACTCCTGGGCATGAGGATTCTATTTTTTTTATGACGTCACTGTCTGGACCACCCTCTTTATTATTGAATGAATTTTATGACCCTTTTACAAACATTATAAACTTCTATTACACTTTAAAACTTCTTAGCAACATGTAAACGCGACGTACCGCCTCCTTTTACAGCAGCACAATGCCAGCCACTCATATTGTTCTTACTAAAGATACACGCATGATATGAAAACACGAGTACGAGACTCGAATCAAAACTTCGGCCATTAAAAACTAATTAGCAAAGTGTTCGGTTCTGCGCATCTGTGGCGTTCATTAATCAATTGATCAGTTGTTACTGTGCACTGGGTTGTTATATTATATTGGATAATTAAAGTTTTGTTTGAAGTGACAGTTTAATCGTCTTTGTAAATGACGGATTTAAAAGTAAAACCGGCCAAGTGCGTGTCGGACCACGCACAATGAAGGGTTCCGTAGTTGGGATTAATTTATCCCAAGAACAAACTTAACTTTGTAGTTGAAAAACATGTTCTCCCATACACAACCGCAAATGTAAGTTGGTAGATTATTACTCGTTAACTTGTAAAGCCTAGTTAGCTGTGATAGTTTTCCTTTTAATTTCGTTATATATGCTACTGCCGTGAATTTTTTCACATACCCAAAACCAACCATTAAACTTGCAGGGGGGGGGGGACACTTGACTCTAACAAAAATTAGCATTTTAAAGCTTAATATTTCGAAAACGAATCCCTAAATCCAAAAATGATCTTCACAAACTTACAATATTTTTGAATGACCTTTCCAATGAACTTTCCCGACACTATGGGATTATTGAGAGAAAAAAAAATCATCCTCACTTTACATCTAAATCATGAGAAATATTTTTATTTTCAGGTACCTCCCGTAACTGAAAAAAAAAAAAATCTCATGATTTTATTTTACCATTTTGTCGGCGTGATTAATATGTATACCAATGCCAAATTACAGCTTTCTAGTACTAAGCGTCTCTGAGCTAAGCCGCGGACAGACAGACAGACGGACAGACAGACGGACGTGACGAAACTATAAGGGTTCCTTGTTTACTACGGAACCCTAAAAAGGGTTGTAGAGTATAAACGTGTATTTTAAGCAGTCGGCTGCGTAGAACATCGATGTTGAAAAAAGCGTAGCCAAGTGTAGTCTGGCGTAACGCTACGGAAAAAGCGTAGCCAAGCGTAGCCTTGCGTAGGTGCGCGTAGTTTCGCGTAGTTCAGCACAGTTTTGTGTAGCCAAGCGTACTTCTTCGGGAATTTCAGGCCGATTCCCGGCCACCGCAGGCGCGGGCTTGCGGACAGTGAGCAATGGGTAGCTCGCCGTCCGACTGTAACCATCTCACCGTGTATATCTTAGGTGAAGTGAGCGTGGAGTGGATTGACACTATTGCCAGCTCACTTTACCTAAGTTATCACGGTGAGATTTTTACAGAATAGCACTACAGGTCCGGGTCGACAGCGCGTTGTGTTTCACACGCGCCTCAAAGATATGTCAGCACAATTGACGAGGTCCGCTAGGGCCGATGCCTGCCAGGGTCGCGGGAAAGTCCGAAAGGGATACCGTGGCCCCTGGCAACACACAGGCAACTGAAGGAACACGGGTGGGTTTTAGTCAGTAAGAGTCTGACACGCCCTCCCGCTCCACCCAGAGCAGGAGAAGTTATTTGATGATACGCCACGTAAAAAAAAAAAGCGCAGTTCTTCAACAATCTGCAACAGTATTGTTTGCTGTTGCAGATAGTTGGAGAACTGAGTCTTAAAAGGAAGAAGAATACTGCCAAAAACCGACCAAACGAACATGGAACCGGAACTAGAACAAGTATTTTAATTTATTTAAAATTTTCAATTGATATTATATTTTTATTACGGACGCTTTTAACGTGCACGTCTTTCTACATTGTTCTCATATGTATAAGTTCAACACGAATGATGTAACCAATATTTTGTAACAATATTTTGATTTAAAAGAGTGTCCGTGGAGTTTCTTGCCCGTTCTTCTCCATAGGTACCTACTGCGCTTTGGAATGAGCAACTAGCTTTATCTTTCTGACTGACCGACCCCTTGACAATTCAAAAGTACCTGTAATTGGTTTATTTGAAATAAATGCTTTGAATTTGAGTTGAGTTTGAAGAGCATTATTTCTTTGATAGCCTTGCCATTTTAGTATTGTTAGACCAACGAAAGAATCCTCTGTCCTTGTTTACACAAAAATAATTTTGTAGAGTGGAGATATGCATAGTTAGTTTGGTCTAAACCGACCTTGGATTAAGCAGTGGTGGCCGAGTGGTAACGGCCGTGTCTTATGAGTACAACACATAAGACACGGTTGTTACAACTGGTCGTAGCCCCGACCCTTGCTCGAAAACGAGGTGCCAGCAGTTGTTTGTATTCGTTTGTATTCAGAAATGCGATGATTCCCGAGGGACATTAAGAAAATGTAGAAGTTTAGAAAATGTGTTTTCTTTTGTTTTATCGTGTTTTAGAAATCAATACCAATTACGTCTTCATAGTTTATTACACAAAAATACAGTGAACACTTGAAATGTCGTGTTTTTTTTATTTCGTGGCGTTGATCCACCGTGGCGCAAGTGTTGCAGCTGTGCAGCTGTGCACGTAGCTTTAAATTCCCCGATTAATAATCATGATCAAAACTTTGATCTAGCCCGTCCCATCTTTGATGTCCTCCCTCCGGTAAACGCCCTAAGCCGAGGCTCGTACTCCACAGGGGGTGCCTTTAGCGAGCGTTCTGCTCTCAAAACGGTGAAGAAAAACATCGTGAGGAAACCGCCATGTTCTAGAACCAAAAATTCGAAGACATGTGACATCTACCAACCCGCACTGGGCCCGCGTGGTGGATTACGGCCCACTCCCTCTCACAGGTTGGAGGCCTGTGTCCCAGCAGTGGGAACATTATAAGCTGATTAAATGCTAAACCAATCTTAACATTTGGGTTCTGCGTCCCAGACATATATTACCATAATTACCAATTAATAATAATATGTTTATTTGACATTAAAAGTACACAGATACAGGTGGACACTTAATTACACGTGGAAATAGACTGATACAAAATATTGAACAACCCCCATGCTAGGAAAAACCTGTGTTATAGGGGTCATCCATTCGTCCATTATGGATGTTATAAAAGTTACATACAATTTAGTAATGTGCACTTATGTAAAAAAAAATAACTAGACTAATTGGTTTTGGGGCTAAGAAAAGGGGGGAAGAAAGTAAAGGGGTTTAAATTCATTATTGTCAAGGAAAAAGTAGTATTTAACGACCCAAGTGCTTTCGTCACAAAAAAAAAACGCGGCAATTCTAGGAAAATATTGTTCAAGTACACAAAAACAAGAAAGACGCTCCACTGCCACCTGTCATCATCAAAATGTAGCTTCGAGCGTTTTACGAATTTAAATTTTCGTATATTACACCAAGAATGATTAAAAGTGAATATTTAACCAAATAGAACAACAAACAACGTTTACATCTCTCATATTCGGTAAGTAGGTCCTTATTACCCCCAAATGGGGCTTGTAGGTAACCAATTAGCGCTCTAGGGTAATAATGTAGCTAGAAAAGTAAGTAAATTAAAAAAAACTCGTCACTCTTTCAAAAAGTTCGCGTACATCTAACCATCATACTGGCAATAGACATCATGCATTCAGCCCAATGACGAAAGAGGTCGCTTCGCTATTCAGCCTTGTCTTCGTATGAGTATAATAGTCATCAACAAATATCACAATCTCAAACTATTAACATACCCAAAAACACATGTCCCTAAAGTTTGAAAATTGTTCTAATTTCACTATAAATTTTAACTAATAAAATGTTTTATTCTTGTAATGCCGGTTTTTTTCTACTTACCTCACAATCGAGATGTAAAGCAGAGTAGTTAGCTCGGGTGTAAGCATCAATTGCACCCTCGAACTATAGGCGCCCTCGCTGCGCTCGTGCGCCTAAATATCTCGGGCTGCAATTGACGCCTTACAGCCCTTGGCTACTAATCTACTATTATTTTGACGTATAATACATTTAAAAATAATAAAAGATAAACTACTTACGGCATGTTTACAAATATTTGACTAATGGTGTCGAATGACCGAACTTTAGCACTCACTTCACAGCACTATAATAAAATTATTCGACTGAATACAAGTACACAATGGCACTCACTGTGCTGCTACATTATTGAACTAATATTATAAATAATTTTTGACCCGCTGAACCTTACTGTAATCGAAATAGAGCCGAAAATCGAAACACAGTCTTCTTGGTAGCTCTAGTTACCAGAAGCACTTTGGGAAAAAATAATTGGTAGCTAGCGCAACCAAAAGCACGTGAGTCGCTAATTATGTGCCGTGTGTGTGTTGTATGAGTGGGTGTAGGTGTGTGATTGTGAGTGTAGATATTTACGAGTGAGTGTAGGTGTGAATGTATGATGCTTGATTTGTTTAAGTTATGTTTTTAGTAAATCCGATATACCTATTGGTTTCGTATGTACCTCCAAACTGAACTAGTTTATACATGCTGGCATATCCACGGTACTATACATAAGGTACACACATGCTATGCAATCGTGTTTCACGCTAATGCACTAAGCTAGTACACGAGGTACTTATCGGGTGTTATGGCGGCGGTACATCGTCGTAATGGGTTCAAGATGGTCGCTGACATACTGCAACGAGGTTAATTTGTGTTTGGTTATATTGTTTGATACATTTGTTAATTGGAGATGCACTTTATTGGACATGTACATCAAAATTATTATATGTTATTTCACATAAACCTACATGGGCATTTATGAAATTTCAGAAGCTAGGTGCACGGTTCCAATTGGTCGTTTTCTATGGAGAAGAGCCGGAAAATAAAACCACGGTAACTCTTTAAAAAAAATTGTCTTTTACAATATATTCAAATAACAATGTTGATAGGTATGGGAGGATAGTTTATTCAATGAAATGAAATGAAATTGTTTATTCTGTAAATAGGATATCGGAATCACTTTTACACGTAATATTAAAAAAAAGATATTAAAAATAAGCTAGATGAGTTCGGCGTTTCCTATATGACTACTCTGAGAAGAAAGGCCGAAATAAACTCAGAGGTCGCAGTCTCTTTTAAAGTCCGGACATAATCTTGGTCAGGCCATATGAGGACCATGTAGATTAGTGTCTGAGATGGTCTTTTGAGGAAATAATATAATGTGTAATGAAATTGACTATCTATGTATATTTTTAATGACAATGTAATTTAATAAGAAAACTGATTAAGAATAATTTTATTGTGTCATAATGTTTCTAATGTATTTGTACACCTCACATGGTTATAATACAGTGAGCTTAAGAACCATTTTGTAACATCCTCTGAACCTGTGTTATGCAAATAAATGATTTGATTTGAAAGCACCACACAGATTTGAGTGGACCTGTCCAGTCAGTGCAAGCATTTGTCAGTAATCGTGGAGCTCAACTCGACGAACAATACCAAAGAAAGGACATTTGGGTAGGCTGCATAAACTACTCGAACTGCCAGACCATCACTAAAACTAGCAGAGAAATAAAAATAATAACCACATAATCCTCAAATTCACAATAATTAAAATAATATAATACTTTACAAAGTAATCATGTCATTTTGAATAAAATTTTCAACAATGTCAATGTGTATATAAAACTGGTATATGTAGATTTTACATAATAATTAAAATGTCTAGTTTTATGGTTTTATCACAAGGCTTAGCAGAGCGAGCAGTTCAATCCCAAGCTTTTTTATCTTCTAATTAATCTGAAATTGTATAATACCCTTTTTTGGCCTTTCAACAAATACCAGGTCAAACAACACTTCAAAAAATAGAAAATGGTCAACAAATCTAGTCTATTACGCCTATAACGTTCTCACACAAAAAATAAAGTAAAAATAAATTCATGTTTATTGGCCAATTACGTATTGCTTTTGTATGCTGATGTTAAGCTGCAGAGCGTGATTTGCCAAGAAATATTCATATTTTTACAAAAAACTAGATTTGGTTATCGTACGGTCTACTTGAATTTGTGACAAAAAATCATCACAATTTTGTCAAAAATTTTGGAACTGGCCACCTATCGTTAGTCTTCGGCTTAAAGAAATTTATTTCTCAAAAATAACATATAATCTATCACTAGTTTTGGCATACTGGAGATATAAAAACCTATCTATCTATGGTTTTATCGTCCAAATAATCTGTCAGAGAATAAGGACCTAAGAGGAATTGTGGACGACATTCAATGACAGATCACAGAGTACTTTTTTGACAGATAGAATTATACTGTCTACCATCAATAGCAATCTATCTTTTATTGAAAATAGGTTATTGGGTTCGGCCGTTAGTGTATGTCTATTATGCACTCACGGTCCATATCTCACTGTCTACCCCTACCAGCAAGATCAGCGTGATATTTAAAGATTTAGATAGTACGCCTCATTAACAACCTTGATGGCTGTCTAACTTTTTCACCGCATGTAACTTGTCTTGAGCTCAAAGAACTAAAGAACCGTACGAAAAGTATATGGAATACCTACCATCTATTATAAAATTTTAAAATATGTACTGAACATTATTCCAAAACAACACGTAAACTTGAACGTAAGAAAGGTCTAAGTTTTGTCGCTAACAGATCATTATAAGTTTAAGGGGTTGTTATTAATTTGTAAAGTTAACTGTTAGACGAGTAGATTTTGTAATTACGGCCCAATAGATGGTGTATATAAACTGTAAATTGTTTATATTTTATGTTTTGAGAAGACTGAAGGAAAGTTCTTTATGTTTGGTTTTTAAGTTCTTAAACTGAGGGTGTACTGCGAGGGAGTCGGGAAAATCAAATGAAGAGTAAAAAAATCTGTGACGTATTGTCGATCAAGCTATTTGGTTTACAGGCAGCTAACTTGCACCATTTTAAATAAGATTAGACATTTAAATAAACCTTTTTTACAGTCCGTTCAACAGATTTTGACTTCTATACCGTACGCATAAGGATGGCATTCTAGCAAAAAAGTGGTTATAATACCAACTGTTTACTGCAGCTGCCATTTATCATGCCACCAACGCAATAGAAGTCAAAATCGGTTGCACGGACTGTAAAAAAGGTTTATTTAAATGTCTAATCTTATTTCAAATGAAGTATACCTACTTCTAAACGATATTATGAGTGTGCTAAGAAGTCAAGTCTTTTACATCTAAAATCTCTAAGAACGATCAGCACATCTAAACTGCATTCAAGAGGTGTCAGAATCCAATATTCCAGAACAATGATGACACTGACAGATCTTCAGGACACTTTAGATGTGCTGATCTCATTCAATTTCATTGGTGAAATTAGCCCTAAGTGGTTACGCACACAATCAAAATTAATATTGCCAGAGGAAATTAGTATTCCAAACTCTTTATTCGACTGTACACTTAAGAGAATTCTATCTATCTACCTAACGACAAGTCTACCTAATGGTTTGGTAAAAACTCAAAAAATCAACCTAAGATCTCAATCACACGTCATCACGTTGTTCACATTTCGAGTAGGTACTTCATCCATCAGCCTTCACTTCAAAGGACAGCCACGTGTGGGCTGATAGCGAAGTATTAAGCACACGTCATGGAGTGTGACAAGTTATGAAAAAACTTTATTGTTCCCTGGCGTAGTTACGTCATACGCAATGGGGGTGGAAGTAGGGGGATAACCTCACACTGTGGCATCTGTAATGGACGTAATGGTGTATAAAAATTTGGGGTTTCTGTTTGACTGTAAATAAGTGAAGTGCGGACAGAAATCACAAAAAAAACTGGCCAAGTGTGTGTTGGACTACGTACAATGAAGGGTTCAGTAGTTGGGGTGAATAAAACAACCGACTTCCAAAAAACACTACAAAGTGAAAAATAACTTTAATTTCGGAAGTCGGTGTCTTTGGTTTTGAATTTTCGTTTTTTGTCACTGACTTCCGAAATTAAAGTTATTTTTCACTTTGTAGTGTTTTTTGGAAGTCGGTTGTTTTTTTTTGTAAAAAGTTTTTATTTTTCTCTTTTTAGTTGTGGTACCTACCCCACACAAATTCGAATACCACTACCTGCTATGTAAATAACAGTGACAGGAACTTATCATATCATCCACATACTAATGGGAAAAAAGTACGTATTATTGAAGCTAACTCAAAAACTATCGAAGCAAAGATAATAAAAGGAGAAACCCGTTTCTGGGCCTAACTGTTCCACGAATCAGATATGTACCAAAAAAATCGTCTATTTTGCTTAATTAACCCATTTTAATCTTAGCCTCAATAGCAATGGCCAAGTGTAGAAAATAAGTAGTTTTCTATTTTTCGTTTTAAACAACCTTTGTACACCATTAAAACACTTATTTCGTTAAACATCACTAACTTCACAAACGCTGGCATTATATCAATAGAGCGTGCCATAAGAATATAATCGATTTAGTGGAAATCGATACTGTTACAAATAATTAAATAATACTCCATTATTTTATTATAATTGTTTTTTATATTAAAATCATTGTAAAATAAAAAAAATCTGGAATCTAATTGATTTTTAAAGTAACCACCATAAAAAAATCATTAAAAGAAAGAAATAATCGATAAAAGCGATTGCACCACGGATTACACTAGTAAACGGCAAATGTCAATGTCAACGTCTGTCAAATGTCATGTCATTGTTGTCTTCGCTTTTATTGTGTTTTTTCGTATTTCTCGGGATTTATTATTTCTTAGAACCTCTTCGAATACTGAACTCCGAAATTGATTGCCTTCCGACTGCCCTCACTTGAACATTGGACGCCGTACCTTGCCACCCCTGTAGACCTTTGCTGGAAAACCAGATCTGTATAATGATCTTTTGAAGACTGGTTAAATAACGACATCATGAGCCTGTACATTAATTGCGGAATAGCAACAGACCGCTGCAATACAATAGGAAGGCAAAAATTGGAAGATGAAAATGATTCTTTCAATTTACAGGAATGGGTCGCGCCTCAAACGGTTAGTATCCGATATTTTTATATCGTAACATTTTTGTACCATGTAATTATCAAACTAAATAGTATTATCGTTTGTGTCCAGTTGTCTGTTGATAGTTGTATTTTATAAAATGATACCAGAATATGCAACAAATTCATATTCGAAGCCATATCTGACATCACCAATCCGGACTGAACCCGCATAGTTAATTACAGCCTATTCCATCTTCAGAGAGGAGGTCTGTGTCCCTGCAGTGGGAATGTAATCAGGCCGCTTATGTTTATAGATTGTGCAATCCACGAAGACGCGCCCCACTGATTACTGTACTGTAAGTTGTACTTTAAGTACGGAGCGGAGCGGAGTGGGGCGCGTCTTCGTGGATTGCACTATCTATACCCAAATGTGCCACTCAGATGTTTCTTGCTAAATGCTAGTGCTAGACCTAATAGTCAAATGATAAATGTTTGTTTCAGGTACTTAAATTGTTCACTCCGGCTGGCGGGTTCGAATCGCAACCGGAATGTTGAATGTGAACAATGGTGGCGAAATGAAAAACTGATGACTTTCCTTTGATATCCTTTTATAATGTATGAATAATACACTTCGACAGTAACTTGAACACTGTTAATGAGAACTTCTTCATGTAATTGAATAAATGAATTAATACAATGACCAGTTTTAATGACCGTTCGCTCCTTGCTTCCCGAGCGATAGACAAGTGACTTGAACACTGTTAATGATAACTTCTTCGTGTGTTGAATAAATGAATTAATACAATGACCAGTTTTAATGACCGTTCGCTCCTTGCTTCCCGAGCGATAGACAAGTGACAGAGCAACCATAGAGTTTTACTTAAAATCTATAAACTAGTGTTGCAAGTAGTGAGTTAAGTTTCGACACAACATACAGATAATATATGATCGAGTTATTGAATTCAGAACTTACATCTAACAATTATTGAAAATATAAAACATGTTAATTTGCGTTAACATAAATGAAAATGAGTTTATCTGCCAAGCTTGCCGAAAACATGCCAATGCTGTATCTCTTGATTGAAATAAGTAGACCAGAAGAGAGTGAACAGACACCTATAGGACACTGATGAATGGAAGTGTGTAGAGAGGTGGACGGTGGCCTACAGCAAGGGCTGTCAACATCGGACTCAAACTGGATGTTGAGAGAAATAATAAAATCAAGCATATTAGTAATAGGATGTATTTCGTTTATATATTAGTCGACAGCTCTCTAACTGGGCTCCTATACTTCAATATTATTGCACCTGTTTTGTTGGCAAAAAAACGGTTGGTAGCCGTACCCACACGATGAGGAGAATTATGATAATTATCTTGGTTAGGCACGGCACCAGGGTAGCCAAATGCCTTCTGCACAATTTCTGGATACTGTATTATTATATTACGATAATCCTAATGAAGAAAGTGATTAATAAAACCATTTATCACAATTATGTGTTTTTACTTTATTTTACTTAATATATTATTGCAATCTCAGATTACTGTAATATGAGATTGCATTAAATCCCCTAGTAGATACAATATTAACAAATGCAAGCCAGTAATGTTGTAAGTGAGCCTTGTTTATTAAATATAGTTTTCAGCTGACGTTTTCAGTAAGATCAATAAGATAAATGTAAAGGTCACTTTAGATTCCCCCCCCCACGCGCTTTTTGTGTACCTACCTAAAACCTCATCATGATAGACTGCAGGCGCTGCAGTACAAGCCTCAAACATATTTTTTTTATTGAAATAACTCAAATAATAAAAATAACCTAAAATGTAAACATTGTCTGATTTGACCAATTTGGCCATTGCTGGGAGACGTGAAAATTGGGGTCATGAATCCTTCCTAAATACTCTAATTTATGTCCAAATTCCAGTCCTGGAACGCCAGGCCCAAGTTTCTATGGAGTTTGGGTTTCTCCTTTCTAAATAAATAAATAAATAACACTTAAATTAAGATGCATGAACCCCTCTATGGGTAAAGGCCTTCTCCAGAGCCTTCCATTCGTCTCTGTTTGATGCGGTACAAGTCCAATTTTTGGCAGCAACTGCCTCTAACTCGTCTTTAAGGCGTTCAGGCCATGGTACGAAGCGAGAGGAAATGGCAGGCCGTCACCTCCTTCTGCGAAGCGGTAATGCTCGCGAAGGAGGAGGCGGAACGCGTGAGGGAGAGGCAAATTTCGCGCCCTCACGCCCCTAACCGCCGCAGGAGGAGACGCCCGGGGCGGGAATCGCGAGCCGATTTCCGGCCGGCGGGCTTGCGGACGGTGAGCAATGGGTAGCTCGCCGTCCGATAAGGACCAAGCCCGGGTCAACGGCGCGTTGTGTTCCACGCGCGCCTCAAAGAGATGTCAGCAGAATTGACGGGGTCCGTTAGGGCCAATGCCTGCCGGGGGTTCGAAGAAAACCGATAGGGAAACCGTGGCCCCCGGCAACAGGGCAACCGAAGGAACACGGGTGGGTTTTAGTCAGTAAGAGTCTGACACGCCCTCGCGCTCCACCCAGAGCGGGAGAAGTTATTTGATAATTTCCCACCCAAAAAAAAAAAAAAAAAAAAAAAAAAAAAAAAAAAAAAAAAAAAAAAAAAAAAAAAAAAAAAAAAAAAAAAAAAGCCCTCTAAAGACAAGTGCGGCTGTTACTTAGCCGCAAAATCACACACATATTAACCCATTTCTATTGCCATAAGCTTCCAATACATATGCTTCACTTAGAGCTAATTATAATGATCCCTTTTGACTACCTGTATCCCAAGGCGTTTCCCCAGTTGACATGAAAATCATTGTTCGGTGTGCTACATTACTCTGTTCCATGGGGCTGTCAAATTAACTAAATTCACCATTGTTCTGCTATGGCATTGTTGCCCGCGCGCCAATATTTGATGGCTTTTGAAATACCTGTTATGTTAAAATGGGTAATTATGATTTTAGTAGTAAGTGTATTTACTTCGTTTTGGTGCAATATTAAATTTATTTTGGCATTGGTATTTTTCTTACAAAATACCTAATGTGACTAAAGGCAGGAGCAGCTGTTTGCAGGAGCAAACAGCTGCGACGCGACTCTAATAAAACAATTTCTAAGAAAACTTCACGGATAGAACAATTACTGGTGTCGCTTCGCGCGACAAGTTGCACCAGTCTGCAAGAGCCTTAATTCTGAAATTTTTAATGTCATGCACTTTGTATTGAAAACGGTTTATAAATCGAAATAATGTTACTGTCACTGTCTTACTACCAGCGACTATACACTAAGTTTTATAGCCTTTCTGAAGGCCTTAAGGCGACGATAACCGACTTTTAATGATTTTATACTAAAGATCACGTCTAAACATATAGTAATAATCATTTGAATAAAAATATGTTAAATTAGAGCATTTTTTTTTTTTTTTTTTTTTTAATCTTATTTATTTAAGGGATTTTTGTACACATAATGTGACGATGTCAATCCCATCGTTCTTTTACACATAACGACTAACTAAATTAACTTATAACACAAAAATTAACTTAATCTAATTACTTATCTAAAAAAGTATATAATATTTTTGCTGCTTCAGACGTAGGTTTAGCTAAGATACCATGACACATTCCAACATCCATTACCGACAATTTCATCGCGTTGAAAAGTGCGTTTCTTTTGCTTGTACCTATATCGGACACATTCCACCAACACATGCTGTGCATCCTCTGTTTTACCACACACCTCACAGTTAGGAGAGTCCGATTTTCTCAGCATTTTCTTATTAACTAAACATATAAATATTTTAGATTATGTTTCAATTACATAGTGAAATTAATTTGTAAAGTTATGTCTAACGCGGATAAAAAACTGAGAATTTCACGCAAAATCTATTTATTATTAGTATTTTTCTGAAACCTTCTCCATTTTAATTTTATTATTAATCTTATAGTATACGTGTTTTATTAAAATACCTGTTGTTTTATGTATAATAAATTAATAATTCGTTTAATTTGGGACAATACTCCTTGATGGGCGAGTCCTATTACTGGCTGGACGTACGACGCGTTGCGTAAGCTCAGCACAGAACACGCAAGCTAACCACTCAAGGTCACTGGGATATATCTGCGTCTTAATTTATTAAGGCATCCACGGGATAACCTGGTTAAGCAGCGGAGAAACTCCGAGGTAGACCAGTGAGCTGACATTAAAATTAAAATGTCCCTTTCTTTTCGCATAGTGATTTTATTTTATCAAGTAAAACTGCTTTCAGAGTATTTTTAACTGACTTCCAAAAGGGAGGAGGTTATATGTTCGTAGCGTATGTTTGTTTTTTTTTTATGTGTGTCCACCGATTACTCCGTCATTTGTGGACCGATTTTGAAAATTCTTTTTTTGTTTGAAAGGGTATGCTCTCAAATTGGTCCTATATAAATTTTTATTAACTTTGCTTGGGTAGTTTTTGAGTTAGCTACAAAATACGTATTTTTTTTCCCACTTTGTATGTAGGTGATATGATAAGTTCCTGTCAGTGGTATTCGAATGTGTGTGGGGACCTACCCCACACACATTCGAATACCACTGACCACAACTAAAAAGTGAAAAATAAAAACTTTTTACAAAAAAAACAACCGACTTCTAGAAAAACACTACTAAGTGAAAAATAACTTTAATTTCGGAAGTCGGTGGCAAATAACGAAAATACGAAACCCAAGACACCGACTTAAAGTAATTTTTCAGTTTGTAGTGTTTTTTGGAAGTCGGTTGTTTTTTTTTTTGTAAAAAGTTTTTTAAACATTATGGTAGTCTGCATATGGACGATAGATTGGTGTTTAGCTAAAATAACTGAATACAGCACTTTACTGTTATTCAGACCGGTAATAACTTTAGGAATTAGCTAAGTTCATTTCTATACTTACTTTTTTCTATACAAAGGCTTTAACGTAACTAGAAAACTTGTAAGCCTTAAGTAATGTTTTACGAAGTTGCCCAGTCCTTTGTTAAGCCGGTCTTCGGTTTACTTCGATATTTATAGGCCGGATTACTCTTAAAACATTCTCTTGCAGTGCAAGCTAAAAAAGGTTTTATTTATAGAGTTCTTTTAAGCTGATTGTTTTTAAAAGTTACGACGGAATTGCATTGAGAGGGGTACTTGTTTGAATTTTATTCTAATTATTGATAGTGTTTTAATAATGTTGCTTTGTTTTGTGAACGGAATAGTACCATAAGTCTATTCCTGTCGAACTCATTATTTGACTTAGGTACTTACTTTAACTTAAGTTCTCATAAAGAGCCTACAGACATCCATAGTGAATTTAACTTTATAAAAGATGGAAGAAATATTCTTTTAAGATTATATTTTCCGAAATTCTTATCCTGAGGCCGCATCTGCGTCTATCGTGACGAAGCTTCGTATGTTTTGCTCGCTAAAAAGTTATCGCGCTAATGCGGTGGTAACATTAGCGTTAGCGCGCAAAATCCTTTTATGTACCCGGGCGATAAGTGCTACGCAGCCCGAACTATCGCGATGATAGCCGATAATGGTTGGTCACATCTGCGTGTATCGTATCACTGTGCGAAGCTTTGTCACGATAGACGCAGATGCGGACGCAGCATTGGAATTAATAAAAGCCAGCAACGCTACGTAGACCGTCAAACGAATTTATACAAAGAAGCATGAAGGGTTTTCTCACAAAACAGCTCTACACGAGAATTTCAGGTAGTATTTTAAACAAAAGAATAACGCTCGAAGAGGTTCGAACTTCGACTGACAGACAGGCTTTTGACATAAAGGGAATATTTGTGGAATTTCATATCCACATTTAAATGTCTTTTCAATGTCTTTGTATCCACAACTATAATTTACGAACCATCATCTGCCTTACCCTATGTTGGGTCGGCTTCCAGTCTAACCGAATGCAGTTGAATACCAGTATTTTACATGGAACGACTGACTATCAGACCTCTACAACCCAGAAACTAAGTAAAACGATACCCCTTGGTAAGACTGGTTGTCAGACTTTCGGGTTTGTGAAAACCCGTAACGACTGTCAAAGATCTGCAAATGGCAACCGGGACCAACAATTTAACGTGCTCTCTGAGGCACGGATGGGTCTCAATATGTAGTCGATGGTCACCCATCTACAGACCAACCTTAGCAAGCGTAGCTTAACCTTCGATTGGGCCGTGAGGCGGTTATTATTTAGCCAAGAGTCATTTGTGAGCTATTTGCAAACCATCATTGAGTAATAAGTAGAACCCTTTGTGAAGAACCACGTTCAGAGATGTAGGTTCTTCTACCATCCATAGCCGTCCATAGGTACCTATTTCTGCCAACATGCAGCCTTGTTTTCCTGCTCAATGGGCTTAGGTGTCTGTAAATGTTGCCACTATATAAAACGTAATACGTTTTTTGAGGATGATATTCTCGTAACATAGAAATAAAGTATGTCCATTTTTTTTTTTTACATTTATTTAGTATACTGCATCACACAATATTAAAAAAAAAAAAACTTTGTACGCTGTACTTGTACAGCGTCATATTTGTTTGCTGCACCGGTTGACGTCATTACGTCGGCGCCGGCTGTCGCTGAAAACTTGCGCTGGGGCTCTGTCTTGCATAGGGTCGCAGCATAATGTTGAGCGATAGCCGATTTGCGTGGATGTGACGCATGCTTCCCCCAACCTTATCTCATTTTTATATTTTAAACAATACTTTTCTGCGTCATGTTTACCGCAAATAAACGTTTTCCTTTCTTCTTTCTTTCTTTCTAAATTACAGGCACATTAGAAATTTAAACTTTGTACGCATCTGCATAAAATAGATTTTTCTAGATGTCCATAGGCTACGTTGACCACTTCCTATCAGTACTTTTTTTTTCTTTATTAATAGGAACTAAAGTTCTCTTCCTCTTTTTGTGTGGTTAGTGACTAACCTGGTGTCAGAGTTTTAAAGCCGCCCATGGGCCTCTGACTTGACTTCACATGCCGTCGAGAAATATCTCTCAGTCATTCCTTACGATGTTTTCCTTCACCGTTTTTGAAGCAAGTGAAAATTATACAATACGCACATGAATCCGGAAAGTCAGAGGTGCGTGCCTCGGGTTCGAACTCGAGACCTATGACTTGGCAGTCCGACGGTCACACCACTAGGCTATCACTGCTTAAACTAACTAAAGTTCTTAGTAATTGATTACAATCTAGCCTAATAGACTAATAAGCAATTTTACTCTAACTTAATATTTTAGGAGAGAGATTATGTTATAATTAAGAATTAGTGCCAATTATTTTGCACTTTTACACAATTTCGTAGCACCTCAATATCATTAGAATAAGGTTAAAAATAAAAATGATATTTTCACTTTTCCATTGACAGCGATGCCGACGAATTTTTAACCGACTTCCAAAAGGAGGAGGTTCTCAATACGACAGTATGTTTTTTTTTTTGTATGTTTTTTACGCGATTACTCCGCCAATTATGAATAGATTTTGATGATTCTTTTTTTTGTTTGGTTGATCATACTTGAGAGGTGGTCCCATTTAATTTTATTAACTTTGCTTGGGTACTTTTTGAGTTAGCTTCAATAATACGTATTTTTTCCCACTTAGTATGTAGATGATATGATAACTTCCTGTCACTGTTGTTTACATAGCAGGTAGTGGTATTCGAATTTGTGTGGGGTAGATACCACAACTAAAAAGTGGAAAATATTTTTTTTTACAAAAAAAAAAAACAACCGACTTCAAAAAAAAAAACACTACAAAGTGAAAAATAACTTTAATTTCGGAAGTCGGTGATGAACGAAAATTCAAAATCTTCAAAACTTATTTTTCACTTTGTAGTGTTTTTTTTGAAGTCGGTTGTTTTTTTTTTTTGTAGGTAATTTTTTTTTATTTTTTGATTCCCAAGTAGCAATTTTTTTATTATATACTTGTACACACTATATATATTTTAGTGTTAGCTTGTATTTTGTATTATGGTTTATAACTGAGTAAATAAAATAACCTCGTTATGACATCAAGAAAATAATGATATTAAAATATATTTTACAATGCCTAGCAGTCCCAATAGGATTGATAAATTAAGTTTAAGATTCTAAATTACAAAAAAACCTAAAGGGATTTGCTTGATAAAAGATGAAAGTGAAATTATCTCCGAAAGATGATTATATTTTCGCGGTTCTATCAAATTTTCTGAAAGGATTAGTTAGAGGGACCGCACAGTAGGGTGACAAAATATAAAATGAAGTTCTTTCCATCCCATAAAAAAAAACAGAAATATAAGTGATTTGGAATTTAATTATTTCTTTAAATCTTACAACGATTTAACTCAAGTACCTGGGCAACCGAGCTCTGCTCTGGTGAAAAAATAGAGAATGCTCATTTAATAGTATAGGATAGTACCTACTAATTCCATTCTGCCATGATAGTAGGTACTTACTAATTCCATGCTGTCATGTCATTAATCTTGTTCTAAACTTTGGGCGACCGAGCTCTGCTCGGTTAAAATACGGAGAAAACAAATACGAGACCTAGCTAGATCGATTTTTCGCCCCGTAAACAATTATATTGCTACTTTCATCGAAATCGTTTTCCAGAACGTGAGTACAAATATATATGTATACAAATATTGCTCGTTTATTCGTCGTGATATGTTGTAGACTTACTCATATAACTTTTAAAACAACACACATACACGAGTAAGTACCTGTCGGGAGAAATTTTCAAAAGTTTACAAAAAAGTGTGTAACAAGGTTTTCTTTTCAAATACGAATATTATTATGTAGTAGAGAATACACATCGATCAATCACTTCCAAAAAATCTAAGAGATTTCTTTTAAAACAAAATATATAAAAAAAAAAGTTTTAACAACAACATTATTATATTTTCAAGACAACTCAATCAAATTCATGAAAGGTTCAGGGCTGGTGCAGTAGGGTGACAAAAAACTGTGTGAAAATTGTTCGGACAAATGAGAGGGCAAGGGTAACCATCATTCTTGTTTAGCCCTTGACAGGTGGATTCGTTCGGGAAATAGAAATGTCCCTTTCCGCGACCGCATTTACTGGTATGTGGGCAATTTGTAAAAAAATATGTTACAGAATTTTATTCGAATGTGTCAAAAAAATGTGTTGGTACAATTTCTCACGTTGTTTGAACGTCTTCATGTTATCCTGTTCCTGTAGAGAACTTGGCGCTACAACTTTCCATTCCCATCCCAAGACCCAGAGGCAGACCCAAAATAAGGTGGAAAGCTGTAGAAGAGTGTCAGTATCCGAAGACGATGTCGAGGATAAAGCGAAGTGGAAGAGTAAGACCAGGGAATGCTGACCCCACCACCGTGTGGTATACATAGCCAGGAAGAGAGAGAGGGTTCCAGCGTTAATAAGCTGTCCTCCAAAGCTCCCTGAGCAATCAGTCCTTGTACTAATCCAGCTGACGCGTTTATTCAATTGCCAAGAAAAGTGGCAGTCCGGGAGTGCCGACAGAAGTAAAACTTGAACAAGATCGCCTTGGTGGAAGAAAAATACTTGCATAGAACATTTATCATAACAAAATATAAATAAAGAGCACAATCGCGTTTACAAAACCTTTAAGATCCATAACACATACACACACGTCGACACCCTTGCGCCATCGCATGTTCCTAGCACGGTGGGCTGTGCTGGCGCTGCTGCTGCGGCTGCTGAGACCCTCAAGCGGCGCAAATACTGTAACCTTATAGGTAATTACAGTTTTGAGCCGTTTGGGGTCGAAACGCTCGGACCATGGGGCCCGAGTGCGCGTCTCCTTTTTAAGGAAATTTCTCGTCGACTGGTCGACACTTCACGTGACCAGAGGGCTGGCTCGTTCTTTGGCCAAAGAATTAGCATTGCCATTCAACGTGGCAATGCTGCCAGTCTTCTGGGCACGTTTCCGGATGACAGCGATGCGGACGAATACTTCGACGCCTAAGTGTCATTTTGTTTTTATTATTTTTATTTATACAGATAGTTAGTTAGTCTTTTAATTTGGTACCTAATGTAAATAGTTAGCTGTGTTAAAAACTGTAAAATAATTTATAAGTATTATAATGAAAATAAAATCCCTATCCATAACATAACATAAATAAAGAGCACAATCGCGTTTACAAAACCTTTAAAGTAAAAATACTTGCATAGAACATTGATCCGTAACGTAACATAAATAAAGAGCACAATCGCGTTTACAAAAATAAGGTGTCGTCACAGTGTCGCGAAATCAATGGTTTAGTCCCATCTCAAAAATGCCCAACGCGCCTAAAGAAGTTTTCACTTAATAACTTGCTACTGTTTTACGTAACTCAAAATTTTTGATACCGTGTAGTACCTACGCTCAAATAACCTCATCTCATGCGAACACTCTAAAACAAATACATAGGCTACCGCACAAAGATAAACAGACCACTCCAGTGGAGCCGTGTCAATGAAACTTTGTTCACGTTTTGTGATTTTAAGCCCAACTCGTTAATACTACGAGTTGCTGTATAGCTACAGCTATTCAATGAATAGATAAAATGAACACTGGTAAAGTCAGAGAAATTAATTGTTCATCGAATTGACCACCCACTAAAATTGTCCGTATATTCAAATCACATATCATAATAATGTGATTTGAATATACGGACAATTTTAGTGGGTGGTAAATTTGATGAGCAATTAATAATGTCATTCTACACGGCAAATTGACGTAGTGTGTCAATTTGGTAAACGATTAGTTGAACTCGACCGTACCTATCTTCTAAATGTAAAGGATACTACTATATATTATCCTACTATCCTATCCTACATAATAATATTATAAACGCGAAAGTTTGTGAGGATGGATGGATGGATGGACGTTTGTTACTATTTCACGCAATAACTACTAAATGGATTTTGGATGAAATATTAGGCACACTGATAGTTTATAACCTGGATTAACACATAGGATACTTTTTATCTCGACATTCCGACGGGATTGAGACTTATGCGAGTGAAACCGCTGGTCGCTGCTAGTAAATATACAGTGTGAGTCTTTATAATATGCACATATCGAAATGAGGGAATCTATGTTTAATTTTATCGACGGCAAAATATTTAGTAAAATCTAAATCCATTTTTTTTTCTTCTGTTCGGCGTGTTATTGAGAAATTTTACGATTATTGTAAAAAAAATATGAAAAATAAACAGATTTTTGCTAAAAAACATTTTTATTTTCAATTGAGGGTAATTTTTTTTTCCACGATTTTGATTAAAAAAATTAAGTTTTTTAAAAATATTTTTTAAATTTAATTTTACTGTTCCAATTGGTCGCTTTCTATGGAGAAGAGCCGACAAGAAACTCCACGGCTACTCTTTTAAAAATAAATGGTTTTTACAATGTTTTCACCGTGCACGTGTGCTTCTGACGTTTCATAAGTGCCCATGTAGGCATATGTGAAATAAAATATTTTGAATTTGACGTTTCGGATAGGAGCTGTTCATTCCCTCGATACTTTTGTTGCCTTTTACAAAACCCGGAAAGGTACTCAATAAATTCTTATAAACAAAATCGCCTTTACCAGTCCAGCTTTTAGTTGTCTTCAAATCCTCATTTACAAGTTTGTATGTTATAACTAGATAAGCTACATGCGGACTAACAAAACCCATAGATTTTCTTGTACCTAACCGGGTGTTACGTACAAAAACTTGGCATTATTGTACAATTTGACGTATTGCCCGGACATTAGGCCGTGCCGAAGCGGCCGATATTGGGAAACACATCTATCATGCCGGATGGAGGGTGCATCCAATATGGTGGGTAGTTATTTTCACGTCTATCCGTAGTAATTGATGAGATAGTTAGCGAAGATGGTTAACTTTTCTTGGGTGTCACTATTTAGTTAATAATCAAAGCTAAAATATGGTTTTTCGTATTTATTGTTTTTTGTTTACAACAAAGAGGGATAGTTATTGAGATTTTACTTTAGTAGCAGCTGTTCTATATAATACATAATGTGAAAAGAAAGAATTAATGCATTTAGCACAGACTAAAAGGCACACAATGGTGCCGATTCTCTTGTTCACAAACTAAACTAAATATAAGTTCAGTGCATCTTTTTCTTTCTATTTCATTAAGAAAAGGACAAAAGATAAATTTTAGTTTAGTCATGTCAAATTAATCAGCGCCTGTCGCTACTCCGTACAAGTTTAGACGTGATTAAAAACTTGCTTACTAAAATTACGTCAATTTACGTCAAGCGCTGATTAATTTGACAGGACTAAACTAAAATTTATCTTCTGTCCTTTTCTTAATGAAATAGAAAGAAAAAGATGCACTGAACTTAAATTTAGTTTAGTTTGTGAACAAGGGAATCGGCACCATTATGTATAATTGTAATTTTTGTATAACTCATCACCTGTTAAGCAGCCTTATAAAGGCGGATAACAATTAAAATTCTATTGTGTCTCGTTAATGACTGTTGAAGGGATAATGGATGGGTGGATGACCCCTGTAATACAGGTTCCACCTAGCATGGGGGTCATTGATCAAACTGTGCACTTGCAAGTCCTAAGCTGTAAATGCTGCGCTTAACTACTTTGTAATTTACTTTTGGAAATAAATTATTTCTTATTATTATAATTATACAGCAGATAAAAAAAAAAGATTAAAAGTCTAAAATGCGATGTAAGAAATTAACGGTATTTTTGCTAAAATAATTTCTATTAAATAGACGGAAAATTACACGTGTTTGTGAATTTCTAAGAGGTCCTATCGCTGGAAAATATTTCTTCCAGAGAATTTTTAATTAGATACCTGAAACTAATTAAGTAAATAGTTATAACATTCTAGATACTAATTAATAAAGTACTTTAATTAAAACAATTCAGCCTGTTAATATAAAATGAAAAAGTTTTCATAGAATTAATCCAGTACCTATGAAATTAAAATATTATTGTTAAAATATTGATTAGACTTTCATAGTACTTGGTTAGGTACCTATGTTTTAAACATGGTGTTCGATGAATTATTTATATAATATAATCAGCCTTTTTTTTTGTTTTTTTTGGGTGGGAAATTATCAAATAACTTCTCCCGCTCTGTGCGGTATGGCGTGTCAGACTATTACTGACTAAAACCCACCCGTGTTCCTTCAGTTGCATGCATGTTGCCAGGGGCCACGGTATCCCTTTCGGAATTTCCCGCGACCCCGGCAGGCATCGGCCCTAGCGGACCCCGTCAGTTCTGCTGACATCAATATAATCAGCCTAGCCAACAATGTTCCCACTGCTGGGACACAGCCCTCCTCGTAGTGAGAGGGAGTGGGCTGTAATCTACCACGCAGGCCCAGTGCGGGTTTGTAGAAGTCACATGTCTTCGAATTTTTGGTTCTAGGACATGCCGGTTTCCTCACGATGTTTTCCTTCACCGTTTTGAAAGCAGTGGTGATGAAATAATTTCCAAAAAGTAAAGTGCCTGTCTGGGTTCGAACTCGTAAGTTGCGGCCGTTACCACTGGGGCATGCTCTCTCGATGATTTATCTCAGCTTTAAATTCTAATTCACTACCGACTCGAAGCAAAAGGATTTTGTAAGGATCGTAGCAGGTGGCGTTCTGTAGTTTCTACCTACCCCCATGGGAAAAAAGGCGTGAGTTTATGTACAGTAAGCGCTCAAAAGTGCATAAGCACGCTAAGAGTCGTGTTGCTGTGAACACGTGGTGTAGTCCGTACATTTGCATGTGTAAACAGTCAGACGTCTGTGGTGTGAGTGCCATACACACACCACAGAGAACGCAGTTTTGCACTACACACTGTCGTATCGTCACGGTTCGCGGGCGCCGCATTTATATTTCCATCACTTTTGTTAGCACGCATCATACGCGTGACTTTGGCCAGTCTATCGTATTGCTAAAATTCGAATGTAAATTATATGTGCAGATAGCAGAAGGCGTTAAGTGATGGTCTTAGATTCAAGATGGCTAAGGTTCTAATCTCATAAATCACATCGCTGTTTTTGCAAATATTATTATTTTTGTTTGCAATAATAATATTTTTAATATTCCTGCCTATTTATTAATGTTGTTATTGCAATAAAGGGTTTAGAATAAAAATGCGTGATATGTTATAATAAAATGTAAATAATATTTATTCGTTATATTTATTTTACTTAAGTATAGTTAACAAACTGCTACAATTATTTATCATTACTTCACCTGAATAATATGTGAAATAGATGTCTAGAAACTTAGAAGCAATTTGTATTATTTTGACATATTTAAATTTTGAAATGTTTTAAATTTTAAATGGATTTTTTTCACCATAAATATAAAGCTTTGATCATGGTCGAAGTAATTAAGCAATAAATAAGAATATTAGACTACTTAAAATGTAAAAAAAAACTACTGACAAAATATTTGATTTTAAGGTTAAGTATAGGCAGTTTCGTTTACATTAAGTAATTATTTTAAATTTTATTTGGCTTTAGTAAATATTGGTTGGTATTGAGGTTATAGCTTAAGTATTCATTTTCTTTACGAAAAGAAGATTGAAACTAAACCTCAAATTTTAATCCTAAAATAATAATAATACTAAAATTATATTAAACAATATCGGTATATCTGCAAGAAATACGACAAACACCCTATTGAAACGTGCTTAAAAAATTCGTTACTATAAATTCATGCAATAACGAATCTGTTGTTTATTAAGTTAGTACGGTCAATATTTTAAGGTCAAAAACGGTTTTCTAGCTGGTCTTCAGTGATGCAAGCCTTCAGAGTGCACGGCGAACGGTTCATAATGACATGTTTTTAATAATTCAGCAAAATATCTCGTTGGTATGAAACCATTTGTTTCATATTCATTCACCATTTGACGTCGCTGCTACTCGATAATAAGCCCCTTCCTCATATCTCTTAACCCTCACAGTATTTCTCTAGAACAAAGAAAAACATTGTTTTTATTACACATAATACCTAATTATTTATTATTCACTAATCGAATTAAACCTCATAATCAATTTAAAACTTTAAAGGCATCTTCTGTCTCAACAATACCTCTGTTCTATCAACAATACCCTTGATTAAGATTTATGTTTAGTAAAATATGAAATATATAAATGATAACACTCACACTTAGTCCGGTTTCATTAGATATTCACTTCACTTTTACGCAGCGCAATAATATTCTCTGATCTGATCTGATCTCTTCAATATATTTTATGCCTGCTTTTTGAAAATAATAACCACAACACTGCGCTAAATACTCGTCACCAATATTATCCACGAACCAACATAGTTCTATTAATTGAATACTCGTAACGAACTGCATCTACCCCACAGTAATCGAAATAATTTACTTAGTTTTCTGTGGTCTACCTGCTAAACTTTAATATTTATGTGAACAAGACGAATAAAACAAAAAACTAATGATTATCGAACTGTGAGTGTGTGTGTGTGTACTGTGCGTGTCTACAGTATTGTAACAACTTATAGAAGAAGGTCGTAAGTCAAACCGAAGCGTCAGTCTATTGCTTTGTGAGATTGCTTATGGACTTATGGTAGGTACTGTATGTGAGCTTAAATTGCAAACACAAAACATCATAAAAACCAGTTATCGTTCAAATATTTCAAAACGCCACAGACTAAAAATAACAGAGTATCAAATAAAATAGCAAACGAGCAAAGCCACAGAGTAAACCTTTGTAACAGTATACCAAGCAGTACAACAACAGCTCATAAATCACACTTGACCTGTTCCCTAACATACGCACACGATAAAAACACCACGTGTGACCTAATAAGTTGTACGATAAATTTTCCGTAGCCCACCTCTCAAATCTGCCGAATAAATACAAAATCGTTGGATATACTGGGGCTTAGATATATAGGGAGCGATATTTGGAGCGAGTCCGTCGATATCGGTGTTGTGATGGGTTTGGGTAGTTAAGGTTGGTTTAGATAAATATCGTTCAATCTCAGAAGATCCATTGGCCAGATCCATGATGGATCTGGTGACGATTGTTTTCTCATTGGATCCTGATTTCATGATGTGGATCGACAGAGTTTTTTTTTTTTTCAAAAGACCCATGAGCCAGACCCATGATGGATCTTATTCAACCTATATATTTTTTAATAAGACACCATGGTTCAAAATAAGAATTAAATTAGAAATTTTTGTTTTTGTAGAATTATACGTAATGTATGTCATCATCTTCCTGCCCTTGTCTCCATGTTACTTGGAGAAAAAGTGACTATTTAGTATGATACCCTGTATATTCTCATACTAAACAATCACTTTTCCCTGCTCGATCAGTAACTTCTGTCTCCTGTCTGTTAAACCCCGCGTCATATTTAAAAGCGATAGTCGCCGAAGACATGTCAATCATTTTAACTCTTTTTTCTGTGAACAAGAACGTGTGGTCGCACCGACAGAGTGCGTTTCCCGCTTTTTGAAACAAAAACTGACATGCACGCGACCGATCGCGTATTCACGCGACAATCGCATTTAAATCAGGGACTGAATTACCCAAAAATGAAGGTACCTTTAAATTTCAGTATGACGTCATACCGTTAAGTAAAGGTTACCGAAATATTTCGATACCGTTCTCTATTTCTGTAGCGGTGTTTTGAGGTTGGTAATGCATACCGGTATATTTCGGTAGAAGTACTATAACGTTTATAAATGTATCGGTAACAGAACCTAGATAAACCTAGAGCTAAATCTTAATAAATAGGGGTTTTCTTTGATGCACCGCCGCCATACTCTGTCTGTCGTTCACTTGCTGATTGTAACTCAGCATTGGTTTTTATTTCCGATCGGAAATTCACGACTGTGTGAGCACCCGCGCCGCGCCGTCTCGCATGTTTTTCGGTACCAAAATCATGTAAAGGTTAAATAACGGTTTAGCCCAACCTTTATTTATAAAGGTATCGGTATAGCTCAAACTTTTATTTTAAACCGGTACCGGTATATTTTTCAGGTATCTTAACCTTTAACCGTAACCGCTTTCAGTTCCTGGTTTAAATAGGACGCAGCCTAATCCTTGTATTAAGAAACCGTTACCATTATTTCATGAACAGAAATGTTTTAATGTGAAACTTTTATTACATCGTCTCAAATTTTTTCGTCTGTGTGTTGCATGTCGCGTGACGGTCGGCCGCGGAGTAGGGATAAAGTGAAAGGCGCTCGTCAGAGCAGCCAAGGCCAATATGGCGGCGCCTATAGTTCGTTTAAAAGTTTCACTTTTAGCGTGGTTTCATAAAACCACATAATCCTTTTTTTTATTGTTTTCCTACCTGCTAATTATAATTACTGTAGGTACTACAATCGGACCAGCAACTATCCATTCAGATAGCCAAAGCATGCTACATGTTGTTGTTGTTGTGTGTTGCCTACGAGAAATATTTTAACAGTTGACTTCCAGTGGGTGGCTCTTCTTCTTTCCATATGAAGTAGGCAGAATGTGTTGGTTAAATGTTTTGGTACCGAAAGCTAATAATAAAGTTTTATCTTAGCACGGGCACGAACAGAATATGTAACCGTATATTTCTGAAGCTATCGACTGGCCTTCCGTATTTTCCTGTCATTCTTGCCGTGAACGTAATTTATTTGAACCAATAAATATTGTCGGCAAACAAGATAACTATAACTTAGTTAGGAGTTATTTATTTATTTACTCATAATATATTAAAATATATTTGCCTCTTTACTTTTTTATTTTTCTCTTTTCTTTTCTGCGTGTCCAGTATAACAATGTATTCAGGATGCTGTTGGGTCTACCAAGCTTTTGTAGCGCTTGCAGGGTTGATGGTTTTCATGCCATTATACGGAAACGGTGCGCTTCTATTCGGTAGAATACGTGCTATAGTTTGACCAATACCGCTGTACCGCACCTTAGGAATACGCGGCGAGGCGGGGGGCAGTGTTGACCAATGAGCGGCAGGCGGGACGCCGTGCGCCGAGAGCTTTGACGAATTAGCGGCCTGCACTGCTCCCCCGTCTTGCCGCGCGCCTTCCTAAGGCGCGGTACAGCGGTATTTGTCAAACTATAGCTTCCACAGCATCCTGAGTGTATTGTGTGATAAGTGGGACAGCCCCATGCTGGCTCACTGGATACGATTGCACACGTAGGTGTTAGTCGTTTTAATTTTGTGTATAGTTTTTCATTAGGTTAAGCCCTTTACTAACAACTTATGGATCGCGTAATTTAGTCTGAAATAAAATAAATGTATATATTAATATTAAATATCCTCTTTTTTCGCTTCGAGACTTGTGGTAAAATTTTGTGAACATGATTTTCAATCTTATATCTTATAATCTTTCATTAATAATAATTCAGAACACATAATATCCCAAACTACAATACTTAAATATATATATATTTTCGATTTTAGAAAACTGTCTAATAACCATACACATTTTGAACAAAGTATTCATAAGGCCGCGCACACTTTGGATGTATTTTCGTACGAATTTCACTCGTGAGTACACGTACGACCATAGTCGTAGGAACTGAGTGACACTGGATACGTTTTTCTCCATGAAATAAAACAAATCGCAACAAGTTCGGATTGTTTTCGGACGTCGGAACCATAGTATAAAGAGTCCTAGTTGGCTATCTCCTACCCAATCCGCGATATAATTGCCTACCATACTTGCCTGTCTCAGGGTTGTCACTTTTAGCTAAATTTTAATTCGGTGCCTAGAAATTGGCAAGGGCCGGGAAGTTCTATTTTTTACTTATGTGTTGTCTGGGTTCAGAGTTTGTGAGGTCGGTTTTACCTAAACGATGATGTTTATAGTGTTTGTATGAATGACAAAGTTATATTTGCGGTTTTTGAAAAAGTGCTATATCTCAAAAACTGCTAACTATATCTTCTTCAAACCAATTTTCCTTGAAAGTGTTTTTTGACATCTACAGCATATATTTTTATTTGATATTTTACTCTCTTACTTGTTCTGATTCACAATTCGTCAAATATTTGAAATTACGATTTTATAACTATACGGCATGACTAAAGCAAACAAAGCATTAGCGGCATATTAATTGACAGATCAAAAGTAGGTACCTAATACATTTTAGTGGGAAAGTAGGCCTGCCTACTTCGTCTGTCTGATAGATAACTAATACAACAAAAAATAAGTAGGTATCTCATCATCAAGTAAAAATTATATGCTAGAATAAGTGACTCGGTTACCTTTTCTGTTCAGTAGGTAATCTGAACAGAGACAACTCTGGAATCAATGAATTATTTAGACACCCAAACACAGCAATAATTTCTCCTGCGATTATCACTCATTTTTCATACATTTAGCAGTGCCGAAAAGCCGCGACGCGCAAACCTTGTGCGGCGTTAGCCCCGATTGGCGCAGTGAGAAACGGGCGAGATTTTGTTAAGTGTGCGTGCGGCGACGCATAGATACAAGCCGTGCGCGGTGCGTTTCTATGAAGATAGCTTACTACCTCTCTTTATACTATGTCGGAACTATACGTACGCTCAGTCTGCGCACTCCCTTTGTACTTGGAAGGTCGGGATCGTTCGTGAGTGTTCGTACGTGTACGCGCGAGTGAAATTCGTACGAAAACGCTTCCAAAATGCGCGCGGACTTAGATATCCTCAGTAATGACAGTTCTATACACATCAAACAACAACAACAAACCATCCTCTGTAGACCCTCTCAACAAATCAGATGAAACTTCAGTCTGAGATACCAATCAATATACATCTTCCGACTCAAAGCCCATGCATAGAACAAAAGGTTCCCAGTAGGAACAAAATAACGCCACAGACAGATGCAGGAAAGCCTGATAGAGTAGCAAAAGCAATGCATCCGAATGCGGAAACCACTTTGTATTCACCCGGGAATCGATCCTAGGACCCTTGAGATGCAAATACGGTGACAAGATTGGAACTGGAACTCTGTCATTTGTGGCTTGGAGTATGATTGATGAATATAGAGCGCTTTGAAGACAGCAAAGTAGCTACACAATTACAGTTATCTTCTTTTTTCGTGTGGTTAGTGACTAACCTGGTGTCAGAGTTTTTAAAGCCACCCATGGGCCTCTGACTTGGCTTCAAATTGGCTCGACTTGCCGTCGAGAAATATCTCTAAGGCATCCTGGTTTCCTCACGATGTTTTCCTTCACCGTTTTTGAAGCAAGTGATAATACGCAAATGAATCCGAAAAGTCAGAGGTTGGCTTTGGGTTTGAACTCGAAACCTATGACTTGTCAGTTTGACGGTCACACCACTAGGCTATCACTACTCTCACACACGGGTCTCCCTTGTTTTACCGAAAAGAAATTGCCAAATTATCACTTCCCAAACAAATTTTCGCATAATTTCATTTGCCAAATTATTACTTACCAAAAAATCTCTTTACAAATAATTGTTACGAAAACCTATGTTTGGCAAGTGAACGTTTGAACAATAACTTGTTTACCAACTAGTACTTTTACCATTTTTTATCTAGTCAAATATTTCAGTTGGTATAACATATTTTACGCAAAATTAAATAAGCCAAATATTTTTTCTCTCGATAGCCTCCTAAAAATAATCTCTTTTTTCCATATTTTTTTCTATATAATCTAGTCGTTTCTGGCACTCGCCGGCCGCTGCCGCGGCACCGCTCGCTTCGCTCGCTCGGCTCGTGCGTAGGTGGTCACAGTTTTAACCTAACCTAACCTAACCATTTTTTTAAAATTAATAACCTACTGTAACTAGTTCCATAAATAACCTAATGTCTAGTAACCATAAATTTGACTTGTTTCAGACAAATTCAAGCACATAAGCTTACAAAGAAATACGCAAATGACATCAAATTTAACAAACAAATTCCCAAAAAAATCTTATTTTTGCCTTTATATTTTTTGTCACAACAAATCATTTGACTAAACGTTTATTGTCTAAATATTGTTTGCTGTAATAAATCATTTGATTAAAGACCAAAAGCCTTAATGACATTATCCTTGGTAACAATCTGCCAAGTAAACATTTGACCAAATGAAAATGTGCGTACTAAATTTATTCCAAATATTACATTGGTATAAAAAAAGGTTGCTAAAATTTGTTTGGGTAATGAAAATTTGGCAAAATCTTTTCGGCAAAACGGCAGGATCCCCTCACACACAAACAGACAACAGCACAGTTATAAAACATACAATTCTTACTTAGCGATTTTTGGGAAGGAATACGAGGACTACCAGGAAAAATAATTAATTAATTAACACCACGTTTAGAAAAGAACTCAGTTCCTGTTTAATTTAATTAAACAAAAAAGTTACTAAGTTTATGGAACATTTGTGATGCGTCCCATTGTCGAAGAACACCGGCGAAGTAAACTCATGGGTCTTATAATTAAAGACCTGCCAAGTGCGTGTCGGACCACGCACAATGAAGGGTTCCGTAGTTGGGATGAATTTATCCCAAGAAAAAAGTTAAAATTGTAGTTGAAAAACATGTGTAAGTTGGTCGATTATTACTCGTTAACTTGTAAAGTCTACTTAGCTGTGATAGTTTTCCTTTTAACTTCGTTATTTATACTACTGCCTTGAATTTTTCACATAATCAAAAAAAAATACAACCTTTTAGCTGGCCCCGCCTCTCCCGCCAGTTAAATGTACACTATGGTAAACTTGACTCTTAACGAAAATTATCACTGTAAAGCTTAATATTTCGCAAATGGATCCCTGAATCGAAAAATGATTTTCATTTTCACACATTTACAATATTTTTGAACGAACTTCTATTATTAATTTAGTTAGTTTGAATTTCCGGACGTTATTTGAGAAAGGTACTATACAACGTATGTGTGTCTCGGCCCACCTTTTCACGTTCGTCCATCAATGCCCCTTTTTCAGGCCGCGGCAGTAATGTTCTGAGTTTGTAATAAAAATAGAGATCACTGTGATGAAAAGTCTGACGTAAAATATCTGTCAAAGGACTGTAGCTACAGTAATATTTACTTCAGCAGCGCTCTATTTTCACATTCATACTCTAAAGTTGGTGTCAGAGAAATAGCGAGCCAATTTGTTGTTTGTGATTGCCAGGTCCAAATTATGTTTCAGTATGATTTCGTCATTAGTCTGCGCTAATAAGGCTGGCTTATTGAAATAGTTATTTGCCTCATTTTTTATTAGATAGTGAATTTGTTTGCTGTTTTAACTTGAGATTTCTAGTTTAAAGGATTATTGCGTAGGTTATATAAACAGACGCGTATTTTCATTCTATACAAGGCCAGAACGCAGCCATAGGAAGCTGCTCGCGTATAGATTGGAAATCACTTTTTTACTAAGGTCTTCCAATCTATACAAGAGTAGTACGCAAATAATCGCGTATACTTCGTAGTGACCTTATTCCATAATATACAGTATACAGCCAGTACGCAAACGGACTAATCGTGTATAGATTGCGACAAATTGTGTTGTCTTTCTAAGACGCCAAACAGACCGGTGAATTTTATTGTAGGTTCCCTCATAATTTTGTTAAAATCAACCAGTACGCGTGTAGATTTTTTACAAAAGAAACTATTTCGCAAAAATAAAGAACGAACACAAGAAATCATTATCAAGAGTACATCCGATCATGCATGTGTAGCGGTGGCAGATTAAAATTGAAATGGGGATAAATAGAAAACGAAAATTGTCCGAGAGGTCTACAAAATGGTGGATTTAGCAATTAAAGTAAACTACTACTTAAAATAAAAGAACACATTTTTGGAACAAAGTTCTTTAACGTGGCTTGTAAACTTTCAGAAATCGTCACGCTAAAAAGTGTTAATACTTGCGACTGTCTTCTAATTCATAGAGAAAGAGAGAGAGAGAGAGAGAACGCCTGCAGAAAAAAAACAAAAGAAAAGAGTAAAGTGATTACAGTGTCGTGGGATAAAATTGTACACATCGCCCGAGTACACTGCAGGAGAGAGAGAGGAGAGAGAAGGTGTGAATTTGGTCAAAATGAAAATCCAAACTGGCGGCTCTGAAAATTTTCAAATTTTTCATCATGGGTATCGTTTTCATAATTTTCGAGGGTACCAAAGCCGATAATGAAGTCAAAATAAAAATCCAAGATGTTGGCTGCGAAAATGTTCAAAATTTTCGCCATGTGTGTCGTTTTCATAGTTTTCTGAGGGTGCTAAAGCCGACAGTGGGGTCGAAATGTAAATCCTAGATGGCAGCTGCAATAATTTTGTTTAGAAAGAACTTCGTTCCTGACGGGGGTCCCCCGACCGCACACCTTTATTTTATTTTCACATTAATTTCCGGACGGAATCGTCATCAATCGATAATGTAGAACAATATTTTCTGACCTAGCCGTATCGAAGTAATTTGTGCTGAAAAATGTGTAAATAGGTTACGCTTTGTACACTTTTTTACAAACATTTCGAGTTTTTGATATGGGACTCAGGCCGTGTCCTAACTCCTAACCAAAAAAATCGTCCCGTGAACACGATAGTCGAGTTCATTTTGTTCGGCGACCCCGAATGCATGGTCGCGCCAATAGAGGGCGTCATCCTGTTTTCCGAATAAATGAGTGACAATAATTATGATCGCGCCAATCGCATATTTGCGCGACCGATCATTCTGGTTAGGATGCGGGGTGATGCCTTTTGTAAAATGCATGGTTTCTTTACGGTACGGCGTATAAAGTATAAACCGTGCCGTAGAAAAAAAGTGTTTGTTAACAACAAGCTTTCGTAGTGATTCATACAACACTGACGACCGTGCCTACACACGGCGCGGCGTATAAACCGTAGTTTTTCACGGCTAGAAAAACGTGTGTGTACAGACGCCAGCACATCAAGCTACCCGAACTTGTCAAATTTTCCCAATCAACTTTGAACCTTAATCTTCAACGATAAAGTTGAAAATGTATTAAATAAATTTGACAGATTGTAGTAGCCTGATGTGCTGGCGTCTGTAAAAAGTGCCTCAAGATGACAGTGAAACAATGTCATGTGAAAAGCAGCCATCTAGCTCTTTTTGTCGTGAAACAAAGATAATTTTGTTTTTTGCCAAAAATAGGTTATAAAGATACAGTATTTCTATTTTCTTAATGTCATTCGGGAGTCATCGCATTTCCGAATACAAACGAATGCTAATTTCCATGTCCATCAATTGATAAGATTTATCGTGTTATTTGAATTCAGAACTAAGTACTTTAATGTTGTTTTGTTTTGACTTCCGTGTGAACTACATAGAGCTGTAAAACTATTTTCCTATCTGTCGTGCCTGCAACTATAGTAGCTTTCCTCTCATTTTTAAAATAAAATTACATTAAGTTAAAAGAGTATTAACAACTCTCTGAACTTCCAAGTCGATTGAGAGCGTCCGGTCTGTGTAAATGGCAACTGATAGAAATCCGACGACTGACGAAATACGAAGTTTGCCGAGGGACATTAAGGAAATATAAATACTGTACGTAGGTATGTGTTGAGATTTTTCTTCACATACATATTCATTTCCGATGTGCCCTGTCTCATCATTGTCACAAAGAAAGCATCCCAGCTAGTTCGAAGCAGAGTTATTAAGGCGACTGTCATTAGCAAACGGGAAAGGTGCTGTGACTTACAAAGGTAGGAAACAAAGACACGTTGCTTCATACTTCGATGAGTGTATTGTCGTGTGGGCTTTTGTCTTTGTAAAGTCTTGTGTTCGAGATGCTTTGGGTGTGGGGTTTTTTAATTGGGATTTTGAAAATGGGTTTCGGTTTGACTTTGTCTGTTGTTTTATTTTGAGCTTTGTATTTACAGATTAGTAAGGAAAGAAGAATATACAGTTTAGGTGTTTGGGACGCGAGTTACGGAATGGTAGCGAGCCCACAGCCCCAACAATTAGTGTCACTGTCCACGGAGGCGTAGCTTCATAGAGACTTGGAGTGAGGTGGCGAATGCAATACAATGGATGGGTAAGCATCTGCTTTATCAATTTTTTACTTTATATAGGTACCTACTACCTACTTATCATCACATTTGATAACATTACACAACACATAAACATAACATCACGCCTTGTTTCCCCGAAGGGTTGGGCAGAGGTGTACCTGTAGTAGGTACACCCGCATTTCGCCAGTTATGTTTAAGTCCCATGTAGTAGGGGGCGAGCCTATTGCCATCAACCGGGCACAAATCCAGACTCCGGGCTGCTACTGAGAAATTCCAGATAGAAAAATCCAATAACACTTTGCCCGACCCGGGGATCGAACCCAGGACCGCATGCTCAGTAGTAGCACTTGCGACCACTAGACCAACGAGGCATTAACATTACAGTTATTCAATAATGCAACAAATGGTTGAAAACGGACGCGTGTAATACACTTCGTGGACAGGGTTCAGTACGCTGGGCTGCTCAAGCTGTTTGGCGTATTTAGAAGCGTCTATGAAGCTACGCTACCGTGGACAGTCACACTTACTATACCTACATTATATTTATTGAGAGTCAATACAACAACCTTAAATATTATTGAAATCAAATATAATTTAAGTAAATACAGTAAGTAACATTGCTAAATGTCACATTAAAGTCCGTTATACTTTGTAGTGAACTATAAAAGTTATTCTGTCTTTAAGGGGCCGTGCACGAAATCGACTGATTTTGATAAATTTTGTTCATTAGTTGTGAGAAAGGGAAACAGAATTCAAACAAAATTATTTGTGATTTGAAAAGTCGAATTCTTTGTCTTGTACATAGCGAAAAGGGATTTTTCAAATAAATTAAGGATTCGTGGAAAATCACTAAAGTTAGCAACAACTTTTCCAAAAATTGACGTGAGAATGACGTTTGACCGTTTCGTTAGAAGAAACTACTTTTGATTTTGAAAATTAAAAAATATCATCAACATCAATATACTTGTACATAGGGGAACCACTTTTTTTAACTTCGATACAAAATATAGCAGATAAAAAATGTTGAAATAACCATTTTTTTTAAAACCCTGTCGATAATGTATTTTTTTCCTATAATTAGCAAACCATATCAAGAAATTTAAAAATCACACATTAGTCTTCAGCTATCCTTGAAATAAAATCATTTTTTTTTAATGATTATATTATGTTGTCATTAAGTAAATAAAAGGCGAAATAAATCATATTTTCGAGATCGTAAAAGTGATGCAACTATTAACAGGTGCTGTGACTGACACGAATGGTTTAGAACCACGAAAACTGTAATTTTATACCTACTTACACAGACTTAATGTTTCAATTATTTCAATTATTTCTTACAATTAGATAAGTTATTGACGAAAAAGGGTTCTTTTTCGTGCACGGAGCTTTAAAAATTACGTACGTATGCACACATGTGCGTCATTTCCGCTTTTAAAGTTTACAGTCAGAATTGAATCCTTTGACAAGCAGTCCAAGCGTTGTCCACTCGACGTCGTCGACGATAATAGAGACGACGATTTATTTAAATTCTGTGTACCTACTGGCTTTATTGAAATTAAACGTGTAAAATAGGTTTCTACATACCTATCTTGTAACCCGGATACAGAGTTTATTGTCCTAAAATACCAAACACAAACAAACATCAATTTTCATGAACTTTAATAAAAATCTACATTAAATCCTACCACCCCAAAAAAATCCAAAAGCTTTTAATTACTTGGGCCTACCGTAAAAAAACGTTAATCAAACAGGTATCAGCCGTTATAAAAAGGTGAAATTTCCTTTGTAACGATAAAATTTCTTTAATCTTCGCCATCGCATAGAAATTTGATTAATAATCCCGGTGTTTGGTGACCGTGAAAGAAAATTTTATTTTAAGGGAGTTTTGGTTGTTCGGTACTTATTTGCGGAATCACTCGATATTTTACATACGTGACTTGACACGACTACGTGATTAATTGTTCCTACATCGTTAAAATTTTAACCTAATTATTATTTCTTTTATTTAATTTAGAGACAAGTAATTAATATCTTTAAATATTTTAATAAAAACATTAAAAAAAAAACAGTGGCACTCCGAGAGTGCCGATAGAAGTGAAAACTTGAACAAGATCGCCTTGGTGGAAGAAAAATACTTCTAAAACCTTTAAAGTTAAAATACTTGCATAGAACATTGAAAGAGCACAATCGCGTTTACAAAAATGAGATTTCGGTAACGGTGTCGCGAGTTCAATTGTTTATTCCCATCTCAAAAATGCCCAACGGGCCTAAAGAAGTTTTCACTTCAAAAAACATTAAATAATATAAAAAAAGTACCACCCACTGGTATCGGGAACAGGGTCCAAGCTACCGGTAGGCAGGGCTCCTAAGAGAGGAACCTACTAACGATACGCACCGTGTTCAGAAGTACCGTTATTTATTATTATTATTAGGTAGGCCTCCCTACTTTCTTTCCACTTCTCTCCGTTAAAAGCTGCTAAGGACCAGTTCTTGTTGAAGGAGTCCAGCTCATCCAGCCATCTCTGTCTGTGCCTGCCGCGATGTCACTTGCCATTAATTGGGTCGTAAGTTTGGCCCATTGGTTGTCTGACATGCGCCAGATGTGTGCAACCTAATTCCATTTTAGCGTGGCAGCTTTCCAAATGACATCAGTTATCTTCGTGCTGGAACGGATGGTCGTATTACTAACACGGTCTGTTTGTTTGATACCCAGAATAATCCGTTCCGTAGCCCCTCCATTCTATAGTTTCCTAAGACCATCATAATTATTTACTAGGTTCTGCCCGCGAGTGAAAGGACATGTCCTAAAATGGTTTTTTATTATTCAATAATTCTAACCAGGATAAGTTAAATATATTTGGATAGACATCCCAAAAACTAGTGGTTCTAACTATATCATACATTTTTAACTACTTCCAATTTTGAGAAAAGTCGTTTTTTATTTTAGTAAGAATTTACTCCTAAAACGAACAAACCTTTCTAATTATCTAGGATAATATAGTGAACACACCTCATAAAATAGTAAACTTATCAAAATTGACACATGTTACTGTCAATTCATTGACAGTAATGACAGTACTGTGTGTCAATTTGTGTCATATTTGTCATAGTTGCCATCAACAAATAAAATATTTGTACTTTAAATAGTTTATAATTTTTCTCTTAAATGGAGGGGTCTAAAAATATTATTTCAGTGGTTCCTAGTTCCATATATTGTCGTTTTTATTTAGATGTAGTTTGGTGCTGGTTAGATTTTTCTCGGAATAAAAAACCAACGTCCCTACAAAAAGCGGACATCTCCTTTTTGTTTCAACATAAATATATCTTACACAAAACCTTAATGATTTATACATTTAAACCTTCCTTATGAATCACTTCGTCCATTGGTGAAAACAGTATGAATATCCGTTCAGTAGTTTTTGAGTTTATCAGACAGACAGACGCGGCGAGGGGAACTTTGTTTTATACATACATACACACATAAACTCACGCCTTCTTCCCATGGGGGTAGGCAGAAACTACAGAACGCCACCTGCTACGATCCTTACTTACTCCTTTTGCCTCGTTTACGTTCATACATCTGGTCATACACGCACGCCGGTTGCGAGTACTACGCACCTGGCCTTTCTGAAGAACATCACCAATAAGGTCAGTATATGTCCTCCTAGGACGTCCCCGCCCGGCCTTTCCCTTCACATCAGCCTCGTAAATATGCGTAATATGTAGTGATTTCAAACAAAAGACGTTGCCTGACTCTAGAATTTTCCCTTTGATGGGTCGTGTTTTCAGATTTGAACTTTACCCATTCCCGAAACTGTAGGTCATAAAAATATTTATATCGTACGGGAATCGGGCCGGCCGCGACCATGACCGATATTTTCGATCAGCAGTATCAATTTTGTGTGCTAATAACACCATACTGCGAATTGCAACCGCCATTTTACCTTTATTGTCCCATATGTGGAACATTCTATTAGAAATGTTCGATATTACCTTTTTATGGGGCCCTCTTCCTGCAGTGAAAATTATGGCACACGAAAATTTGAACGATGAAAATTTACGATTGTGTACAGAATATAATCCCATGGTCAGGAACAAGGACAGTAATTATTTATCTTAGTAAGTAATTATTTTTTGTTATGTCAATGGGGAGGTTGAATAAATTGTTAATTATTACATGGCGTATTTTTCATTCCGGAAAATTAGAAACCCTTAGAAGTGTTTTCTTGGCTGGAGCAACAGCCTTGTTATGTTTTTTTAATATTGTTTTTTCTAAAATAAAACAAATACCTAAGGTAGCTGACATAAAGGAAAAAAATATTATTAAATGGCCGTCCGTATTTTAGAACGAAGCCTTAGGATAGATCTCGATTTCAATTTAGATTTCATTATAAGTAGGTAAAAATGGAGATTCGTGTCAGAATACGGTTTTAATTAAAGTCAAAAACAGGCAAAGGTATTTTTTATGTGCCATTTGAGGTTTAACTCTTTTGAGGCATATATGCTGCCATCTATCGCGATGACTAAGTTGTTATTAAGCAAGAAGTGAGTAATTAACTTTTAATATATTTTGTTTTGACTGCCTCGTTGGTCTAGTGGTAGCAAGCGCTACTGCTGAGCATGAGGTCCTGGGTTCGATTCCCGGGTCGGGCAAAGTGTTATTGGGTTTTTCTATCTGAAATTTTTCAGTAGCAGCTCGGAGTCTGGATTTGTGCCCTAATCTAGCCTATTGCCATCAACCTCTAAGGTTGATGGCAATAGGCTCACCCCCTATTACATGGGACTTAAACATAACTGGCGAAATGTGGGTGTACCTGCTACAGGGACACATCTGCCCAACCCTTCGGGGAAACAAGGCGTGATGTTATGTTATGTTATGTTATGTATATTTTGTTTTGATGTTTGCGTTTGAATTGCCAGAATGCCAGAATGAATAGATCAACTTTAACAAAGCTACAGTTTTTGTTGGTCCAACATTTCAATGTTTTGTTGGAAATATTGGATCCTGATAGAAGAAAATAACATTAACAACTTATATAGGAAAAGCTAGTTATGAGACCATTTAACTTTGTTATTGTCTCCATATTGACATATGAATTTTTAGTAGCAAAGTGAGAGTATTCTAATACTTAGGCAAAAAGGCAACATCTCCCCCCTCCACTATTGCGGTTGTAGTTTGAGAACTAGTTCTTCTTCTTCTTAGCATGTTGATGGCAATCTACGTGTTTGGCGCCATCACTAGCGTCCATCAGTTCCTGTAACATCCAACTGACAGGACACGCAGGACACGACATTAAGTGTCCCATTGTTTGTGGAACAGCACCACATTTATACTCCAAGGCGGAGTCATCTATGAATCTCCACCTGAACAGATTTTCCTTGCTTTGGCCAACCTGGGTCCGGAGTCTGTTTAAGGACTTCTACGCTACCCAATGCAACTCGGGTCCGGATGGGAGATTCTTTTGAGAACCATTTGTTCAATTTATACAACTAATTACCTAATAATATTTTCCCTGGCCAGGTTCTCTGGTAAGTAAAGGTTAACACAACTAGTCTAGTAAAACATCGGTCTGTTACTAAAGCAGAGATAACAGATAAAAAGGTAAAAGATAATTTATTTGTCAAACATGCGTTTACATACAAATCGAGCATGTAAGATCTTAAATAGGTAAAAAGTCCGTACATGTTTTACCTGACGAGGCGTACAATTTTTTTATAAGTATATTTTTTACAAACAAATAATTAATTCAATAAACCAAAGACTGAATAAAGACTGGTTCAAACATTCATTATTCAATTTTATGAGAATAATAATACTATAGAAATAATAATATAAAATTCAAGCATGTCAAAAGGTATCTGTCATAAAGTTATTTATATTAGAGAGCTCTCTTTCATTGGCAATGTCGATCAATAACTTAATAAAGGTTTCTTACATTATAGCACGAAGAAAGGACAAAAAAAATCCTTCTAAAAAGTAATAACATCACGCTCAACAAACATGAAAAGTATATTACAGAAAATCCTATCTCGAAATAATTCCCTAGACACTCGATATCTTCAAAAGCTCGAATCGAACTCTCATATCACATGTTAAGGAAAAAATTCCGTAATAACAGATAACTTTGACGTAATCCGCGCATTATTGGATGGATACTCGTTAAGCGTGACGGATCTATGTCGAGCGGGATCAATAATAAGCCGGGAATAACGACGATTTGAGAATAGTATACTTTTTGGTGCGGACGATCACCTCACTTCGTTCAAAAACAGATTCCATACGAAATATAACGTTTTTTTTATTTTTTAAATTTGGAACATATTTTGATTCCAAGCTAAATCGTAAGTACAAGTTTGTGATCTACAGTCAGATGTACTTACCTAGAGTGCAACAAAAATATCTTTTGACGCTTGACTGACATTGCACAGGGGGGCGCTGTCGGTTAACATTTGTGAAATTGTCACAGAAGTTGTATGGAAAAAACCATATGGCGGCGTTAATTCCAATTTTGGCCACATGCCAAATAACTTTGTAGCTTTTTAAACACAATTTTAAGACCTATCCTGTTGTCTCTTGTAAAAATCATAAATACCACAAAACATTTTTTTTTAACTCGGCTTGTGTTTAGTTATCTATATAAATAATAGATAGGTACCTATATAATTTTAGCGTATCTCATAGCTCAACTCTGATGATTATTATTATACAGTGTGTCCGGACATGGACTAGCGATATTCTAAATACTTAAATATAAACTATTTTAAAGTACAATTATACTCTAAGCTTGGGTCCAATACACTTCCTCATTTTTGTGGTAATTAACAAATTATTGTTTGAAATGCATAATTTTTTTTTTTTTTCGACTTTCACATTTTTTTTTCAAAAGTTTTGGAATAGTGAATACATTGTTTTGTAATGCAGAGGGTACAATATTATTGCCTTTCGAATAAGCCTATTTTTATCTCAGTATGACTAAAACTTTGAGAGGTATGATTTTTTTTTGTACTCGCATAGAGAATATTTCAACAAAAAAAACAAAAAAGCTGCTACCGGGGAAGTGTATTGGACCCAAACTTAGAGTGTAATTGTACTTTTAAATAGTTTATATTTAAGTATTTAGAATATCGCTAGTCCATGTCTGGACACATTGTTTATGTCTGGATAGTGTTGCGCTGCAAAAGAACTATAAAGCAAACAGGCCAACTTTGTTATGCTGGTGTGCGTGACAGCTATGTCTTACACTCGCGTCACGTCATTGTGCTGTTATTGTGTTTTTCTATTGTGCGTGCATTTAGCGGCTAATAGTTGGACGCAATTTTTTTCGACGAGTTCACAGCTTTATCTGTCTACCTAGTCATATTTATATCTTTAAAATCTTGTGTGCCACGGAACGCAGTATAACCACCTAACCCAATTATTATTACGAAGGAAACTTCAATTCGTTTTCATATTTTCAAAGTTCTAAGGTTTAAAAAGAAAGACAATTTAAAGACACTAATAAAATCAGTTGCATCAAAGAATATCAGACAAAGAATAATTGAGTTGAGAAAGTGCTGAATGGCGTCGTAAAATCACAAGAATACCACACCGGGGAACTTGAAGAATTGGAAACATTTGGATGCAGACTTGAACTACAACCGCAGCGTTTTTAGTGTAACTATTGGTGACGTTCTTCAGAAAGGTCAGGTGCGTAGTACTCGCAACCGGCATGCGTGTATGACCAGATGTATGAACGAAAATGAAGCAAATTGAGTTTGTAAGGATCGTAGCAGGTGGCGTTCTGTAGTTTCTGCCTACCCCCATAAGTTTATGTATGTGGATAGTGCGCGCCACGAAAGAAGGCCCATTGACGCAGCACTAGTGTCTATGCCATTGCATCACATTGCATTAAAAAAATGTAGTTCCACCATTTTCCGTGGGTCTTCATTCTTGGCGCGCACTGTACTAGAACCTAAAAATAGTTGTGCAATAACAGACCCAAGCAATGTGTTGATTACAAACAGGATTATCCATACTCAGTAACTGGTAGGGTCTCCGGTTAGTCGATAGAAAAGGCATTTAATACATGTAACTGGAAAAATTGAATTGTGTCTAGTGCAAAAAAAGCTTCCAGCTATTATTTAATATGCGAAAAGAAAGCTTTAGCTTCAGCCTTTTGCTCTCGTTTTCTATAAAAGCTAGAAAATTTGTAGGTCAGACGAACTATTACAGATCTATTCAACAAGTAGGTAATTAATTTCTTTTGGATACTTATTTTTAAGGAGCCACCCTCAAAATCATGTTCCAATAACCGCAACAGTCCTGCTTACAATTATCTCCCGTATGTCCTCACCATCTACGGCTTGTTAAATAATGCCCTATTGTAATCGAGTTGACGTTTCACCCCTCACCGCGACCCCTGCCACTTTATTAATCGATTCTTTACGAGAACACAATTTTATCGAGAGGTGGGCAGCGGTTATTTTGTTGCTGTGTTTTTCAAATAACTTGACGAATTTTTCAAAAGTCTGAGACGTGTTTTTGCTGTGAAATATTTAGTTTAGGTTCTTTTTGTTAAATCTTTAGAATTTTAGTTGATAGTTTTGATAATCTAGTTAGTTTTTTGTTCAGTTAGGACTTAAAAGAAAGGTAAAAGTTGTAAGAATAATCAAGTTTCTGATCAGCCCTTGTTTAACATAATTATATCAATCTGAAATTATCGGAGGCATCCGAACGCTACGTCTCAGGCCACCACCTTCCGGCAATTCCTGTTATCATCAAGCTCCGTGCCGGTTATATATTTTATCCGCGTGGCCACGTCAAGCTGTACTACGGGTCTGACGAGACCATCCGCCGTCCGTCACCATCCCTGGTGTCTGCAGCGTGGCACACACGCTGCGGTGATCATCACACCAGGCTTCGCCAGGAGAGTACTGTGCTACTTCCAAGGGAATTAAAAGAATTTTGTGACCATATACTTACCTACCTGGGGGTAGGTAAGTTTATGGTCACAAAATTCCTTTCTCTCTCTTATTATTGAAATATTATATTTTTTACTAGCTTCTGCCTACGACTTCGTTCACGTGGAAGTCGTAAGATACCACAATATATTACAATAACAACGATAGATATATAGAGAATAGATAGATAAATATGCAGAGAGTCACGACTGGTGACGCGGGAGCAAACGACGTAAAGCTTGTCCTGAAGTCGACAACCGCAGCCTTCAGTGTCTGCCCCTGTGACTTGTTGATAATCATCGCAAAGCATACGCTCACAGAAAACTGCACACGCTTAAACTGGAAGGGGTAATGGTGGGGAATTTGTGATATACGTTCTTGTATTTTTTATGTTGACAATTTACGTAGTCTTATTTATCGTGAACCTTTTCCGTCACATTGACTGGTCGGTTATGTAATGTTAATAGTAGTTATAACGTAGAGTACCTACCTAATCGAAGGTATATTAGCGATACTTTATATATTTTTTTAATTTGCATTTTAACGGCAAAAGCAATAACACTTAATATCTCCTAAATCCGAAGTCACAGTCGTAACGTTTAATGTTGCGTTACGGTAATGTGTAAATTTTAAATTATTTTTATACTGCCTTGTTGTTCTAGTGGTCGCAAGCGCTACTGCTGAGCATGAGGTCGTGTTATTGGGGTTTTCCATCTGTAATTTCTTAGTAATAGCCCGGAATCTGGATTCATGCCCGGTTGATGGCAATAGGCTCGCCCCCTATTACATGGGACTTAAACATAACTGGCGAAATGTGGGTGTATCACCTTTACCTAATCCTTTGGAGAATACTGGTTGATGTTATATTAAGTTTTAATTATGTTTTACAAGCTGCGCCCCGCGGTTTCACTCGCAGAAGTCTCGATGACGTGGAAATATCGGGATAAATAGTCCTATGTGTTAATCCAGGTTATAAACTATCTGTGTACCAAATTTCATCCAAATCCGTTCAGCTGTTTGAGCGTGAAGAAGAGACAAACACACACACACTCACAAACTTTCGCCTTTATAATATTAGTGTGATTATTAGTTAGGATTTTTGGGCAATATCAAACCATGTGTTAAAATCATCGAGATAAAGTTATGAAAGAACAACATTTCAAAGGTTTTCTGCTTATGACAGCCAAAACTGCCTTACTTTACTAATAAAATTAATATTCTGCAACACTTTTTACTTGCTATAAACAAGGAATGCTGTTAGTTTTTATATTTCAACTTCAGGCAAGACATAGAAAATGTGTTTTGAAATATTAAAGTTGTTCCGACTCCCGAATGGATGGCTTCGTTTGTAACGTTCAAGAGCTGCTGAAACTCTGGTATACTGAGCAATAAGTAGGTACCTAATATTTGGTATTTTGTGATATAGTAACAAACTATATAGACCTAAGGCTTTTTCAGGAAAATTTTAGATTTGTTGATTTGATTTTTTTTTTGTTCGTGTTTTCGGATTCATGTGTGTCATCATCATCGTCATCATTTCAGCCGAAAGACGTCCACTGCTGGACATAGGCCTCCCCCAAGCACCGCCACTTCGACCGATTCTGTGCTTTCCGCATCATTCAGCTTTCATGAGTGTATTGTATAATAATCACTTGCTTCAAAAACGGTGAAGCAAAACATCGTGAGGAAACCGGTAATACCTGAGAGATATTTCTCGACGGCATGTGAAGCCAAGTCAGAGACCTAAGGGCGGCTTTAAAATTCTGATACCACACAAAAAGAAAAAGAGGAAAATTTCACAGAGTTTGCACTGATTTTAAGGTATGTCCAATTAAATTACAAATAAATTCAACAATAATATTTTAAAAAGTTTCAATTAAAGCATCTAATAATGTTGTCATGGTAAGAGTCAAAATACTGTTACAATAATAATAATACATAACTACTACGTAAATACATAATAATTATTTGGTGTACTTTTGCTTAAGGACTCACAAAATAACACACGACAATGACAACATTAATAACAATTATAATAATTTATTATTATAATGTGTACATTATAAAAATTAAAAGTTAACATCCTGTAGACGAAAATAATGTCTTCATATTCAGACGCAATTTAATCTTCGTTTAGCAATAAAGCGCAACAACAAATAATATGGAATATAAATTGCGCATGTTATCGCTGTGAATATAAAATTATATCCGAGAATAAATCATATTAGGTGTTACCGTGCGTTTAGATAAAACATTAAACCCTGTTTATATGCGTAAGATACGTTAGGGTGTATACAGGCTGTGTGAAAGAAAATCCATTAAAAAAAACGAGTGGCTCGTAGCTAAGTAATAACAGCCGCACAGATCGATCGATCAGGTTAAGCTACGCTTGCCGCGGTCCATAGATGGGTGACCATGTTTCCACCTCCGTGGCTCGGAAAGCACGTTAAGCCGTTGGTCTCAGCTGTCATTCTTTGATCTTTGACAGTCATTACGGGTCGTCAGAAGCCCGAAAGTCTGACAGCTAGTCTTACTAAGGGGTATCGTATTTGTATAATACGATACCCCTTAGTAAGACTGGTTGTAACTGGGTTGTGGAGGTCAGATAGGCAGTCGCTCCATTTAAAATACTGGTATTCAGCTGCATCCGGTTAGACTGGAAGCCGACCCCAACTTAGTTGGGAAAAGGCTAGGCAGATGATGAAGATTAAAAAAAACTTTTTACAAAAAAAAAAACTACCGACTTCCAAAAAAAACACTACAAAGTGAAAAATTTCACAGAAAAATTTTACACCGACTTCTGAAATTAAAGTTATTTTTCACTTTGTAGTGTTTTTTTTGGAACTCGGTAGTTTTTTTTTTGTAAAAAGTTTTTATTTTTCACTTTTTAGTTGTGGTACCTACCCCACACACATTCGAATACCACTACCTACTACCAGTGTCAGGAACTTATCATATCATCTACATACTAAGTGGGAAAAAAATACGTATTTTGTAGCTAACTCAAAAACTACCCAAGCAAAGTTAATAAAATTTATATGGGACCAATTTGGGAGCATACCCTTTCAAATAAAAAAAGAATTTTCAAAATCGGTCCACAAATGACGGAGAAATCGGTGGACATCCTCCTCCTTTTTGGAAGTCGGTTAAAAATAAATTGGCTCAGCTTAAAGAATTACAATATAAGTTTATTTTTCGGCAATATTATTTCACGAGTCGTGTGCTTAATAGGATCTCTCATCGGCAAAAATTACGAACTTCCATACATTCATCCCCTATTTAACCCATTTAGGGGATGAATAAAAGAAAGAAATAAAGAAAATACATTTATTTAGCACAGACTAAAAAGCACACAAAATAATATAAAATAAATAATTATTTATTAAAGTTTTGCTCCAACATCGAGATTAGTTTACCAATGTGCAGCGGTGTATTAGGTGGTGATTGCTGATTGAGGTGCTGGTAGCGTGGTGCCGAGGAAAAGTAAATAAAAGAGACGGACTAATAATTTTCACATCTTTATTCGACCAGAGTCACAGTTGGAAGGGGAGTGTTGCCACAGATATCACATTAAATTACATTTAATGTTGGTGTTGCAAAGTAAAATACCCAACATGCTACGGCCTCACAAAAGTAGCAATGAACTTATCTATTATGAAAAGTTACATAAAATTAACTTATATAATAAATTCAAAGTTTATAATAGTTACTGTTCCAGCAATATATAGAGTTTGAATCAGTTTGATTTCACAAACTGGGCAATAGATGGCATGTGATCTCAAAAGAATCGATTTCATTTCCAGATGCATGCATATGGTTATAACAGTATTATCATAGAGGGCAGGATCAACGACTTTATGGTGAATAGAAATTATAATAAAAATAAAATATTATTAATTATAATGAAAAATGATAATTAATAATATTTAATATATATGATGTGTGTGTGTGTGTGATGCGTGTGTTTGATGTGTGTTTGTTTTAAGTACCATCCGAGGACGTGCGTATGAATACACAAGGCACGACCGAGGACCTTTTCAAAGCGAGGACCTTTTCGAGGGTCCTCGGTTTGACTTGACCAAAGATTCGTATTCTGCAAGCGATTTTGAGCCTTTCTGTATACTTAATAAGAAAAAGTGGTCTGAACCTCGGTTTGATCAAGATTTTTCATAATCTTACACACGCATTGTGTATCCACCAGGTGGCGCCACTGTCGCCTCATACACAGCGTCTTTACATTCATTTCACGTTGGTTGTATTATCCGAGGACTTTTGTGTTAACTTTAACACAAAAGACCTCGGTAAGGTAGCTTTTCCAAACAATGTGTATTTAAGACCTCGGTTTGCTAGATTTTCCGAACAGTGTGTATTCTAGTCCTCGCTTAGACAGTTTTCCTCGTGTGTACAAGACGAATTATGTGCTATCATTTAAATACAATTATGGATGAGAAAATTGAAGGTACACTGAATCCTTAAGCAAATCGTTAGTAGCGACTAGGTGCACAAGGAATAAGGAGGCTTCTTCTGCAGTATGTGCCTACTTAGATTACACAACATTTTGATTTGAACCATAAAATATTGTATTGTCATGGGAGCTGAATGCATGTGCTCTTCATGAAGAATTTAAAGTAGAAATGCCTTCCTACGTGATATGTCGGCACCAAGATTTGAAGCAAACAAAGAGTATAAAAAAATAAAGAAAGTGAACGTAGTAAAGAAGACAACATAAACTTTACTGAAATAGAAGTAGGTTTATTCTAAATTGAAACGAATTATTTAACTAACTTTTACCAACGCTATACTCATTGAAATAATAATCAAGTTGCTGCGACATCTTTGATAAACATGAGCAGAAAACTTACTTAACAGTTTATAAAACGATTCAAACAAGGTAATTATTTTTATTTCACTAGATACATCTAACGCGTATGCCAAATTTGATGACGATACTATCAACTGTTGAGGAGTTCCCTCATGAAGAAACGACCTTGGTTGCAGCATCAGGACAAACTAATCATTATTTTAGTTTTACTATATAAACCAAACGCGTTTGCCTTTGAAGTCGATACTATCAACAATTGTGGAGTTCCCTCATGGGCACGCCACAATTGCGGCAGTAAGTCCCCTCTTTAAGGAGCGGCTAGAGAGGCGCCACGCCGTCCTCACCTTCCGCCTGACGCAAGTTCTCACCGCACACGGATGTTTCGGGAGGTTCCTGTTCCGGATAAGGCGGGAGGAAACGTCCGAGTGTCACCAGTGTGGATCGCCCGGAGGACACGGTGGAGCACTGCCCGGCTTGGGCGGAGCATAGCCGTGTCCTCGTGGAGGCGATCGGCGGCGGTGATCTCTCGCGTCTGGCCCTGGTCCAGGCCATGGTACGGAGCGAGAGGGCATGGGAAGCCGTCACCTCCTTCTGCAAAGCAGTAATGCTCGCGAAGGAGGAGGCGGAGCGCGTGAGGGAGAGGCAAATGTCATGCCCTCACGCGTCTAACCGCCGCAGGAGACGACTTGGGCGTCAGGAATCGCAGGCTGATTTCCAGCCACCGTAGCCACCCATTGCTCACCGTCCGATAAGGTCCAGGCCCGGGTCGACAACGGCGCGTTGTGTTCCACGCACGCCTCCAAGAGATGTCAGTACAATTGAAGGGGTTCGATAGGGTCAATGCCTGCCGGGGTTGCGGAGAAGTCCGAAAGGGATACCGTGGCCTCTGGCAATATGGCAACTAAAGAAACACGGGTGGGTTTTAGTCAGTAAGAGGCTGACACGCCCGCCCTCCCACTCCGCCCAGAGCGGGAGAAGTTATTTGATAATTACCCACCCAAAAAAAAGGAGTTCCCTCATGAAAGAACGACCTTGGCTGGTTATTATTTTAGTTAAACTATATAAACCTAACGCGTATGCCAAATTTAAAGACGATGCTATCGACTGTTGAGGAGTTTCCTCATGAAGAAACGACACTGGTTGTAGCATCAGCGAAAACTGGTCATTATTTTAGTGTTACTAGATAAACCTAACGCATGTGCCAAACTGAAAGACGATGCTATCGACTTGAGGAGTTTGCTCATGAAGAAACGACCCTGGCTGCAGCATCAGCAAAAACTGGTAGTTATTTTAGTGTTACTAGATAAACCTAACGCATATGCCAAATTTGAAGACAATGCTATGAACTGTTGAAGAGTTCCCTCATGAAGAAACGACACTGGCTCCAGAATCAGCACAAACTGGTCATTATTTTAGTTTTACAACCTAATGCGTATGCTAAATTCCAAGACGATGCTATTAAATTTTGAGGAGTTCCGTCATAAGGAAACGACCCTGGCTGCAGCATCAGTACAAACTGGTTATTATCTTAGTTAAACTATGTAAACTTAACGCGTATGTTAAATTTAAAGACGACGCTATCGACTTTTATGGACTTTAATCAAGAAGAAACGACCCTGTCTGCAGCATCAGCAAAAACTGGTAATTATTTGAGTGTTACTAGATAAACCTAATGCGTATGCCAAATTTGAAGACGATACTATCAGCTTTTGAGGAGTTCCGTCATAAGGAAACGACCCTGGCTGCAGCATCAGCAAAAACTGGTAATTATTTGAGTGTTTCTAGATAAACCTAATGCGTATGCCAAATTTGAAGACGATACTATCAGCTTTCGAGGAGTTCCGTCATAAGGAAACGACCCTGGCTGCAGCATCAGCTAAAACTGGTAATTATTTGAGTGTTACTAGATAAACCTAATTCGTATGCCAAATTTGAAGACGATACTATCAGCTTTTGAGGAGTTCCATCATAAGGAAATGACCCTGGCTGCAGCATCAGCAAAAACTGGTAATTATTTGAGTGTTACTAGATAAACCTAATGAGTATGCCAAATTTGAAGACGATACTATCAGCTTTTGAGGAGTGTCCTCATGATGAAATGACCCTGGCTGCAGCATCGGCACAAACTGGTTATTATCTCAGTTATACTACGCAAACCTAACGCGTCGGCCAAATTTAAAAGTGATGATAGTTTCTTTCTCCTGTTGAAGAGTTTCTTCATTAAGAAACGACCCTAGGTACAACATCAGCATAAAATGGTAACTAAGCCGTTACTTTTAGAAAGCGCCGACAAACGTAAAGACTCGTCCTCGCTTGGTACTTTATTTTAGAAAATGTGTGTAAGAAATAAATCGGAACGTTCTACAATAAGTTACCTTACACGTAAAATGGTTTAGGTAGGTAGATTTTCATGTCCTCGCTTTGTACAAGTTCTACGCGAAAAACTGTCCTCGGTTTAGTAATATAAAGTCTAACACAGCGTCCGCACTTTGTACAAGATATAAGAAATATTGTGTAAAAATACGTCCTCGGAAGGGCGTCGCAGGGCTTACATAAGGGGTCCTCGGTTGGCCTACACAAAGTCCTCGTATGTGCATCGCTGGTTACATTTAGCTGTGTATTTCAGGTCCTCGGTATGATAGCCGTAATTCATACAGAAAAATGTTGAGATAGCATTATTCCAATAAGCTCATCACTATAGATTTACTCACCTGTCTCTTTCTATCTCATTCAAAAAGGCCAACGACGTATTTAAACCAGTTTTTTGGAGGGTCCTCGGTTCGTTCTAAAACTAACAAGGTCCTCGTAAGGGTGTCTGTACAAACAAGGGTGTGTTTGTGTGTGTGTTATGTGTGTGTATTTGTTATCTAATTATTATATATATTTTTTTTAATAAAAATAAACAGTTATGCATAACATTGTTTTAATTTTTACAGGTAGACGCATTCACGGCGTCATATTATATTATTATTATATGGCAACGTAATGGACGTTTTTCGGCAGTTATGATTATGACCACAATACCGGGGACATCTGCTGCCTTCTAAAACCATCCTAACGCACGTCGCCTTGAAAAATTAAACAGTTTTATTTATTCATAGCCATACCAGAGTAAAAGGTTATGGTTTGTGGTCATACATATTGTATAAGGATTACGAGTTTTTGTGGCCAGCCCCGAACCGTGCGCTGTTATATTTAATGTCTTTGGTTTAATCTCTGTGTTTTGAATGGGAGTATGAATTATTTAAATTTTGATTACATGTGTACAGGATATCGTTCTGTTTATTGTGTTGGTAATGTGAAGCAGTGAAGGAGAGCTCATGTTTTTTTGAGAGCTGGCTTTTGAATGTTTAATAAAAAACATTGACTTTTTGGAAAGGAAATATAAATTACAGCTTAGATATATCTTTTAAATTAGGTACTTTAACACTTTTAACTCCTAATTTTTTGACTGGCCTTGCTATCTCAACCCACCCCGGATTGTAAATATATATAGACGTGAAGACGTTGTTGCCTTGGAAGGTGGGTAGGCCTCTGGTGTGGGATGCAACCTGTGTCGACATCCTTGCGCCATCTCATGTTCCTAGCACGGCGGGCTGTGCTGGCGCCGCTGTTGCAGCTGCTGAGACCCTCAAGCACCGCAAATACTGTAACCTTATGGGTAACTACAGTTTTGAGCCGTTTGGGGTCGAAACGCTCTGATCATGGGGTCCGAGTGCGCGTCTCCTTTTTAAGGAAATTTCTCGTTGACTGGTCGACACTTCACGTGACCAGAGGGCTGGCTCGTTCTTTGGCCAAAGAATTAGCATTGCCATTCAACGTGGCAATGCTGCCAGTCTTCTGGGCACGTTTCCGGATGACAGCGATGCGGACGAATACTTCGACGCCTAAGTGTCGTTTGGTTTTTATTTATACAGATAGTTAGTTAGTCTTTTAATTTAGTAGCTAATGTAAATAGTTAGCTGTGTTAAAAACTGTAAAATAAAAATCATGTATATAGATAGGGATGATGACTAAAGATTTTTCTTGTCCGTCAGGTTAATTATTTGGTGACCTGACATACAGGTTTTGTAAAAAACTTAGCTTAGGCACCACTCTTCAACAAATTAATTATAAAATTGTGTCTGTAGACTTTGTATTAACATTCTCTGTAATTTGTGGTAAGAAAGAAAGAAATGATTAAATAAAATTATTAAAAAAATATTGGACACTTACATATTTTTTTTTTACGTTATCAAAAGATTACGGCGATACATTGAGTTAAAATGTGGCATGATGTCACGCCTATGTAGATTTTACACTTAGTTGTGGCGTAGCGAGCCCCACTCTCCGACTTTAATGCGCTTTATCGAAGTATTTTTTTAGGGTTCCGTACCCAAAGGGTAAAAAAGGGACCCTATTACTAAGACTTCGCTGTCTGTCCGTCCGTCTGTCTGTCACCAGGCTGTATCTCAAGAACCGCGATAGCTAGACAGTTGAAATTATGTATTTCTGTTGCCGCTATAACAACAAACACTAAAAAAAAAAAAAAAAAAAAAATTAAGAGGGGCTCCCATACAACAAACGCGATTATTTTGCCCTTTTTTGCTCGATATGGTAACAGGTAGGCACTTGAAATATTCACAAAATACTCAATTGTATTTTTACTTTAATAATAAATAATAAAATAAATATTTAACGGGGACAACAAACGTGATTTTTTTGCCGTTTTTATAGATGGTACGGAACCCTTCGTGCGCAAGTCCAACTCGCACTTGGCCGCTTTTTTTTTACCAGGCATTATCCCTAATATGGTAGGACTTAAAATTTGCCAGTTATTTACAGCAACTATTTATTACTACCAAACTTTAACGACTTTTTTAAAGTTCCACTCATAACAAAAATAGAATCTTCCTATACTAATTGATATTGGTGCCGATTCCCTTGTTCACAAACTAAACGAAATTTAAGTTCAGTGGATCTTTTTCTTTCTATTTCATTAAGAAAAGGACAGAAGATAAATTTTAGTTTAGTCCTGTCAAATTAATCAGCGCTTGACGTAAATTGACGTAATTTTAGTAGGCAAGTTTTTAATCACGTCTAAACTTGTATGGAGTAGTGACAGGCGCTGATTAATTTGACAGGACTAAACTAAAATTTATCTTCTGTCCTTTACATAATGAAATAGAAAGAAAAAGATGCACTGAACTTAAATTTAGTTTAGTTTGTGAACAATGGAATCGACACCAATACCAACACTTTTAGAGAGAATATTCGTGTACCTGTCTAAGTATGAATACCTAATAACGATGTTAATGATGTTATTAAAGTAAGAGGCTTAAGAGCCATCAAACAGATTCATTAACGGCAGTTGGTATTCGAGATGAATTTATTACGTTATTAATTTATCTACAGTACAACTATGTTCTTAATATCCCTCGGGAAACCTCGTGTTTCGTCAGTCGTCGGATTTCTATCGGTTGCCTCCCGAACGGATGAAGGGACCGAACGGATTTTCATACGGTTTTCACCAATAGACGGCGTGATTCATGAGGAAGGTTTAGGTGTTTATACCTTTTTAGCACTTGGTGCAGACCGGACGCTCTCAATCGACTTGGAAGTATATGGAGTTGTTAATACTCTTTTAGCTTTATGTAATTTATTTTAAAAATGGTAGGAAAGCTGCTAAAGTCGCGGGCATGATAGATAGGAAAATAGTTTTACAGCTCTATATAGTTCACACGAAAAACAAAACAACAATAAATTACTTAGTTCTGTATTCAAATTATTATCCTAACTAATATTATAAATGTGAAAGTGAGTTTGTTTATTTCTTTGTTTGTTACGCTTTCACGCTAAAACGGCTGAACGGATTTTGATAAAATTTGGCACATGGGGGGACCATGACCTGGTTTAGGACATAGGATACTTTTTATCCCGATATTCCCACAGAATCGAGACTTATGCGGGTGAAACCGCGGGGCGCAGCTAGTACAAGATAAATCTAATAATTGACGGACATGGAAATATGCATTTGTTTGTATTCTGAAATGCGATGATTCCCGAGCGACAAAAAGAAAATAGAAATACAGTACTTTAATATTAATAAAGTCAATATTGAGTGGGTGAAACAAATAAAATTGTACAAGAGTTTGTGAAGGTGCAGCCAATTGTCTCTGTGGAAAACAATAAGTAATAGTCTTCAACACCCTATATTGCGGTCCACTGCTGGACATACGTCTTTCCCAGGCTATGCCACAACACCCTGTCCTCCCATCCGCACCCAGTTTGTCCTAGCCACCTTTTTAAGGGCCCATATCGAAAATAAATAGTAGTTTGATGGGCGTGGCTTATTTCCCCCGCACGCGGTGGCGGTTCCATATTCAGTGTTCGGCCGCCACATTGTCGCGCTGCCACAAACTTATCTGAACCAGTAGCCAAAAGTGGAACAAACGAAATAACTGACCGGAATTTAAAAACGTTACTTACATTAACATTATTCTTGTCACTGTCGCACAACTGTTATAATAAAAGTGCATGATAAAGACGGAAACATGTCTAAGAAAAAAGTGCGTGCTAAGTAATGTTAATTTATCTCGGTCTATGAAATTTTTGCACATAGCGAGCTATGGAGTAGACAAATAATACAAAATATTTAATTAACAGCAAAAATATTTATTAAGTTTACAGGGTCGTCGGTTCATCTTGCTGGGGGGCGTCCCACATTATGCTTGCCGATACATGGTCTCCACTTCAGGACTCGTCTGCTGCACCGATCATCGGTCCTGCGACAAAGATAGCCAGCCCACAATCAAAATTGTGAGACAGACCCCAAGTTGTTAAGGTCAAACAAATTGTGAATTTCATTCAAGGCTTCGACGCGTATAAGTATACGAGTTGTAGGTCGTAGGTTCGAACCCAAGCAGGCGCTTTACTTTGTGTAAATTGTTTCATAACCACTGCTCTGAAAACAGTGAAGGAAAACATCGTGAGGAAACCGACATGTTCTAGAACCAAAAATTGGAAGACATGTGACATCTACCAACCCGCACTGGGCCCGAGTGGTGGATTACGGCCCACTCCCTCTCACAGAGAGGAGGCATGTATCCCAGCAGTGGGGACATTATAGGCTTATTATGGTTATGGTACGTTATGCCTGATAAAAATCCGGAATAATAACGCTGAAGAAAATATATGCTATGTATTCGGATGTCATCTGCCTAGCCTTTTCCCAACTATGTTGCGGTCGGCTTCCAGTCTAACCAGATGCAGCTGAATACCAGTATTTTACATGGAGCGACTGCCTGTCTGACCTCCACAACCTAGTTACTAGGTAACACGATACCCCTTGGTAAGACTGGTTGTGAGACTTTTTTGGGCTTCTAACTACCCGTAACCACTGTCAAAGATCTACAAATGACAGCCGGGACCAACGGCTTAACGTGCTTTCCGAGGCACGGAGGGGTCTTGGTATGTAAAGATGGGCACCCATCCACAGACCAACTGCGGCAAGCGTAGCTTAACCTGATCGATCGACCCGTGCAGCTGTTGTTACTTAGCCACAAGCCCCACTGTATTCGGATGTTGGTGGATGCAAAAACGGATGCATGGGGAACGAATAGGGGTTAAAACTGTGGTAGAAAGATGAGGAAAGTATAATATCCTACCTATGGGTAGAGATTGAAATGGTTTTTTTCAACTGCCTCTATTTGTAACATCTGACATTTCACCTTTGTAATAAACAACATTAAAGGGGCTTTGTCAAGATCGTTTCTGACAGCCAACTCTAGCATCGCGCGCGCTCATTGGTCAAATTAAATAACGCGCGCTTCCCCGGCTTCCTGTTACACACTTCCGTCCCTTTTCACGAAATCACTCCCACAGATTGCAGGAAAGCGAGAGGAAGAGGTTACACATCAAAAAGGAAACTCACAAAACTCAAGGAAACCGTAAGACATAATATTAAGGTCTTTAAAAAACGACACTAAAATGTTAAAAAGTGAAGTACCTACATTAAAATGAATTCCCAAAAAATTTACAGTCCCAAAAGTACTAATGTTAATGGTAGGTATATATTACATCAAAGATGTTAAACATTTTATAACAATCTGTTTCTGTATAGATGTAGTAAACCTGTGTACGTGATAAAATACAGGGACGGATTCGATTGGGGATTATCTCGTTTTATTTTTATTCTATAATTTAGCACTCATAAGTTTTTCCCGCAACTACATTCTGAGGGTCACAATGTTGAGGGTCGACGAATCGATAGCGCCATAAACTGATTTCGGAAAAGCTCACATCTCTTTCACTCATCATCACACTTTTGGAGTAGTTAACAGGCCTACACTGTCCTCTCGTACCTACCTATTAACACTGTAATTTGAGAACATTGTAAAGCTATTTATTTTGAAAAGAGTAGTACCTTTGAGTTTCATTGCGGCTCATTTCCATAGGAAATTACCAATTGGAACCGTGCAAATAGTTTCTGACGTTTCATAAGTTCCCATGTAGGTTTATGTGAAATAAAATATTTTGATTTTGTTTGATTAAGAATCTCCACGAGTGACAATAAAATAATGTAAACTATCGTACGGCGCACCCTGGGTATATATCCCTACTCCAATCTGTTGACTGGGTAATATCTTTACTAGAACATGGACTTTAAACTGAAGTGTAGCGGGTGTAGCTCATGCCACAGATTACATATACTCTCATGCTGACATGCAGGCTGATGAAAATGGCAGCCCTTAATTTGTAACTATGTGACGAATTACAAAGGAAAAAAAAATCGTTTATTTATTTTTTTAAGATAAATATTACCTGTGCCAAACTGCAAAGCAGTTTGTTGGAAGACGTAGCTCCTTTTTTAACCCCCAACGCAAAACGACGGGTGTTACAAGTTTGACCGCTATGTGTGTGTGTCTGTCTCTGGCAGGCACCGTAGCTCTTAAACGGGTGACCCGATTTGAATGCGGTTGTTTTTATTTGAAAGCATTATTTCTAGTGATGGCACTTAGATATGTTTTATCAGAATCGGTTCAGCCGATGGAAGATTATCAGCTTTTTTCTAGTTGATGACTGGATGTGAGTATCTTCCACAGATCTGATCGATTTGAAATTTGGTATTCTGTTACTTTAATGATATTAGAAGAGCATAGTAACTTTGAACTGATGCTGCATCATCGCTTGGAATTTGCAGGATACCCAACTCCCTTACCAACTTACAGCACAGGTATCGTGTTTGGGCTCATTGGAATGGTTTAAATGAATATGTTATAGATAGATGGTGAACAGGGTCTGGTGATGGAGTAGGAAAGAGAAATGAGGAAGTAATAGTGTCGGGGCTATTTAAAAAAAAAATACTGTTAAAATTGTACTTGTTAGTACATGTAAATATTATTTATAACACTTTTCACCTACATTTAGGTACGCTAAACTATTCACGAATTCCTTAAATGAAACAGAAACAGACATACAAGTTTTTTAAATATTCTGTACAGTGAGGCTTTGATAAAATACATTGAAGAAGTACTTATGTATTTTTTTTTAAAGAGGTTTTTGTGATATCTACTGGAAAGATATTAAAAATACCTTTTCACCTTTCGACATTTTCCCTTACAATCCAGCCCTGTTAGAACGCACAATGTTTCATACTTTGTCGTACAAAACGGTCTTTATATCGAGCGTAAAAGCGGTTTACGACTATATTCCGTAGTGGGGGGTAACTGGAGGGGAGAATTTTAACAATAATCACTGGAAATAATGATGGAACCGAGGAACAGCTTTTAGCTGCTCCATAAAGTGGAAGTATGTTGTTAAATAATGGATCTGTCTGTTTTTATGAGTTGTGTCGGTATGGTTTTAGACAAATGTAGGTATGACAGCAGGCTTACCTACGGTTGTTTTTGCTGAGTTTTTATTTCGCTATACAATATGTAAAACATACCCTGTCCGATTCGAAAGGGGCTCATAGGTACTGTAATAACATTACCAAAAGATAATAAAAAAAAAATTAAAAAACAAAAGTAAAGGTCTATCCGCACACAACTGTGCCGACACTTGACCGACAGTTCCGTGACGTACTATTCATAAATGTCATAAATAAATGTGATACCTAATAACAACCTCACGGATCGGACAGGGTTTTTTTACATGTTGTATTTGTAATCATAAATAGATGACAGAGGCACTACACGCTCAATACAACAAGCCGCTCCAACTCCACACAACCTATTTCTATAGTCCGCTCAGCAGAGAGACTTACAATATCCTTATGTTCTTTTAATTTTTTTTTTTTAGTTCACAATATTAATGAGCCACCATGTATTGCATTTTCTCTGCTGATTCTCTGTTGAAGGTACTACCAACCTGGTAATGACTGAAATGAAACAGCTTTTTTACCAATTTTGGGGTTGGCTTCGAGTCTAACTGGAGTCAGCTGCTATTATAGGCACATAAATTATGTCCCCGTTCGAACAGCAGCCCATCCCTCTGTTAACAAGTTTGACTTCCGAGGCCACACAGCGCAGTACCGTCGAGTATTGTACGGTCCTACATGACTGCATGTGTTTGCACTGAACTGTACTGGTCACACACTGTGACGTCATTAAATGAGGACAGTCTCGAACGATTTAACATCAGCATGTGATCGAAGGTTGTCTGGTAAACATCGCTATTAGCGATAAAACCGCCGCTTGTACACAGGCTACACATCAAGCTATACATTTCCAGTAAAAATTAGTTTATTTGTCACAGAAACACGCACATAAAAGAAGAGAACAATAAAATAAAATAAAACACAATAGATTTAAATATAATCACGAGCATAAAACAGAAACAGTCGGCAGCTGCTGGCACGTCATAACTGTGACAAGAAGGCTTCCGCTCAGCATGATGCTGTGCTATGGGGACCCACAGCACAGCTCTAATTTTCAGTGGTCACCCGAAAAAGTCGTACGGAAACCAAGTTAGGTTTTATGAATTAAATATATGTCGGATCCGGTCATTAGTACGGATACGAAACGAATCGCAAGCGCGCCACTGGCGACATCAAGAGTGAACTACCTACAACAAAAAAGGCGCGCTTCTACAGAGTCGTGATGTTTGAAGGCCACGGCGAGGAGGGCATTCAGCCTCGGGTCGCATTGGAATCAAGATGTCACGGAACTGTTCTCGATTCGTTATGCTCAGTAATTGTGTTAGTTGTAATTTGTGATCATTGTGTTAATTGGTGATTTTAATAAACGCCGTCGCACCCAGTGTGTGTATAATTTAGCTAGTGTGATTCATTTGATAGTAAATTAAAATGTGATCTGAACTGCAAACTGTTTTTCTATTGCGCATCAACCAACACTACCCACACTACGCCCACAGTAGTTGAAATATCGCTGATAATAACGAAAGTCACATACCCGTCTCCGACATCATAAGTGGGATTCGTGTTCGTTCATGCGCAATATAAAAACGTTGAAAATGACCGTTGGCGTGCCGTGTTTGAATATTAAAATAAAAACATGCAAGCGTTTATGCGTGATCATGGTGCGCGACAGCCAAGACAAGCCGATTGACAGCAAAGGCAGATCTATGACGTCTTTAGTATCGAGCCAAGCAGCCCCGCAGCCGTCAACGAAGGCCTTCGGGTGCTTCATTTTCAGGTGATGTATTCGAATCATCGGTTTCAAACATTAAATAGATTGTGATCCGTATTCCGTCCAATTGATGAAGTTGAGGTCATGTGAAGGTCACATTTTTCTTTCTCTAAATTTATCTCCTGGTTAAATTGACTGCGTGCAAGGGGAAGTAAAATTTTGTTATTTTTGAGCTACGACCTACCGTTTAGAAGATATTCGACATTTAAACTTTTTCACGGCTTGTTCGAAAAGAAGGCAAACCCGTTGTTATGAGTTTCAGGTAATGTTTCGCGACAGTGAAGCGTCCTCACGGGGCGCCGGCTGGCGACCCTGGCACGAGATGGTGTCCATTCGGGGGTGGAACCGGGAACGCGGATGCACGAGTTAGCGCGAGGCGGCTGGGTGTCAGTGCGGCTGTGCGCCGGTGCGGCTGTGTGCCGGTGCGGCTGGGTGCCTGTGCGCCTGTGCGGCTGTGCGCCTGTGCGGCTGTACGCCTGTGCGGCTGTGCGCCTGTGCGGCTGTGCGCCTCTGCGGCTATGCGCCTGTGCGGCTGGGCGCCGGTGCGGTAGTGCGCCGGTGCGGCTGTGTGCCGGTGCGGCTGTGCGCCGGTGCGGCTCGTTGCCGCTGCAGCTGGACGCCGGTGCAGCTAGGCGCCAGTGCAGCTGGACGTCGGTGCAGCTGGACGTCGGTGCAGCTGGACGCCAGTACAGTCGCACCTGGTGATGGTCAAGATCCTACATTCACCTGTGGGAAACCAGGACACATCGGGAACCGGTGCACGAACAGTGGCAGCCAGTCGGATGCTGGAGTACGTGTTGCAAGCAGTGAACGGCGAGTGGAAGTTGTTGCACAACTACCCTCAGGCACGTTAAAATAAAAAGGTGAGCTGTATTGTTTTGTTAACGATTCTGGTGTTGAATACTCGTTAGTAAAGGAGAGTTGTGTAGCCAAATTAAGTGGCAAACGAGTTAATAACGTTGTTGCGTTGACTGGTATTGGTCAAACACGTGTATTCAGCTCAGAACCGATCTTATGTAGCGTAACGATTAGCGAACACCAATTTGAGGTTTTTGTGTTTTAATTGTTTTGATTTTGGGATGTGCTTCCCGACACTAATTTGCAAAGTAATTAAATTATTATAATAGGATGTTGATGAAGTCCGTGAGATTGCGTTAGAAAAGATTAGAAAAAAAAGCAGATTTAACAAATATTTCGTTTGGGGATTTAGTGTTATTAGAAAACGAAGAGCGTAATCAAATTAAGCTTGACATGAAGTAGAAGACCAAGGGCCAAGGGCCGAGTGCCAAGGGCCGAGGGCCAGGGACTGAGGGTCAAGGGCCAAGGGCCGAGGGCCAAGGGCCAATGCCAAGGGCCGAGGGCCTATTGAGGATTTTAAAGAAGACGAGATAGTGAAAGTAGAGTCGAATTGAATTGTTCGTGTGAGATGCACGGGTTCTCGATTCGTTGGGTCGGAGACCGTACCAGTGTATCGTAGCCATAGCCCGGTAGAAATCGGCATCTACTTGCTAGACCGTGGGAATTTGGTGGGCGATAGCTCTGGGTAGTATGGTCGGGTCTAGCCTTGTAGCCAAGACCGTATAGGAGACCGTACCAGAGTATCGTGCACGTGGTGCGCGATAGCTCTGGGTAGTATGGTCGGGTCTAGCCTTGTAGCCAAGACCGTATAGGAGACCGTACCAGAGTATCGTGTACGTGGTACGCGATAGCTCTGGGTAGTATGGTCGGATCTAGCCTTGTAGCCAAGATCGTAGAGTCAAGGACGACTCGGCATTCCTTTGGGAAGTGCGCATGTGATTGTTGACCGCGAATGAGATACCCGGGGCTTTGTTAATTGGTTAATGACTTTGGGTCAATTCTTAAATTATCAGTTTACATAATCCTCAATAGTGCCTGGACTCTGATTGATTGTCATGTTGCTTATTTAATTGTTATCCCTGCCTACAATTTTACTTTTTGAAGTTAGTAGAATGATGTTAGAAATGTAATGTTAGTTAAATAAACAAACTTTACAGAAATTCACGTTTACGTTAGGTGAAGAAAGATGCTAGTAGGTCATGTACCAGTCGTAGTAGATAGTGGTCACAGTGGTGATGAGCAAACCTAAGTTATGGGAACCACGCGAGTAGGGTTCTCTAATGGCCGTATTGTGTGGGACCGTGCCAGTAGTTACTGGCGGAGGTCGGGGTCTGGAGAGACCATAGTTTTGATCCATGCGCTGGATGTGTGAGAGCAATGCGATTGCTAGTCGGCTGGAGAGCCATGGCGTTGGAGTGGTTTACTCGTGTGTGGGTTTCTAAGGCTCTTAGTGAAAAGATGATTGTTAATGTGGAAAACGATGGTACCTGGCTCTGGTTGATGATTTTTGCCATAATTTGTCGAAAGTTTGAGTTCATTGAGCAGTAGGAGTATTGTTTTGTAAAGTGTTGAGGATTAAATTTTCCTTATCTCAAAAGTTGGAACCCGTAAATGGTCAGAATTGGCCGAGTCGAACAGGTACTGTTGTTGAGTTTTGGTTGCAGGTACACACACGAGGACGTGTGCATAGCAGGATGGCCGTGTCGGATCCGGTCATTAGTACGGATACGAAACGAATCGCAAGCGCGCCACTGGCGACATCAAGAGTGAACTACCTACAACAAAAAAGGCGCGCTTCTACAGAGTCGTGATGTTTGAAGGCCACGGCGAGGAGGGCATTCAGCCTCGGGTCGCATTGGAATCAAGATGTCACGGAACTGTTCTCGATTCGTTATGCTCAGTAATTGTGTTAGTTGTAATTTGTGATCATTGTGTTAATTGGTGATTTTAATAAACGCCGTCGCACCCAGTGTGTGTATAATTTAGCTAGTGTGATTCATTTGATAGTAAATTAAAATGTGATCTGAACTGCAAACTGTTTTTCTATTGCGCATCAACCAACACTACCCACACTACGCCCACAGTAGTTGAAATATCGCTGATAATAACGAAAGTCACATACCCGTCTCCGACATATAAATAGATAACAAAATGAAATAAATAGCACTTAGAATATAATGCTACTCTACAACCAATTATATGAATAAATATGATTAAATAACATAGAAAATTATCCGCAGGCATCACTGTGCGTGCGGATAATTTTCTATGCTAAGCGGTAATGCTCGCGAAGGAGGAAGCGGAACGCGTGAGGGAGAGGCAAATTTCGCGCCCTCACGCCCCTAACCGCCGCAGGAGGAGATGCCCTGGGCGGGAATCGCGAGCCGATTTCCGACCACCGTAGGCGCGGGCTTGCGGACGGTGAGCAATGGGTAGCTCGCCGTCCGATAAGGACCAGGCCAGGGTCGACGGCGCGTTGTGTTCCACGCGCGCCTCAAAGAGATGTCAGCAGCATTGACGAAGTCCGTTAGGGCCGATGCCTGCCGGGGTTGCGAATAAAACCGATAGGGAAATCGTGACCCCCGGCAACAGGGCAACCGAAGGAACACGGGTAGGTTTTAGTCAGTAAGAGTCTGACACGCCTTCCCGCTCCGCCCAGAGCGGGAGAAGTTATTTGATAATTTCCCACCCAAAAAAAAACAAATACTTATACGACATTTAGTTTCGTGTTCGACACGACCAAAGAACGCACGCGATATTCAACTTTATTACTGATGTGTTAGCGTTTAGCACATAGTAGAGTAGCGGGGTGCATGGGGGTGGAGTTTGCGTAGAAATTATCTTTGGAGTGCCTGGTCTTAATGGTTTTGGTTGCAAATAAGCTTTGTAAAAATTTTGTTGTACGATACGATAAAGTATAATTATTAATTTATTATTCTATTTATCAATTAAAGATTTACACAAGGTGTAATTAAAATAACTCAAAACGTCTTGACAACCCATTAAATAATGCATTTGTAAATACCTAAATAATCATGGCAATTTGTTGACTGCAAAGTCAAACCAAAGTTTTGTACAAGATTAGGCCTTACTTGACTGTAACACTACGGGAACAGCTTGTGGAAACCTTGGTTCTATCTAGGTTGAACTACGCTGACACAGTGTACGGCCCGTGCCTATTAGCTCGTACAGACCGCCTCATCCAAAGGGTACAAAACGCTTGTGCGGTTTTGTTACAATATCCCTCGCAGAAGCCATGACACCTTTCCTAAACAAGCATTTTTCTCTAAAAATGAAATCCAGGCGCAAACTGCACTTGGTTTGCCTTCTGTTTGGTGTTGTTAAATACCAGAAACCGGACTACCTGTATGACAAGTTGAGTTGGATAGGGAGTAGACGAGAATGTGGGAGAAGGCAATGCTCGCAGCAACTCTCGACTCAGTCCCACAGTACAGCAGCTTTTAGAGGTAGTTTCCGTTATGCGGCTTCTAAAGTGTGGAATAACCTGCCACCACCTCTTCGAGCGATAGATACGATCGACACATTTAGAAGACGCTTACGGTAGTATCTCATGGATGCTGCATAGAACCTTAATGTTTCACTGATTTAATTTGTATTATGATAAAGTTATCTATTATTTATTGACGGACAGTCCTTTTAGTCCTTTGTTTATTGTGTAACCATGCCATTTTAATTATTTTGTTAAATACCACTGTTTAAATCTTTAATTATCTTTTTAACTTAATTGTATCGATTTTATTATTATTTGCTACACATATTTATTTATTCTTTATTTTAATTTTTACACACACTATAAAACTGATTTACATCCGTAAGACGTACTCGTAACATAAGGTTCAGTTGAAAACCAGCGTCAGGCACTAGTTGTCTGGCATTTATGCTGAACTGGGCCTATTTGTCGCAGCCGTGAGGCACACAATACTGTTTTAAACTTTCTTTGTTTTTTGTTTTTGAAAACTGTGTGCCTTAACCTGTGTCAAATAAATTTATTTTCTTTCTTTTCTTTCTTCTTTCTTAAACCCATTTTGTATTCATCATTAATGTATACAAATGTAATACATATACATACAAATAAATAAAATTTAAGTGTCTGTTTGTAATGTCAATTTTTTTTTACAAATTCACATTTTTATGAAAATTTAAACGGTACTTAGGTACTTAAAACAAAAGAAAGGATTTTGAAATTTTTTGTCTGTCTGTCTGTTTGTTCCAGCTAATCTCCGAAACAGCTGGACCGATTTTGACGGGACTTTCACTGTCAGATAGCTGATGCTATAAGGAGTAATTTAGGCTACTTTTATTTTAGAAAAATAATTAAGGTCTACCCGGGCAAGAAGTGTAGAAGTTCATCAACAAATTTCAGCTAACAAACGAACAAGTTTCAATACAAACAGCAATACTCTAAAATCCCAAAACCACAGCTACCCTATTCAGTAACACATTAGCTGTATTGCAGATTGGATCGATCGTTCGACGAGCACTGTTGGGTTTGCTCTCTAAACGCTTAGTGCTCATTAACTAAGCGCAGTAAGTGCTTAAAATATATGCTGGAATATACAGGGGAATGTTTATGATATGGAATTGCAGCGCTAAAATATTACAGACTAGCTTCCGCCAGCGGCTTCGCCCACGAGATATCTTTATAAATTATAGCCTATGTTACTCAGTGATAATATAGCATTCTAGTGGTGAAAGATTTTTAAAATCGGTACAAAAGGTTACAAACATATAAAAAATCAAATCTGTTCTCTTTATAATATTAGTTTAAATAAAAGTGGTATACGGAAAAACTAAACGTTCCATTACAAACAGGTGCCTAGGTAAAATAAAAACATTGAGAAAATTCTTCACACTTTTGTAAAAAAAAAAAAATATTTTTCAATATCGCATCAATCGAAAATGTTGCTGAAATATCTAAACTAATTTTTTTTTTTAAATAAAGAGAAAAGATTTCATTTTTTCTATGTTTGTTTGTTTGTTTAGCTGTCACGCTAAAACGACTGAATGGATTTGGATGAAATTTAGCACTTGGGTAGATCATAACCTGGGTTAGGACATAAGATAATTTTTATCACGATATTCCTACGGGATCTAGACTTATGCTGGTGAAACCGCGGGGTGCAGCTAGTATTTTATAAAAACAATTTTTCATACAATTTGGTAAATGGGGGCTTAAGGGTACACTAGTCTTCAGGATAAGGCGGGAGGAAACACCCGGGTGTCACCATTGTGTGGATCGGCCTGAGGACACGGTGGAGCATACGGTGGAGGTCTGCCCGGCTTGGGCGGAGCAACGCCGTGTCCTCGCAGAGGCGATCGGCGGCGGTGATCTCTCGCGTCCGGCCCTGGTTCAGGCCATGGTACGGAGCGAGAGGAAATGGCAGGCCGTCACCTCCTTCTGCGAAGCGGTAATGCTCGCGAAGGAGGAGGCGGAACGCGTAAGGGAGAGGCAAATTTCGCGCCCTTACGCCCCTAACCGCCGCAGGAGGAGACGTCCGGGGCGGGAATCGCGAGCCGATTTCCGGCCACCGTAGGCGCGGGCTTGAGGACGGTGAGCAATGGGTAGCTCGCCGTCCGATAAGGACCAAGCCCGGGTCGACGGAGCGTTGTGTTCCACGCGCGCCTCAAAGAGATGTCAGCAGAATTGACGGGGTCCGCCAGGGCCAATGCCTGCCGGGGGTTCGAAGAAAACCGATAGGGAAATCGTGGCCCCCGGCAACAGGGCAACCGAAGGAACACGGGTGGGTTTTAGTCAGTAAGAGTCTGACACACCCTCCCGCTCCGCCCAGAGCGGGAGAAGTTATTTGATAATTTCCCAACCAAAAAAAAAAAAAACAAAAAAAGTTATACTAGTCAGTCATTCTTCCATACAAACGTAGTATGATGATTACTCGTCTGTTTGACGGTGTACGTAAAACTAAAAATTATATCAATTTACCCTGTCATTATCTAGCCCTGTATGGAAGAAAGTATTGGTTTGGAAGTTATGAGCGTCGAAACATGCGTAAATCAATAACTTAAGTACAATGATAATGGCAAAATAGAAACGTACAGCTATAGGTAGATAAATTTATTGTAAAGTTCAAATAATTTTATTTTGAGTAGATACATCCAGCAGTTTTTCCATAATATTTATACGCCCAAACGTCAGTTCATGAAATTTAACGCGTTCGTTTTCGTTATAAATCATCGTCTATTTCACTAAATAAATTTATAAATAAAAGTAGATAAATAAATACAAAACAAATAAAATAAAATAAATAAATACTTTACTCAATAGCATGCATTAGCCACGCCACTAACGAGTTCGAGCCGTCGACTAGTGGAACCTTAAGTTAATAAGAATACCAGCACTGAGACATTTTTTTTTAAATGTCGCCGCATATGCTGAGATAGGACCCTTTTGGCCTCGTACAGGACTTTCTGCTATTATTTAACTTTTACTTTGTTTTTTTATTTTTTATTAATGTTTTAATGAGTGTGATTTAGTTTAATTTGTGATTTCTTGTGCGAGTCTCAATAAATACTTTAAATAGTTTTATAAAACAAAATAATTAAAAGGTCCTTTTAATTCGTAACGTCATTGATTTGTGGAATAATACAGTAATTTATTTATGATTTGACCTCGCTACACACAATCCTGATAACGCAGAATATGAGTAGAATATTATTTTACCCACCTTGCGTAAATATACTGAATATATTAATTAATTACATTAAGTATCTGAAAGCCTCGATTCTATCAATATGCAACAGGAGTGTGTATATATTTGCAGAAATCAATTTCTGCTTGAACGAGCGAAAGGTTGTACACACGGCTACACATCAAGCTATACATTTCCAGTTTATGCTGATCTCGCATTGTTTAAGATTTTCGTACAATGCGAGGTCAGCTTATACTGGAAATATACAGCTTGATGTGTAGCTGTGTGTGTGTACCTCTTAGCAATGTATTTACGAGGTCCTGAATACAATATGCAGTGGAATATTCTAGACGCAACGTCTTTTGGACAGATGCTAGAAGCTTTGTGAGGTTATTTTGAACAAATATAATACCTCGTTGGTCTAGTGGTCGCAAGCACTACTGCTGAGCATGAGGTCCTGGGTTCAATTCTCAGGTCGGGCAAAGTGTTACTGAGTTTTTTCTTCCGTAATTTGTCAGTAGCAGCCCGGAGTCTGGTTTTGTGCCTGGTTGATGGCAATAGGCTCACACCCTATGAGACTTAAACATAACTGGCGAAATGTGGGTGTATTATACACACCACACACACTGGTACACCTCTGTCGGACCCTTTGGGAATTACAGGCGTGATGTTATGTTATGTGTTATAATAATTATTTGCTCAACTCAGAGCGAGTCCTTTGTAAATATGGAAAATATAATATATTTCTCGTTTTGTCAAGTACCTACCTAAGACCTAATGTTTTACTCGGTGAATTATGTTGTCAAAAAAATACAGAAAAAAACCTCTGATTAAAAATAATACATAGTTGATTATTGGGATATTTTTGATTTAACGATGCTGAAAATCACATTTTGAAACACGATTTCAAATAAACCTCGATGAAAGCGTCTTTTGCTAAACAAAACATCTGAAAATGTAAAATTATCTATTACTTTCAGCACTTTATTTCAACTTTAATGATGTTAACTTGAAAATAAATTCAGCATTTCAGATTATTCTAATGTATTTCACTAGATATTTAAATCGTTGAAAATCTCAATTCAGAATAGGTTCCAAGGGAGAGATTTAATAGAACTAATGTTGACCTTAACTCAATTTGTTTAACATAATTATTCTAATGGCTTAACTTGGTGAGGGCAAAATAAATGGCCTTCTAAATGGAATCTTATAAAGTACCTTTGTAATAACACGTTTAAACACTTTTTGTATACCTAAATTACATAAAATTTACATGTTTTTTTTCATTCCATAAAGATGGGACCACATGTTGTGTCGGAGTGTATCGTGACGCGCAAGAACGACATCAGTTTCATACGTTTAACACAATCCGCCACGACACAATGTAACACAACAATATGAATCTGACCGTAGTAAACAAATAGAACTGGTATCGTTCTGGTGCGCCACGACACACGTTGACACATTAATATGAACCCAGCATAAGTCTTGTTAAAGTCCCATCTTCTTTTGACCCATGCTGTGGCCGTGTGGCTTCCTACAACGTGGACCGATGACCTGGTGAATGTCGTGAGCATCCGCTGAATGGGGGAAAGCACAGGACCGGTCGATGTGCGACGCTGAGGAGAGGCATATGTCCAGCAGTTGACGTCTTTCGGCTGAAATGAACCGTGTTGATCAATGCTCGTTGCCTCAGAAGCCTTTGCCCTGTAATTACAAGCCTTTGTTCCCAGCACATGTTTGTATGGTTAATTAAATGTATCTAACGTAGTCAGTGCGTAGTGACGTACCTAATGAAGATTATTGGCCTAGGGCACGCACGCGCACGTGTCTGAATCTCATTTCATCTGAATTCAGTAGCGGTCTGAATTAGTAATTAGCTTGGGGTCTAATTCTAACAATTGTTTAATAATTGAATGAGAATTGTTTTTGGTTTTAATTCTAATTTGTTCAGTTTATTTGCGTATATTTGGTTGAGCTTAGTTTGCCTTTCTATTGTTAATAAATCTAATCTCGGTTGATAAATAGATTATAGGTAACTTGGTTTAAAATAATGCCTCTAGTATTATTTGAAATAGTTGGTAGAATAGTTCGCTAACAACCTAGTGGTGTGACCGTCAGACTGTCAAGTCATAGGTCTCGAGTTCGAACTCTCGAGAAACGAAAAGACAATTTCCACGCAAACTGTCCCCATGCACCCCGCTACTCCACTGTATGCTAAACGCTAACACATTAGTAATAAAGTTGAATATTGCGTGCGCTATTTGATCGTGTTCGAGCACGGAACTAAATGGCGTAAATCTCTCTCTAGAAAAGATATCTTGTGGCTGGATAATAAAGTATATTTTCTTACTGTGAATTTTTATTTTTAAGCCGAGGAATCTTGATTTTATTAAAATAAATTATTGAAACATTGGAACATCATCATCTTCCTGACTCTTTCTTCCTCTCCTCTGACTTTTCGGATTCATGTGCGTATTGTATAATTATCACTTGCTTCAAAAACGGTGAAGGAAAACATCGTGAGGAAACCGCCATGCCTGAGAGATATTTCTCGACGGCACGTGAAGCCAAGTCAGAGGCCCATGGGCGGCTTTAAAACTCTGACACCAGGTTAGTCACTAACCTCACAAAATGAAGAAGATCAGCAAAACTAATAAGTTAATTTAGCACTTTCACGGTAAATTGATGATAATTCTTGTAGCTGTCTTTGCAAGTAGTGGTGTACACAAAATCGTGAGTGTAATCTATCTATCTGCCTAGCCTTTTCCCAACTATGTTAGGGTCGGCTTCCAGTTTAACCGGATGCAGCTGAATACCAGTATTTTACATGGAGCGACTGTCTATCTGACCTCTACAACCTTGTAACTGGGTAATACGATACGCCTTGGTAAGACTGGTTGTCAGACTTTCGGGCTTCTGACGACCCGTAAAGACTATCAAAGATCCACGAATAACAGCCTGGATCAACGGCTTAAAACGTGGTTTCCGAGGCACGGAGGAGTCTCAGTATGTAAAGATGGTCACCCATCCACGAACCACCAAATGTAGCTTAACCTGACGGATCGATCCGTGTGGCTGTTATTACTTACTTGGTAATCTATGTCGGAATTAATTCCTAAAAGGCAAGAAAGAGTAAGTACAAAACTTGATAGTTTTGTGTTATTGATTTTTGTGTGTACGTTCGTAAAACGGACGATATAATACCTATACATATGGCGTTAGCGCCTAGTATTCAGTGAATCTCAAAAAATTGTTAAAACACCGACGAGAATTTATAAAATTGTTCACACTTTCTCTGCGATACTGTAATCACTTTACTCTTTTGTTCTTTTCTGCCGGTGTTCTCTCTCTTTCTTTCTCTTTGAATTAGAAGAAGACAGTCGTAAGTATTAACACTTTTTAGCGTGACGAATTATGAATGTTTACAAGCCGCGTTATAGAACTTCTTTCCCAAAAGGTATGCTAAGTATGTAGTTGGGTGATATGAATTAGAGACTTTTGTGGACTGGTATAGATTTTTTAAGAGCAATGGATGGATTGTGTAATAATAAATAATCATTTATTCGCTTTGAAAGTAGGTACATAAATAAAGGTGTTCACAAAATGTTGAGATCCCTGTACAATCTACCAATTAGGTATGGTAATCTTCAGCGTAGAGACAGGAGCATGCATATTACATGAGAGGCTGTTAGAGGCCACGAAATAGACTTACACTCGATTTCTGAATTGAGAATTTGAAGTTGAGAAGTTTTCAAACTCTGTTTTAGCATTTCAATATAGCCCTCAAAATTTTGCGAATTTTTTATTTCACGGGCTTTCATTAATTAGCCGCCTCTGTGGTCTAGTGGTTAGATCACCTGTCTTAGACCCAGAGGTCCCGGGTTCGATTCCCAGTGGGGCAAAATTTTCTGCTCGATTTGTTTGGTGGTAGGTCTTTTTCTAAGTCCGCCTGACTAGCTACCACCATCTTATCCAAGTCTGTCGCCATAACAACAATGTTAACAGCATTGTTGTGTTTCGGCAGTTATAGGTTAGGTAGCCAGTTCTTCTGTGGCTTGAGGATTCTGGCTGAAGCTCGCTTCCACCTTTGGCCTGATCATCACTTACCATCAGATGCAGGCTAAGAGCTTCCCCGTTGTGGATTTAAAAAAACAGTGGCGCTCCGGGAGTGCCGACAGAAGTGAAAACTTGAACAAGATCGCCTTGGTGGAAGAAAAATACTTGTACAGAACATTGGTTACGTAACCTTATCTAAATAAAGAGTACAATCGCGTTTACAAAAAAAAAAACTTCCAAAACCTTTAAAGTAAACATACTTGCATAGAACATTGATTCGTAACTTAATATAAATAAATAGTACAATCGCGTTTACAAAAATGAGGTGTCGGTAACGGTGTCGCGAGTTCAATGGTTTTTTCCCATCTCAAAAATGCCCAACGCGCCTAAAGAAGTTTTCACTTCAAAAAATGTTTCATTGGTAAGTTTTAGAGTCATCTTCATATTATTATATTATAATTATGGGATGTAAATCTTCATTCATACAACATAACGCCACGCAATTATATAACGAAGGGATATGCAGAGATGTTTCGCGTATCCAGTAGATACACCCTTAATCCATCATTATTATATCTCCTGTACCTATAGTTTGACCAATACTGCTGTACCGCGCCTTAGGAATACGCGGCGAGGCGGGGGGCAGTGTTGATCAATGAGCGGCGGGCGGAACGCTATGCGCCGAGAGCTTTGACGAATTAGCGGCCTGCACTGCTCCCCCGTCTCGCCGCGCGCCTTCCTAAGGCGCGGTGCAGCGGTATTGGTCAAACTATAATAGAGGGCAATACGCCACCACAAGTCCGGAATCGTTATGGATATAATCGAGATAATTTCCTTACGGTTTTTTTTTGTTATAAGTTTCCATTTTGTCTTTTTCTTCCAGGCTTCCAATGATAATTCACTTACGGAAAATAGCACTACTCGCAGTTTTTTTTTTGTTATTTATTTTTCCATTTTGCCTTTTTGTTCAAGGCTTCCTGATAATTTCGTTACGGAAAATAACATTACTTGTAATTTTTTTAGTTTCAAGTTTTTTCATTTTGCCTTTTTCTTTTTTTGTATTTAATTGGGGAAACATTGATTTACGACTATTAAATCCCTCTCCCCCCCTCACACCGCGGATTATGAACCGAAGTATGAAAAGACACGGTAGCTACAAGAGCGAATCTAAACGAACTTAACTTCGTTTCACGCTTCGTTTCACACAAAAAAAACACTTGCGACAGCAAATATTTATTTATATTTTAATAACACTTTGATGTGTATTAATAGGACTTTTTTTTTTGGGTGGGAAATTATCAAATAACTTCTCCCGCCCACCATTCCTCCCGCTCCACCCAGAGAGCGGGAGGGCGTGTCAGACTCTTACTCACTAAAATCCACCCGTGTTCCTTCAGTTGCCTGTATTTTGCCAGGGGAACATATAGCTTGTGGGGGACGTGGTGAGCGCTCTGTTCCCTTCTAGAGGGGATCATACCCCTCCGCCCATGGCTCCGCCTACTGCGGTGCCCGATGCGGACCACACCGACGACGACGATGCTCCAGAGGTGACTGAGGTAGAAATGAGAGTGGCGGTACGCAAAATGAGTGCGAAGAATACCGCCCCAGGACCCGACGGCATACCTGGAAAAGCCTGGGTCCTGGCCATGGGGGCTCTCGGGCCTCGACTAAGGGGGCTCCTAAGCGCATGTATGGAGAGGGGCCAGTTTCCACTTTGTTGGAAGACGGGGAAACTGGTCCTCATCAAGAAGCCGGAGCGCCCAGCGGACTCTCCGTCCGCTTATCGGCCCATTGTGCTGCTCGATGAGGTGGGCAAGCTCTTTGAAAGAGTCATTGCGGACCACCTTGTCGGGCAGCTAGTGCGAGTGGGGCCGGATCTGGCGGAGAGCCAGTTCGACTTCCGCAGGGGGCGCTCTACGGTGGACGCCATCATGCGCGTGCGGGCCCTCACGACGGGGGATGCTGTGGCCCGGGGTGGGGTCGTCTTGGCGGTGTCTCTAGACATCGCCAATGCCTTCAACACCCTGCCCTGAAGTTGCATCAGGGAGGCACTCCGGTATCACCGGTTGCCGACCTACCTCTGTCGTGTGGTCGAGGCCTATCTGACGGACAGGGCCGTCATCTACCCCGGTCACCAAGGAGAGTGGAACCGGCAAGAGATGTCGTGCGGTGTCCCACAGGGTTCGGTCCTGGGGCCGCATCTGTGGGACATCGGATACGACTGGGTGCTGCACGCCGACCTCCCTAGCGGTGTCAGCGTCGTTTGTTACGCTGACGACACGCTAGTCCTGGCGCAGGGGAGGTCGTACCAGGCGGCGGCCGATTTAGCGACACGCGGGGTTGCGACAATCGTTGACAGGATCCGGCAGCTGGGACTCGAGGTGGCCCTGCACAAGTCCGAGGCCATGGGTTTTCATGGTCCTCGGAATGCGCCACCGTCGGGTTCCCAGGTAATGGCGGGAGGGGTTCACATCGGTGTCGAGTCGACGATGAAGTATCTGGGACTCGTCCTCGACAGCCGGTGGAATTTCGTCGAACACTTCCGACGTTTGGCTCCCAGACTGGACCGGGCCGGGGCTGCCTTGAAGCGGCTCCTGCCCAATCTGGGAGGACCAAACGCCTCCTGCCGGAGGCTCTATGCGGGGATCGTGCGGTCCATGGCCCTTTATGGGGCACCGGTGTGGGCGCGTTCATTGAGGCTGCGGCCAGCCCGCCGGTTGAACGCGTCCCAGAGGGTCATGGCCATCCGGCTGGCCCGAGGATACCGCACGGTCTCCTGCGAGGCGGCGAGCCTCCTTGCCGGATTACCGCCATGGGATCTGGAGGCAAAGGTCCTCGCGCACATCTGGGAGTGGCGCGAGGAGGCGAAACGCCGGGGCTTAACTCCGATGCCGCAAGAAATCGCGGCACAGCGGACAGAGCTCCGGCGGGATCTCATGGCGTCATGGACGGTGTGATTGTCGCAACCCCGCGCTGGGCACGCCACAATTGCGGCGATAAGACCCCTCTTTGAGGAGTGGCTTGAGAGACGCCACGGCGTCCTCACCTTCCGCCTGACGCAGGTCCTCACCGGACACGGCTGCTTCGGGAGGTTCCTGTTTAGGATAAGGCGGGAGGAAACACCCGGGTGTCACCATTGTGTGGATCGGCCTGAGGACACGGTGGAGCATACGGTGGAGGTCTGCCCGGCTTGGGCGGAGCAACGCCGTGTCCTCGTAGAGGCAATCGGCGGCGGTGATCTCTCGCGTCCGGCCCTGGTTCAGGCCATGGTACGGAGCGAGAGGAAATGGCAGGCCGTCACCTCCTTCTGCGAAGCGGTAATGCTCGCGAAGGAGGAGGCGGAACGCGTGAGGGAAAGGCAAATTTCGCGCCCTCACGCCCCTAACCGCCGCAGGAGGAGACGCCCGGGGCGGGAATCGCGAGCCGATTTCCGGCCACCGTAGGCGCGGGCTTGCGGACGGTGAGCAATGGGTAGCTCGCCGTCCGGTAAGGACCAAGCCCGGGTCGACGGCGCGTTGTGTTCCACGCGCGCCTCAAAGAGATGTCAGCAGAATTGACGGGGCCCGCTAGGGCCAATGCCTGCCGGGGGTTCGAAGAAAACCGATAGGGACATCGCGGCCCCCGGCAACAGGGCAACCGAAGGAACACGGGTGTGTTTTAGTCAGTAAGAGTCTGCCACGCCACGCACGCCACGCTCCACCCAGAGCGGGAGAAGTTATTTGATAATTTCCCACCCAAAAAAAAAAAAAAAAAGGGGCCACGGTATCCCTTTCGGACTTTTCCGCAACCCCGGCTGGCATCGACCCTAGCGGACCCCGTCAGTTCTGCTGACATCTCTTTGAGGCGCACGTGGAACACAACGCGCCGTCGACCCGGGCCTGGTCCTTATCGGACGGCGAGCTACCCATTGCTCACCGTCCGCAAACCCGCGCCTACGGTGGCCGGGAATCGGCTTGCAACTCCCGACGCCCAGGGCGTCTCCTGCGGCGATTAGGGGCGTGAAGGCGCGAACTTTGCCTCTCCCTCACGCGTTCCGCATCCTCCTTCGCGAGCATTACTGTTTCGTAGAAGGAGGTGACGGCCTCCCATGCCCTCTCGCTCCGTACCATGGCCTGGACCAGGGCCGGACGTGAGAGATCCTCGCCGCCGATCGCCTCCACGAGGACACGGCGATGCTCCGCCCAAGCCAGGCAGACCTCCACCGTAAGCTCCAACGTGTCCTCCGGGCGATCCACACTCCCAGTGTGGCCTGTGCTTAAGACAGTCAAAAAGTGTAAGATATTACGAAATCGCTCTTTTCTCCGCTATTTTTCAGTCCCCGCACACGCCATTCGTTGGGACATGTCACGCTTAAGCAATAAGATGAAAAATTGATTCTCTTTGTTCTTCCTATAATGCGATACAACAACGTGTCGCGTACTGTATCACGTTATTAGGAGGAAATTTATACGTTTCTTTACGCTTTGACATTTTTTTTGGTAGGTAGAGCTGTAATGGAACGTACCTACCTACGTAGTGATTTACATTATAATTATTTTTCTGCGTCTTCCTGTTAACAAGTTTACGGAAAAAAGAACTGATATTGGTACCGATTCTCTTGTACACCGAACTAAAAAAAATTCTCATAGTAAGGAATTTTAGTAATAGTTAGTATCACTAAAATTCCTTACTATGAGAATTTCAAAGCTATTCTGCAAAATATTTTTTCTAAATTTAAAATTAATTTTGACACATCTAAATCGAATTTGACAATCGCGACTCCACACGTGATACCTAACCACGTGAATCTTTTTAGAGCTGGAGGCGCAAAGGGTGGGCAGCCTCGACGTGTTTTATATGGAATTTTTCATTTTTTGTATGGAAAATAAGAAAAAGTGTTGGGGGTTTAAGGGCTTTTTAAAAGGGGTCGAAATTTTCATTATTTTTGCGATTGGACACACCGTTTTCGAGATATAAGCAAAAAAAAAAAGATGCAGTACTGTTTTTGCATCTGAAGTCGAGGTGTTGGTGTGAATTTAAAGTTCATGACAACCAATTTTATTCCACACGTTTTCAGTCGCGATTAAAATAGTCAGATTTAGTTAGAAAATCTAAATTTTAGGTGAAAAACGTCAAATTCAGAATAGCAATATTGCCATTTTCACTAAACTAATATCTCAGTACCATCTTAGTGCTGTCAAACTAAAATATAGTTAAGTTGTGTCACTTTAATCTATTTCAGAATGGGAAATCGTCGTTTGACAGGATTAAACTAAATTTTGGTGATTTTTAGTCTAGTTTAGAGGCATTTGTCACAAGAGAATCGGCACCAATATCTACATAAAATGTCGTAAGTGTAGTCACCATTTTATTTCTGCAAAATTGAAAAAGAAAATCATTATCTGACTAGTCTTTTCCCAACTATGTTGGGGTTGGCTTCCAATCTAAACGGATGCAGCGTCATACATAGAGCGAATGCCTATCTGACCTCCACAACCCAGTTACTAAATAGCACGACACCCCTTGGTAAGACTGATTGTCAGACTTTCGGGCTTCTGACGACCCGTAACGACTGTCAAAGATTTACAAATGACAGCCGGGACCAACGGCTTAAAGTGCTGTCCGAGGCACGGAGGTGTCTTGGTATGTAATGATGGTCACCCATCCACGGACCAACTACTGCTTGCGTAGCTTAACCTGATCGACCGACCCGTGAGACTATTATTACTTTGTATTAATTGAAAAAGAAAATATTCGTTTTATTTTTGTTTTTGCCAATAGTGATCATTGCTCCAAACCACACACATAGATTTATTGATATTGAAGGTTAACCCTAAAATGCGCCAAGCAATCAAATTGTTGTTTTTATAACTCACACATCTCTACCACAATCAAAATAACATTGTCTTTCCTTTTTCAAGTACCCGCAGCGAAAGCAAACATAAATACTCAATGATAAAGCGGCCAATGATAGCACAGATCACCGACCACAGATAAAATAACAAAGAAAAGTAGTACTTAAGGGATACAATAACAATGAAACGCGTTGTTATCATGGCTTGAAGATTATAGTCGTATAATAAAATGATGTATGGCGGATTGGCGTGTTTGAGGAGTGAAGATTTTAATGCGAGGTTTTAGAGAAAGTGTTTTTAGTAAAAGTGTGTACTATCCTTGTTTATTGCTGTTACTTATAGTACGAACCTACCTACTATTGTATAGAATCAAGTTTTCCTAACTGAACAGACAGCTGTGCTGCTGGGGAGTTTGTTGCGTCACTTCTTCTTCCCAGCTAAAGCTCTAGGAAGTGATGAAGGGTTAGCGTTTTTGGGGGACTGTCATAAGTAATTTTGACGTTCGAAAAGCGCTGATTCTCAGCCTACTTTGAATAAATGACTTTTGAATTTGAATTTTGACAACATAACATAACATAACATCACGCCTTGTTTCCCCGAAGGGTTGGGCAGAGGTGTCCCTGTAGCAGGTACACCCACATTTCGCCAGTTATGTTTAAGTCCCATGTAATAGGGGGCGAACCTATTGCCATCAATCTACTTATTATTTTTGTGCACAAATCTTTGAGTTACTTTTCTGCCGGCACTGCTATTGTGCGCTTTTATAATTTCTAATATGATGATATTTGATACGTCCAGGTCCATGACATGAGATGGTAATATCTCTAGCGGGGTTCATGAACCGAGTACAGACAAACTATGTTCTTAATGTTCCTCGGTAAACCTCGTGTTTCGTCAGTCGTCGGATTTCTATCGGTTGCCCCCCGAACGGATGAAGGGACCGAACGGATTTTCATACGGTTTTCACCAATAGACGGCGTGATTCATGAGGAAGGTTTAGGTGTTTATACCTGTCTTGATTTCTGTCTGAAATATGTTTGATATGCACGATGAACGTACGTAAAAACCTTTGTTTTTGTACCTATGTCTTGATTTCTGTCTGAAATATTTTCTTGTTTCATACTTTTTACCCGACTGCCCCAGAAGGAGGGTAATGTTTTTCGAGAGTATGTATGTATGTATGTATGTTTGTTTGTATGTATGTATGTATGTCTATTTCTTTGGCACGCTCTGTAGCCTAAACGGCTTGATGGATTTTAACGTATGAGGTGTCGTTAGGTTCGTCTTAATAGTAGGAGTGACATAGGCTATATAATATTTATATATTGCATCTGCAAATAAAAAAAAGGAGGGGTAGGTTTAAAAAAATACATTATTGGTATCAAATAAAAGTTAGTAATGAGTCAATTCCAAATACATATGCATAATCTAAATATATAAAAGCGAAAGGTCACTCACTCACTCACGCGACTCACACTCACTGACTTCATCACGAAGTATCGAAAACCACTTGACGTAAAAAGATGAAATTTGGTAGGGAGGTAGTTTATACTTAGTAGACGTTCGCTAAGAACGGATTTTTGGAAATTCGCATATACAGGGTGGATTTTGAGATGGGGCAATAAGGGCAGGTACAAAACCGTTGTCGCTACAAGAAAACAGTCTTAGGAAACTGTCCTTAACTTTTTGAAACATTTTGATTTGCATTCACAGATTTTGAAAAAATTGTACAGTCAGCAAGAAAATGGCCAATTTTCACAACAACTTTTTTGATACCGGTCGATCCTATTACTTATTACTAAGATCAAAAAACTATATTAGGCCAACTGAGGTTTGAGTACGAAAAAAGTCAGAAATTGCAAAAAAAACTTCCCATACATTTCGTAGGAAATGAAAAGAGATAGAACACAATATACCTTTGTATGTTGAAAAATCTTTTTAATGAGGTTACCATTATTTAAATGAACACAATATACCACTATACAACAGTTGAATTATTCCAATACTTCACTGGGCTGAATAAGGAACGAATGTAGCAGATAGTTAAAGATTTTACCTTTTAAATGATTATCATCATGCTATACTTTTATAGAGCTAAGCAGTCAATCATCAATTCATCCATACTAATATTATAAATTCGAAAGTAACTGTGCCTGTATGTTTGTTACCTTTTCACGGCTAAACCACTGAAAGAGATAGATGGCATCCTGGAGATGGATATAGGGTACTTTTTGTCTCAAAAATAATCCTCAAGGGCATGAGATGAGAGATCCTACAGGGGATGACAGTTTGTATGGCAAATCCAGCATTTCTTAAGTTAGAGATATGAAAATTAAAATTTATGCTTTTGTTAAGAAATAAAGAAGTACACATTTCGGCGTTTTTTTTTAAATCATCCCTCAAACAAGTAAACCCCCTATTTTACCTGTTTGGGGGATGATTTTAAAATTCACATGTTACATTGATTTTTTTTTGTGTCTTCTTTTTAAGAGATTTAAGGAAATTTGAAATATAGCCATAGTCTGTATCTTGAATTATATAATTTAGTCTATATTTAATTAAAATCAGCCCACTCTGTCAAAGTTATCACAATTAGTCGTAAACTAACCTTTCTAACATGTGGGTTCTACTTCGGTTCAATGGCGGCACTAGAGTAGATATTACAAATTAATGGTGGTGATAATAGTAAAATGAATAATAATTAGTATTTTAAGTAAGCCATTTAGAATCATATAAACCTGTTTTATTTATGTTAAAAAGCCGGACAAATATGAGTAGGATTTACGCCCTAAAGGTTCCGTCTCAAAGCTGTGCTTGATTGGCTGCCTGAATTCCCAAATCAGGATTGAAGGACAAACTTAACTTTTCAATTGAAAAATAACTTTTAATAGAGTGGAGAGTACCGATTTGAATGAAATACGTACTAAATGTTACTTCAAGACACGGTCTATAATTTTTGATCCCGGATTGAAGAACAAACTTAACTTTGCAGTTCATAAATTACCAATTTTCGGATTTTCCTCTTTACTTGACCTTGCTTCTCGCCAAACTTCATGCTGCTGGGCCAACGGAAATTACCAAATAGACTAGTTTATTTGCGAGTGTCAAAATATGCGGCATAAATTGCCGTTTTTTTATTGCGTTGACTTGGAAGTTTGATTTCGTTACAGATCCAAGAGACCGTAGATCTAAGTTTTTGATATCTATTTCAACTTGATGCCTCTTCGTTCCTGAGAAAAAAGGTCTTGACAGACAACGAAGTAGAAAATAAAAAATAAGTCATCATATATGGGTTAAAATTTTTCATTTTGAGATACGGAACCCTAAAATAGATTTATTATGTGCCTGTTACCTTTTCCTGCCGTAAGGGCTGAACGGATTTCTAAATGAAAGGCATAGGATAGGCCATGACCTAGATAGGTTAGGGCATAGGATACTCTGAATCCCGGTAGCACGTTCCTGTGGGTTATTTTCCGACATCCACGCGGGCGAAGCCGCGGGCAAAAGCTAGTTATTTATATATTAATAAAACTAAAAAGTTTGAAATAAAATAAATTACTAAAAAAAACAAAAAACCCGACTGCAAAAACTCAACAGAAAAGAAAAAAACAAGCATTATAATCTATAGGATTTTGGTAAGTATTGCAGGCGGGGACAAACAAAAGTTTCACCAAAATTTCAGGTTATTGGTTTGTCCCCGCCTGCAATACCAAAATACTATAGATTATAATGCTTGTTTTTTTCTTTTCTGTTGAGTTTTTGCAGTCGGGTTTTTTGTTTTTTTTAGTAATTTATTTTTTAATAAGGTCAACCGGGGCAATTGCGTCATAAAAATTCCTTACAGGCTATTGAAAATTCATATCACACTAATTATAAATTTATTAGAGAAATCCTTAATACAAATGTATATAGAAATTATCTGTGTGCATCCTTAATTTATTGTGTGTTCCATTAGTCACAGTAAATACGAGTAAATACGCATTTTTTTTTAAATTGGAATTTTAGACGCTTTTTCCCGTATTGGGGCAAACGCGTCTTCATTAAATACGTTTTAAACCTGTGACGTTTGAAGGCTGAAATGAATATATATTCCTTCAATTAAAGTTTTTTATACGAATCTTTTAGTAAATTACAAAAATATTAAATAATCATCACATCAGAAGCTATGTCATATAAACTGGGTAAATGCGACTATTTTCCCTTAGACGCATTTACCCCGTGTCAAATCCAGACGTTAAGAACATTTTATTTGTGAAAGTAAAATTAGAATGAACTCTCCTAAAAAAACCTAAAATGGGTGCTAAATAAAAGTAACATATACATTTTTGAAGTTTAAGCAAAATCAAGTTACAACAATTAGAACAAAAAAAATCAAAATAAAATGATTAGGTCCAGTTAGTGTCGCATGGGACTGTCTACATCCGAAACATTCATGTGACCAGATAAAATGTGTTTTATGCCATGGCCAAGTAAGTTTCTGCTCAATGTAATATTGAAAGTCATTTCTGTCTAAATATTTATCGATATCAATGTATCTCAATATAACCATTATGATCGTATTCTACCTGCAACACAAATTGATAACTTCACTATAGCAAAAAATAATCGCTAAAGTTCTCACAAAAAGTTAAAAAATGAAGAAAGATAAATTTAAATTCAAAGCTAAACAAAACTCTCTGAAACATGTAGGTAATTACGAAAATAAATTAACTATTAAATAAAAATAAAAAAAACACGAAATAAAGGTTAACATTAAGTTTAAGGTTTAACATCTCTGGTTTTGGGGCAAATGCGTCATATAGACGCAATAACCCCGAAACTGCAGATGCATTTACCCCATAAGCTCAGACCTAACCTAAAAAAATTAAATCATCATTTCTCCACAACCAAAACGATTTCAATAAAAATAACTATTGTTATAGACAGGCTATAATATATTATTTAAGTAAATTTCAGAATAAAAACGGAAAACCGAGAAAAAATATGGATTTTTAAGGATTTTGATCACTCACCTCGTGCAGCACAACTTCACAAAAATCAAATGATTTTCAATATGGCCAATATTTTGAATCTATGCGTTTCAACGCCATCTATTGAAACTATAATTTTTAATTTTATTCAAAATAAACAAAACTAGATGGCAGGAGAGGTCGGTTTTAAAACAGATTTTAAGTTATTTCAAATAAACGCAATTGCCCCAAAGACGCTAATGCCCCGGTTGACCTTAATTTATTTTATTAGAGCGTGGTTTTTCAGTAGTCGGGTTTTTTCACACAGAAAATACTCTGAAAATAATCAGCCAATCATAATGTGAGTTTAACCTGCCGTAAAAGGAAAGTGTCGTTGTAATAAAAATTCAAAACAGGCGTCATTTGTGTCGTGCGTACCAGTTAATTTAATATTTATACATAATGAAGGCGAAAGCTTCGTTACATCCGATAAATACTTCCCTAAAGTTGTTAATAACTTATCAAAATGTAAAGCGAAATGTTCGTACACACGGTTAGACGCAAATATTCATGAGAACTCAACCAAATAGATTGTGCTTCGATGGTAAAATACGTGTATTTTTTATCAAAGTCATCAAACGAATGCTTTTATTAGTAGGTACAGGTACCCAGCTTTACAACACGTCAAGCTTTTAATACTGACGTGTTTTTTTAAGTGAAAACTTCTTTAGGCGCGTTGGGTATTTTTGAGATTGGAAAAAACAATTGAACTCGCGACACTGTTACCGACACCTCATTTTTGTAAACGTGATTGAGCTCTTTATTTATATTACGTTACGGATCAATGTTCACTCCTCACTGAATCACTGCCTCGTTGGTCTAGTGGTCGGAAGCGCTACTGCTGAGCATGAGGTCCTGGGTTCGATCCCCGGGTCGGGCAAAGTGTAATTGGATTTTTCTATCTGGAATTTCTCAGTAGCAGCCCGGAGTCAGGATTTGTGCCCGGTTGATGGCAATAGGCTCGCCCTCTATTACATGGGACTTAAACATAACTGGCGAAATGCGGGTGTACCTACTACAGGTACACCTCTGCCCAACCCTTCGGGGAAACAAGGCGTGATGTTATGTTATGGATCAATGTTCTATGCAAGTATTTTAACTTTAAAGGTTCTGGAAGAATTTTTTTGTAAACACGATTGTACTCTTTATTTAGAAAAGGTTACGGACCAATGTTCTGTACAAGTATTTTTCTTCCACTAAGGCGATCTTGTTCAAGTTTTCACTTCTGTCGGCACTCCCGGAGTGCCATTGTTTTTATTTTTTTTATTTTGACGATAACTTTCGTTCTTTTTCTTCTTTTCGTGTGGTTAGTAACTAACCTGATGTCAGAGTATTAAAGCCGCCCGGCCGCTGACTTGGCTTCAGAAGCCGTCGAGAAAATGCCTCTCAGGCATGCCGGTTTCCTCACAATGTTTTCCTTCACCGTTTTTGAAGCAAGTGATAATTATACAAAACGCACTTGAATCCGAAAAGTTAGAGGTGCGTGCGTGCTTTGGGTTCGAACTCGAGACCTATGTCTTGGCAGTACCTCATCAGTAGTAAATCATCATTATCAGTCTTGTTCCACCCCTGCTGAGTAAAGGCCTTCTCTCTTTTGTATCATGCTTCCCTGGTCTGTGCGACTCCCATCCAGGTCTCCTCCGCGATCTTCTGCAGGTCGTCCATCCACTAACGCTCAATCAGTAGTCAATGCTGGTGAAAAAAGCTTGAATGTATGAAAATTACGGCCAATTACTTTGAGGTGCTCCCTCACCGGGAGCATTTTCTTGTGATGTAATATTTCAGATTCGATTTTGAGCTTTATTGCTAAGTGTAATGTTCGGTTCGCCTCCCTCACTGGTGTAATGGTCGAAATGTATAATAGGCCTGGGTCCAACAATTTTTTTTTTGTTCGTCTTGTAGATTATTAAAAAATATTGAACACGTATTTTTTCTTTTTTGACGTAATCAAAAGATTACGGCGATACATTGAGTTAAAATGTGGCATGACGTCACGCCTTGCTAGATTTAATCCTGCGTTGTGACGTAGCGAGCCCCCACTCTCTGTGCGTGTTTTCTAAGTTACTTTTGATTAATATGATAAAGCAAAAAATACGTGTTTAATATTTTTTTATTATCTGAAAGACGGACTAAATATAATTTCTTTTTTTTTTACCTAGGCAACTATCGCATTACAGGTTGCGAACTGTAATGCTCAGTTCTCCTCCCTACTAATGAAGGTAAAGCTCGAATCTTAACTGTTACATTACAGGCGAATGCGGTGAGGCGCACTTTTACGTGTAGAGTAAAGTAACCACGGACTTTCCCGCCCGTTTTCCTTACAAGAACCTACGTTCGCAATGAGAAAATAACTTTTGAACTGATTTTCTTACAAATGACAAATTTTTTGACAAATCAAAAGACCCTATAAATGGTCTAATTGAAATAAATGCTTTGAAGAGATTTATTTATATGCCTTTCATTTTGTTTGACAATTTAATTTAGGAACATTTTATTGCCTTTGTCTCAACGATATCCAATAATCGCCTGTCGCAAATAACGCGCAGTTAACCTCCCGTTAAGCTGAATGTAATCATGCGGTTATAGCTAACGCGTGTTTAATGTAACGTAAAAGAAAAGTGTCGTTGTAATAAAAATGTAAAACAGCCATCATTTGGGCCGCGCCCTATACCGGCTAATTCCATTCTCATACATATTTCATGGCTTTATAACTGAATAACGTATGACAATTTCAGGTCACGACTCTTTTGTAAACATGTTTTGTTTATTGGGAAACTGATTTTAATAATTGATTTTTAATTGGATTGTTGATTAAAATTGAATTGTTTTCGAAAACAATTTAGATTAAAATTTTAGTAAGAATGACTAATAGTTCATTCAAGTCATAAACTCAAACTCAAAACATTTATTTCAATGAAACCATTTACAGGCACTTTTGAATTGTCAAGGAGTCGGTCAGTCAGAAATATGAAGCTAGTTGCCCATTCCAAAGCGTAGTAGGTACCTATGGAGAAGAACGGGCAAGAAACTCCATGGACACTCTTTTAAATAAAAAAAAACAGTGGCACTCCGGGAGTGCCGACAGAAGTGAAAACTTAAAAAAAATCGGTACTGTGGTAATCAATGCGTTGATGTCTTTTATTCCACGCCCCGCGGTAATCAACGCGTTGATGTCTTTTTAATGGTCAAAAGCTGGTGTGTAGCGAAATCAATGGTTTAGTCCCATCTCAAAAATGCCCAATGCGCCTAAAGAAGTTTTCACTTCAAAAATGGTTACAAAACAACATTAAGTGTGATTTCCTGAATACTGAATAGAATCAATAAAGTTCTCGTTCCTGCACCTACCTTATGTAGGTAGGTACCTACTGTTGCGATCTTTTTCTGAACTTTCATTATCATTATCATCATTTTAGCTGAAAGACGTCCACTGCTGGACATAGTCCTCTCCCAAGCACCGCCACTTCGACCGATTCTGTGATTTCTTTAAGTACGCTGTGTTTCTGTCCTGTGTTTCTTTAAGTACGCTGTACTGGTACAGCGTCTTAATATTTGTTTGCTGCACCGGTCGACGTCATTACGTCGGCGCCGGCTGTCGCTGAAAACCAGCGCTGGGGCTCTGTCTTGCATAGGGTCGTAGCATAATGCTGAGCGATAGCCGATTTGCGTGGATGTGACGCATGCTTCCCCCAACTTTTTTTCATTTTTGTAATCTAATAATTTATTTTTTTGCGTCATGTTTACCGCATATAAACGTTTTTTCTTTCTTTCTTTCTTCCCGCATCCAGCAGATTCCTGTGGCGTTCACAAGTTCATCGGTTTACTTTGTGGGAGGCCTTCCAACGCTACGTCTTCCGGTACGCGGTCGCCACTCCAGAACCTTTCGGCCCCATCGGCCATTTGTGCTGTGAGCAATGTGCCCTGCCCACTGCTACTTAAGTTTGGCAGTTCTTCGGGCTATGTCAGTCGGTCTATTGGCCTGAGCTTTACCAAGTCTTAAAATCAATACAGATCTTCTAACTTTAAGAATAATTTACCTACCTATAACAGTCGAGTCATACATGGGAATGAAAGGATTTGCTAAAAAAAAACAATAATTAAATCGGAGTGCCAGCTGTTTTAGAACCCAATGGCTTGGCACGCGACGATGAGAAGAGATCAGACGAAATAACCATAATGGGTTTGGTGTAGGATGCAACGTGTGTCGACACCCTTGCGCCATCCCATCTTCCTAGCACGGCGGGCTGTGCTGGGGCTGCTGCTGCAGGTGCGGAAAACCCCAAACGGCGCAAATACTCCAATCTTATTGGGACTTATATGTTTGAGCCATTTGGGGTTGAAACACTAGGGCCATGGGGTCCGAGTGCCCACCTTGTTTTTCAAGACATCGCCAAGCGGCTGGTCGACTCTTCACGTGATCAGAGGGCTGGCCTATTCTTTGGTCAAAGAATCAGCATTGCCATACAACGTGGCAATGCTGCCAGCCTTTTGGGCACTTTTCCTATTGACAGCGATACGGACGAATTTTTTGATGCCATATGATTATTTCCCCCCCCCTTTTTATATACTTGTACATATTATTATTTTAAGTCTGATAGTTTTTAAATAATGTAAATACGTGTGTGTAAATAATAAACTTTTCGTTGAAATAATTAAAGTTTATTCAAGGAAATCACTGCATGATAATTAATTGGGCTACACTTATTACTTTGACGTAATTGTCTCCAGTACAGACCATTTAAATTAATTTCGCAATTATTCATAATTGTACGAGTTAACCCTTAAATGACACGTGCCGTGACGCACATGTTTGTGCCGTCATGACGCGTCATCGCGGTTTAATTGGGGTCAGTAGTCGTTTGTTTGTGCCGCTCGATTGTTTTTATTGTGGTCCAAGGTGTGAGAAAATGTTTGTTAGGGTGGAATTTATTTGTAAGCTTCTCTTCGTCTTATTCTTATTATTATGCAGAACTGTGATTAAATAACTGTTGGGGTAAGAGTTCTGTGTCATAACTGGGTCGGCTTACTGGTATTCTTCTACTTACCTAGTTATTTTAATTGGAATCTCTACCGGATAACAATGGCTAAATGATTTGATTTGATTTTGATTATTTGACGACTTAAAAGAGGAAAATAATCCTACTAATCCTATCCTACTTATAATAATATAAATGTGAAAGTTTGTGAGGATGGATGGAGGGATGTTTGTTTCTCTTTCAAGCTAAAATTACTGAACGGATTTGGATGAAATTTGGCACACAGATAGTTTATAACCTGCATTATCATATAAAATACTTTTCATCTCGATATTCCCCGAAATTGAGACTTATGCGGGTAAAACCGCGGGGCGTTACTGGTTTATTTATTTAATTACAATTAAGCTATGATTTGATTTGATTTGTGGTTACTAAACCGTTTATTAAACCGTTATAAGAGAAAACGAGTGTAAAAGATAGTAACGTAAGGCCGCATCCTAACTGAAAGCGACAGTCGAGTACGAATATGAAATACTCGCGCGTATGTCATTATTCTGGTAAACCATCGCGTGTTGGCGCGACAGACGCTTTCGGTTAGGACGCCGCGTAAAGCAAATTACATACGTCTTACAAACGTTTTATTCCAGAAATCTCCACCGACAAATCCCCACCAGTGGGGATTTTTTTTTTCCAGAAATTCCGTTTACTTAAATAAACTCAGCCTTTTTTTTAATATTCTAGTCGTTTTTGGCCGTAGGGCCGTACAGTTCAAACTTAACCTAACCTAACCTTTTAATTAGTGGGGATTTCTGGAAAAAAAAAACAATCCCCACTGGTGGGGATTTGTCGGTGGGGATTTTTGAAATATACTTTACAAACGAATGTAAGAACACAATATTGTAAGCACTTGTCTACTTATAATTGTAACATTGAAACATCATCATCTTCCTGCTCTTGTCCCAAGTAAGTAAATGTTTTTTCACTCCTCTTGCTCAAAAAGGCCGTCATTGTAGAGTACCAGAGCGGGGAAACAATTGCATTTCTTGCTCTAGGGAAAAAGTATTTTTTTTTTAATTTTTGTCTTTTCCAACGAGCCTTGAAAAACGAAAAAGTCTTTATTCTTATGTAGAATAATCATGATTATGGATTCGACTTATTATTGGTTCACAAAAAAAATAAAAACATTATATTTTTACTAAAATCTCTTCGGTACTAAAATCTCTTCGGTAGAATGCGTTGCGGCTACAGACAAAATAAAAAAGGCATTGCCGCGAAATCTTTAGAATTTTTCTCTAGTTACGAATTGAATTGGTGACCGTAACATAATTTAGAACAGTGAAAATGTCATCATCTAGTGTGAACATCTTCACAAAGGACTGAAATTAAGTTGCCGGAAAAAAAACATCTCGTTAAATATCCAGAATTGTACATTTAAATAAAATAAACTATTTAATATTGTATTGGATTATTTCATTTTCTCGCAATGATAGTGAAAAGTAGAGTGTAACACACGGCGCTAAAACCCATTATAACTCGGTTTCTATTTACTCCCTCGCTAAAGCTCGGGAGTAAAACTACCTCGTTACAATGGGTTATTTTAGCCCCTCGTATAACAATCTACTATTATCTCCTGTTAATTATATTGTGTGCTTTTTTGGTCTGTGCTAAATAAATGTATTTTCTTTCTTTTCTTCTTTCTTTCTTTTCTTGGGGTCGGCATTTTCTTCTTCCATTCTGCTCTATCAACCGTCACGCTCCCTTCTTTTGTATATCATTCCTCACACAATCCTCCTCTCCCTCTCGATCCATTAACACTTATAATTGAAACATAACATAAGAAATAAAAAAAAAACAAAATCATACATATTCTTTTAATGCTACATATTGATGAGTAAAACGTAAATATTTACGAATCGTCTCGCTTCATACTTAGGCCAAGCTGTCAAATATGATGGGGAACGACATTAATTTCGGCTCGAAGTAGTAGACGCCCGCCATGTTGTTACAGCAACCCATACGAACAAGGGAAACGTCCTGATAACGTTGCGAATTTCTGTTTACACGGTATTTACGTATATATATTGGGTTTATTAAAGTACGTAGACGTTGGAAGGGTTAAGGGTAATTTATTGAAATATCTGACATAATTTGTTTCGAAAGATTTACATGTGAAAGAAGAAATATTTACGTGTGGATTTATTTTGCTGTAATACGTTATTTACGTGTGTGTTTTGTGTAAATATTACCACGATAAGTACCTCTCACATTTTTATTAACACACAAGATTTGCCGTTTCAATAAGTCAAAAAGTTTTGTGATGTTCTTAGAAATACAGTGGGAAACAAATTTATTCTAATACTTTCTCCAATTTTTATTTCCAAGAAAAGGTAATAACATGTTTTACTGTAATTTATTTCATTTTTATTTTAGACTAATGGTAGGAAAACGATCCCTTTTTCATCACAAAATAATAACGAAAACAACAGCATTTTCTAAATAAAACGTTATGATATTGAAACACACTTAAAACAGGGATCCTACCAAAATCGAACATTGTTTTTTCAGTAAATTAGCACAAACAATGAAATAAGAAACATTTTATAATTTTTCAAATAAAAACATACACTACAAAGTGAAAAATTACTTTAATTTCGGAAGTCGGTGTCTTGGGATTTGTATTTTCGTTTTTTTCCACCGACTTCCGAAATTAAAGTAATTTTTCACTTTGTAGTGTATTTTTTTGGAAGTCGGTTGTTTTTTTTTTGTAAAAAGTTTATTTTTTTCACTTTTTAGTTGTGGTACCTGCCCCACACACATTCCAATACCACTACCTGCTACCAGTGACAGGAACTTATCATATCATCTACATACTAAGTGGGAAAAAAATACGTATTTTGTAGCTAACTCAAAAACTACCCAAGCAAAGTTAATAAAATTTATATGGGACCAATTTGAGAGCATCCCTTTCAAACAAAAAAAGAAAAAAAATAAAAACAAACATACGCTACGAACATATAACCTCCTCCTTTTTCGAAGTCGGTTAAAAAGCACTACGAATTTCAAACATAATATTAACACTATAATATGCCAAAATATAAAGCACATTCTCCGTTGCCACTAAATTAATAAAAGTCCAAACGATAATTAAGTAACAAATAAAATTACGAATTCCTTAATTAGGGGTAAATATTACCCCGGGTTTATTTGAAAGCTTCATACGGTGAGCGGTCAAAGGGCTGGAAAAGCAAAGGCAGACGGAGCCCGACCAATTACAGTTTTAATAATTAATAATAATTTGCAGCGGGGTCTTTTTACTCCTGCGCGTTTTACAGTGTTGAAATGAAAAAAAAAAATAGAATTTCTACGTGGAAAACCTTTGATGTCACGATGCTTAGAAATCTTCGTTTTTTATTAAAACGGAAAAAAATATACTGGCTGTAAGTTCTTCGTCGAAGTAAATCCCGTATAATTTCCTACTAGGAATTTATATTTTATAGGAATTGAAATTATTGTAGGAGAGTGGCCAGTGTTTACACTTCAAGTGAATTGTAAAAGGTTTAGTTGATGGAAGTGTTCGATTTGTATCATCATCATCATTTCAGCCGAAAGACGTCCACTGCTGGACATAGGCCTCCCGCAAGTATCGCCACTTCAACCAATTCTGTACTTCTCGCATCCAGCGTCATTTAATTTTATCGTGGCGTTATGATAATCCCCCAAAATGCATATTCATATTCATTTATTCATTGTTTGTCACAGGTGAAAAGACAGTTCTTACAATTAACATTATTGTATCACTGTAACATACCCATGGGGTGTACAATATTTATATGTATGTCGGAGACGGGTATGTGACTCTCGTTATTTTCAGGCATATTTTAACTACTGTGGGCGTAGTGTGGGTAGTGTTGGTTAATGCGCAATAGAAAAACATTTTGCAGTTCAGATCACATTATAATTTACTATCAAATGAATCACACTAGCTAAATTATACACACAACGGGTGCGACGGCGTTTATTAAAATCACCAATTAACACAATGATCACAAATTACAACTTACACAATAACAGCACCACGAATCGAGAACAGTTCCGTAACGTCTTGACTCCAATGCGACCAGAAGCTGAATGCCCTCCTCGCCGTGGTCTTCAAACATCACGACTCTGTAGAAGCGCGTCTTTTTTGGTGTAGGTAGATCACACTTGATGCCAGTGGCGCGCCAGTGGCGCGCTTGCGATTCGTTTCGTGTCCGTACTAATGACCGGATCCGACATGTATGTCAATATTATTGGCTATGTTAAAAATAATTAATACAATTACACTCTTAATTGTTGGTGATTTTTATCCATTGACAAGCACCAAGAATAAAATATACAACCTTAGTTTTTGTTTACCCTAAACCTCTTAAGGGGTCATTGTACTCATCATTATGAACAACTTTCACTATGGGACCAGCGCTGAAATCGCGAAAAAAAATCAGCTGTTCCCCACATTTTGACGAGATATGCGAACATACATGAAGGGAACTGTTGATTTTTTTTCTCGATTTCTGCGTTGGTCCCATAGTAAAAGTTGTTCATAACGATGAGTATTTAGTGGCATGAGGTACAGGGTGTAAAGTTCACTCATCCACCATAGAAAAGGGAGGATCCTCCGACCAGACGGGTGTTGTGTCTGGTGGGCAACTGCCCGACGGTTTGAAGTCGGAATCTTGTATATGTCACCGTAAGATTGTGAGCACCGTTAGTTCGTAGATCATAATCTGTCGAAAAATTGTAAACTGGGTGAAATGGGTTAGAGTTAGAACTGTTACCAACCGCGCGCGAGCAGTGCCGTGGCAGCGGCCGGCGAGCGCTACTTCCAAGTTGCTCGCAGCCACGCAGGCTATTTAATATTAGCGTAAGGTGCATTACGTCGCAAACAAGTTGGTTACCAGTTCACAATTTGTCAGTTTTTCATGGATACATTATAATCTATCGAAAAACTATGCGTTAAATTGTAAATGATTTGTCACAGTTCACAATTTTTCGACAGTTTATAATCTAACGGAAATAATACCGATGTATTTTAAATTAACGAAATTTATAATTATACGGTGACATATATATGTCGATCGTTCGGTAAACTCTAACTGCGCGATGCAGGATTTGTGTGACGTCATGTCTTTGATGCGTAGTTTGTACGTGGTGGTGTAACCGCTACAAGTACAATGACCCCTTAAGAGGTTCAGTGTTAACAAAAATTAAGCTTTTATAATTCGCTTTAATATCGCAGTAGTTACATTCACGTTTGATATGCACCAGTAAATTACTGGTTGGCTGGTTGTCGCGTAATCTTTTGCATTTTATCTTTTATTTAGATTCTTTTCTATTTTGTGAATGTGAGAACGCTGTAGGCTTAGTGGACTGTAGATTTGTTGACCATTTTCTATTTTGTTAAGTACTTAGTTCTTGTTGAAAGGTTTACACTGTCCTCCCATTCATAAACCTGTGTCATCATCATTTCAGCCGAAAGACGTCCACTGCTGGACATAGGCCTCCCCCAAGCACCTCCACTTTGACCGATTCTGTGCTTTCCGCATCCAGCGGATTCCTGCGGCCTTCACAAGGTCATCGGTCCATCTTGTCTTTAGGCTCGAGGCTTTCCAACGCTACGTCTTCCAGTACGTGGTAAACCTGTGTACGTGATGAAATACAGGGAAGGATTCGAATGGGCACTATTTAATTTTGTTCTATAATTTAGCACTCATAAGTTTTGCCCGCAACTGCATTCTGAGGGTTAGACTGTTGAGGGTCGACGAATCGATATCGCCATAAACTGATTTCGAAAAAGCTCTCATCTCTTTCACTCATCATCATACTTTTGGAGTAGGTAGTTATTGATTATTGACAGGCTTACACACTCATACCTATTAACACAGTTATTTGAAAATATTGTAAAAGCCAATTCTTTTTAAAAGAGTAACTGTGGAGTTTCTTGCCGGCTCTTCTCCATAAGAAGCGACCAATTGGAACCGTGCACCTAGCTTCTGACGTTTCATAAGTGCCCATGTAGGTTTATGTAAAATAAAATATTTTGATTTTCATTGTGGGTCGGGAGTACTATTCTTACGCGAAGCAAAGTCGGGAAGTATGGGATAGTTTTTCGTGTCTGCGCCTATTATACTAACTAAATGAAATATAGTGTGGACATTAAAAAAAAAAACAATATTTTACAACAACATGAAACGCATACTTTTAACACTCGTGTCGGGTTGAGTTGTCCCGGGACCTATTTTAAAGTACGTCAGTGAAATCATTTATTAGCTATTCAAAAAAACAACAAAATCGGTCAAGTGCGTGTCGGACCACGCACAATGAAGGGTTCCGCAGTTGGGATGAATTTATCCCAAGAACAAACTTAATATTGTAGTTGAAAAACAGGTTCTCCCATACGAAATGTATTGGAGAACATGTTTTTGCAACTATAAATATAAGTTGGTCGATTGTTACTCGTTAACTTATAGAACCTACTTAGCTGTGATAGTTTTCCTTTTAATTTCGTTACATAAACTACTGCCGTGAATCACATGCCCAAAACCAACTATTTGGCTGGCTGGGGTGGGTGGACACTTGACTCTAACAAAAATTAGCACTTTAAAGCTTAATATTCGCAAACTGATCCCTGAATCCAAAAATGGATTTACACACTCACAATATTTTTGAAGGACCTTTCCAACGATACCCCACACCATGGGATACAAAACAAAAAAAAAATAGTGGCACTCCGGGAGTGCCGACAGAAGTGAAAACTTGAACAATTTTATTGTGCAGGAAATACTTTTATTTTTTAGAGGCGGTAAAAAAAGGGAAATGTCAATCATGTCGTTGTCATGTCTCATTGTTTGGAATGTCATTAATCCCAAAGTAAACAGCGATATACTTTATCGCGCGTTGATGCCTTTTTAATGGTCAAAAGCTGGTGTCGGTAACAGTGTCGCGAGTTCAATTATTTTTTCCCATTTCAAAAATGCCCAACGCGCTTAAAGAAGTTTTCACTTCAAAAAACATCCCCACTTTACGTGTACGGGAGGAAGCCAAATTTTTTTTTTAAATTTTATTTTGCCACGTTATCGGCGTGATTAATGTATACTCATGCCAAATTACAGTAATAGTAATTTATTTCTCTCAAAAAGGTACAAATTTAGTACACGGTTACAGGCAGATTCAAACCTTTGTGAGAGCTGGAGTCTATACTGGGTTCGGGACCTGTATTACAGATCTCCAGGCTCACACTCTTAAAATTATAACATCAAATTGCACTTACGTACTACATACAACATTGTAAAAGCTCCAAGTAATGAGAGGAAGGGAAATCAATTTACAAAACAAAAGATGTGCTATGTGTGTCTTTGGAGAGTGTCGTGTGTCCGTGACAGCTTTCTAGTCATTGATGTAAATCATTCTAGTACTAAGATTCTAGGAGCTAGACCGCGGACAGACAGACAGCATACGGACATGGCGAAACTATAAGGGTTCCTTGTTGACTACGGAACTCTAAAAATCAATCTACTAAAACAAAGACGTTGTGCCTTCTACAAGCCTTGCCTTTAAAATCGACTACAGAACTCTAAAAATCAATCTACTAAAACAAAGATGTTGTGCCTTCTATAAGCCTTGCCTTTAAAATCGACAATTTAATCAATTTACCCTTCAAATCGGCTTTAAACTAAAACATGAACATACAAAATCAACTTCAAATCGGAAGGCATACTTAACACTCCTGTCGCCGCCGGGTCGATGTGTCCCGGGGACTTAACTAGGACATCAACTTATTTATCAATGACCAAAAAAAATTACTTTGAATACCGTCACTCCTAAAACAGATTTTTCCAAAGTCTATAAACCCCCTTTTTTAATCGTCAATTTAACCCCTTCCAATCGTCTTTAAACTAAAACATAAACATACAAAATCGACTTCAAATCGGAAGCCTAACCGCTAAGTGAAGGCACGCTTAACAGTCCCCTGCTCGGGTCGATTTGTCCCGGCGACCCATCTAACGGGACGTCGCACAGTGGGTCGAAACTATGATTTTAGTGACTTAGGGCTCAACTTTGCTTTTTCACTTTTTTTTTTATGCGGATGAGTAGAGCTCATTAACCTCAATAATAATTGTTCTGATGTATTTTTTCCTAAACTTTATACTTTGGGTAGAAAAATGTGTTTTGTTATTTTTTTGTATGGAGCGGCTCAAATAAACTTAAATTCCTGCTAAGTAGCGTGTGATCCCGCGTTGAAACTTTATTTTTCATATACCTTGTCTGGTCTATTATCATTTGATGCTATAAACAAATGCATAAAGTTGCAACTCTGCCAAATAAATGGATCGAAAAAAATGAAAAAATACATAGAATAAAAAGCTTCATTTTTTACTTTCGTAAGTTATTTTAAGTTAAATTTGATATGGAATAGTAAGTAAAAGCACGTAATAATACACATAATTACTTAGCAACTAACAACAATACATTTAAAAGGTCCCTAATTAGCTTAAATTTACTAATACTACATATATTAGTAAATTTAAGCTAATTAGGGACCTTTATTTAAAAATGTGGATATGAAATCAATTAATTTCTATTTGTGTGTTTAATTACTGTAATTAGCTTAACCTTTTACCTTATAAAAAAACAATGTTTTTCACTTTTAGTCATTACTGTAATATTAATTAGGATAATTAGTTAATGAGGGTAGTAGAAAAATTAGTAAACATTGTTTGTCACTGGATTCTGGAAGTATAAAATGACCATAATTTATTATATACTAACTAGTGTTCGTTTATTCGTACTACTACTAACATCTCGTGATTCTGATCGTCCCTTTTTCGTTATAATGGATAATTTAGTTAACAATTTAGATTTATTTATGATTTTAAGAGAGCAGGTCAAGTCACTGTCGGATAGTCAAAAATTCTTTCAATTCCTACAACATAAAATAAACGTGACCGAAGAGAACAGTGTTGAGCTCCAAAAATTCTGTACGCGCTTTTGTTCAAATATAAGTGCAAGATGGGAACGAAGCAGTCGCACGTTAGCACAGTTTGTAAGAAAAAATGGTGATTGGTTGGAACGTGCAATAAACTGGCCCGAAGGAATGATACCTGAAGCTGTGAACACTGAACAGGAAAGGCTCGAGATTTGTAATACTGAAGATGTCGAAAATCTACCACCATCTACTACAGAAGCTTCGACATCTACATTTACACCTCGAAAACCTTTCGAGGAATTGGGCTCCAGGCAAAAACGAAGACGCGTTGATCAAATTAACCAATCGCTTTCGTTATCCCCGGATGAACTTAAAGCTACTACAATTGCTAGTTTAAGAAACACCGGAAATGAGGATGTAGGAAAAATTATGAACCATTTACTAAATCACCCCGAAGATCTAGAAAAAGTTAAAGAGTGTTTAAGTACAAGTAAACCGAAAAGTAGTACATATTCACCCGATAAGGCACTGTCTTTATTAGTTTCACTTAAATTAAGTAAGTGGCAGTATATAAGCCTAAGAGAAGCAGCAAGTGAAAATAGGTCTGATTTATACCCTTCTTATTATAAAATAAAACAAGCGAAGGCAAAATGTTATCCAGGGAAAGAAGACATAATTATAACTGAAGAAGGAGCTGCTATTAAACTGCAAGCTTTACTCAACTTGACGGTATCTAGGCTTTTAGAAGTGATTACTTTAGATTTGGATTCGCCAACTGAGTTACTGCTAATAAGCAAATGGGGTTTTGATGGAGCCTCAGGTCAAAGTAATTATAAACAAAAGACTGAAGCAGAGTTTGATGACTCAACTATCTTCATGGCCAGTCTAGTTCCTATAAGGCTTCAACAATGTGATGGAACAATTGTTTGGGAAAACGATCGACCCTCATCAACTTTCTATTGCCGTCCGATAATGTTCAAATTTACCAAAGAAACGCAGTCAACAGTGGTAACTATAAAAGCTAGCATAACCGAAGAAATAGAAAGACTTCAGCCAATCAAGTTCAATCAAGTTGAAGTTAAGCATCAATTGCACTTGACGATGATAGACGGCAAAATATCGTCATATTTGTCAGACACATCTTCAGCTGTCTGTGATATCTGCAAAGCAAAACCGTCAGAGATGAACAATTTAGAGTCACTTGCTCAAAAAGAGAACAACGAAGAAGTGTTCCAGTATGGAATGTCATCTTTACATGCCTGGATAAGAAGCATGGAGTGCTTACTTCATATCGGTAAATATAATTTTATTAGTTCATAATTTTTTTCACGTTATATAGTTACTTGTGAGATTTTTATTTAAGTGATATTTCTTTTTGTTTGCAGCTTATCGTTTGGACTTCAAAAAATGGAGTTGCAGGGGCGATGACAAAGAAAAAATGTCACTCAGAAAGAGCGCTATACAGCAAGCGTTTAAGAAAGAATGCGGTTTACTTATTGACGTAGTCAAGCAAGGAGTAGGCACAACCAATGATGGCAATACTGCCAGAAGATTTTTTAGGGATGCAGAAACAACAGCTCGCATAACAGGAATAGATAAAGATTTAATAGAAAGGTTTCATGTGATTCTTCAGACGGTTGCATCTGGAGAGAGCGTGGATCTTTCTAAGTTTTCCGAATTTTGTAGAGATACTGCACAATTGTACGTTCACTTATATCCCTGGTATTATATGCCTTCCAGTATACATAAATTGTTAGTACATGGGAGTGATATAATTAAGCACTTTGGTGCCATACCTATAGGTAAACTGTCGGAAGAGGCAGCGGAAGCTCGTAATAAAGATTTCCGGAAATATAGAGAGAGTCATTCTAGAAAGGTAAGTAGAACGGCGACAAATGAGGATATTATACACAATCTTCTTTTGTCTTCTGATCCAAAGATCACAAGTCTAAGACCTCGAATGGTGAAACAAAATATAATGGTTCTCTCTCCAAAAGTCAAAGAGCTTCTGCTGATTTTTCCCACAGAATCCGATATAGATTTTATTGATGTAGATAATTTACAAGATAGTCATAGCGATAGTGAATAAGATTTTTTGGTAGTTTGTAAGTTTCTTGTTTTTTTTATTAGTTTATAAATGTCAAACTCATAATTGAAAGGAAATAGTAATGTTTGATGTTGTTTATAGTTAGTTTTTAGTTTGCTTGTGTTAGTTGTAGTAATGTTAGTTTACCTTTACTAATTTGTATGGTGTCCGTGTGGTGCCGGACTTAAAGAATAGCACTACCCTATTTCTTCCCATGGGTGTCGTAAAAGGCGACTAAGGGACTTACTAGAGAATGGGCAGCAGCGTTCTCTATGCATTTTTAACACCATACTGCGATCGCCAACCCGCCTGCCAAGCGTGGCGATTATGGCAAACCCCCCCCAAAAATGACAAGCACCAAAACAAAATGGCCCCTAGTGCCCGGCGGCCCACCGGCCCTTGGCTACGGTAGCGGCCAAGGCCACGGTGAGGCAAGGGGTGCGAAGAATCCCCGGAAGAGATCCGGCTACCAAAATCACCGGAAACTGGACCTGGCAACATATAACACGCGTACACTTCGGACCGACGAAAAGATCATCGAACTCGAGGAAGAATTGAGCAGGTTACGATGGGGTATAGTAGGGTTATCTGAAGTCCGAAGAGAGGGGGAGGACTCGATAATCCTCAAATCCGGGAACTTGCTCTATTTCCGGGAGGGCGACCAGCAGTCCCAAGGTGGTGTCGGGTTTATCGTCCATAAGTCCCTTGTGAGCAACGTGGTGAAGATCGAGAGTGTGTCGACCAGGGTGGCGTACCTTATACTCAGAATATCCGCAAGATATTCGCTGAAGGTCATACAGGTTTACGCCCCGACCTCGTCACACCCCGACGATGAGGTGGAGACCATGTATGAGGATATTTCCAGAGCCATACATGGCTCTAAAACTCACTTCACCGTTGTCATGGGGGACTTCAACGCGAAACTGGGCAAACGAAACGATGATGAGCTGCGAGTGGGGCAATTTGGAGTTGGACGTCGGAACCACCGGGGTCACCTACTGGCCAGTTTTATGGAGAAGGAAGGCCTCTTTATGATGAATTCCTTCTTCAGAAAACGTGAGCACAGGAAGTGGACCTGGCAGAGCCCTGATGGTGCAACAAAAAATGAGATTGACTTCATTATGTCGACGAAGAAGCAAGTATTCAATGATGTCTCTGTGATCAACGCGGTGAAAACCGGCAGTGATCACCGTTTGGTAAGAGGCACATTGAACCTGAATATCAAGCTGGAAAGATCTCGACTGATGAAGTCTACGCTCCGCCCAGCACTGATCCAGGTCCAAAACCCCGAGACCTTTCAGCTCGAACTTGAGAATCGTTTCGAGTGCCTAGGGAGCTCCATCGACGATTATAACGATGGGTTCGTGGAAACTGTCCATACGGTCGGGTCCAAGATCTTCAAGACCCGCCGCACAAATCGAAACAAGAAGCTCTCTGATGCTACTTTGCAGCTCATGGAGGTGAGGCGCGAGATGATCCTGCAGTCTTCAGACGATGCACTCAAATACCGGCAGCTCAATAGACAGATCTCTAAGTCCTTGAAAAGCGACCTGCGCCTCTATAATACAAACCGTATTAAGGACGCGATAGAGCGGAACAAGGGCTCCAAGGTTTTTGCAAGAGATCTGTCTATTGGACAGAGCCAGCTTGCGAAACTGAAGACCGATGATGGCAGAATCGTATCCGCCAAACCTGAACTGTTGAGAGAGATCGAGAGTTTCTATGGACAGTTATACACGTCAACTAGTAACCCCGTTACGAATCTAGCAAACGACCCAAGAGCTAGATTGACCCGACACTATACCGAAGACATCCCGGACGTCAGCTTGTACGAGATTAGGATGGCTCTGAAGCAGCTTAAAAACAACAAGGCGCCGGGTGATGACGGAATTACGGCCGAACTCCTGAAGGTCGGTGGAAAACCCGTTCTTAAGGCCCTCCAGAAGCTTTTCGATTCCGTCATACTCGAGGGCCAAACGCCACAGGCATGGAACAGAGGTGTGGTGGTACTCTTCTTTAAAAAGGGCGACAATGCCCTGCTTAAAAATTATAGGCCCATCACACTTCTGAGCCATGTCTACAAGCTGTTTTCAAGAGTTATCACGAACCGTCTCGCGCGCAGGTTTGACGACTTCCAGCCTCCCGAACAAGCCGGATTCCGTAAAGGCTTTAGCACCGTAGACCACATACATACGCTGCGGCAGGTTATACAGAAGACCGAAGAGTATAACCTGCCTCTCTGCTTAGCGTTTGTGGACTACGAGAAAGCCTTCGATTCGATCGAGACATGGGCCGTGCTGCAGTCTCTTCAACGGTGCCAGATCGACTATCGGTACATCGAGGTGCTAAAGTGTCTGTACGAAAACGCCACTATGTCAGTCCGACTCCAGGACCAGACCTCGAAACCTATCCTTCTGCAGAGAGGTGTGAGACAGGGAGACGTTATCTCTCCGAAACTGTTCACCGCTGCACTGGAGGATGTTTTCAAGGTTCTGGATTGGAAAGGGCTAGGCATCAACATCAATGGCGAGTATATCACTAACCTTCGGTTTGCCGATGACATAGTTATCATGGCTGAGACCATGGAGGACCTCAGTACAATGCTCGATGACCTCAGTAGAGCCTCCGAAAGAGTGGGTCTTAAAATGAATATGGACAAGACAAAGGTCATGTCAAATGCCCATGTTACACCCACTCTCATGAAGATCGGAGTCACTACGCTCGAAGTTGTGGATGAGTATGTTTACCTAGGACAAACTGTCCAGCTAGGTAGGTCCAACTTCGAGAAAGAGGTCAATCGTCGAATCCGACTCGGCTGGGCAGCGTTCGGGAAGCTACGCAATATCTTTTCGTCCCACATACCACAGTGTCTCAAGACGAAAGTCTTTGACCAGTGCGTGTTGCCAGTGATGACCTATGGTACTGAAACGTGGTCGCTCACAATGGGCCTTATCAGAAGGCTAAAAGTCACCCAGAGGGCAATGGAGAGGGCTATGCTTGGAGTTTCCCTACGTGATCGAATCAGAAATGAGGAGATCCGCAGGAGAACCAAGGTAACCGACATAGCCCGAAGAATTGCGAAACTTAAGTGGCAATGGGCAGGGCACATTGCTCGTAGAACGGATGGCCGATGGGGCCGAAAGGTTCTGGAGTGGCGACCGCGTACCGGAAGACGTAGCGTTGGAAGGCCTCCCACAAGATGGACCGATGACCTTGTGAAGGCCGCAGGAATCCGCTGGATGCGGAAAGCACAGAATCGGTCGAAGTGGAGGTGCTTGGGGGAGGCCTATGTTCAGCAGTGGACGTCTTTCGGCTGAAATGATGATGATGATGATGATGATTTGTATTATTATGTACCTATCTTTACTTACTATTCAGTATTAAATCTAACTTAAAATAACATTTCATAAACATGTTAAAGTCATTAAAACAAAGAAATTGAAATTCATAGATCCCTAATTAGCTTAAATTTACTACTACTACATATATTAGTAAATTTAAGCTAATTAGGGACCTTTTAAATGTATTATGATTAGTGTGATTAGCTTTAAATTTACTAATACTACATATATTAGTAAATTTAAGCTAATTAGGGACCTTTTAAATGTATTATGATTAGTGTGATTAGCTTTAAATTTACTAATACTACATATATTAGTAAATTTGAGCTAATTAGGGACCTTTTAAATGTATTATGATTAGTGTGATTAGCTTAAATTTACAAATTTACTAATACTACATATATTAGTAAATTTAAGCTAATTAGGGACCTTTTAAATGTATTGTTGTTAGTTGTTAAGTAACTATGTGTATTATTACGTGCTTTTACTTACTATTCCATATCAAATTTAACTTAAAAGAACTTACGAAAGTAAAAAATGTAGCTTTTTATTCGATATATTTTTTCATTTTTTTCGATCCATTTATTTGGCAGAGTTGCAACTTTATGCACACGTTAATAGCATCAAATGATAATAGACTAGACAAGGTATATGAAAAATAAAGTTTCAACGCGGGATCACACGCTACTTAGCAGGAATTTAAGGTTATTTGATCCGCTCCATACAAAAAAATAACAAAACACATTTTTCTACCCAAAGTATAAAGTTTAGGAAAAAATACATCAGAACAATTATTGTTGAGGTTAATGAGCTCTATCCATCCACATGAAGAAAAAAGTAAAAAAGCAAAGTTGAGCCCTAAGTCACTAAAATCATAGTTTCGACCCACTGTGCGTCGCCGAAGCAGTTTATTATACAACCGCACCCGATTTGTACGGTAAACGAAGTCATATACCGTAAATCGACACATCAGTCTGTTGCGAAGTTAGTTTCTGTTGTGTTATTATGTACATGTGTTATTGTGTACAGTACCGACCAAAAGTCCATAAGCAATCTCACAAAGCAATAGACTGACGCTTCGGTTTGACTTACGACCTTCTTCTATAAGTTGTTACAATACTGTAGACACGCACATTACACACACACACTCACTTTGTCTGCAACCAATGACTAGTTCGATAATCATCATTCGTTTTTAGTTTCATCATTCGTCTTGTTCACATAAATATTAAAGTTTAGCAGGTAGACCACAAAAAACTAAGTAAATTATTTCGATTTCTGTGGGGTAGATGCAGTTTGTCACAAGTATTCAATTAATAGAACTTTGTTGGTTCGTGCCGTGATAATATTGGTGACGAGCATTTAGCGCAGTGTTGTGGTTATTATTATCAAAAAGCAGGCATAAAATATATTGAAGAGATCAGATCAGGATCAGAGAATATTATTGCGCTGCGTAAAAGTGAAGTGAATATCTAATAAAACCGGACTAAGTGTGAGTGTTATCATTTATATATTTCATATTTTACTAAACATAAATCCTAATCAAGGGTATTGTTGATAGAACAGAGGTATTGTTGAGACAGAAGATGCCTTTAAAGTTTTAAATTCATTGTGAGGTTTAATTCGATTAGTGAATAATAAATAATTAGGTATTATGTGTAATAAAAACAATGTTTTTCTTTGTTCTAGAGAAATACTGTGACGGTTAAGAGATACGAGGAAGGGGCTTATTATCGAGTAGCAGCGACGTCAAATGGTGAATGAAACAAATGGTTTCATACCAACGAGATATTTTGCTGAATTATTAAAAACACGTCATTATGAACCGTTCGCCGTGCACTCTGAAGGCTTGCATCACTGAAGACCAGCTAGAAAACCGTTTTTGACCTTAAAATATTGACCGTACCAACTTAATAAACAACAGATTCGTTATTGCATGAATTTATGGTAACGAATTTTTTAAGCACGTTTCAATAGGGTGTTTGTCGTATTTCTTGCAGATATACCGAAATTGTTTAATATTATTTTAGTAATAGTATTATTTTAGGATTAAAATTTGAGGTATTGAGTTGTAGTTTCAATCTTCTTTTCGTAAAGAAAATGAATACTTAAGCTATAACCTCAATACCAACCAATATTTACTAAAGCCAAATAAAGTTTAAAATAATTAATATGAACAACTGCCTTTAACCTTAAAATCAACAATTTTGTCAGTAGATTTTTTTACATTTTAAGTAGTCTAATATTCTTATTTATTGCTTAATTACTTAGACCATGATCAGAGTTTTATATTTATGGTGCAAAAAAATCCATTTAAAATTTAAAACATTTCAAAATTTAAATATGTCAAAATAATACAAATTGCTTCTAAGTTTCTAGACATCTATTTCACATATTATTCAGGTGAAGTAATGATAAATAATTGTAGCAGTTTGATAACTATACTTAAGTAAAATAAACATAACGAATAAATATTATTTATTTTTTATTATAACATATCACGCATTTTTTATTCTAAACCCTTTATTGCAATAACAACATTAATAAATAGGCAGGATATTTAAAAATATTATTATTGCAAACAAAAATAATAATATTTGCAAAAACAGCGCTGTGATTTACGAGATTAGAACCTTAGCCATCTTGAATCTAAGACCAACGCTTAACGCCTTCTGCTATCTGCACATATAATTTACTTTCGAATTTTAGCAATGCGATACACTGGCCAAGGTCACGCGTACGAGTATGATGCGTGCTAACAAAAGTTATGGAAATATAAGTGCGGCGCCCGCGAACCGTGACGATACGATAGGTAGTGTGTAGTTCAAAACTGCGTTCTCTGTGGTGTGTGTACGGCACTCACACCACAGACGTCTGACTGTTTACACATACAAATGTACGGACTATACCGCGTGTTCACAGCAATACGACTCTTAGCGTGCTCATGCACTTTTGAGCGCTTACTGTACATGTATACAAAGTTATACACAATATTCACAGAATATTGTTTGTATAACTTTGTAGTCGTATATGTCGGAGACGGGTATGTGACTCTCGTTATTATCAGCGATATTTTAACTACTGTGGGCGTAATGTGGGTAATGTTGGTTAATGCGCAATAGAAAAACAGTTTGCAGTTCAGATCACATTATAATTTACTATCAAATGAATCACACTAGCTAATTTATATACACACCGGGTGCGACGGCGTTTATTAAAATCACCAATTAACAAAATGATCACAAATTACAACTAACACGATAACTGGGCACCACGAATCGAGAACAGTTCCGCGACGTCTTGACTTCAATGCGACCAGAGGTTGAATGTCCTCCTCGCCTTGGCCTTAAAACATCACGACTCTGTAGAAGCGCGCCTTTTTTGGTGTCGAGATCTCTCTTGATGTCGCCAGTGGAGCGCTTGCGATTCGTTTCGTGTCCGTACTAATGACCGGATCCGACATATATACGAGTATGTACTGTTTTGTATTTCCTGTGCGTGTCCCAAATAAAATATTTTTCTTTCTTTCTTTCTTTCTATGTACAGTCAAGAAGCGAAATTGCTAAGTCATTTTCAAACAAATTTCTTTGTACCTCCAGTGCGATGGTGAGCCAAAAGTAACGGTCCGATTCACGAGTTTTAGCTCGTGGGTTCGAATCCAGACAAGCCCTTTACTTTGTGTAATTTATTTTATCACCACTGCTCTTAAAACGGTGAAGGAAAACATCGTGAGGAAACCGGCATGTCCTAGAATCAAAAATTCGAAGACGTAACATCTACCAACCCGCACAGAGCTCGCGTGGTGGATTACGGCCCACTTCCTCTTGAAGAGTCCCAGCAGTGGGAATATTATAGGCTAATATGCTGTAACAAATTATTTTCCCACATAACGGGCTTATGTCATCTTTTCGAACTGACACTTTCATACAAAATTATGCAGTTCGTATTCGGAAAAAGCTGCAAGTAATTTTTTTTCTTAAGGTGTCAAATTAAGTCCTTAAATGTTCCTTAACGTGAGACTAGGTACTACGGCTCAATTCACTGAATTTTGGTAGGTACTTTTTTGTGGATTGTTCTTATACTATTCTTGTAAAATACAATAGACGTGGATATATTTAGGTTTTATAGCATAGATGTAGATAAATGTGTATTATTGAAGCTAACACAAAAACGTCGCAAGCAAAGGTTTTAAAATTTATATGGGACTACCGCGCAAGCTACCTCTAACAAATAAAAAAAGAATTGACGAAAATTTCGATGAACATAATATATAAAAGATATAAAAAAATACGTAGAGTCGAATATAGAACCTTCTCCTTTTTTTGATGTCGGTTAAAAATTACAAACAATAAAAGAAGTTAAAATATTAACACATCATAATTATTCCCCTCAATGGGTCCTAAGTTCTGCAAAACACATAGAAACGAAGCACATAACATTCTAATATAAGACCATTTACATTTTATTTTTAGCCTACTACACATGAAAATTAAATTATATTCCTGAAATCACAGAAACGTTAGATTTAGACAAGTGTAAATCTTTACAGATAACCTTTATAACATTGTAGGTGTACAGTCAGCGTCAATAAGATGTATACGAGGACAAGGTTTCATTTTACTGTCGACAAGCTTTGTTCCATAATCAATGTTACATATATAAGCTACAAAGCTTATTAAACAATGGTGCCGATTTCCTTGTTCACAAACTAAACTAAATTTAAGTTCAGTGCATCTTTTTCTTTCTATTTCATTAAGAAAAGGACAGAAGATAAATTTTAGTTTAGTCCTGTCAAATTAATCAGCGCTTGACGTAAATTGACGTAATTTTAGTAGGCAAGTTTTTAATCACGTCTAAACTTGACAGGCGCTGATTAATTTGACAGGACTAAATTAAAATTTATCTTCTGTCCTTTTCTTAATGAAATAGAAAGAAAAAGATGCACTGAACTTAAATTTATTTTAAAGAGATACCTACATATTATTACTTGATGGCTTACTGTTCACACCAACGACGAGTATTCGGTGCCTAAAAGTGATTTGTTGAACCAATTTACGGAAATGTTCTTCTTTTCGTTTCGACGGTACATCTATCTATGTATATTTAAAGGCGTGTACGCACGCAAAACATGGTGAACACGAACATCGAACAAGAACATCGAACTCGAACATCGAACAAGAACATCGAACTCGAACATCGAACTCGAACATCGAACACAAACATCGAACTCGAACGTCGAACACGAACATCGAACTCGAACGTCGAACACGAACATCGAACTCGAACGTCGAACACGAACATCGAACTCGAACGTCGAACACGAACATCCAACTCGAACATCGAACACGAACATCGAACTCGAACGTCGAACACGAACATCGAACACGAACATCGAACACGAACATCGAACACGAACATCGTACACGAACCTCGAACACGAACATCGAACTCGAACGTCGAACACGAATATCGAACTCGAACGTTGAACACGGACATCGAGCTCGAACGTCGAACACGAACATCGAACTCGAACGTCGAACACGAACATCGAACTCGAACGTCGAACACGAACATCGAACACGAACATCTAACACGAACATCGAACACGAACATCGAACTCGAACGTCGAACACGAACATCGAACTCGAACGTCGAACACGAACATCGAACTCGAACATCGAACACGAACATCGAACTCGAACGTCGAACACGAACATCGAACTCGAACGTCGAACACGAATATCGAACTCGAACGTCGAACACGAACATCGAACTCGAACATCGAACTCGAACATCGAACACGAACTTCGAACACGAACATCGAACTCGAACGTCGAACACGAACATCGAACTCGAACGTCGAACACGAACATCGAACTCGAACGTCGAACACGAACATCGAACTCGAACATCGAACACGAACATCGAACACGTTTGCAATTTTTTTTTTAAGTTTTCCGTTTTTCACCTTTGGAGTCAAGACTCTTGACTCAAGAGTAACGTAGGTACACACGGCTACACATCAAGCTATAGATTCCAGTATAAGCTGACCGCATTGTACGGAAATCCTATACGATGCGAGATCAGCATAAACTGGAATTGTATAGCTTGATGTGTAGCCGTGTGTACGTGCCAAATGACAAGTTTGTAAGCTTATTAGTTCCGGAGATTTTGTAGCCAGTCAGGAGCGGCATTTGGTTTTCATAATAACGTTACAATATAATAGACAACACACCACAATTTTGCGTTTCATAAACGTGGTTGAAAACATAATATTTTTCGTGAGATTGAGTTACCTAACAATAAAATAGTTACTATGTTCACCAAACAGTCGGCAAAGTTGGGTTATTGTGGCGATATAATTAGTTCTTCAAATAATCAATTTTAAAAAAAACTTTCAATTATGCATTTAGGCAATTCAGCTGCTAGACAACACGGACATAGTGCGTAGGCTAAAGAGAACTAAACCATTTGAGTTAGTGTAGTGTGTAAATAGTGAATTAATAATAAATAATAACAATGCTGTGCTATACATATAACACAAGAACAAAGTGTTTTATCAATTATCAGACCCTAAGAAAGTGCTACGAAATTGACCTTGTGTAAAAGTGCAAATTGACACTAATCTTAGATATAACATTATCTATCTCGTAAAATAATAAGTTAGAATTAAATTACTTATTAGTCTATTAGGCTAGATTGTAATCAAGCTCTTAAACCGTCAAACGATCACCGTTGAGCACTTACATGCAAACGACTTCTAGTAAGAAGTCGTTTGCATGTAAGCGCTCAACAGTTTTCACGATTATACTTATTCTTGCTTTGAGTGTATTCTTTTTATGAACAATCGCTGGTTCCAAGACATTCTACGAGTCAAATAAGCTTTTAGAATCTGTCTTATCAGTCATCTTAAAATTAATTTCGAGGATAATACCTGCAGGTCTTCTACAGTAAAAAAACTTCTCCAAATGGTTTTACTGTTCAGACACAAATCCTACATGTTACTTAAAGAAAATCCTCTCAGTTTTTATCGGTACAAAATGTCGAGAACACTCGTATACAATCGTCAGGCACAACCTTTTAGGACTTTCATTTACGAGCAACGTATAAAATAAAGGAAGTCGACACGCCTGCGGCTAAACGGTAGCAGTTTAGGGTTGAAGCTACAGAGTAAAGAGAGTAGTGTAGTAAGTTCAGTGTATTTTACATCAATATGTCTGTTGCATTTGGTTTACGCCAAAATAACGAGTAATTTAGAAAAACAAAATCATAATTCGAATGTGTGCCACGTAGCAATAATTTAGGCTCATGATTTAATTTTAATTTGGTAATCTATCAGTAATGCCCTGGACGTACTTATTGATTTCTCGTTTGCCAACGTACTTTTAACATTTTATCTACACCAATCTGCCTAGCTTTTTCCCAACTATTTTGGGTGCCTATCTGACCGCCACAACCCAATAACTGGGTAATACGATACCCCTTGGTAAGACTGTTGTCAGACTTTCGGGCTTGACGACTCGTAACGACTGTCAAAGATCCACGAATGACAGCCGGGACCAACGGTTTAACGTGCTTTCTAAAGCACGGAGGAGTCTTGGTATGTTAAGATGGTCACCCATCCACAGACCAACCCCGGCAAGCGTAGCTTAACCTGATAGATCGACGAGCTCCTCATTTCAGAACATTTTATAATAAATAAAATAGTAACGAATTCAAAATAGTACATAGAATATTTTTGACAAAAAGTAACCGCTACGAGGTGTGGACGAGTTTAATGTCGAAATATATTTTTATTTAATTTTTTCTCAGTTTTCTATTTGTCTGGATGTATGTTCCGGATTGGCGCAAAAGCAGCTGAACGGATTAGGATGAAACACACAGGCACACATATAGTTTATAACCTGGATTAACATATAGTGTACTTTAAATTCCGGTAGTACGCTCCCGTGTGATATTTTTCGAAATCCACGCGGGCGAAGCCGCAGGCAAAAACTAGTTAAAGAACTCCACTAAAAGCCTGTCCACCATTTTACACCATGCCAATCTGTATGTCAGTTAAAAAACCTCCACAGAAAATTCACCATTTTGCACTGCTGGGTACCCAAAATCACAATCTTTTATTTTATTTCAGGATTCAGCACGGCATTTATTTATTTATATATACTTTATTGTACACCACAAAAATACACAAAAAAAAATAATCAAACACTACAAAATATAGGCGGCCTTATCGCTTTCCGCGATCTCTTCCAGGCAACCACCAACCAACCATTTACCTATTAATTAAAACCTCTGATTGATATGGTAACAGCGAGTACCTAGTTATTTTTACCACGAAAAACTTTTACCGCCGCGACGCGAATAATTAAAAAGTCCGCGGCGGCGAACGGGTTAAAATTGGATATGGAGATTGCCCGACCGAATTTGATAATACATTTTGAGTAATAACAAAAAATATTTGAGTAGTTTTTGTACCGAAACTTGTTTATTTTGAGCTATCAATAGAAAAAAACGTGTGGCACTCGGGGACTGCCGCGGTAAAGCTATTGCATAGCATTTGTAACCTCCATACTTCCTATTTGTCAACGCTACATTTGGGATGATGACGAATGAATGAATTTTTGTTTTATGTCATCATCCGTCCCTACATGGTAGGCGGAGTAACCTAACCTAACACCCCCCGGTGTTAGGTTTTTTCCGTTACGAAATTTCTTGATTCGGTCGCCGCGCTCAAAGCCCGCGATAAAAGCTATGCAATAGCTTAAAAAAAAACCTTGTTGGTCTATGGTCGCAAGCGCTACTGCTAAGCATTAGGTCTTGGGTTAGATTCCCAGGTCGGGCAAAGTGTTTTTGAGTTTTATATCCGAAATATTTCACTATTAGTACGGAGTATTTGTGCCCGGTTGATGGCAATAGGCTCGCCACCTATTACATGGGACTTATTATAACTGGTGAAATGTGTGTGTACCGCTAGTACGCCTTTGCCTAACCCTTCGGGGATTACAGGCGTGATGTTATGTTAAGGTAACAATAGAAATTGTTCAATTAAAATGAGTACAAGTTTTGGGGAGAATCACCTAAGTATAATATTTTTCCATCTAAGTATTTATATAAAACACGAAATTGAGTAAACTTTGTAAAGCCTCGGTCACACACACCGAATAAGTACTCGCTGCGAATAATACTCGCAGCGACAATTCGCTGACTGCCTGTCACACACAGCGAGTTCTACACGACAGACGACCTGGAGCACGGGCGTGTTGTCTGGAGCGGCGCATTGAGCGGAATGGCTACTCGCAGCAAGTACCCTATCACGCACAGCGAATTCTCACGGCGAGTGCGCATTCGCAGAGAGTAAAATTGAACATGCTCAATTCAAATCGTTCCGAATGAATCTTTTCGCAGCGAATAGCCTGTCACACACAGCGAGTTCTCGCTGCGAGTGCCTAATCACTGCAAGTATTCGCTCTGTGTGACCGAGGCTTAAAGATTTATTAAATTCACTGGAGATGAAAATAGAAATCAGTTACGACGGCCTAAATAGAGTTCAATTTCGTCTTTCTATTATTGTTATTGTGTAAATGTATTTACGTCTGAACCTGTTCAATTTTATCAGTAGAAAATAAATAAAGAAAGTAAATAAGTTTATTTGTGATATTTACATGACGAATCTTTTGTATGAATTTTTAACCGACTTCAAAAAAAAGGAGGTTTCTCAATTCGACCGTATATTTTATTATATTTTTTTTATGTGTGTTCGCGGATAACTTCATCGTTTATGAACCGATTTTGATGATTCTTTTTTGTTGGAAAGGAGATATCCCAAGAATGGTACCATGATAAGGAAACCAGGATCTGATGATGGCATCCCAGAAAAATCAAGGTAACTCTTCAAATATTATAGGCAAACCTATAGCGATTTGGATATTTTTTATAGTAGGTAACTCATGCAGTTGCTCTTGGAAAGCACCATTTAGTTAAGTGGAACTGATGATGAAGACCACAAATAGCCACCGGAACTACTCAATAGTAAGTATTTCACGGGTTGCGATTCGATTACTTTAATATGTTTGCAATGCAATTTATGCTCGTCACAATGCATATGGAAAAGTGGAGTTGATGGTAAAGTACCAGGAGAACTCCTTAACTGTGAACGTCCCTGCATCGGGAAAAGCAATATTATTAAAGCAATAGCAATGTATTATTATCAGATACATTACAAATTGACCTACTAAAAAGCGAGAAATAAAAACATTTTTACAAAAAAAAAAAAAAACAACCGACTTCCAAAAAACCACTACAAAGTGAAAAATAACTTAAATTTCGGAAGTCGGTGGCAAATAACGAAAATACAAAACCAAAGGCACCTACTTCCGAAATTTAAGTTATTTTTCACATTGTAGTGGTTTTTTGGAAGTCGGTTGTTTTTTTTTTGTAGGTTAACTGTCGATACGTAATTATAAACTTGACTTCCTATACTCTACTGATCATTTTATCGTCATTACTGCATTTGCTAGTACCACAAGAACTTATTAAAAAAATTTAACTATTGCTGCCAAATTATGCAACGATCCATTCACATTTATCAATTTTTTTTACCACAACTTGGAAGCTCTTGGCCTGTATCTCACCTGATTTTTGCCCCCACTGGGAATCGAATTCGGGACCTCTGGGTCTGAGACAGGTGGTCTAATCACTAGACCACAGAGTCAATTAGGTTTCTTTTCAATAACGTTCATCAAACGTTTCATAGAAAACGAAAGTCCTTATCCTTAAATCAATAATACCTACATTTCATAACATATGATATTCTATCTGAAATTTCTCAGTAGCAGCTCGGAGTCTGGATTTGTGCCCGGTTGATGGCAATAGGCTCGCCCCCTATTACATGGGACTTAAACATAACTGGCGAAATGTGGGTGTACCTGCTACAGGGACACCTCTGCCCAACCCTTCGGGGAAACAAGGCGTGATGTTATGTTATGATATCAAAGAATACCCATTATCCCTACTCTATGGGAACATAACATTTGTTAGGAGCACGTATTGTCCTCGTTTAATATCCGACAAAAGGAGGTTTAGAAATCAAAACTAAAAACCGTTATCCGGCTGAAAGTTCCCATTGTGAGCCGGATAAGTGTTGACTCATTGCATAAAATGAGAGTCACTGAAACCATTGGGCTTGTGGTGCAGTGAAAGCGATGTGTGGCGATGTAAAGTCAAGGAAATATTTTTTTACGCGAAGGTGGTTGGGCAAACCGCAAAAGTTGTCTATGGACCAACAGCGATATAAGGTGCGGTGTAGGGATACATCTTAACTCTTGTGTATTGTCTTTGGTCTGTGGCCTTGACATCAACCAATGAACCAGTGTTATATTTAAGCTATGAACAACAATGTCGAAATTTTTTTGGATTGAATACGAGGCGTTTGGCTACTTTTGTATTGGGTGTATTTTATGTCTAGTTTTTTTAAATGTGCGTTTTGTTTGTGCAGAATAAACAAGTTTTCTTTCTTTCTTTTTCTTTCTTGTGCAAAAGAGCATCAGAGTCTGACCCGGGCAATTTTGAGTGAAATACACTTTTTTATATAGGACTAGGTGCGCCACGTGGTTTCACCCGCATAAACGTCGATCCCGTGAGAATATTAGGATAAAAATTATTGTATGTCCTAACCCAGGTCATGGTTTACCCATGTGCCAAATTTCATCTAAATCCGTTCAGTCGTTTTAGTGTGAGAGCGTAACAAACAAACCTACAAAAAATCATTTTTTTTAAAATAATATTATTAAAATAAGTTTAGATTTAGATATTCAATATTAAATGTTATTTACTACCAACTAACCCCACAACCCTAACTCTACAATCAAATTTAAACTGCAATTCTTTGAGAGTTGTAGGCAAATTGACATAGGACGTCAATTTGCTTAACAATTAATTACCCTGACTCTATTTTACATTTTTACTTTAGACCATACTGTCTCACAGCTGGGCAAAGGCCCATTCCCAAGTCCTTGTAGATGCTGTTTTTCCACGTCACCTCAAACCAGCTGTAGATACGGAATATTCTTCAGAAAATTTAAAAAATGAATCAGCATATCCGTTATTCCTGTTTTGTATTCGTTACACAGGGTGTTCCAATTGCTTTTATTCTTGTTTCATCGCTTGATGACAGTATAATAGGAGTTTTGAACTAAATCCCTGTTGAAAACTTTGTTGACAGGCTTATGCATCTTTTTATCACGAGATCTGTTATTCCCCTTTCTGTCCGTACTGAAACCACAGAAGAATACAAATGTTTCACTCCGAAAAATCATCATTTAAATAAAAATCGACTCTTGCTACGACACACTAAAATGCAATTCAGGTCGCACAGCGATAAGTTTTTAACCAGTGCGCAAACTTTAACACGTGATTTTACTCATCATTATGAACAACTTTTAATATAGGACCAAAAATGAAATCCCGAAAAAAAAATCAGTTGTTCCCTACATTTATACAGCAGATTTTTTTTTTATAGCAGTTTGCGCACTGCATAAAAACTTACCCTGTATTCACCTAGAAGTTGCCTCTCTTTCTATCGCGTAACTCTTATATCTTCTGACTACGTTACACTCACTGAATTGACCCGACAAGACGGGCCCGCCGCGTACTTGTAGCTTCACACCTAAAATGTGGAGTGAACCATTTGTATTCATCCTGAAATCACAAAAGATGTACAGACGCCAGCACATCAGGCTACTACAACCTGTCAAATTTATTTAATAGATTTTCAACTTTATCGCTGAAGCGTAAGGTTCAAAGTTGATTGGGAAAATTTGACAGTTTCGGGTAGCTTGATGTGCTGGCGTCTGTACTTAGATATATTATTTATCAGAGTTTTTAGACCATCCTCATGACACTTCTTTAGTTCTTATAATCCCTCTGCTGATTAAAGTGAGTTTAAATAACGCTTGAATGTTTAAATTCCCCTCAGTCCTAAGCCATAATTAAATCGGCTATAATTAAACATCTAAAGGCTTGCCCAGACTGGGGCGGACCGCTCCGCAACGCAACGCGTTTAAAATCTTCCTTCATCACTTTCGTACTTTTTCTATGCACATTACAGGCGGGTGGCACCGCAGTTTTTTGTTTTAAAATACGTTGCGCTGTGGCCCGATGTGCACATGGCTTAATAGTTCATCCGTTTTAACCGAATTCCAAAAAGGAGGAGGTTATATGTTCGTAGCATCCACTGATATGTCCGCAGGAGGGCCGCTCAGGTAGCGTCTAGTGTCCGGCGCGCGATCGGAATTTATACCGCGCAAGTGCCTTGTGCCATTTCCAACTTAAAGGTTATTATATAGTAAACTACTGCAGCTACACCAAAATAAAAAATACGTGTGTATAGCTGAAACTATACAGAATCGACTTATGTAAAAACTAAATGACAAATAATCATAAATAAATTATAAATAAATCATACAAAAATACTATGGAAATGACGTCGCTTACTTAGCCTGGCGGCATACGCATTTGTTTTCATTTCGTTATTATCGTTTCAACAGACATTCAACCTACGACATTTTTAGATATATTTAAAGCTTGAATCTTGAAGTTTATTTTGATATAATACACATAAACATTGAGTTAAAAATAAAATATTAATCACATTGTAAAGACAAGGGACGCCAGCGCATAAGAACACTTCACATTAGCAATAGATAGAATTTTGACGTTCAACATTTTTTCCACAAAAAAATTGTGGGCTTGGACACAAAGTCATTTTGCCAATTGACACGGAATTTAATACAGCTCCATCTAGTATAATTGTATGGCAACTTTCATAAAGTTGCGGTACTGTTTGGTTGACTTTTTCCGAACAACTTGACGCGGCCGTTTTTTCGGCAATAACATGTTAGCGGAAAAAAAATTGAGCCAGACTTTCGGGATTGACATAACAGTGGGTATGTTTGTTCTTTTTTTTATGTTTGTCCACCGATTTCTCCGTCATTTGTGGACCGATTTTGAAAATTCTTTTTTTGTTTGAAAGGGTATGCTCTCAAATTGGTCCCATATAAATTTTATTAACTTTGCTTTCGTAGTTTTTGAGTTAGCTACATAATACGTATTTTTTCCCACTTAGTATGTAGATGATATATGACAATTTCCTGTCACTGGTAGCAGGTAGTGGTATTCGAATGTTTGTGGGGGGTAGGTACCACAACTAAAAAGTGTAAAATAAAAACGTTTTACAAAAAAAAAAAAACAACCGACTTAAAAAAAAAACACTACAAAGTGAAAAATAACTTTAATTTCGGAAGTCGGTGGCAAAAAATGAAAATACAAAACCCAAGACACCGACTTCCGAAATTAAAGTTATTTTTCACTTTGTAGTGTTTTTTTTTGAAGTCGGTTGTTTTTTTTTTTTTGTAAAAGGTTTTTATGTAGTTACATTGTTCTTCCACTAATTGCTGTTGTGTTCTTTAATCTATACATCTAAACATACATACAAATAAACGAAATTGAAGAGTATGCCTGTAATGTCAAAATAACAGCTTTTTTTCTAAATGCACATGAAAAAACTGTCTGTTTGTTCCGGCTAATCTCCCAAACGGCTGGACCGATTTTGACGGGACTTTCACTGGTAGATAGCTGATGTTATAAGGAGTAACTTAGACTTTAATTTTAGAAAAAGAAATAGAATTAGGGTCCACATGGGCGTAGCTGTGGCCAGCAGCTCGTAATCTTAACTTCCTAACTAATATTATAAATGCGAAAGTGACTTTGTTTGTTTGTTTGTTTGTTACACTTTCACGCTAAAACGGCTGAACGGATTTGAATCAAATTGGCACATGGGTATCAACATGACCTGGATTAAGACATAGAAAGAAAAAAAGAAAAATAAGTTTAATTGTCACAGAAACACGTGCATAAAAGAATAGAATAATAAAATAAAATAAAACAATAGATTTAAATATAATCACGAGCACAAAACAGAAATATGCGGCAGCTGCTGGCACGTCATGACTGTGACAAGAAGGCTTCCACTCAGCATGATGCTGTGCTATGGGGACCCACAGCACAGTGCTGATTTTCAGTGGTCTCCCGTAAAAGTCGTACGGAAACCAAAATAGTACTTAGAATATAATGCTACTTTACAACCAATTACATGATTAAATAACACAGAAAATTATCCGCAGGCATTAAAGTGCGTGCATAAAAAAAAAAAGCTCAATTATTACATAGCATAGGATACTTTTTATCCCGATAGTACGTTTTCGTGAGATAATTTCCGACCTCAGACCGACGCGGCCAAGCCGCGGTCAAAAGCTTGTAAATAAATAAACTGCTGAGTTATAAAATATGTCCTCCTTTTTATGCCATTCTAATACTTTTCCCATTGTAGTTTCATATCGCACCGCATATCTCCCACAAATCGTATAGCTTTACAGACACTCATAGCTTACATCGAATCCTCCATTAAGCCGGGCAACGTTATGAAAAACATTATCTCGCGAGCGCTGTCGGTCTATTGTGCCCCTGCATCCAGGATAGCGCAGCTTTGTGGCCCGAATACCATCTGTTAGATTCAATCTAGGGTTAGCACTGACGGTTTTTAGAATTAGAAATTATTTTTAAAAGTAGGTTTTACTATTAACTAGCGGGCCCGACAGACGTTGTCCTGCCCGAACAGCGCCACCTATCGGGTCCAATTGTATTTTCAAACCATCCAGGGACCCACTCAAATATACATACAAAATTTTATCCAAATCGGTTTAGCCGTTTAGGAGGAGTTAGGTGACAAACATATTTACAGAAGAATTATATATGTAAAGATTATATAAAAGAAAAAGAAGAAAGAAAGAAAAATTGTTTATTCTCCACAAAATAAATGCAAATTACAAAAAAAAAAAATTACATAACATACACATTCACCAAAAGCCAAAAGCCTCGTATTCAATATTCGAAAACTAATTTGTATATAAAGATATATTATAGTGATCAGCAAAAGGTGGCTCGTGGAAACATAATAACAGCCGCACGGGTCGATCAAAGGCTAAGCTACGCTTGCCGCGGTCGGTTCGTGGATAGGTGACCATCTATTACGTAATGAGACCCCTCCGTGCCTCGGAAAGAACGTTAAGCCGTTGGTCCCGGCTGTCATTCGTAGATCTTTGACAGTCGTTATGGGTGGTCAGAAGTCCAAAAAGTCTGACAGTTAGTCTTACCGTCGTTGTAGAGTCAGACAGGCAGTCGCGCCATGTAAAATACTGGTATTCAGCTGCATCCGGTTAGACTGCAAGCGAACCCCAACATGGTTGGGAAAAACCTAGGCAGATTGATATATGTAGTTATCAGTACTTATCAGTAAAGCTCAGTATCATCATCATATCAGCTGAAATATGACCCCAGAATATCGATATAAACCTGTAATCAATTTGAGGAACTATTTTGACGGAGGTTGATTTCACTTATCATGACAAAACCTGAATAGAACCAGAAATACCTAGGTGACAATAGTTTAAATCTATGGAGAAAGTCATTGTCCAGTTATAGACGTTACAATGCTGATATTGGTGATGATGGTGAAAAAATTACGGTAAGACAAGGGGCAGCGGCATCCTCCTGTATGTTATTGGATTCAATAATTTTGCTATTCGATGTAGCGGTCATTCGCGGAAGAGATCAGCAGGAGAACCAAAGTAACCGATATAGCCCGAAGAATTGCCAAACTAAAGTGGCAACGGGCCACAGAACAGATACCCGATGCATTGCTCGGAGAACAGATGGCCGATGGGGCCGAAAGGTTCTGGAGTGGCGACAGCGTACCGGAAGACGTAGCGTTGGAATGGCTCCCACAAGATGGACCGATGACCTTGTGAAAGCCGCAAGAATCTGCTGGATGCAGGAAGCACAGAACCGGTCGAAGTGAGGGAGGCCTATGTCCAGCAATGAACCACTTTTGTCTGAATGAATGCAGCGGTTATTGTTTTGAACGGGGCAGGATAACCTTTACCGGAAGTGGTCCTTGTATTAGTGGTTCAGCACCATCAGGATTGTGTCAAAATATAGCTGTTCTTCGTGGATGTGGTTAGTACGACAGTGGCTCCCCTGCCATCATCCGTCATCAGAAGAAAGTCGCCACGCAACCATCGATACGACGCTCTGCTAGAGTGACTCCAGCCAGTGTCACTATTATCCTCCTTTTAGGTGATTCCAGTAACTTCATAACAAAACTAGACGGCGACACTTGCTGCACCGTCAAATTAATATTTAGCCCGTATAATGAATGAGCACGTACATACAATTTTAATTTGAAAATTACTCAATTCCCAATATTCTAATTGATTCCATGTATTCCATACTCATTAAACTTAATGTTGACTTATCTGATAGTTCTCAACTCCAAAACTACTTCTCTGAAGTTCACGTAACTACTCGTTGGTACTTTAGTTTCAAGAACGCGTAGTTATAATAAAGTTGGATAGAACTTGAACCAATTTCCGGTAAATACTTCGATTAAGTTCGGTGATAAGTAATTGCTATTGAGCGGTTTGTGGTTTTATAAAACTTTCTGCTATTGTGGGGACTTGACTATGGCTAACTTATTTTTTATGTATTATATTGTGTTGTATCTTATACCATTAAACAAGCAATATTTGTACATATATTTATTTGTTTGTATCTAGATTTCTACTCACGTTCTCGAAATCGGCTCTAACGATTTCGATTAAAGTTGCAATAGGGGTTTACGGGGGCGAAAAATCGATATAGCTAGGTCTTATATCTGGGAAAATTTGTTTTCTCTATTTTCACAGCCTCGGGAATGTGATACAACGTTAGTATACCTGGACGATATGTTTATCTATTTTGACCCGAACAGAGCTCGGTCGACCAGGTACTTAAAGTAATGCATTGTAAACCCTTTTTTAATTTTTGTTATGAAATAAAATTATTAATATATTATTCCTCTTTTTTCAAGGTCACTCCTCGGTTTTCTCTCATCTTCCTAACAACATCCGTAATTGAATTTTTTTTTTATAATCACCACAAAGACACCACGATAAAGATTGATTTTTCACGTCATACATTACTGAGCAGACGACAGTTACTGTTGTCCATCCTCCTACATAATCCTCAAGTCACCCTTGACGACCTACGAACACAAGGGGATTAGTTTGTAATTTACAATGACATACACATATCTCCACTGATGGACACAACCTTAGGGTTATACTTAGTTATTCCGCAAATATTACGTTGCATAGCTAACTATGCACTATGACTAATGTTATATTGCAAAAACCAGTGGGGAAATTCCCGTATTTTTAAGAACGTTTGCATTCCAATCTCAGTCTCAATTTGTCAAAAATACCTAAAATTATCATACATTTTTCACATTGATTTCCGCTTAAGAACGCGGCGACGCGACGCATGAATTGTCCATACAAACGTAATACCTAAATCATTTGCAATTTGGGCATATTTCCACCATATTATGTTATTATTCGGATTTATACAGTGTTTATCTAGGCTCCGACGTCTTTTTTTTCCAAAAACCTTTTCTAACATGAAGTTTAAACGAATTTAATTTCGTACATTTTTACAGCGTAAATGACATGTCTTCATATTGTTTTTTCTGTATTATAAACAACAATATTTATAATATATATATAATGTTTTTTGCAGAAGCATAGCTTATATTATTAATACACAAATTATTGAAAAAAAAAAAAGAAAAATATTATATTATATTAAGTTTTCATTCATCATTTTTAGTATTACGGAACACGTCCAAATTTATCATAAATTTTCGAAAGCTAATAGTGCTATCACGTCAAGCAATAATTGTCAATGTGTGCATGGTGGTATTGCTCACTGTAGGTGTATATTGCTCCGACAGGCACTCACACTAGCGCAACGTGCTTGGAATTGAATTTTGCAAACATCTCGATTTGTAATTGCAAGCCGTGTTCGCAGGCCTCTTAAATGAGATTGTGGCTAGATCTTAAACATTTTAGTTACGGAAATTGGCCTTCGGTGGTCCAATGTTTCGGTTATAGGGTCAATAGTGTTGACGTCAGAATCAAATTCGATCGAGGGGGCGATAGACTGTCAGGGGCTGACAGAATTTGACTCACAATATACCTACACGAAATTTGTGTTCACAAATGTTTATAATTACTATTCTATGTAGGCTGTGTTTTTGGCAGTCGGTCAGTATCGAAACTCTTATTATGTAAAGTCAGGTAAACTTGACCACCAACTTAAACTGTCCGTAAATTGAAATCAGAATTGTCAAGTATTGACAGTTGTATGAAATCGCTTTAACACGGCAAATTGACGTAGGGTGTCATTTGCTTACAGTCCGGCCATCGAAATTATGCATTCTTGACACTTGTCACTTTCACACTAATAAATAAGTGTTTTGCGAATTTGAATCTTATTACTACTACAAATTCAAATCTCGACGGAAGGACTATAACAATAATTTTTCCTGACTGTACCTACCTACTTAGCAAAGTGATAAGTTACTTGCTCCACGTTGCATTTAATACCTATCGGAGATTCAACGTACGTATGTAATCATGATCTAATTATTCGCTTTTACTAATGAAGGCGGCGACTGGCTCCCAATGTTAGACTTGGCAATCGGCCAGATATTAAAGGAAGGAGGAAAAGGTGACTATGAAAAGATTTCAGTAGGATTTCTTTTCGACATACTGAACATAATTATGTATACCTACTATACAGATATTACTTGTAGCTTTTTAGGAAAAAAAATTAACTACCATACCTACTCTTATGAAAGAAATTCATTTAAAAAAAGTGGTGGCACTCCGGGAGTGCCGACAGAAGTGAAAACTTGAACGAGATCGCCTTGGTGGAAGAAAACTACTTGTATGGAAAATTGGTCCATAACTTTATCTAAATAAAGAGCACAATCGCGTTTACAAAAAAGAAAAATACTTTCGAAACTTTTAAAGTAAAAATACTTGCATAGAACATTGATCCGTAAGTTCATATTAATAAAGAGCACAATCGCGTTTACAAAAATGAGGTGTCGTCATGGTGTCGCGAAATCAATGGTTTAGTCCCATCTCAAAAATGGCCAATGCGTCTAAAGAAGTTTTCACTTTAAAAAAACATTTTTTTTGCAAAAAAATCTTTTCTAGGCTCTTACTTATAAGAAAATAACTACCTACAGTGGTTAAATAACATAATAAATGAAGGTAGACTTTTTTTAATTACTCAAAAAGTTATAAGCTTCTTAACAAAACCAAGTCATTACACAAACTAGGGCTGTCAACTTCCGAAATATATTACAAAAAGTCCTAGAGCGGCAGTAAAAATAAAGTAGGAACCGGAAACGGGCTCCTGACGTCACTACATTTATCATAGCCCAAGGATTTACCGCATTCAGCCTTGTAACAAAGCCAGCGGTGATTGTAATCAGGAAAAAATGAGGGATGAAAGATGGGATGCAAGATAAGTTTGTTAGAGCAAGTAATGCTGACGTTCGTCCGAATGTAACAGTTACTTTAAATGGAACTGTGTGGAAGGTATTATATTTGAAATTTTGCGTGATTCCCTTTTGTACCTACCTTATCACTTTTCATCCGCTATGATGAAAATCTTCTACACCACTCTAAAATTGATAATGTCAAAAATAATTTTCAGCCTCAAAATACAACTTAAACCAACCAAATATGAAAATATATTTTAAACTTTTCAACAAAAACAAAAAAAAAAACTACTAACTAAAGTACTTAGACACGCAAAAAAGTGTCCATACCGAGAAGACTGTGCTCACACATAATTTAATAGCGTTTCCATGACAAGCAAATCAAATTACTGTGTCATTGTGTGTAGAGAGAGGTGTCTAAACAAAATAGAAACGCGGCTATTTTATGTCACGGTTTAAATCTTTGAACAAAAAAATAAAAATCCCCTAAAATTGCAAAATCTTTTTGACAACCCTGAACGTGAACTAACGTTGTTATGGCTTTTTATTTACGATAATAATTTGCGATTCAAAATGGACGAGCTACAGAACACGGGTTATTAAATTGTACTATTTGAATCATGGTGATCTGTGAGCTTTTCCAACAGTAATATTGTGTTTACGCATGCAGATCCACTTATTTTGAAAGTATGATGCACTTTTCTATAAGCAACGAGTATTTTCCATACTACCTTTCCAAAGTGTCGTGAACCTTTGATTTATTTAAAAAAAAATTGTTATTTCAATTTCGAAATAAAATATCCACTGTGGAAACAATGCATATTGTAAAGCTCTGTAATGCAGGCTGTTCCAATTTTATATAGGTAAAATGCCCCAGGCAATAAGCACGCACGTGATTTTTTTTCAAAGAAAAATGAAACTAAGAGAAGTAAAGTGAAGGAAAAACTAACTTTTAACAAACTTGTCACGTAAAAATATTTGCATAAAATAAATTAAAAAATCAAGACCATCTTAAAAATTTAAAATATTAACGTCGAGAATTATAAAAATTCAGTCAAAAATATGAAACGAATGAGAGTGAAAAATCTCAAAGTTATTTTGTAGCGAGTCCCTTTGAGAGCTCCCGTACGGCATTTCATTGAAGGCATTTGATGTATTCATAAGTATCTTTATGTTCTTGCCCTCTTTGAGAGCAGAGTGCATTTCTACTCGTTTGATCAGCTTCTTGGAATATTAATAAACCTTAATTTCCCTACAGCAGGAAGTTTAGACTTAGTTCAGAACACTGATAAGCTAAGTTTTCAAAGCTCTCCGACTATTTTGCTGTGCCCGACAGGGTCCACACTTCATCACCACTTCATCATCACTATCATCATCACTAATATTATAAAGAGAAAATATTTATATTTTTGTTTGTCTACACTAATATTAAAATGAGAAAATATTTGTATTTTTGTTGAGTAATGAATAAACTCAAAAAGTACTGGACCGATTTAAAAAATTCTCACACCAGTAGAATGCTATATTATCACTTTCAGTAACATAGGCTATTATTTATAAAGATATACGCGGGCGAAGTCGCTGGCGGAAGCTAGTTAATACTAAAATCTGAATATTATCTCTCTCAATTCCAATAACCTCAGGAGTCACTACAAACTAATTGAACATACCAGTGTATTAGTGAGAATTCAATTCAATTGAACTAATTTGCACACGACGGAATGATATTGGATTTTCGACTGCACAGCCAGCTTATAACGTCACTGTACGCAGTACCTATTATTAAATTGATACTACTATCAGTTCTCTGTAGGGAGAATGAATTTTGTTTGCATACATGAAATTGAAATTAATTTTTGTATTATTTTGTTGATTTCGAATGCAGATTCTATTTTCTAATAATAAGAATTTGACACCAGTATGAGGGGCTCGTGGCTAAATAAAAACGATCGATCGAAGGTTAAGCCACGCTTGCCGCGTTCGGTTCGTGGATGGGTGACCATCCATTACATTTCAAGACCCCTCCGTGCCTCCGAAAGCACGTTAAACCATTGATCTCGGCTGTCATTTGTAGATCTTTGACAGTCGTTGCAGGTAGTCAGAAGCCCAAAAGTCTGAAAACAAGTCTTATCAAGGATGTACCAAGGGATATCGTGCTTCCCAGTAACAGTTTGAGGAGGTCAGATAGGCAGTCGCCCCATGTACAGTACCGACCAAAAGTCCATGAGCAATCTCACAAAGCAATAGACTGACGCTTCGGTTTGACTTACGACCTTCTTCTATAAGTTGTTACAATACTGTAGACACGCACATTACACACACACACTCACTTTGTCTGCAACCAATGACTAGTTCAATAATCATCATTCGATTTTAGTTTCATTCGTCTTGTTCACATAAATATTAAAGTTTAGCAGGTAGACCACAAAAAACTAAGTAAATTATTTCGATTTCTGTGGGGTAGATGCAGTTTGTTACGACTTACGAGTATTTAATTAATAGAACTTTTTTGGCTCGTGGATAATATTGGTGACGAGTATTTAGCGCAGTGTTGTGGTTATTATTATCAAAAAGCAGGCATAAAATATATTGAAGAGATCAGATCAGATCAGAGAATATTATTGCGCTGCGTAAAAGTGAAGTGAATATCTAATGAAACCGGACTAAGTGTGAGTGTTATCATTAATATATTTAATATTTTACTAAACATAAATCTTAATCAAGGGTATTGTTGATAGAACAGAGGTATTGTTGAGACAGAAGATGCCTTTAAAGTTTTAAATTCATTGTGAGGTTTAATTCGATTAGTGAATAATAAATAATAAGGTATTATGTGTAATAAAAACAATGTTTTTCTTTGTTCTAGAGAAATACTGTGAGGGTTAAGAGATATGAGGAAGGGGCTTATTATCGAGTAGCAGCGACGTCAAATGGTGAATGAAACAAATGGTTTCATACCAACGAGATATTTTGCTGAATTATTAAAAACACGTCATTATGAACCGTTCGCCGTGCTCTCTGAAGGCTTGCATCACTGAAGACCAGCTAGAAAACCGTTTTTGACCTTAAAATATTGACCGTACCAACTTAATAAACAACAGATTCGTTATTGCATGAATTTATGGTAACGAATTTTTTAAGCACGTTTCAATAGGGTGTTTGTCGTATTTCTTGCAGATATACCGAAATTGTTTAATATTATTTTAGTAATAGTATTATTTTAGGATTAAAATTTGAGGTTTAGTTTCAATCTTCTTTTCGTAAAGAAAATGAATACTTAAGCTTTAACCTCAATAACAACCAATATTTACTAAAGTCAAATAAAATGTAAAATAATTAATACAAATAAAATATAAACAAACTGCCCATATTTAACCTTAAAATTACCTATTCTGTAAGTAGTTTTTTACATTTTAAGTAGTCTAATATTCTTATTTATTACTTAATTACTTCGACCATGATCAAAGCTTAATATTTATGGTGAAAAAATCCATTAAAAATTTAAAATATTTCATAATTTAAATATGTCAAAATAATACAAACTGCTTCTAAGTTTCTTGACATCTATTTCACATCTTATTCAGCTGAAGTAATGATAAATAATTGTAGCAGTTTATTAACTTATGTAAAATAAATATAACGAATAAACATATTTTTTTTAATTTTGTTATCATATATCACGCATTTTTTATTCTAAAACCTTTATTGCAATAACAACATAAAAAAGCAGCAATATTTAAAAAATATTATTATCGAAAACAAAAATAATAATATTTGCAAAAAACCGCACTGTGTTTCACGAGATTAGAACCTGAGGCAGTTTGAATTCCATACCAACGCTTAACGCTTTCTGCTATCTGCACTTGTTAAGTTACTATCGAATTTTAGCAATGCCATTAACTGGTCAAGTTCACGCGCATAGTGCGTGTGTGCTAGCATGTTTAAAGCGACGGAAATATATTGTTGTTTCGTGCAAAACTGCGTTATCTGTGGTGTGTGTATCTTGTTGCTTACACATACAAATGTACGAGCTATACCGCGTGTTCACAGCAATACGACTCTTAGCGTGCTCATGCACTTTTGAGCGCTTACTGTACAATGCTGGTATTCAGCTGCATCCCATTAGACTAGAAACTGACCATAAAATAGTGGGGAAAAGGCTAGGCAGATTGATTTAATTTGACACTAGTATTCGTATTGTACGCGTTTGCAAATAACTGACAGATGCACAAACACCACGACATTTAGATTATATATAGTTTTGCATTATGTATCAAATAGTAGTCACTGTGTTGTCTATAGTTTTTTTAATAAAGTGAAAACTTCTTTAGGCGCATTGGGCATTTTTGAGATGGGACTAAACCATTGATTTCGCGATACCATCACGACACCTCATTTTTGTAAACGCGATTGTGCTCTTTATTTATATTACGTTACGGATCAATTATTGTTACTAATCACTTATTTCAGGAAATTATTCCCATATGAAGCACTACAAATTACATAGAAATTATACATTAAAACATTACACATTAAAACCATTGCATTAAAAATAAAATAATGTTCTATGCAAGTATTTTTACTTTAAAGGAAGTATTTTTTTTTGTAAACGCGGTTGTGCTCTTTATTTAGATAAGGTTACGGACCACTGTTCTATACAAGTATTTTTCTTCCACCAAGGCGATCTTGTTCATTTCTGTCGGCACTCCCGGAGTGCCACCAATTTTTGGTTTTACCGCATTGTTTAAGTTCTTAGCCTACATCTAACCTCATGGTAAGTGATGATCAAGCCGAAGGTGAAAGCGAGGCTAACTCTAGATACTTAAGCAAGTAAGAACTGGCTATCTTACATCTAACTGCCAAAACAACAATGCTGTTAACATTGTTGTTATGGCGACACTCTTAGAAAATATGGTGGTAGGTTGCCAGGCGGGCGTAGTACAAGCCCTACCAACAACCAATAACCGAGCAGAAATTTTTGCCCCACTGGGAATCAAACCCGGGACCTCTGGGTCTGAGACAGGTGGTCTAACCACTAGACCATAGCGGCGGTTAAAAGTTACCGCGCTTTGACAAGAAATATTTCAAATGATGAATAAATTCGACATGCAACGTCACATCTATTAATAACCAATAGATTGACAACAAAAACACATAATATTAGAAGAAATTCCATTACTTAATGTACATTCTAATAACAACATGACAGCAAACACGCAATTTTCTCGTCCCAAAATAATTAAATCGAAGGCACATCTCAGAAATCCCTTGTTATTAATACGTGACAATGGTACGGTCTACAAATAGAATTCCATTGGTATTCAGCATCGAATCCAACTAATATTGATTAGTCGAACAATCCTCATCGCGCTCCACTGACGATGCCGTATGAATTATTATCGATAACTCCGTATATCCCCACTCTATTATCGACAACTTTGTGTATTATGTCCCTACTCTATTTAGCTATAACTGAAATGCTTCTGAATTGTGTTTCTCGGTATTGAAATGAATATGGCGGTATAATTTGACAAGCTTTTGTGGATGACAAGTTTTATGTATAGGGGAGTTTGTGAATGGTTAATTGTATTTAATGAATATCATAATATATATAAGAGACTATTGAGAAAGCAGTTAATAAAAACGTGGTACCAACGTCATTAGAAGCCGAACTAAGCGACAAGTCTCGATAAAAGTGACAAGAGAAGTGGTCAAGAATTGTGTCCATTTGCGATTTGCGACCTATGTGTCGCTACTTTTTTAACCGCCTTCCAAAAAGGAGGAAGTTATATGATCGTCGCGTACGTTTTTTTTTTATGTATCTACCGATTTCTCCGTCAATTTTGGACCGAGATTTTTTTTTTTTTTGAAAGGGTATGCTTTCGAGGTGGTCCCATATAAATTTTATTAACTTTGCTTTGATAGTTTTTGAGTTAGCTTCAATAATACGTACTTTTCCACTTACTATGTGGATGATATGATAAGTTCCTGTCACTGTTATTTACATAGCAGGTAGTGGTTTTCGAAGTTTTGTGGGGTAAAAGTGAAAAATAAAAACTTTTTACAAAAAAAAAAAAAACAAAACCAAAGACACACTTCCGAAATTAAAGTTATTTTTCACTTTGCAGTGTTTTTTGGAAGTCGGTTGTTTTTTTTTTTGTAAAAAGTTTTTATGCATATCTTACGAACCACAAGATAGATGATATGCGACGGCACTTACAATTCAAACTAATACTCATAGATAATACAATATCCGTATCTATCTCCGTATCTATCTCCCCATCCAGCGACGCCATGTGTTCCACTCCCAAATTACCATATAAATTAAAACTAACAATAATTGATTGAAACTCAATTCAATTGTTTTCTCGAAACAATCCATGTAGGACTGAAAATACAAAAGATTTGTCCTTTGGTTCACAAAAGATTGGCGCACAAAAGATTGGTCCTTTAGTTGACAAAAGATTGGTCCTGCTGCACAAACAATGTGTTCTCGACTGAGTATCGACGTGACTGATTGGGACCCGATCCGGATTTAATTTGGACTCTCGATAACATCTCACTTGGCATATTGTAAGGATTTCGTTTGAGAGGTCTGTAGATTGAATTTGATGAAAATATAGAGATATGGTTTGGTATGTTTGAATTTAAAATGTAATTTTCTTCTTGTTGTCAATGGCTTTTGTCAAGAAGATGGGTATTAGGCAGCAGTAATTTCTCTCGTCGTTGGCACTCATTAATAATTTTACAGTCAACGCTAACAAGCTTTAATGATTCTGATGTTTTCAAAGAAAAAATAAACATGTATAGAAATAAGAGAAAGTTTAAGTGTAATAAGAAAAGAACGTAAATGTAAATAACAAAAAGAAATACACACCTAATTAAAAGTTACATTGCCAGAATGAAATATGAATTCTAATTTTAATCATTGTATTCATTCCCTTAGGTATTTCTAATAAATAAGTCTATTGTTATGCAAATTCAACGACAAACTTTACAAATTGCTGTGACAGATGAATATTTATTAATAATTAAACTAGCTATGAAATATATTTCTTAGAGGATATCGTAGCTATTTGTAATCTATTTTAAATGAGAAGCAGTTTCAGTTATGGAAATCTCGCGATCTGTAACTGAACTATTTCTTAGGGCCATCGTCCAAGACACTATAACCAGTACAATATAGAGGTTTAAGGAGCAGGGTGTAACGTTCTCTCCAAACGCCTCCTGCCGGAGGCTCTATGCGGGGGTCGTGCGGTCCATGGCCCTTTACGGGGCACCGGTGTGGGCGCGTTCATTGAGGCTGCGGCCAGCCCGCCGATTGAACGCGTCTCAGAGGGTCATGGCCATCCATGTGGCCCGAGGTTACCGCACGGTATCCTGCGAGGCGGCGAGCCTTCTTGCCAGATTACCGCCATGGGATCTGGAGGCAAAAGTCCTCGCGCACATTTGGGAGTGGCGCGAGGAGGTGAAACGCCGGGGCTTAACTCGGATGCCGTCAGGAATCGCGGCACAGCGGACAGAGCTCCGGCGGGATCTCATGGCGTCATGGAGAGTAAGTTTGTCGCAACCCAGCGCGCAACCAGCAAGAGGAAATGGCAAGCCGTCACCTCCTTCTGCGAAGCAGTAATGCTCACGAAGGAGGTGACGGCTTGCCATTTCCTCTTGCTCAGTACTATGGCCTGAACCAGGGCCGGACGTGAGAGATCACCGCCGCCGATCGCCTCCACGAGGACACGGTGATGTTCCGCCCAAGCTGGGCAGACCTCCACCGTATGCTCCACCGTGTCCTCCGGGCGATCCACACAATGGTGCCACCCGGACGTTGCCTCCCACCTTATCCTGAACAGGAACCTCCCGAAACAGTCGTGTCCGGTGATGACCTATGTCAGTCGGAAGGTGAGTACGCCGTGGCGCCTCTCAAGCCACTCCTCAAAGAGGGGTCTTATCGCCGCAATTGTGGCGTGCCCAGTGCTGGGTTGCGACAAACTTACTCTCCATGACGCCATGAGATCCCGCCGGAGCTCTGTCCGCTGTGCCGCGATTCCTGACGGCATCCGAGTTAAGCCCCGGCGTTTCACCTTCTCGCGCCACTCCCAAATGTGCGCGAGTTTTTTTGCGGTTCGCGACAAGTCAATCGTCATCCTGAGGATGCCTTGTTGAGAGGTGAAACACCTGTCGATTTCTTTCAGGGTTTTTTATGGCTCTTTAGGAATAGTTAAGCGGAACAGGTTACTAAATGTATCAACGTCTATTGTATTTTATAATGGATTTCCGTAAGGTCACGTCTGAGTTAGTTGCTGGGGAGTTTTTTGCGCCACTTCTTCTTCCCAGTTAAAGGGTGTAAGGTGGTGAAGGGTGGGCGTTTTTGGAGGACTGTCTTATGTAATTTTGACGTTCGAAAAGTGCTGATTCTCAGCCTAGTTTGAATAAATGACTTTTGAATTTTGAATTTTTTTAATTGACTACTAATGAGTAGCCAGAATGTCACAGTACCAGGGCAATTCCTGAAAAAAAAAAAAATTGCCGTGTTTCGTGTGTTGGCGGTCCGTACACAATGCGACTTACTAAAGCTTTGGTTTCTAAAGCAAGTGGCCAACAGTCACATTAAGAGCTGTCAGAGCGTTTTTTAACAGTTTAATGTCAAAAAGTGGCGAAAATTACAGATTTCCATGACAGCCGTTATAATATGAAGGCCACCGCTCTTCTAAGAAACCGTAGCGTAACGAATTATTAACTACTAGCTTCTGCCCGCGACTTCGTCCGCGAGCCTATAACTTCAAAATTTGGGCTATCAAATGCAAAACGAATTTTTCAAATCTGACTGGTGGTTCCGGAGATAACCCCCTATATACAAACTTACAAACAAACAAACACATTTTACCTCTTTATAATATTAGTATAGAAGTGTAGATTTGAGTTAGTAACACGTTACTTATGGGAATCGTCGTGGACGATGGGCCTAACTGAATTATTTCTTAGTTGACAAAGTTGAGTTACTATTCGACTCCAGTATCGAGTTCGGATCTTATTGAGGTGAACCTTGACTATCCGGGCTCATCTTTACTGTGAAGTTACATCGCAGTTCATCTACAACTTCAGCAGTACAACCTACATTTAAACGAAATATAACTGTCTCATTCATCACGAAACTTCAAAAGGTTTTTAAAGCTTAGGCATATGCCTAGAAATGTACCCAGGATTTTGTAATATCTTGATTTAAAAGAGTGACCTTGGAGTTTCTTGTCCGTTTTTCTCCATAGAGATCTACGTTTTGGAATGGGTAACTAACTTCACTAACTGACTGACTTCTTGACTATTCAAAAGTGTCTATACCTAAGTGGTTTAATTATAATAAATGCTTTGTGTGATAACTATAGCAGTAAAAAAATACACAATAAACCTATTCCGCTTAGCTATTTCTAGCGCTGCGTTCTCTGCGTTCAGCGTGGCAACACGCCGTGTTCGGTTTCGCGACAAGTCAATCATCATCCTGAGGATGCCTCGTTGAGAGGTGAAATACGTGTCGATTTCTTTCAGGGTTTTTATGGCTCTTTAGAAATAGCTAAGCGGAACAGGTTACTAAATATATCCACGTCTAATGTATTTTATAATGGATTTTCGCAAGGTTACGCCTGAATCAATTAACTAACTATAGTGGTATATATCTGTTTAGTTTTTTTTTTTTTACTGGTTCATAGCTGGTGAAATGTGTGTACTATAGTTACACCTCTGGTTTTTATTAATTCTAGCAACTGGTCTCTTCATCATCATCATCATCAGCCTATAATGTTCCCACTGCTGCGACACAGGCCTCCTCTCTGTGAGAGGGAGTGGGCCGTAATCCACCACGCGGGCCCAGTGCGGGTTGGTAGATGTCACATGTCTTCGAATTTTCGGTTCTTGGACATGCCGGTTTCCTCACGATGTTTTCCTTCACCGTTTTGAGAGCAGTGGTGATGAAATAATTTACACAAAGTAATGCGCCTGTCTGGGTTCGAACCTACGACCTACGTAAGTCGCGGCCGTTACCACTGGGCCACCACTGCTCTCAACACTGGTTTCTTAGTAACTACATTTTGATACATGTCAGCTTATCAATATACAGTGCACCTGTAAAGCCTCAGAATTTACTGTAACAATGCACACACATCTACCGAAGCACGTCTGAGAGAGTTAATTAAGTTTCTACCATTGTTTGTTTTACAAATTGCTTCATTGTTCCCTTTACTCGGATAGAAACGTTGTGTTAAAAGATATGCTGTGCTTTTCTTAAACCATTAAGAAAGGTAGGAAAAACCGGCCAAGTGCATGTCGGACCACGCACAATGTAGGGTTCCGTAGTTGGGATGAATGTATCCCAAGAACAAACTTAACTTTGTAGTTGAAAAAAAAATCTTTCATACAGAATGTATGGGAGAACATGGTTTTACAACCGCAAATCTAAGTTGGTCGATTATTACTCGTTAACTTGTAAAGCCTACTCAGCTGTGATAGTTTTCCTTTTAAATTCGTTATATAAGCTACTGCCGTGAATTTTTTCACATATCTAAAACCAACCATTTAGCTGGCAGGGGGGGGAGACACTTGACTCTAACAAAAATTTGCACTTTAAAGCTTAATATTTCGCAAACGGTTCTCTAAATTGAAAAATGGTCTTAACACACCCACAATGATTTAAAAATACCTTTCCAACAATACCCCACACTAAGGGATAGAAAAAAAAAAAAAACATTCCCACTTTACGTGTAGGGGAGGTACCCTAAAAAAAAATATTTTTCGTAATTTTATTTTACCACATTGTCGGCATGATTAATATGTATACCCGTACCAAATTACAACTTTCTAGTACTAACAGTCTTGGAGCTAGACCGCAGACAGACAGACAGACGGACATGACGAAACTATAAGGGTTTCTTGTTTACTACGGAACCCTAAAAACGACTTGTTGAAAAGCGTTTATTTTATATTGTTTCCTGAATATAACTTGGCCATAGATAAATATACACCCGTTTCGTAGACAAGCTTAAAGTGATGTAGCGGGGTTACCAATCTGCTACGCCGTAGCAAGCGTAGCGGTGATATCATCACGTCAGCTACGCCGTAGCATCCGTGTTTCCTAGAACCAAGTCTACTTAAAGCAGCGCCTCTCTTGCTTTATTTCAGTGATTTATTTACTATGCTGAAGGGTCAATGTGAAACTAAAATGATAAAGTACCAAAACCAGACTGCCTCTGACAAGTTTATTGCAATCTGAAAAATAGCAACGGCACCAAACTCGATGGGTTTCGCGGAAAATTGTCACCTCTTTTTCCTGTGGCACTTTTTTATACCGAGTGGAAAGGTGCTTCAAAAAACATTTTTCTAACGATTCACTCCCCTTTGAGGATAAAAAAGCTTCTTCAAAATTGGTTGCAGAGTGATGAATTCTTTTGTGTGGTGAAAGGGTGAGAAAATATATGGTTTATGTCGGCGTGAATGAAATATGTTATGCACCAATTAAAATTAATGAACCATTCTCTGATAATGATCTATGTGACCAGCATTATTTAGTAATGAAATAAAATACGACCTACTGTGTGTATTTAGAAAATTATTTGTCATTTACAAAATAATCTTATCTCACGTACAAATAATGATACTGATGCTAGACTACTATTTGAGAGCCAAGAATATGCGAGATGTTACAAAGTGGAGACATTTTACATTTCGACTGCGACACAAATTGCGACATAAGTGTACGCCATGTTGCAATTTATTTCAGTCTGTTCACACTACAAGAAACACACGGAAATATTATTTATTTGTGACAACAGTTTAAAGGAAGACAGCTGACAAGGTGTGCAGCTTAAAAGTTTGTCAGAAAACGATTTTTAAACTTATCAAGAGAGTTTACAGATAAAAGACAATTTGATTTGATGCGATGAAAAAAGATGTTTATCCAAATGACTATATTGATTCTTGGTCTAAAAAGCCTTTACTATATTTACGAGTATTTTCTTGAAAATCACTAAGGCAAAAGCTCAATAATTTTTTGAACTAAACAATAAAATACACTTCAATCTTCATTATATTTGTAAAAAAAAATATCACTAATTCGAAAATATTGTTAACAAGCTGAATAGCAGGACACGCCATAAAGACAGACTACGGTGGCTACCAATAAAATTTAAAATGTTTAAGAGAAATGTCTACTGCATGACTATTATAATAAATAACCATTTACCAAATTTCCTTGAAGATTTACCATTGACGTTGATCAATCAAAACTTTTACCATAAAAAAAAAATGACACTATTAAGGAATATTTAGAGGATAACTCGATGGAACCTACATATATATACCTTTGTAATCAATCTGCCTAGCCTTTTCCCAACTATGTTAGGGTCGGCTTCCAGTCTAACCGGATGCAGCTGAATACCAGTATTTTACATGGAGCGACTGTCTATCTGACCTCTACAACCCAGTAACTGGGTAATTCGATACCCTTTGGTAAGACTGGTCGTCAGACTTTCGGGATTCTGACGACTCGTAACGACTGTCAAAGATCCACGAATGACAGCCGGGTTCCAATGGTTTAAAGTTTCCGAGGCACGGGGGAGTGTCGGTATGTGAAGATGGTCACCCATCCCCGGACCAACCCGTGCGGCTGTTATTACTTAGCCATGAGCTCCTCGTATACCCTCGTAAATTTGTAATTATCATTATAATAATAATCAGAATGACTTTGTCACTGACATGAAATACAGCCATATCATGGCAGGATATGCTGAAATCAAAATTACTGTCATCATCATCATTTCAGCCGAAAGACGTCCACTGCTGGACATAGGCCTCCCCCAAGCATCGCCACTTCGACCGATTCTGTACTTTCCGCATCCAGTGGATTCCTGCGGCGTTTACAAGGTCATCGGTCCATCTTGTGGAAGGCCTTCCAACGCTACGTCTTCCGGTACGTGGTCGCCACTCCAGAACCTTTCGACCCCATCGGCCATCCGTTCTGCGAGCAATGTGCCCTGCCCATTGCTACTTAAGTTTGGCAATTGTTCGGGCTATGTCGGTTACCTAGGTTTCCCTGCGGATCTCTTCATTTCTGACTGTACTTTGTATCATAATTTGGCAAATAAATATGTTTGATTTGATTTGATTTTAACCTCTTCAAGTCCTATTAACACCGCAGCAGGAGGAGACATCCTGGGCGTCGGGAATCGCAGGCAGATTTCCGGTCACCGTAGGCGTGGGCTTGCAGATGGTGAGCAATGGGTAGCTCGCCGTCCGATAAGGACCAAGCACGGGTCGACGGTGCGTTGTGTTCCACGTGCGCCTCAAAGAGATGCCAGCAGAATTGACGGGGTCCGCTAAGGCCGATGCCTGCCGGGACTGCGAAGAAGTCCGAAAGGGAGATCGTGGCCCCCGGCAACATGGCGACCGAAGGAACACGGGTGGGTTTTAGTCAGTAAGAGTCTGACACGCCCTCCCGCTCTCTGGGTGGAGCGCGAGGAATGGTAGGCGGGAGAATTTATTTGAAAATTTCCCACCCAAAAAAAAAGTCCTATTAACACACATCAAAATGTTATTAAAATATAAATAAATATTTGCTGTCGCAACTGTTTTTTTTTAATTACGGCGCTGTGGTAGTGAAACGCGCGTGCATGACAATGTTCTCTTTTTGAAATTCGAGTTGCATAATGAAATTTAGAATAACATTATAACACTAATTTGGATGATATTATGGTTACTATGACACTGGCTGTTTTAATGTTGGCAATAAGCTAACTGTTTCAGAAACTTTTATAGAGGTTTTAGGTAGATAAATATGATAGCAATAACGCTATCAAGACTAGATCCAATATCGTCGTAACATGAGGCATCTTGTTTAATAAAGGAGATTCTGAGAAAATCTATCAAGGGGAACTTCGCAAAGTTATATTAGGTATTGCTTATTAATTCCTTTAAGACCGTAACATCTGACACTTGGTTATGAGGTTATGAGCTATTATCGTAACGTTATCTTAATTGGCATTTATTATTGACTTGTTTTTGTCCGCCACTTCGTCCGCGTGGAAGTCGGAAAAGAACATAAATCCTATAATATTAAACGAGCAATACTTATATATATATATAGGTATGTATTTGTAATCACGTTCTGGAAAACGTCTCTAACGATTTCGATGAAAGTTGCAATAGGGGTTTACGAGGGCGTATAATTTATCTAGCTAGGTCTCATATCTGGGAGAATTTGTTTTCTCCGTATTTTGACCCGAGCAAAACTCGGTCGCCCAAAGTTTAAAACGAGATGGCTACCTTAGAATAATGACATGGCAGCATGGAATTCGTAAGTACCTACTATCATGGCAGCATGGAATTAGTATGTACTGTACATGGAATTAGTATGAACTTTCCTATTAAATGAGCATTCTCTATTCTCACCAGAGCAGAGCTCGGTCGCCCAGGTACTGTCCTCTAATAAAACTTAATTATTATCCTATGTGACTCGTTATTGGTCTAGCTTTTCATAAGTAGTTTTTTTTTTTTTTTTTTTTTTTTTTTTTTTTTTTTTTTTTTTTTTTATATGTGTGTCCACCGATTTCTCCGTCATTCGTGGACCGATTTTGAAAATTCTTTTTTTGTTTGAAAGGGTATGCTCCCAAATTGGTCCCATATAAATTTTATTAACTTTGCTTCGGTAGTTTTTGAGTTAGCTACAAAATACGTATTTTTTTCCCACTTAGTATGTAGATGATATGATAAGTTCCTGACACTGGTAGTAGGTAGTGGTATTAGAATGTGTGTGGGGTAGGTACCACAACTAAAAAGTGAAAAATAAAAACTTTTTACAAAAAAAAACTACCGACTTCCAAAAAAACACTACAAAGTGAAAAATAACTTTAATTTCGGAAGTCGGTGGCAAAAAACGAAAACACAAAACCCAAGACACCGACTTCCGAAATTAAAGTTATTTTTCACTTTGTAGTGTTTTTTTGGAAGTCGGTAGTTTTTTTTGTAAAAAGTTTTTTAAGGACATTATCTTGTTAGTAAGTATGAAGTGTAGCACATGGCGTTCTGTTGCTTCTACCTACCACATTACTACAGAATTTCTCGACAGTATGTGAAACCAAGTCCGAGGTCCATCGGTGGCATAAAAACTCTGACACCAGGTTAATCACTAAACACACGAAAAAAAAGAGGAGACCTACCACATAGAAAAAACTCGTGACTTTTTGCATTGTATTTAAAGAACTCTTAATACACATCAAACCAAAACAATATAAGTACCGAACAAACTAACAACCATGACTCCAATATAATTATTTAAATAAAAAGTAAGTTCAAAAACTAAAACCCGCCTAATTTTACAGCCGCGCCGTACGTAACACAACCTCACTTTTGCTTGTTTTTAACAATTCAAACATATTTATTTACTTAGACAATATATGTACATATTTGTAATGTGCTCGTCAAGCACTTTCAATTGATACCCAATATGGCAGTTTTTTTTAGTTAATGACTTTATGTCCTCTTGAGGGCGCCATATTGCAGTTAATATGACGTCACATACCTTATAACCAGCGGACGATCAAGACGCTTCCAATGATACATCATTTGTCAAATTATGATCGGTAGTTTGAAGTTATGAGGTAACAGATGAACGTACATACATACCGTTCAAAACCATAACCCTCCTTTTTGCTTCGCCGTAGTCGAGTAATTAAACCGTGAACTCTAATAATTATGACACACAAACCACGGCCACGGAAGTTTCTATAGTGTCTATAGAATTTGGTAATTAAGAATATGGAAACGTATCCTGAATGAGATTATAGTTTCGAACAAAAGTAAAACTACCCTACGCGAACAAAAGGGGTGACAGGCTTTGTGATCCAGTTATACGAGACGAGAAAAGAGTGACGGGAAATTTTTAAGCGAGTTTTGTTTCCCGGTTTTTTGTTTTCTGTGACAGTAGAGAATAAAGTAGGATTTGTGTTTTAAGATACCTAAATAAATAATGTGGGAAGGCTGGGTTTGAAATGAAATGGTTTATTCTGTAAATAGGATATCGGAATCACTTTTACACGTCATATAAAAAAAAACTCAACACTCCGGGAGTGCCGACAGAAGTGAAAACTTGAACAAGATCGCCTTGGTGGAAGAAATATACTTGTATAGAACATTGGTCAGTAACCTTATCTAAATAAAGAGCACAATCGCGTTTACAAAATAAAAAAGACTTCAAAACCTATAAAGTAAAAATACTTGCATAGAACATTGATCCGTAACAAAATATAAATAAAGAGCATAATCGCGTTTACAAAAATTAGGTGTCGGTAACGGTGTCGCGAGTTCAATTGTTTTCACTTCAAAAATAAAAAATAAACTACATTCGTTCTGTTCGTTCAGCGTTGCCGACTACTCTGAGAAGAAAGGCCGAAACAAACTCAGAGGTCGCAGTCTCTTTTAAAGTCCAGACATAATCTTGGTCAGGCCATATGAGGACCATGTAGATTAGTGTCTGAAATGATCTGTTGAGGAAAGAACCTCACAAATTTGAGTGAACCTGTCCAGTCAGTGCAAGCATATGTCAGTAATCGTGGAGCTCAACTCAACTATTTTGGAGTTTTCATTATTTTTGACAGAACGATGATAGTTAAATAATGATGGATGCTGATGTTAGTAGTGGCTAAATAACAGCTGCACGGGTCGATCTAAGGTGAAGCTACGCTTGCTGAGGTCGGTCCGTGGATGGGTGATCATCTATTACAGGTTGAGTAATAAATAAGTAGAACAATACTTTGCTACAATCTGAGAGGCTGGGAAGTATATTTTTTGCTTCATTTATATTTTTACAAGTTTTGAAGTGGTATTGTTGAGAGGTGCCATTGATTTCGTCAAAATTATTCGTACCTAGTGTAGGAGTTTTCAATAGAACAAAATCAAGCTTAAAACTTAAGTAATGTTTATTATTGTTATTAATCTTAGCCATAATAGCTCGCTAAGCCGTGGAGCTCGTGGCTAATTAATAACAGCCACACGGGTCGATTCATCCGGTTAAGCTACACTTGCCGGGGTTGGTCTGTGAATGGGTGACCATCTTTTACATACCGAGACTCATCCGTGCCTCGGAAAGCACGTTAAGCCGTTGATCCCGGCTGTCATTTGTAGATCTTTGACCGTCGTTACGGGTAGTCAGAAGCCCAAAAGTCTAACAATCAGTGTAGTCAGTTCAGTAACTGGGTACTTACCCTCCGACTAAGCAATTGCCTAGTCGCTTCATATGTAAAATACCAGTATTCAGCTGCATTCGGTTAGACTGGAAGCCGACTCGAACATAGTTGGGAAAAGGCAGGGAGAGAAGATGATATTATTGATATTATATGGAAATAAAGATGGCCGCTGTGAAGTATTTTTGTGTAATATAAATTCTCTTACAATACTAATTTATTATAAATGATTTAATTTTTTCTTTAAAAATACTTTAACCCCCTTTAAAATATTTTTATTTAAAAAAAAAATATTATAATATTAATTAATTAATTTTTCCCCTCAAATTAATTAAATTTTAATATCCTTTCAATGTAAATGAAATACTTTAATCTCAAGCTCTAATTTGTTTTTTTTATAACTTTATTATATTTGATGAAAGTTGACAAGGTACTGTAATTAAATCTTTTCAATCATCTGTTTGAAGACACGGGAAAAGATAAAAAGAAGTCATAGTAAACCATTTACATGTGTGTATAAACAAAAAAAACTTAATATGACATAAAGTTAACATAACATAACCTTAGCCCTCTTCCTCTCTCCTAATTTTGCTGTGCCCGACAGGTGATATTTTACTTTCTTATATCATCTATGTAATACATATGGAAGGCAATAAAGAATTGTTAACATAACATAAACCCTGAATAATGTGTGAATTGTAAGTTTTTACCGTTTTTATAAAGAAAGAAAAAAAAAAAGAATTTGGGACACGTACAGTCACGAGCAATAATATGTATACACATAGCAAAATTAAAAAGCGATTTTCTCGTGGAATAACGACTACAACTTTGAGATTAGACGTATTTCATATTAGTATAGGTTTCAAAATACTAGGTTCAATATAACATAATATTACAATCAACACAGTAAGAGAAAATCACCTTTTAAAGTTGCTAAGTGTATATGCTAAGTGCATGAAATACAAACAGTAATAAAAATAAATAAAATAAAAAATAAGAAAGTAGCATTTTAAGCTAACATCAAAAATAATAAAGAAAAAAAAAAACAACGATTAAATGACAACTTAATTTTAGTTTATTATTACCAAGCGAAACCGTCGCTTAACTTACTTATTATGTTTTTCCTCATAGGAGTGAATAATTGTATTCTTTTTGAGTGTAATAAAATGTTCTTAAACAGTAAACTTAACATAACATAAAGTCACGCCTGTATTTCCCGAATGGTCAGTGGTGCACTTTATAGTACACCCACATTTTACCAGTATGTTTAAGTCCATGTGATAAGGGGCAAGCCTATATACCTATTGCCATCAATCTGGTAATCCAGACTGCGGGCTGGTACTGAGAAAATCCAGATGGAAAAACTCAATAACACTTCCCGACCCGGGACCAGGACCTCATACTCAGCAGTAGCGCTTGCGACCATTAGACAAACGAGGCAGTCATTAAATACTTGTAATTTTTATTTCAATAAAGCGAGACATTATTCTTCTACTTTAATAGTCAAATGATGTTTTCTGATAAGGAAAAAGGAAAGAAAATAAATAAAAATGAAGTATTTTTCAGTATCATAAGGAATAACTAAATATTAAATCTTTAAGTTCCTACTTCGAAACTAATAAGAGAAAAGATTTGATTTTTAAGCTATTGCATAGCTTTTATCGCGGGCTTTGAGCGCGGCGACCGAATCAAGAAATTCCGTAACGTAACGAAAATAAAACCTCCCCCCACTCCGCCTACCATGTAATGACGGTTTCCATGACAACGTGATGTTGTCATGGGAACGTAATTTTTGTTTTATGTCATCACGTCATCATCCCAAGTGTAGCGTTGACAAATAGGAAGTATGGAGGTTACAAATGCTATGCAATAGCTTTACCGCGGCAGTCCCCGAGTGCCACACGTTTTTTTTTTGTATGTTTGCTTGTTTGTTTGTAATGAATATACTCAAAAACTACTAGACCAATTTTAAACATTCTTTCACCAGTAAAATGCTATATTATCACTTAGTGACATAGACTATAATTTATAAAGATATCACGCGGGCGAAATCGCTGGCTGAAGCTAGTATTTAATATTCTCATTTCGTACAGCATCATTAGGATACAAATATATTTCTCATACCCCAATTTGCCCTAACTATAGAATTACGAGCATGAGTAAAACTTGCTTTTCTATACGTTTCCTGCCCCAGTCGGACAGACAAAAGTAAATACCTACAGAAAAAAAGTAAAACTCACTGTCCAAATTACAAGAGACTATTATATGTACGTCTCCAAATAGATATCTATTGTTCAAGAATAATAGTAGTTTGGACATAGTTGAGGATTTCTTTTGTGGAACTAATAACGAGGCCAGTAAAGAAATAAGTTTAGAAGTACCAGTTGACACAGTTATTAATATTTAACTACATCACGCCCGTAATCCCCGAAGGTTTAGGCACAGGTGTGTCTTGCTAGTTATGTTTAAGTCATATATACCGTGACATTTTAGTCGTCTTACAAAAACAGCCCACTCCATGTATCCAATGACTACTTAGTCGCAACGGCCAACTATCCGCAGATCATACAATACACTAGACGGCCATGACTGGCCGGAGTCGTGGCCGTCTAGAGTGCGAGACCCCTAAAAGGTGGCTGGGCTAGGACAGACCGGATGCGGAAGGGAGAGGACATAGAGAGGCATATATCCAGCAATGGACTGTGATGGGCTGAGTTGATTGATTCCCGTTGCATAAGCCTTCTGATATATCTTTTACTGTCCAAACTATAGCGTTGGAAAAAACTTAACTGTATAATAAAACTTCTTCATTGTTTGAGCATAAACTGAACTTGTTGTAAGTACCTTTGAAGGTAAAGCGTAAGTTTTAAAGTCTTGTTATAAAAGTCTTATAAAAATTGCTTTGTTATTAAAAATTTAATGGAAAGTTAAAACTAGTCAAGTAGGCACACACAGCGTCAGTATGTGCTAGCCCCTCAAGTTTTATAATATTACACGGCTATAACTTTGAATTCGTTACGAATAATCTAAAGAATACTTCAAAAAGAGTTCATTGTTTCGACTTGGTTTCGAACCATCGCATCAGCGAACGTCATCATACTCATACGTTCGTTTGACGAACTATTCAGCGATTTGAACCTCCTATCTTAAGCACGGCAACCGGTCTTGAAACCTCTGGTCTATTTATGCGTTGAATAACGTTTTGTAAATGTTAACCCTGTTCACTAAAACAATACATTGATTATAATAAAATGTTTTTGCAAAATACTAAAACCAACTTGGGCCTATTATGGATTTGAACGCACATGTCTTTTGGGGGGGTAACTACTTAATGGAGCTGTGTGTATAAGTTGTATTTGTAAAATAATTCTGTGTGGGTACAAGTAGTAGACTCGACACGAAAGACATTTTGTTGTAGAAAAATGCTGTATTTTCGAGGAGCAGTGGTGGCCCAGTGGTAATGGCTCCAGCTTACGAGTTGTAGGTCGTGGGTTCGAACCCAGGGAGGCACTTTACTTTATGTTAATAATTATATCACCGCTGCTCTCAAAATGGTGAAGGAAAATATCGTGAGGAAACCGGCATGTTCTTCTTTTTTTTTTTTTGGGTGGGAAATTATCATATAACTTCTCCCGCTTTGGGCGGAGCGGGAGGGCGTGTCAGACTCTTACTGACTAAAACCCACCCGTGTTCCTTCGGTTGCCCTGTTGCCGGGGACCACGATCTCCCTATCGGTTTGCTTTGCACCCCCGGCAGGTATCGGCCCTAGCGGACCCCGTCAATTCTGCTGACATCTCTTTGAGGCGCGCGTGGAACACAACGCGCCGTCGACCCGGGCCTGGTCGTTATCGGACGGCGAGCTACCCATTGTTCACCGTCCGAAAGCCCGCGCTTACGGTGGCCGGAAATCGGCCTGCGATTCCCGACGCCTAGGGCGTCTCCTCCTGCGGCGGTTAGGGGCGTGAGGGTGCGAATTTTGCACCGGCATGTCCTAGAACCAACAATTCGAAGACATGTGACGTCTACCAACCCGCACTGGGCCCGCGTGGTAGATTACAGCCGGAGTCTCAAAGAGAAGAGGCCGCGAGGCCAGTGTCCCAGAAGTGGGAACATTATAGGCTCATTAGGCATATTTTCTTACTAACACCCTGACCATGACCTAACTTTCTCGTCAAAATTGGTATTTTCTAACCTCATTATACATAACAAGCAAGAATTAATATTTAACTTCGTTGCTTATTTAGGACATTACACTTTATGAACTCATCATTAATTCAGACAGCTTCTAAGAAAATTGGCTTTCACAGACAATTGAACGACCGATTTTGACACGAATCACTTAAAAGAAAAAATCCCTGTTAAACAACACAACAATTTTGTTTGATACCATTAACGCCTTTACAACTAATTAAAAAAACAAGCACTAAATAATTGAACCATGTTTACGTCTAAAATCACAACGCGTGCAAAATCAACGGCCGCACCGGTTCAAAATTAATTTAGTTTAGAACCTTTTGTTTTACCTACAGGGATTGAGTTAACACCCAACGTTATTTCGTAAAACGTTGGTTTCTACTACAGGAAAAAGTCACTTGGATTTTTAACCGAATTTATAAAAAGGACGAGGTTCTCAGTTCTTTGGAATCTTTATTTTTATTTCCCCGATTATTCAAAAACGACAGGACCGATTTGGAAAATTATTTTGCCATTTCGTTGAGGAAACTTGCGCGGTGGTCTCATAAAAATTTTCTTAACTTTGCTTGGGTAGTTTTAGAGTCAGCTTCAATAATACGTATTTTTCTCACTTAGTCTATGTGGATGATGTTATAATAACTTCCTGTCACTGTTATTTACATAGCACGTAATTGTATTCGAATTTTTTTGAGGTAGGTACCACAACTAAAAAGTGAAAAATTTAGTAGAAATTAAAGTTATTTTTTACTCTGTAGTGTTTTTTTTTTGGGAAGCCGGCTGCTATTATTTTGTTATCAGAAAGGTGTGGACTTGGCACAGCTCATCAAACAGGACAACTTCCTCCATGGGACCAACATCGTAATCGCGAAAAAATTATCTGTTGTCCCATACAAAACTTCAATACCTACTCTACCCAAATGTTTTATTCTTAAATAGGACCTTAATTAATCAGAAGTATTCTTCAGTCTAGAGTAAATTATTTCTGGAGCTTGGACAGAGAGAGATTGAAATACTCAAATTGTTACATAGCATTTAGGATTCAAAGAAGGGCTTTTAGGGTTCCGTATCTCAAAAGGAAAAAACGGAACCCTTATGGGTTCACTTCGTTGTCCGTCTGTCCGTCTGGCTGTCTGTCTATCAAGACATTTTTTCTCAGAAACGCATGGAGACACCAAGTTGAAATTAATATCAAATACGTAGGTCTACGAACCCTTGAAGCTCTAAAAAAATCAAACTTCTAAGACAACGCAATAAAAAAATACGGCCATTTATGCGACATATTTTTATACTCGCAAATAAATTAAGGGTACTTCCCGTTGACCTAGAATCATGAAATTGGTCATCTTTAGGCACTTGTCCCTCCGCCGATGAGGAAGCAACTAGCTATCAACGACTTTTCTCTCAAGAAACGTACAAAAGATTATAAGTTCCGTGTAAGTAAAAGAGATATATATATGTATAGTTGATCGCTGACTGTTCACATCGCCGGCGAATACTCTTTTGTCGCAGCGACAAGAGTTAAAAAGTACTAGCTCATCGACGCTCGCTTGGCGAGCAGAACACCCCAGAGAGACTCCTATTGGTAGAAACACATACCAGCGATGATCGCTAATTGCCGTCGCACACTCACTGCACGTTGCTTGCCAACTTGTTTTTAATTGCTAGCTCTAATCGTTTCTCGTTGCCATAAAATAATTTATATTTCGACTTCAACGAAATTCCTGAAAGCAACCCATATACAAATACTAATAAATTTTAAACTTCAACTTTAAACAATAAATTAATTTAGTCTAACTCTTGTTAACAACATTCTCACTTCGCACATAACTTAGTGAATGTTCAGTGAGTCGAAAAACGCGTTCGAGTGAAAGGCATTCGTGTTTGTGTAGTTGCACTTTATAGATTTCTGGTGGACGTGAAAAGTTTGTGTTTTTATGGTTTCTGAATTATTTAGCTATCTTTTCCGAGAACGCGGTTAGTCTGCCCGTAAAAGTAAATATTTTTGGGGGAAAGGTGACTTAGGTGACTAACATTAAAAGGCAGATGTGAGTGGAAACGGGAGGGGACGCCCTAGAAGGACATTTAATAATCTTATTGGTGATGTTCTTCAGAAAGGTCAGGTGAGTAGTAGATACTCACATTCAGCTTACGTGTATGACCAAATGTATGAACTTAAACGAAGCAAAATAAGTATCTAAGGATCGTAGCCGGAGGCTTTCTGTAGTTTCTGCCTACCCCCATGGGAAGAAGGCGTGAGTTTTATGTATTTTTGATGAAAACTCCAATTATACAAAGTTGCCTCTATTAGTTCTTTAAAGCTGTACTTCACACATGTCGCGAAAAGATGTCGCATTTACAATTGTTGGCATAAACAGGGTTATTGGGTCATGACTGTGATATAATTTAATTGTAACATCTTGCATGCCATGTGTGCACTCATGTTTTGGACAAATAAATGATCTTTATCTATATCTTATCTTTATTGGTTATACGGGTATGAAGGAGAGGTCATTTGCAACCAAATGACCCCTCATGTATGCCAATGTCAACCATTTTCCAGTAATTTAACATTTTATATTTTAAAATGCCGCCACTTCGACCGGTTCTGTGCTTCCCGCATCCAGCGGATTCCTGCGTCACAGGATCATCGCATCGCATAAAAAACATCGCATTAAAATGTATGAAATAAAATATAAAATGTCAAACTACTCGAAAATATTTGACATTTGCATAGTAGTCAAAAGGGGTCATTTGGTTGTAAATGACCTCTCCTACATCCCCTTAATATATTGCCTTAGGTCTTGCTTCTTTCTGTAGATAAATGATGAGTATCATAACGCCTATGTAACTCAAAGGGAAGCTACACATTTCCAGTTTCTGCTGATCTCGCATTGTATAGGATTTCCGTACAATGCGAGGTCAGCTTATACTGGAAATGTATAGCTTGATGTGTAGCCGTGTGTACGTCCATATTTCTGAACGTATGGAGTACCTACTAAAACTTTTGTAGACCAAAATCTCGTCAAACTTCTCTGACAAAAACCACAAAAAATGTTTTTTTAAACCATACTTTATTTACAAACTACTACGCGTCATATTACAACAAAACGGAGAATTCCCCATCAAAAACATTCATTGCAATGCAAATATAATTAACTCAATTTAAAACATACCATTTTTAAGTGAAAATTCAACGCGTTCACACAATCCTTGCATTTTGCAGATTTTTTGCATAAAACCGGGGTTACGTGAAGCTTTTAGTAACATGTAATTCTTTTTCCCTTGTGGTATCTTTTATCGCACTTGACAGGGGGAAATGGCGTTAGTTCGAGGGAGATAGGAGAGGACTTAATGATAATATATGGGAAGATTTTGTGGATATTTGTTATTAGGATTATTACGTATGTGTTGGCTTCTTTGTTTTTTCCTCATGCTTAGGTTTAAGAGATTGAATGCATGGGTGTTTTCTTATCTTCTATATTTCAGCCAACGAAATTGATGGTAGTCTTCTTCTTTCTGTGTAGTTAGATACTAACCTGGTATAAGAGTTTTTTTAAAGCCGCCCATGGGCCTCTGAATTGGCTTCACATGCCTTCGAGAAATATCTCTCAGGCCTGCCGGTTTCTTCATGATGTTTTCTTTCACCGTTTTTGAAGCAAGTGATAATTATACAATACGCACATGAATCCGAAAAGTCAGAGGTGCGTGCCTTGGGTTCGAACTCGAGACCTATGACTTGGCAGTCTGACGGTCACACCACTAGGCTATCACTGCTCACGGTGCTGTTCACTGCACATGGTAGTCTTGATTTGAAAAAACCTGAGTCCTATGATTTGGAAGAGGCATCTGGAATGGAGTATATGCGCCTGATCATATGATACAAACAAAATTAATGTTTTTTGAATTGGAAAACTTAATGTCGAGTGGTCAATTTTCAGCCAAAAGTCTTATTAATTTATTGATGTGATAATAAATAATTACTTGGCTCTAAAAGTGCATAGCGTTTAAAAAAAGGATGCAGCAGTAGAATGCAAAATTACGGGTATAGACATCTCAATATTTTTGAAAACACAAGGCTTTGCTGATTCTTTTTCATTTGTACTACGAAAATAGCCTTTATTGCTATGAAATATAGGCGCTGTCAATCTCAAATTGGCACCACTGATCTGCTGTTCACTGTACAGAGGTTCACACCACCCAACTATCTGTCATAAAGACGGTAACTTAGTGACAATATCTCACTACTAACTTGTCCATCTCCTCACCGAAATAGGGTGACCTACTTCTGTAATTGAATATAACACAAGTTTACACAAGTACACGTCACGTGCGTACCTGATGCGGAGTGACATTATGGTGGTACATGTTCAGAGAATCATATAGTTATTGTACTTGTTTGTAAATATGTTATACATATATTATTACTAGCTTTTGCCCACGATGTCGGTAATTATCCCACGGGAACGTACTACCGAGATTTTATACCTAATAACAGAGGAAAACGTCATTGACTCCTACCGCTGCGCCCGCGTTACTCCGTATAATTTTGAAACTGTGATATCTTTTAAACTATTCATTTAAATTACATGATTAAAATGCATATTTTAATCTAAATTAAATGCCCAATTTAAATAACTTATTTTTTTGGATAAGGATTAATACTATACCGGTCAATAAAACTTCGAAAATAACAATTAAATTTTTATCAAATTCTGAAAGATAAAAATGGTTATTGTGGGTCATCCTTAGAAGATAGATATGTGCCATCGCTGACTTTTTTGTTGAACTTTTTAAGATAAACAATACCGTAGAACATAAATTTGATGTATCTTTTTCGGTTTAGGCAGCGCACGCCAGTAAAGCTCCCAGTCGGCATGATTTTTTTCGACTTCTTCAGCCAATTTACACAAAACCTTTAATGAATTATACACTAAAACCTTCCGCATAAATCATTACGGCCATTGGTTAAAACCGTTTGAAAATCCGTTCGGTAGTTTTTGAGTTTATCGCGTGCAAACAGACAGACAGACGCGGCGGGGGACTTTGTTTTATAATATGTAAGGATTAGGTACAACTAAGGGTCCAAACACACCCTGCTGCGCTGCGATGTGGTGCGGTTGTAGAACGTGTGATCGGGCCTCTAATGTAATTAGCCGAACGAAACTACTTCCAGCAACTTTGTAATAATTACTTCGCAAATATTTCTATTGAAACAAGTAATTACATTAGACGTGTCTTCTCCTAACTAAGTTAGGGACGCCTTTCAATCTAATCAAGTGTGTTTCATAAAAGTTTCTATAGGGAACGGCTTCAACTGAATTTCTAAAGACTCTTGCCAGACTTTAGTGCCAGCGCAAATTGTGCGTCTTGACGCTGCGTATAGTCGCTGCAACAAGACGTAAAGTTGCCGTATTCATCTCTGTCTTGTCGCTGCGATTAAACTTAGATATTGACGCTAACGTGTCGCATGCAACAGTCGTCGGGTTAGTACGTACACCGTGCGTCTAGTCATTGCGACAAGTAACGGGAGTGAGCGACGTTGACTCTGCAACACGACGGCAAGTGTGCGGAGCTTTGAACTAAATATATGAAAATTGTCGACCGCAGCCTGTCATTGCGTCTAGTCGAGCCGAGCTGTCGCAGTCTCATAGTGTGCACTATGTAAGCTGTAACCAAAGATAAAATGAACATTCTGTATAGAAAAACTTTTTACAAAAAAAAAACAACCGACTTCCAAAAAAAAACACTACAAAGTGAAAAATAACTTTAATTTCGGAAGTCGGTGTCTTGGGTTTTGTGTTTTCGTTTTTTGCCACCGACTTCCGAAATTAAAGTTATTTTTCACTTTGTAGTGTTTTTTTTTGGAAGTCGGTTGTTTTTTTTTTGTAAAAAGTTTTTATTTTTCACTTTTTAGTTGTGGTACCTACCTCACACATATTCGAATACCACTACCTGCTACCAATGGCACGAACTTATCATATCATCTACATACTAAGTGGGAAAAAAATACGTATTTTGTAGCTAACTCAAAAACTACCCAAGCAAAGTTAATAAAATTTATGTATATATTTATATAAAAAAACGCCACGAACATATAACCTCCTCCTTTTTGGAAGTCGGTTAAAAACCACCAAAACCGACGGTTTAACATGGCCTGGATGACAAACTGAAGATCGTTTATTCAAACAATAAAATCTAAATGTGTATTCATGTAGAACGCTGCTAAGCGGCGCCAAATTAGCGTGTACCGTCGCCGATAAGCGCCGAAAAGTTCCTATCTACCGAATCATATTTTAATCAACATACAACCCGACACTGACCTGTAAATTGCAAAAAAACGTAAGAAAATTTGAATTTCGCGTGCCACCTTATCGCAACCCCCTAAATGTCCCTATGGTTTCAAATCTGAAGGTTGACATCTGTCACCGCTTCATCTCTCTCCTCCACGAAATAATAATCATTACCTACGCGTAATATTCACCCCGCATAATCATCTTCTAAAAACATACGTCAACGCAAGTATATCTTATAATTTTACTGAGATGAAATTCTCACTTATTTAAACACAATTGCACTTCATATAACGACAGTTACTTCGTGCACATGAGAGCTCTATTCTCCTAGAACACTTCGCAAACAAAAATCCACCTTAACCTGAAACAGATAGAGTAGAATTTTCCGTGGATAGAAATAACAAAATGGCTGACATAAGTCAACAAAATGAATGCTCTCGTGACAAGATGGCGGTAATATTTCAAAAAAATTACGCCACGTAACGAGATTAGCTGCGGTTTTTACACGAGTTGTGATTAAATTGTATTTTTTTTTTTGTAATATTTTTAACTGGTGTCTGAAAGAGTTTTACATAATTTTTCCGAGAGGTAAAATGTTTGTTGAAAGCGTGTCTGGAGGTCAAATTTGATGTTGAATAGTTTCAGACTATTAAAAGTTTTGTAATTTACCGTTATGATTCCACCTAACTGCTCAAAGATCCAGTACCATGATTGTAGTACATACTCAAGAAACATCACCGTTTCATACATACATTTAATCTCATTAACGTCTTAAGACATCACTTTCCCCACTTTACATTTCACTTAGCACTTACCTTTACATATGTATATGTCGCGGTGACAATGTAAAATAAGGCATATGGCTAAAAAACTAAATTTTTGTAGTTTATTCGGAAACTAACATTATAATTCAATAGGCTTTTAGAAAATGAGGGTTAGTCTTATACACACTTCAAGATAAAAACGAAATTGTTTTATTTTTACCATGAGTCTGTAACTGTCCCACTGCAAGGGCAAAGCGCCTTCTGATACTGAGAAGAAACGACCATTGACAGATGGCGATTCGAGAAAAATAACTTCAAGTTGCCTTACTATCCTTTACCATGAATGACTAGTGCTATTAAACTGAGAAAGAACAAAAATACCTAACCACAGAGCGCGGAGATGTTTAGGCGGCCGCTGCTAGAGATGATGTTGTCACCACTTTCCATACAAACCAAGCGTCACCGTTTATTTGCACTTCAACACTTAGGTATAATATGACGTATAGAATCTGACAGCTTTGAAGGCGATCCGTGACAGAAGTTGTTCGCTCAATGGCCTTCTTTTTTTTTTCTTTATTCGGATACAATCTGTCCATCTATTGCCATTCAGCGTCTTTTGTATTGTTTTTGACACCCTTTTAACGCAAAAAAAATCATTAGTACAGTACTATCATGAGCAACATCTACAGACAGCAGTTACTGCTGTCGGCGATTCTGTGCTCTGTAGACCAAACGATATGAACTATTCAGTTTTTTATTCAAATGTCGTCTTTCTCTATTTCTCTGCAACATAAATACTTTCTACTTAATGCTGGTAGCATAATTTATCACTGTAGTAAATGGAACCGTGCTTCCATTTCTTCTTGTATTACAAAACTATTTTTATAGATAACATTTTTACGGAATATAGCATGTGGCTGTTATCGTGGGGCAGAGTACTTTGGTTCGTGAACAAAGGGTTATATTCTGGTCCATTTTTGTATGTGTAATTTTTTTTTTCTTTTCTGTAGTGATATATGGTTCCTACTTCTCAGGAAGCCACTATAAGATGAATGCCCATTTTCACCTTCACTAAGTGACACTTAAATGAATCTCTAAATAAAAGTGTACTGTTCGATTTTCAACGCTAGGCTCAGCGTTGAAAGTTGAAAATCCAACAATGCACTTTTATTAAGGGATTTATTTAAGTGTCACTTAAAAACGGGTATAAGTTTCGAAAAGTATGGGCACTGGGGTTCTCTGTATTTAGGAACAAAGTTGCTTATTATACGTTTCTGTACATTTGGCGAATGAGAGTTAGACCGAAAAAAGTGTAACTAAAGTGACGCGACGGTCAAAATGTTACACTTTTACCGATTTCGTTTTTGAAGAGAAAACTTCTTTAGGCGCGTTGGGCATTTTTGAGATGTGAAAAAACAATTGAACTCGCGACACCGTTACTGACACCTCATTTTTGTAAACACGATTGTGCTCTTTATTTATGTTACGTTACGGATCAATGTTCTATGTAAGTATTTTTACTTTAAAGGCTTTGGAAGTATTTTTTTTAATTGTCCATGATTTCACTTCTGTCGGCACTCCCGGAGTGCCACTGTTTTTTTTATGACGTGGTTTACTAATAGAAAGTAAATGTTTCCAGAAATGAGAATCATAAGTGATGCAATGACACTATTCTTTTTATGTACATTTATCTATACATATTATAAATTAAAATCGCTTTTCGTGTTTGTCTGTGTGATCGCGTTGTTCTTCTAAACTACGCAACGGATTTTGATGCGGCTTTTACCATTATTTAGAACATTATTCCGAGAAGTTTAAGTAAAATAGATACCTACATAGATACATATAATAGGATTACTTAGACAGGTATAGTACAGAAATTTCGATGTATTGAGCGGCTCGATATACCTAGTATGGTATCAGCTAATAAGTACTGTGGTCTTCGTGCCTATAAGTGGAGAAATGTACCGGGAACATGTAGTCAGATTTTTCAAAAATGTCATAATGACTATTTAGCGATTTTTTTCGACAAGGCATAAACTATTAGGTACAACAGTAGATATTGATGACACATTTATACCAGCAAAACGTCACAAACGGAAAAAAAAACAGTCTGGCCAGCCTTTTCCCTATTATGTTGGGGTCAGCTTCCAGTCTAACCGAATGCAGCTGAATACCAGTATTTTACAAGGAGCGACTGCCTATATGACCTCCACAATCCAGTTACTGGGTAACCATGTATCCATTACATAATTATTTTTTCTGTCATTGCTTCATTTTTAATTATGTTTACCTATTGTGGTATAGTAATCTTATTCCAGGCGCATCGTCTTCACATATAATTATATAATTAATGTAAAGAAAATATTGTAAAACATTTTAAAATAGTAACAGTGGAGTTTCTTGCCCATTCTTCTCCATACGAAAACTACCTACCTTTTGGAAGGGGCGACTAGAATCAATTCTATTTTTTGTTTTTGACGTTCAAGTGCCTAATTGAAATAAATTATTTGACTTTGACTTTGAACACGATATCCCTTGTTAACAGTGTTTCTGACTACCCGAAACGATTGTCAAAATCTTGGATTGACAGCCGGGACTAGCGGCTTAACGTGCTTTTCGAGGCACGGAGTGGTTTCGATATGCAATGGATGGTCACCCATCCATGAACCAACCGCGGCAAGCGTAGCTTAACCTTCGATTAACCTGTGCGATTGCCACGAGCTCCTCCAAAACATCACAAACGATAATTACTAATTAACAAAATCATCACACTGAAATAATCCGGATTTAATTACACTATTAATTATCAAACAAAAACACGAAATAACATTTTCATTGCTAATCAAAATAATTTTGTAATAACACTATTTCAGTAGCAATTAATACAAAACTAATTGAGTCATGACCACGGTTCGTAAAAGCCTAATTTTGCAAATATCGAGTTAATTTATTTGAAATGTCTCTAATAGCAAAATTATGACTTAACTTCATTTATTCAGGCTACACTATTGTAGGAGAGTAGTAGTCTCTCTGAGGAGAAGATCATGTGACCCTTAAAACTAAAATGAACTCAATTAAGTAAAACATCAGAGTTTCGAAATCCCAAATAATGATTCACGTAACTTGAACATTTTACCTTAATTTCCTTTTATGAACTTCGACGAAACGATCAATTTGTAGTTACAAATAACTTATTTATTATTTAAGGGTCCTGCCTAACTTTTAGCTTTTAAAAATTAAAGTTGAACAATACTTTGCTACAATCTGAGAGGCCGGGAAGTATATTTTTGCTTACTTTATATTTTTACAAGTTTTGAAGTGGTATTGTTGAAAGGTGCCATTGATTTCGTCAAAATTATTCGTAACTAGTGTTAAAACTTATGTACTGTTCATTATTGTTATTAATCTTTTAAGGCATAATAGCCCTTACTATTTTATAAATTTAGACTTAACATCATCACCCCTGTATTCCCGAAGGGTTAGGCGGAGGTGCACCTATAGTACACCTAAATTTGGCCAGATATGTTAAGTCCCATGTTATAAGGGGCGAGTCTATTGGCATCAATCGGGCATTACCGTACTTTCCTATATTTATTTATTTAATATAAGGTAGCTTCACAGCTGATAGTAAGTATAAAAGCTTATTTCAGCTCTACAGTATTCTGTTCAATCCTGCAACCCCACTCTTAATCTTTATTTTACCTCGATGGTCCTAGTTTATCATTTATAACTTCCAATTACAGCTTCATGTAAGCGGGCACGCCCTTTATGCCTGGAGGCTTTTATTTAGATATTAAGTTCTGTTTACGTTTAGTTTTTATTTATTTTTAATTCTGCTTGAGTATAGTTCTCGATGTTTTTGGTTGGTATATTGGCGTGTGCTAGCTGACATATGGCCAGTAATTTATAATTAAAATAATGATTTGTGTTGCATAATAATTTTGCATACTATTAATACTATTATAACATATTTTTTTTCTAACTTGAACAGACAGCTGTGCTGCTGGGGAGTTTCTTGCGTCACTTCTTCTTCCCAGCTAAAGGCACTAGGAAGTGGTGAAGGGTGGGCGTTTTTGGGGGACTGTCTTATGTAATTTTGACGTTCGAAAAGTGCTGATTCTCAGCCTAGTTTGAATAAATGACTTTTGAATTTGAATTTTGAATTTGAAAGAACATTTCAAGTTCCTTCATGACACACATAATAGACATCTGAGGCTAGAGATGACGATGCATTCCACCGGCTTTTATGACAAATCTTTTAAGGTTCAAGCAGCACGGTTATGGTATACCTTGCCCGTATCGATAAGGCGCGCTCAATCTTTGTCCACTTTTAAAATTAGTGAAAAAACACTTAAAAAATAGCCCTGCTCTTATTTTATGTTTATAATTTTATGTATATCTGTTATTTATCTAATATATTTTTAAGTATATATTTGTATAGGTAAATATAAATTTATGCTTCTTGTATCTGTTGTATATGTAAATGGTACACCACTGACCACCTGCAGTATTTATTGGAAAAGAAGAGACATGTCCTTTTCCATTTAAATCCATCCAAAGGTTGTCTGTAAAACAGGTGGAGACGCCCGGGGCGGGAATCGCGAGCCGATTTCCGGCCACCGTAGGCGCGGGCTTGCGGACGGTGAGCAATGGGTAGCTCGCCGTCTGATAAGGACCAAGCCCGGGTCGACGGCGCGTTGTGTTCCACGCGTGCCTCAAAGAGATGTCAGCAGAATTGACGGGGTCCGCTAGGGCCAATGCCTGCCGGGGGTTCGAAGAAAACCGATAGGGAAATCTTGGCCCCCGGCAACAGGGCAACCGAAGAAACAGGGGTGGGTTTTTTTATGTCTGTAATTTTTATGGTGTACATAATAAAGAATATTCTATCTATAATATTATTATTATAAACATTACGCCAATTACGAAGTACACAGAAAAATATATACAGAGAGTGAAATAATTATTAATATTATAGTGTGTGCATGGCGTGTATCTGTGCGGTGTAGGTGTTGTAAATGTATGTGAAGGTGTGTGTATGTCTATGAACGTATGACTTAATGGGCACTGAGTTCGCTGGGTATCTGGCGTTTGATGGAGGATGTGGATAATCCCTTTTTTAAGTCTTTTTCGTGTGATATTGAAGGGTTCCAATATTGGGAATTTTCCCCCATCTACGGACTGACCTCGGTAAGCGTACCGACCCGGGCGGTTGTTATTATTTAACGGGTAGTAATAAACGTCCCGAAAAAAAATTAAAATGTGTGCATACTCAAAATATGAAATTTACTGCTATAAATACTAATTTTCCGACAACTTATATGCGAATACAAATAAAGAAACGACTGAATAAAATACTAAAAATTCCAATACAGAATTTGTTGACGCAATATTTTTCAAACATGCAAACACCATGCATACTGCATAGCAATATGCAGCAGGCATGGTTTCTGTCACGGCTCTGGAGCTGCGAGGCTCTAGTGGTCCCACGCGAGCTTATCGTCGCAGATGGTTTTATCGCTCACCTGCTTCTCAGCTCGCTGGCCGCCTCGTCCCTCTGCGCCTACGCAGGCTTAAATTACACTTTAGGGGTAGGGCAGACAAGACTACGTGGAGTCGGTTTTGCAGCGATTCGTTTCTGTCACTAACTTAGTATTTTTTTTGCAAATGTAGTATTACGGTCAACCACAGATTTTCAGAAGTTTTTTTTTTCGGAAGCTTTATTATTATCCTTATTTAACCATGAGCCCATTGTTTGAAGTTAATATTTCGCTTAAATACAATTATGATAATAAGTTAATAACCACGTAGCAAATGCTGCGGCGTTATTAACTACGCAGCTCGTATCAGGAAATTAAATTAGCTGCGGGCAATTATGCACTTCTGCGCGCAATATGGGACACACACATTTTGTTTATTAAAACCAGTGCATTCATTTATTTTGCTGCAAACATAAAATGTATTGTTTGTTTAAAATGTATTGTACATTATTTACCTTATTTTTTGTTGCATTACAAAATTCGCTGTAACAATTCAAATTTTTTTGGCTGCCTCGTTGGTCAAGTGGTCGCAAGCCTCACTGCTGAGCATGAGGTCCGAGGGTTCGATTCCCAGGTCGGGCAAAGTGTTATTGAATTTGCCCACCAGGAATTTCTCAGTAGCAGCCCGGAGTTTGGATTTGTGCCCGGTTGATGGCAATAGGCTCGCCCCCTATTACATGAGACTAAAACATAACTGGCGAAATGTGGGTGTACTATAGGTACATCTCTACCCAACCCTTAGGGGATTACAAGCGAAATGATGTTAAAATTTCTAAATTGGTTAGGGCTGTTATGGCTAAGATTCCAATCAATCTGCCTAGCCTTTTCCTAACTATATTGGAGTCGGTTTCCAGTCTAACCGGATGCAACTGAATACCAGTATTTTACATGGAGCGACTGCCTATCGGAACTCCACAATCCAGTAACTGGGTAATACGATACCCCTTGGTAAGACGGGTTGTCGGACTTTCGGGCTTCTGACGACCTGTAACTACTATCAAAGAGCCATGAATGACGACAGTCAGGACCAACGGCTTAACGTGCTTTCCGAGGCACGGAGGAGTCTCGGTATGTAATTGATGGTCATCCATCCGTGAACCGACCGGGGCAAGCGTAACACTGTACTATTATAACATACACACAATTCACAGAATACGTAGCATAATATACAGCCGTAATGTTTTTATAACAATTTTTTTGCCGGTGTCGGTCTGCGTCTCATTACTTGTCTCAACGATGCCTAGACTACCACAGATACTAAAGGCATAGACAAGTAACTGATGTTACGTCGGGTGCAGACCATTGAAATAGTATGTCTATGGTGCAGACACGCGGACTACATAAAGTTTTTTTTTTAAAGTATTTCTCAGATCTATTTTTTATTTTATTATATTTATTTCTGTATTTTATCTATCCGTGACATCACTGCGGGCCCTATCAGAATACTAGCACTGCGTCATTTTTTTTTTTCTTAAATGTCGCAGCATATGCTGAGATGGGAGCCTTTTGGCCTCGTACAGGACTTTCTGCTTTTATTTTAATTGTTTTTATGTTTTTATTTTTATTAATGTTTTAATGAGTGTATTTTAGTTTAATTTGTGATTTTCTGTGCGAGTCTCAATAAATACTTGTTCTTTCTTTCTAGCTTAACCTTAAATCGACCCGTGCGGCTATTATCATTTAGGCACGAGTCTCTCCACGAGTAACGATATGTTATATGACCAATAATTATGTTCCTTCTCCTCTCTAGAATATAAATCATCTACTTACCTCACATCATGACGTCGAGATAACGACAGCTACTAGCTCATTACGTTTTAAAATATTAACGTTGGCGTGACGTCATCGCGATGACAGCGCCCTCTGGCTTTATTACCGCTGTAATAATTTATGAAGCTTTTTATAGATGTAGCCGACACGCCCAGAAAAAAAATGTAATTAGTTAGTATAATTATTGGAATAAGGAGGAGCTCGTGGCTAAGTAAGTTTAGTTAGGTTAAGCTAAGCTTGCCGGGGTTCGTCCGTGGGTGGGTGACCATCTTTACATACTGAGACTCCTCCGTGCCTCGGAAAGCATGTTAAGCCGTTGGTCCCGGCTGTCATTCGTGGATTTTTGACAGTCGTTACGGGTCGTCAGAAGCTCGAAAGTCTGACAACCAGTCTTACCAAGGGGTTTCGTATGGTAATACGATACCCGAAACGATAACTGGGTACAGTTACTGGGTTGTGGAGGTCAGATAGGCAGTCGCTCCATGTAAAATACTGATATTTAGTTGCATCCGGTTAGACTGGAAGCCGACCCCAACATAGTTGGGAAAAGGCTAGATGATGACTCTACAATGTAGGTAATATTTTTTCTTATTTTCCATACAAAAAGTGAAAAATTCAGGGGTTTAAAGCTTTTATAAAGGGGGTCGAAATTTTAATTATTTTTGCGATTGGACACATCGTTTACGAGATGTAAGCAAAAGAAAAAAAAAAAGATTCAGTACTGTTTTTTGCATCTGAAGTACTCGTAGATGTGTTGGTGTGAATTTAAAGTTCATGACAACCAATTTTATTCCACACGTTTTTAGTCGCGATTAAAAATAGTCATATTTAGTTAGAAAATCTAAATTTTAGGTGAAAAACGTCAAATTCAGAATAGCAAAATTGCCATTTTCACTTAATCAATATCTCAGTACCATCTTAGTGCTGTCAAACTAAAATGTAGTTAAGTTGTGTCACTTTAGTCTATTTCAGAACGGGAAATCGTCGTTTGACAGGAATAAACTAAATTTTGGTGATTTTTAGTCTAGTTTAGAGGCATTTGTGAGAATCAGCACCAATGATAACATAATGGCTCTTTGACCGTTCATTGTGGCAGTCGTTGCGAGGTCCATCTTCAAATTATTTGACGGCTCTGAGCTGCTTAGCTACAATCTGTTGTCAATATATCAGCAAACGGAAAATACAGTAGCATTCTCTTTAGCTTCTGCTGTCTAAAAAATAATTCCAAGAGGATAGACAGTAGTGTCGCTGATGGTGGCGAGTGTGTAGGATCATTCGGTTCCCTACAAAATGGTTGAGCTGGATGGTGCTGATCCACGCGTCATGTTCGTGAACGGGCGCCGTCAGTTGAGACTGGTCATCTCTTATCTGCCAGGGCTTATTTTTAATCATATATTTGCAACTGCTTTGATTATTTTTTGTACATTGTTCTCACATATAGAAGCAACAAGAATAATGTACCCAGAATTTTGTAATATCTATATTTAAAAGAGTGGCCTTGGAGTTTCTTGCCCGTTCTTCTCCATAGAGATCTACGTTTTGGAATGGGCAAATAGCTTCAACTTTCTGACTAACTGACCGATTCTTTGACAATTCAAAAGTGCCTGTAAATGGTTTAATTGAAATAAATGCTTTGAGTTTGAGTTTGAGTTTGTCTTTAAATAATATTTTAATTTTATTTATTTTTATGTCACCGGAGGACTTGGCACCTGTCGACCGCTGTGCTGGTCCTGGGTTCGATTCCCAGATCGGGAAAAAGTGCTATTGGGTTTTTCATTACGAATTCTTCAGTAGTAACCTGGAGTTTGGAGGTTCGCGCACCCCCGTACCTCGAAAAGCACGTTAAGCCTTTTTTTGGGTGGGATATTATCAAATAACTTCTCCCGCTCTGGGTGGAGCGGGAGGGCGTGTCAGACTCTTACTGGCTAAAACCCACCCGTGTTCCTTCGGTTGCCCTGTTGCCGGGGGCCACGATTTCCCTATCGGTTTTCTTCGAACACGTTAAACCTGTACCTGATCTCTCTCCGGTCGTGTCGGATTGCCGTCCCTTCGGACTGTGAGAGTGAGGGGCAAAAAAAGAGTGCACCTGTGTCTGCGCACACACTTGTGTACTATACAATGTGTAAAAGAACCTTGTCCGATCCGAGAAGGGCACATAGGTACTACAATAACATTACTAATAGAACTTTTTACAAAAAAAAAACAACCGACTTCCAAAAAAAAACACTACAAAGTGAAAAATTTTGTATTTTCGTTTTTTGCCACTGACTTCCGAAATTAAAGTTATTTTTCACTTTGTAGTGTTTTTTTTTTTGGAAGTCGGTTGTTTGTTTTTTGTTAAAAGTTTTTATTTTTCACTTTTTAGTTGTGGGACCTACCCCACATACATTCGAATACCACTACCTGCTACCAGTGACAGGAACTTATCATATCATCTACCTATTAAGCGGGAAAAAAATACGTATTTTGTAGCTAACTCAAAAACTACCCAAGCAAAGTTAATAAAATTATGACCAATTTGAGAACATACCCTTTCAAACAACAAATTTTTTTTTTAATCGGTCCACAAATCGGAAAAATCGGTGGACATACATGAAAAATGATCATGTGTCTGCGCATCGATTGCTTTTAAAATGGTTACCCATACGTCAGCGTAGAGAGTTGAGGGCTCTGTCTATGTTGTATTCTATACTCGACAAACCCACTTCTCCTTCTTACCTCACTTCCCATGTTCAATACCTATGCTCTGCCCATAGTAAAAATCTTCGTTCTACCAACAATCGTCTTCTACGTTGTCCTTCTCACCGCTCCGGTTTTATTCACTCTTCTTTCTTTGTCCAGGCGGTATTTCTTTGGAATGCGCTCCCTCTGAACATCAGGATGGCAACCAGTCGGTTATCTTTCAAAGTGAAAGCACGTGAACATATTCGTGAAAAGTTGGCAGAATCTTTGCAGCGCTGATTTGCTGGATTTGTTTTCTCCTCTACCTATCGTTATTTCTCCTGACAAAGTTTAATTGGTTTATATTTATGTATCTATGTATTAGTATGTATTCATTTTCAAGTTATCTGTCATTTATGTTGCACCTGCCATGTTTTGTCTCTGCATCACCCTAAGGTTGACTGGTAGAAAATGCCTCAGGCATTAAGTCCGCCTTTGTACAGTATTTTTTTACTTGTGCATAAAGTTTTAATAAATAAAATAAATAAAAAAAGAAAAAAAAAGCAACCATACGCTAGGAACATATAACCTCCTCCTTTTTGGAAGTTGGTTAAAAAGCAATAAAAAATCTTATTATTAATGAAAATGAAAAAGATATTGCTATTTATAATTAACTTATTAGTACCAAAATTATCGCAATTCCATAAAAAAACTGCAAATTTTCAACTGAGGTAAAAAGATATGACTTGTAGACACCCGCTAAATGACAGCCCGCGCCCCATGTACTATCCCGGTAAAATCCCCCTTTGAAAAAAATAAAATGCGTCCTATTTTTGTTTTTTTTCCTGAAAATTACCACATAAATAGACTCACAGTACAATACTTAACACCCTCACGGATCGGACAGGGTTTTTATGCTATTGCATAGCTTTTATCGCGGGCTTCGAGCGCGGCGACCGAATCAAGAAATTCCGTAAAAAAAAAACCTAACGCCCCCCACTCCGCCTACGACCCCGTTCCCATGACAACGTGACGTCATGGGAACGTAATTTTTGTTTTATGTCATCATCCGTCATCATCTCAAGTGTAGCGTTGACAAATAGGAAGTATGGAGGTTAAAAATGCTATGCAATAGCTTTACCGCGGCAGTCCCCGACTGCCACACTTTTTTTTTACACATTTTACAAATCCGCGCCAATGGCTAGCCTCCCTTGAGATTAGCCACCATGGCCAAAATTCAGTCTGGAGAACAGAAACCTAAGGATATGCTTGGCCTACGTACCATACATGATATCTATGTGGATACATAAATATTTTATGATTGAAACACAACAATAGAGCAGGTGGCTTAGCCTATATTATACTCCGCTAGACACACGTTTGCTCGTAAAATTTACAACGAAACCGAGCTTGCCGATGGCGACTGAAAATTAGTTTCATCTCAACAGGGATGCGGCAAAGGGCCTGAATACCCAATAAACCATTTTATGAAGGCATTGCCTGAAAGTTATAGTGGAGTTGTGAAAATAGAGGCGATTTTATTAGTTAGCTTCATTTTAGAGGTTTTAGCTAAGGCCCTCTACATTATATTAGTAACAATATGTATATCATCGTGCTGGTGTTCATTAATAGGGTAGGCAGAAGTGTATAGAGTTACCAGATTTTTTCTGTTACTTTGTTTAAGTTTATTGTTATAGAGGGCCGAGCCTAAACCCAATAGGATTGCTCCACCCGGGAATCGATTCCAACGAGACAGTCTATTATCAAAAAAATGTATAACGGCAGTGCATCAATCACAATCACATTAAACGCAGATTATTTAACCATTGCAAGTGAAAGAATCTTCGAAGCAAAACAATTTGGCGCAAATCTTTTTATTATTAATAACCCTTTATAAAACTTTTTGAATTTTTGAATATTGTTAACAAGTTTTAGGCCAATATACTTTGACAAAGTTTAAACTTGTTTCTGGAAAAATAACTCGATTTTGAGCGGAAAGGCATCATATTTATTAATTGACTTCAAAACCCTCATAGTAGGTTTTTTTACTAAAGAACTTTTAACTTATCTGACTTGCAAATTTCTTCGCGAATTCTGTTATACCTGATACTACATGTCATGTGCAAACTCCCAAGCTATTACAAACTTTATGACGTTGAGGTTAAAGTTCAAATCGAGTGGGTCGTTTTGGGAATTTTGTTTTTCTTTGAGAGATCGATCTTGAGGCAAGCTGTGCCCAAACTTATGATGTTAGTCGACGTCTAGATGAGTAAATAGGGTATGAATGATATATGGACATTAGATAAGAGTGAACGCGAAATATCATGTAAAGTTACGTTTTCTTTGGAAGTTAAGTTTTCGCGATAAGGGAGGGAAGAATGTGTTCGGTATCTAAAGTTGTTCTGTGTTTGGGAAGTCAAATTCAAAAGCGTTTATTCAAAGTTCTCTTGTGTCTATATCTTTGTGATTGTTTGAGAGGCTTTTAATACTTAAAAACATGTTACCTATCCAGTGGGCACGAACGCGCGAAACTTAACGTAATATTAGACGATTTTAAAATTGAAAATACTCGTTTCAAACATAATATCTACAAGTTTAAAAAAAAAATACTTTTGATAATTTTTTTTTTAAACTTGTAGATATTATGTTAAGGGATAGTTGAATTACCGATTCCAAAATCGTAAGAATTCCGTTATACATATATTTATTTGCTACTCCATTTTTCTGTCTGTTTACAATTGATCACCAGTCCGTCTGCTAAACGTGGTGATTATGGCATTTCTCTTTGATTTAAATGGGTTCTTATTTTTATTATTTTGTTTATCTTTTATATAGATTCTTTTCTTTTAGATTTTGTGAATGTGAGAACGTCGTAGGCTGTAAACTTGTGGACCATTTTCTATTATACTAAGTACCTGGTACTTGTTGACAGGCCAACACTGTCCTCCCATACCTATTAACACTGTAATTTGAAAACATTGTAGAAACAATTTATTTTGAAAAGAGTAACCGTGGAGTTTCTTGCCGGCTCTTCTCCATAGGAAGCGACCAATTGGAACCGTGCACCTAGCTTCTGACGTTTCATAAGTGCCCTTGTAGGTTTATGTGAAATAAAATATATAAATGTTATTACTTAGCCACGAGTTAAACATATCTCTGCATAAAATAAAATAAAACAGAATGTAAACAAAGAGTTACGTTACAATTTATATTACTATGTTAAGAAAGCTTAGCCTTCAATTTCGTAATTGCTTCCATAATTAGATTTCAGGAAACACAAGTCAAATAAAATTAATTCAAGTACGTTTATTCATCTAAGAATAATGAAAATATAAGATTACTCAAAATTGTAGGATGGATGAAATAGTCTAATGGATGAAGGGTAAGGTGGATACTTTCCCAAAATTCAGAGACTTGAAGCAACCCTTTTAAATTAATTATTAATTAGTACAACGAAGACTTATTGACGGACGAAGTTGGATTTTGAACAAATTCTCATTTAAAAAGAATTTCCTCCGTAGTCACAGGAATTCGTTATTTATTGTTGAGATGTTTAATTGTTCTGTTTTTTAAACTTTATAGGTATTTTGTAATATGCCAAATTGTTAATATCTCGCTTGTTATCCCCGCAGAATTAGGCAGAGGTTCCACGCGCACATTTGGGAGTGGCGCGAGGAGGCGAAACGCTGGGGCTTAACTCCGCTGCCGCAAGAAATCACGGCACAGCGGACAGAGCTCCGGCAGGATCTCGCGATTGCGATTGTCGCAACCCAGGGCACGCCACAATTACAGCGATAAGACCCCTCTTTAAGGAGTGGCTAAAGAAGTGCCACGGCATCCACATCTTCCGCCTGACGCAGGTCCTCACCGGACACGGCTGTTTCGGAAGGTTCCTGTTCAGGATAAGGCGGGAGGAAACGCCCGGGTGTCACCACTGTGTGGATCGCCCGGAGGACACGGTGGAACATACGGTGGAGGTTTGCCTGGCTTGCAGCGGCGATCTCTCGCGTCCGGCCCTGATTGGCCTGAGGCCGTCACCTCCTTCTGCGAAGCAATAATGCTCGCGAAGGAGGAGGCGGAACGCGTGAGGGAGAGACAAAATTCGTCGTTGTGGATGGTACTATCTGTAATAGGGGGCGAGTTTTGTCTCAGAAAGTAGAGTAGGTACCTACTCAGGAACTAAGGATACGTTTTAATGTTAAATCGTGCCTTGTTTATTTGAATTTGCACGGCATGAAGGAAGGAAAACATCATAAGGAAATCTAGAATTAAATATCTGAAATCATCATTATTTTCTTGCTCTCTTCCCAATTTAATTGGAGTCAGTGCAAAATGTTCTTTTCTTTTTAGGGTTTCGAACCTCAAAATGAAAAACAGAACCCTTATAGGATATCTCGTGTGTATGTCTGTCCGTTTGTCACAGCCAATTTGCTCCGAATCTAATGGACTGATTAAGTTGAAAGGAGATGGAAAATGTTGGGTCCAAGTGTAATAAGTTGAGATATGATCTAAAAAGGAGACTGAAACGATTACATGCACTCTTGGGCCTGAATAGTAACGAGATGTAAATGGTGTGAATTTAAAGATTCATACATACATTAGTGTATTGCAGTGACTAGTTACTATCCCACAATTCACACAGCGATCCATAGTTTCAACAATATCCAATCCACAAAGCGGCGGTAGACGGTAGGCAAAGGTACGAACCTACGACCTACAACTCGGAAGTCGCGCACGTTACGATTGCCCACCTCTGCTCTTCTTAATGATCTGAAATAGAAATTTCAAATGTAGCACAAGCGTGCTTGCTCCTTCTCTGTACAGGAGGAGGCTTTTCCATTGATAAGTTATTACAGGCATTTTCTTAACCACGCTTAATGGCTATCGGTAACAAGTTTTATTTTTAACAAAGTTTGAGTTAATAATATAACGGAATTACACTAGCGTTTAATTTAAACACATATTTCATATTGATGTGACAAGAGACATAAGTGAAAATTAGGTTAGTATTTAGAACAATTTCCTTACAAAACATTTTGGTAAAATGTAATAGTAAGCCTTAAAAATAATTAAGATAAAAAATATTATAACAGTAACTCTTTAACCCCACGAAAATAACCCACAACCCTAATTTTCTAAATGTCATCAACAATGTTAACTACACCAAAACTTTTGCAAAAGCCCAGAGGTTCACAAAAACAATTCCTTTGCCGACAAACAAAAAAATAACAGTAACATTTTTAAATGAATTTCATAATTCAGTTTTGGGGACTTGAAAAAGTTACGCAAACGGGGTTGTTTACGAAAAGTTAAATTAATGCTAAACCAACAGTTTTACATCAAAGTGTGGTCGTTCCGTATACCTATGTATATTTTTTGTGTAGAAAGTTAAGAGATTTAATCTTAATACGCTTTGTTGTGTGATGTTGTAGATAATATCATCACATTTTAATGGTTAATGCGTAAAAGTAAATTGGAAGAACAACCTTATACGAGGCAGTAAGTTAGTTAATTCAGGTGTGACCTTGCGGAAATCCATTATAGAAAAATACAATAGACGTTGATTAACTCACACTCACTCACTCACACCACTCACTCACTCTGCGATCAGCACTCGGTGTGGCAACGCGCCGTGTTCGGGTTCGCGACAAGTCAATGGTCATCCTGAGGATGTCTCCTTGACAGATGAAACACGTGTCGATTTCGTACAGAGTTTTTTATGGCTCTTTAGAAATAGTTAAGCGGAACTGGTTACTAAATAAATTAACGTCTATTGTATTTTATACGAGGCAATTAAGGAATGTATGTATGGAATGACTGATTATAGTATAACATAGCATAACATCACGCTCGAATTCACCGAAGGGTAGGGCAAAGGTGTGCCTATCTCATAGCTTCTCCACTTTGAAATGACGCGCCCCACTACCGCACTATCGCATTACCGTGTGCGTATTTTATTTTATTTTGTTACCTATTTATCCTGACTTGATTTCCGTTCGTCTCTTGCGGATGACCACTAAAAATCAACGAAGTACTGTGGGTCCCCATAGCACAGCATCATACTGAGTGGAAGCCTTCTTGTTACAGTCTTATCGTGCAGCTAACGGCTATTTCTGTTTTTTCTTTTCTTTTTACTATGACCTTTCGCAGTGAAATGAAATGAAATGAAATTGTTTATTCTGTAAATAAGATATCGAAATCACTTTTACACGTCATATAAAAAATATTAAAAATAAGCTAGATGAGTTCGGCGTTTCCTATCTGACTACTCTGAGAAGAAAGGCCGAAACGAACTCAGAGGTCGCAGTCTCTTTTAAAGTCCAGACATAATCTTGGTCAGGCCATATGAGGACCATGTAGATAAGGGTCTGAAAAGGTCTTTTGAGGAAAGAACCACACAGATTTGAGTGGACCTGTCCAGTCAGTGCAAGCATTTGTCAGTAATCGTGGAGCTCAACTCAGAACTTAAGGAACTCAACTCGACGAACAATACCAAAGAAAGGACATTTGGGTAGGCCGCATAAACTACTCAAACTGCCAGACCATCACTAAAACTAGCAGAGAAATAAAAACAATATCCACATAGTCCTCACATTCACAATAGTTAAAATAATATAATACTTTACAAAGTAATCATGTCATTTTGAATATAATTTTCAACAATGTCAATGTGTTTATAAAACTGGTATATGTTGATTTTACATAATTAAAATGTCTAGTTTTATGGTTTTATCACAAGGCTTAGCAGAGCGAGCAGTTCGTGTGACCACTAAGGTCATAGCTGCTTAACCGGATTTTTCCTGTGGTGGGCTTCTACACTTAGAGCCTCCAGCCAGGAGCTTTTAAACTATACTAAATTAAAATTAAGCGAGTGCTCGCTAAGGGCACCCCCTGTGAGGTACGAACCTCGGTTTAGGGCATCGCTGAGGGGAGGACAGCAAGAAGGGACAGGCTGGATCAAACTTAGATTTTCATCATGATTATTATGCGGGGTATTTAAAGCTACGTGCTCAGCTGCAACAACTGCTGGCACCTCGTTTTCGAGCAAGGGTCGGGGGGGAGTTTCATTTACTCGGGGACGCGGTCGCGATCGCAAAGGACCTCGGCGGCGAGGTCGGAATGACGGGAGGCGTCTGTTCTTGTGCACTGTACTGGTGGCCCTATTCTGCTCCTGGAGGAGTGTAATGGGGTCATCTGGGTCGGAAAGAATATGCCTCGGTCGGCGAATCTGACTGATACGGGATGGGATTATAGGCGGCTGCCTTGACAACCAGAGGGTTGCGATGTCTGGGGGCGGAGTCAAAGTAACGCTTTGACATGCGTTTTAAAAAGTTGAGATCTTACAGTCGAGATGGAGGATCTCGTTTCTGACTTAATAGGGGGCTCCCGTGGCCTTGCGAAGGAATCGGTTCTGATTTCAGTTTTATACTCATGTTTGTATATATACTAAGTTATACCAATTTTTAACCGACTTCCAAAAGGAGGTTCTCAATTCGACTGTATGTTTTTTACGCGATTACTCCGCCAATTATGAATTGATTTTGAAGATTCGTTTTTTGTTTTATAGTTCATACTTCAGAGGTGGTCCCTTAAATTTTTTATTAACTTTGCATTCATTTTTGAGTTAGCTTCAATAATATTTTTTCCCACTTAGTATGTGGATGATATGATAAGTTCCTGTCACTGTTATATACATAGCAGGTAGTGGTATTCGAATTTGTATGGGGTAGGTACCACAACTAAAAAGTGAAAAATAAAAACATTTTACAAAAAGTCTGTTGTTTTTTTTTTTTTGTAAATAGTTTTTTGTTTTTTGCTTACCTACTTGTCTTTGTATGCACGTTTTTCTGTGACACCTAAATCTATTTTTGTTTCTTTTCTTTCTAAAATACAGTAGTGGGTCGCATCATCTTTGAACAAGCTAAATTTGCATGGGTTTAAAGTCCCATGTAATAGGGGCGAGTCTATTGCCATCAACAGGGCACAAATCTAGACTATTTATGTATTAAACTAAACTATTTTACTGGGTTTTTCTATCTGGAATTTCTCAGTAGCAGCCCGGAGTCTGGATTTGTGCCCGGTTGATGGCAATAGGCTCGCCCCCTATTACATGGGACTTAAACATAACTGGCGAAATGTGGGTGTACCTACTACAGGTACACCTCTGCCCAACCCTTCGGGGAAACAAGGCGTGATGTTATGTTTATGTGTATTTTGCGGAATAGTGATCCCATAGAGAGCACGGGAGATTTTTCGGTAAATTAGATTAAACAATTTAATAACTTTTTCATAGTTGTTCATTCGTGGATTGTTGACCATTTTCTATTTTGTTAAGTACCTGATACTTATTGAAAGACCTACACTGTCCTCCCATACCTAGTAACACTGTTATTTGAAAGTATTGTAAAATCCAATTATTTTTAAAAGAGTAACCGTGGAGTTTCTTGCCGGCTCTTCTCCATAGGAAACGACCAATTGGAACCACATTTGGACCAATTGGCACCTAGCTACTGACGTTTCATTAGTGCTTATGTGAAATAAAATATTTTGAATTGAATTGAATCGTACGCGTACGAGGAAATCACATTTACATAAAAACTGCCTCGTTGGTCTAGTATTGGCAAGCGGTACTGCTGAGCATGAGATCCTAGGTTCGTTTCCTGGGTCGGGCAAAGTGTTATGGCGTTTTTCCATCTTAAATTTCTCAATAGCAGCCCGGAGTCTGGATTTGTGCCCGGTTGATGGCAATAGGCTCGACCCCTATTACCCTTGGACTTAAAATAACTGGCGAAATGTGGGTGACCTATAGGTACACCTCTGTCTAGCCTTTCGGGGAATACAGGCGTGATGTTATGTTATCATAATCTGCCTAGCCTTTTCCCAGCTATGTTGGGGTCGGCTTCCAGTCTAACCGAATGCAGCTGAATACCAGTATTTTACATGGAGCGGCTGCCTATCTGACCTCCACAACCCAGTAACTGGGTAATACGATACCCCTTGGTAAGACTGGTTGTCAGACTTTCGGGCTTCTGACGACCCGTAACGACTGTCAAAGATCCACGAATGACAGCCGGGACCAACGGCTTAACGTGCTTTCCGAGACACGGGGGAGTCTCGGTATGTAAAGATGGTCACCCATCCACGAATGATACCGCAGTTCTATACTGTGATAAAGACCAGATTACAGCATCCACGAAACTCCAAGACCACCTGGATAAAATTGGATCATGGTTGAAAAAGTGGAGAATCAAGGCCAGTGCTGCCAAGTCTGTCCATACTACCTTCGCCCTAAGAAGAGGACACCCACAAGTGACACTCGGTGAAGACGTGCTGCCACAGAAAAGTACTGCCAAATACCTAGGTATGCACATCGACAGAAGACTTACCTGGCGTGAACATATAAATACCACAAGGGATCAAGCTAACATTAAACTAAGAGACATTCACTGGCTCTGCCTATGAGCCTATGACAGTCATCACTAAGCTTAGAAAATAAACTTCTGATCTACAAATGCATCCTTAAACCTGTTTGGACATATGGTATAGAACTCTGGGGATCGGAAAGCAACTCAAATGTTGAGATAATACAGCGCTTCCAAAATAAAGCATTAAAAAGAGAGAGGGCTGATTGCAGATGGAGGAAAAGAAAAAAGAAAAAAAAACCCATCTACGAACCAACCCCGGCAAGCCTAGCTTAACCTGGTGGATCGAATCGTGCGGCTGTTATTGCTTAGCCACGAGCTCATTTCGTGATGTTATGTTATTGCCATTAAAGTAAACGATATTTCAAGATCACCCAATCCACTTAACAAAACCCACGATGACCTATTTTCCTTGTAACTTTCACTATCCCCTCGAACACAACATTTCCTCTCAGTGAACTTTGACGTATCACCGTCAACACTTCAGCGACAACACTTCCTCACTCTTAAAGAATTACATCCATCAAAAGGTTGGTGATTGATGGCCCATGATGGCCCAGTGTCGTTTTACGGTCTGTAGTGGAAGGCTTTATCGTGCGTGTGAATAAAAATGTGATGTCAAGTGTTTTGATGGGTGAACCCTTGGGTTGATAGTATGAATATGTGACTTTTTAATGCCAAAATTTCTGAAATTTTCGATGACGTCACTATCTTACGGTGAAGGAGAATTTTACAAGGTTTTTTTTTAAGTAGGAAATTATCAAATAACTTCTCCCGCTCTGGGTGGAGCGGGAGGGCGTGTCAGACTCTTACTGTTTAAAACCTACCCGTGTTCCTTCAGTTGCCATGTTGCCGGGGGCCACGATTTCCCTTTCGGCCCTTATTCGCGGCCCCGGCAGGCATCGGCCCTAGCGGATCCCGTCAATTCTACTGACATCTCTTTGAGGCGCGCGTGGAACACAACGCGCCGTCGACCCGGGCCTGGTCCTTATCGGACGGCGAGCTACCCATTGCTCACCGTCCAGAAATCGGCCTGCGATTCCCAACGCCCAGGGCGTCTCCTGCGGTGGTTAGGGACGTGTCTCACGCGTTTGTGAGAATACCTGGCGGTCTTTTTTATAAAAATCTCATCGTGAAAACTTACGTGAAGTGAGCAGTCATTCTACCTCTATGGATTGACACTATTGACAGGTCACTTCACCTAAGTTTTTACACAATCAATCGGCAGCATTTAGTTGTCTGAAACTGCTATCAATTAAGGGGAATAATTAATAGCTTTCTGCTAAGTTTCAGTAACAGTTTACATCCAGCAGATTCCCACAATTTGCACTTCTTCTTTAATAAATTTATGAAATACTAGCTGCGCCCCGCGGTTTCACTCGCATAAATAAGTTTTGTGAATTGTGTAATGTTATTTGCGTACAAAATGAATATTATTGCGTAAATGATTTGTTATAAAGAAAAAAAAAACAATAGCTGCTTACTTTGTGTGTTAAAGTTCTTATAATACTACATTTTAAGATTAAAAACTTAAAAAAAAAAAAAACAACCGACTTCCAAAAAAAAACACTACAAAGTGAAAAATAACTTTAATTTCGGAAGTCGGTGTCTTGGGTTTTGTGTTTTCGTTTTTTGCCACCGACTTCCGAAATTAAAGTTATTTTTCACTTTGTAGTGTTTTTTTTGGAAGTCGGTTGTTTTTTTTGTAAAAAGTTTTTATTTTTCACTTTTTAGTTGTGGTACCTACCCCACACACATTCGAATACCACTACCTGCTACCAGTGACAGGTATCATCTACATACTAAGTGGGGAAAAAAATACGTATTTTGTAGCTAACTCAAAAACTACCCAAGCAAAGTTAATAAAATTTATATGAGACTAATTTGGGAGCATACCCTTTAAAACAAAAAAAGAATTTTCAAAATCGGTCCACAAATGACGGAGAAATCGGTGGACATACAAAAAAAAAAAAAAAAAACAAACATACGCGTCGAACATAATAACCTCCTCCTTTTTGGAAGTCGGTTAAAAAATGTTCTCAAGTAACTGAAATCTTTGTAATTTTTTAATGAAAAATAAAATTTCTTTAACCATAAATCTCGATCCCTTTGGAATTTCGGGATAAAAAGTATCCTTTGTCCTAAACCAGGTCATGGTGTGTGCCAAATTTCATCCAAATCTGTTCTGCTATTTTAATGTGAAAATATGACAAACAAACAAACTCACTTTCGCATTTATAATATTAGTCCATTATTATCAATTAAACTAATTCACTCACATGAACATGTTCGAAAGGAGATGGCAGAAACATCTCAGTCCTAATTTGCTGGAATCTTTTTCTCCTCGAGCGATCGTTATATTTCTTAACAAAGTTTTTTTTTAATGTATTTATATACACTCATGGACAAATTTAGAGGAATGCAAAAAAAGAGTTTAATTTCTCCTGTTGTAATTAACGTGTGTACTGGCCACAAACATTAGTAATTAGTAAATGCTATTAAAAAAAACATAGTTTTGGAATGTTATTTTTTTCGTATTTCATTTGTTTTATGTAATTATTGCATAATATTGCGTTCTTTCATACTGCGAAAAAAAATTCCTACTTTTGAGTTTGAGTTTTAATTTAGGTTTTGTTTAAATTTTTGCTTTGACTACCCTGTTTATCGTGTTAAGTGTGAATTGTTACTGCAAATAAACTGAGAATGCCAGATCTAAACACCACTCAAATTGCGAAGGCTGTTACTTTAATTGAAACTGGGAACACCTACAAACATGTCCCCCAAACATAACGAGTATCAAAATCTGTGGTACACCGAGTTGTCAAGAGGTATCGATAGAGGCAATTCGGACAGTATACGAGACTCGCAAGACAGGGACGTTAACGGAAAACTGTGGCCAGATATGACCGGTTCATTGTTATACACACTTTTTTTTGCGTTCCTCTAAATTTGTCCATGAGTGTATGTGTGTATTTTTTATGTATAACTGCCTCGTTGGTCTAGTGGTCGCAAGCGCCACTACTGAGCATGAGGTCCTGGGTTCGATTCCCGGGTCGGGCAAAGTGTTATTGGGTTTTTCTATCAGGAATTTCTCAGTAGCAGCCCGGAGTCTGGATTTGTGCCCGGTTGATGGCAATAGACTCGCCCCCTATTACATGGGACTTAAACATAACTGGCGAAATGTGGGTGACCTACTACAGGTACACCTCTGCCCAACCCTTCGGGGAAACAAGGCGTGATGTTATGTTATGTATATATTCAAGTACATATAAGGATTTATTCTTGTATTTTATAGTTATTTCCGAGTTATCTATCCTGTAAACATCTGCCATGTTTTGCTTCTGCATCACCGTAAGGTTGACTGGTAGAAATTATCTCAGGCATTAAATTCTCCTTTGTACAGTTTTTTTCCTTGTGCATAAAGTTTAAATAATGATAAACAAACAAACTATTTAATTATAAATTATTGTACTGCTTACTTACCGTTTCTTATGATACCCACACAATATTAGAATCGATCTACTTTCAAAGGTTCAAGGTTATATATAATACCTAAATATTTTCAGACCTTCAGTCATAAAGATAAATGGTATGGCCGGATGCGGTAACAGCTTCTTCAGAATATTGCCTAAAAAGGTTGCGTACCGATACGCTACGAGAGAAAAATAAACGTACTTAGTTATCATAATACAAGATGTCTACGAATTTGGTAAAATTAGATTAGGATTTGTTTACATTATATTTGTGGGCGATGAGATAGCAAAAGGGTAAAAAAATGGGTTTGACTTAACATTTGGAAAAGGTCAGCATTTAGACTTTCTTTCTCGTTCTATTATTTCCATCTTGTTTTATCTGAGAACACATATATCTATTATCTATCTATATGTCGGATCCGGTCATTAGTACGGACACGAAACGAATCGCAAGCGCGCCACTGGCGACATCACGTGTATAATGATACACCATTTCAGTAGGTACTAATATTTCTGTATTTATAATTTTGCACATATACAAACTTGGTACACTTTTAGCATTATTTAACAAACTATTTAATTAGGTAGTTAATATAATAACGTTATAGACTTTAGACTTCTTGAAGACACCTTCTGGTTTCGAGGCTCAAAACGAACTAACTTAGAAGCTAAGCGACGCTACAAAACGTCTTGTTTCCAATTCTGTTCCGAAGAAAAAAATGAATACTTACTTTTACGGAACTGTCAAACGAGATACTTTTACCACTGATACAATCATTTGAGCAAATCACATACTTTTAATTTTATATTTAGTATTTAAAATCAGTAAATCTTATTAATATTTGGAAATTATGACACAAGAACTAAACCTAAAGCGCGCTTCTACAGAGTCGTGATGTTTTAAAGTCATGCTGAGGAGGACATGCAGTGTCTGATCGCATCGGAGTTAAGACGTCGCGGAACTGTCCTCGATTCGTTGTGTTAATTGCAATTTTTTACTGTAATAAACGCCGTGTATCACACACCCTGTGTATTTTCATTGGACGAAACTCATCTTCTGCCCACATGATATCTGAATCTAATGGAATAAGTCCTGACCTGACGATCCTACATACATATACATGTTATTAGACATTTAAAGTCGCTTTTCGTGTCTGTTTGTGTGACCGCGTTGTACTTCTAAACTGTGCGACGAATTTTGATGTGGTTTTCACAATCACGTAGAGAATTCATTCCCAAAGGTTTCTGTGTATAATACATTAATATTAAACTTACATAAAATAAAGAAATTTTGATGTTATTGCTTAAATGCTAAACCTAGCTCGAAGAGCTCATGGCTAAGTAATAACAGCCGCACGGGTTGATCCATCAGGTTTAAGCTACTCTTGCCGGGGTTGGTCCGTGGATGGGTGACCATCTTTACATACCGAGACTCCTTCGTGCGTCGGAAAGTGCGCCCGGCTGTCATTCTTTGATCTTTGACAGTTGTTACGTGTCGTCAGAAGCCCTAAAGTCTGACAACCAGTCTTACCAAGGGGTATTGTATTACCCAGTTACTGGGTAGTGGAGGTCAGAAAGGCAGTCGCTCCATGTAAAATACTAGTATTCAGCTGCATCCGGTTAGACTGGAACCCGACCCCATCGTTGGGAAAAGGCTAGACAGATTGATTCATCTACAAACCTAGAGATAGGCATTGAATACAATCATGGAGAGTGCGATTGTCGCACCCCAGCGCTGGGCACGCGACAATTGCGGCGATAAGTCTCTCTCTTTGAGGAGTGGCTAGAGAGGCACCACGGCGTCCTCACCTTCCGCCTGACGCATCACCATTGTGTGGATCGCCCGGAGGACACGATGGAGCATACGGTGGAGGTCTGCCCGGCTTGGGCGGGGCATCGCCGTGTCCTCGTGGAGGCGATCGGCGGCGGTTATCTCTCGCGTCCGGCCCTGGTTCAGGCCATGGTACTGAGCGAGAGGAAATGGCAGGCCGTCACCTCCTTCTGCGAAGCAGTATAGCTCGCGAAGGAGGAGGCGGAACGCGTGAGGTAGAGGCAAATTTTGCGCCCTCACGCCCTTAACCGTCGCACAAGGAGACACCCTGGGCGTCGGGAACCGCAGGCCGATTTCCGGCCAACGTAGGCGCGGGCTTGCGGACGGTGAGCAATGGGTAGCTCGTCGTCTGATAAGGACCAGGTCCGGGTCAACGGCGCGTTGTGTTCCACGCGCGTCTCAAAGAGATGTCAGCAGAACTGCCGGGGCCCGCTAGGGAGATCGTGGCCCCGGCAACATGGTAACTTTAGGAACACGAGTGGGTTTTAGTCAGTAAGAGTCTGACACGCCCTCCCGTTCCGCCCAGAGTGGGAGAAGTTATTTGATAATTTCCCACCAAAAAAAGAAAAACATGGTATGCAAACAGTTAAATATATATTGGCAACAGAGAACGACGTTGGCTCTGGGAAGAAGAAAAAAATTCTGAAATGTTTATCATATTTCGCTGACTTTTTCGCTGTTATGTAAATTAAATCACAAACAAACATCAACATCTTGCATACTCATGTTTTGGACAAATAAATGATCTTTATCTTTAAATAGTTGGTATATTTCGTTTACTTAAGTAGTTTATACTCTTGACGACGGGGAAGCTCTTAGCCTGTCATCTGGTGGTAAGTGCAAGTATTAATTTTAAGTACCTAATTCCGTGCTAAAAATATTATATCATTTTCTAGATACGAATAAGAATAATTTCATATTGTTGACCTACGCTATTACGCGAATGAAAATAAAAACATGAATCAAGAAATAAACAAGCTCAACTCAGTTAATCTCTTGGTTGAGCAATTTAACTGCTAAATCCTCACTTACAGATTAAGCCCGGGTTTAAAACTCTTAAATCTGCACAAATGGCTAGAAATCATGATAAAAAATCTCTTAATGCTTTAAATTTTTTACAACTTTTCTTCAAGGAATAAATTTTGGTACTACTTATGTGCGCTTTTATAGTTTCTAACGTGAAAATATTCTTCATATATTCCACTGTCTTATCGTGATGCTGTGGACATCTACAATCATATCGTGACGTTAAAAATAATAAAAACGCACGATCTGAGAGATATTTAGGCTGTTTAGGAAAATATTCATATTCAGCCCATAATGTTCCCACTGCTGGGACACAGGTCTCCTCTCTATGTGAAAGGGAGTAGGCCGTAATCCTCCACGCGGGGCCGGTGCGGGTTGGTAGATGTCACAGGTCTTTGAATGTTTGGTTCTAGGACATGCCGGTTCCTCACAACGTTTTCCTTCACCGTTTTGAGAGCAGTGGTGATGAAATAACTGACACAAAGTAAAACGCTTGACAGGTTTCAAACCTACGACCTAGAACTCCTAAGTCGCGGCCGTTACCACTGGGTCAACACTGCTCTTTATCTAATATTGCAAACATAATTTAGTTTCTTAAGTTTAGTATAATTTATTTAAGTAAAGTAAGTTTAGGTAGGTACGCAATGTTGTATGTATGATGTATGTCCGTCTCTATGTTCCCTTGTAACTACTAAACGGCTGTACTGATTTTGATGAATGACATGTCGTTAGATTTGTCTTTATTGCGTGAATGTCACTGGGTACATTAAAATTATAAAAATGCTAGATTGTTGGCGCTAAAAGGTAGGTTTAAAAAAAAAAAAATGTCCGTGCTTCGAGTGGGTATCAAAATTAAGGGTTTTGAAAGGTCATCACAGAAATATATACAAATTATATGTTTAAATACAATTTGGAATGAAAATTAATAAAAAACATGGGTTTTTTCGCTTTTTAAGTTTAAAAAACCAAAAAACCCATAATTTGAAAAGATTTCATCGAAATCGGTTCAACCGCTAAGACATGAAAAGTTAACAGACAAACAGAGAGTAATTTTCGCATTTATAATACTATACCCGAAACACTTATGCGTGGCAATAGCGGTCATTGACCCACCTACATTTTTTGGCATTGTTTATTTTAAAAACTGAAATAAAGTCTATTAACATCCTGAATCAATATCTATCGTATTCTTCAACGTGTTCAAATAACGAAAAACCATACATAGTTTATTGTTGGAGTTCCTACGGCGAGATATTAGCGAAAGGGCAATGACCGCTATTGCCACGCTAAAGCGAATCGGGGTTATTATGGATGTTTTAAAAGGGCGCTAAACGAATTTTCTTAAAGATGATTCACTAACTAATTGACATACTATTATTACCCTGATTGACATAATTATTGGTTCGCTTACTTAGTCTTATTTTATATATTTTTTTTTATTGCTTTGACCACACTGACATTTTTATTTAATTTTTTGTAATTCCAATGATCTGCATATTTCTAATTTTTTTATTTGGAATTGTAAACCTTTGCATGCCCACGTGACGGTAAAATATGGAGAACTTTATTATAAAAACACACTATACCCATTTTTGCAAAGAAATAAATGATTTGATTTGATTTGCAACATAAAAATTAAAAAGGTAAAACAACGAAAGTACCTACGGTATAGCAATACAGCAACTTATCTTCCAAAATAACCACAATATAACGTTTCCAATTACATGAAATCCCTTGAAAAATAAAAAGCTAAATTCCTTATGAATAGCGTTGGTACATGAAAACATTTAATTGACGTAGCTTCCAGACGTTTGAATACTGCTTTTAAAAAGATCTGAAAGGAATTTTTATTTGCAACCAACTCGATTGTGGGATACATTTATTTTTTAAATAAGTATTCGATACAAAGGTTTGTGTGAATTAAATGTTTAATGGTGTGGTTATTGTAATAACGACTTTGTTTTTGAGGAATATTTAGAAGATAACCCCCCTCCCCCCCTCTGCCTAACCCTTCGGGGATTACAGGCGTGATGCTAGGTTATGTATGTGTGTTATTTAGAAGATACACACAACACGCCCCACCGTCGCACGGGTCGATCGATCAGGTTAAGTTACGTTTGCCGCGGTTGGTCCGTGGATAGGTGACCATCTTTACATACTCGTACCAAGACTCCTCCGTGCCTCGGAAAGCACGTTAAGCCGTTGGTCCCGGCTGTCATTCGTGAATCTTTGACAGTCGTTACGGGTCGTCAGAAGCCCGAAAGTCTGACAATTTGTCTTACCAAGGGGTATCGTATTACCCAGTTACTGGGTTGTGGAGGTCAGATAGGCAGTCGCTCCAAGTAAAATACTGATATTCAGCTGTATCCGGTTAGACTGAAAGCCGACCTCAGCATAGTTGGGAAAAGGCTAGGCAGATCATTTAGAAGATACAAAATATAACTGACGAATTATGTGACTACGATACATCTCAATTCAACTGTGTTTTTTTTTTTCTATGTTTGTTACGCGATAACTCGGCCAATTATGAATTGATTTTAATGATTCTTTTTTTGTTTGGTAGGTAATTTTTCAGAGGTGGTTTCATATAAATTTTAATAACTTTGCTTGGGTAGTTTTTGAGTTAGCTTCAATAATAGGTACGTATTTTTTTCCACTTACTATGTGGATGATATGTTAAGTTCCTCTCACTGTAATTTACATAGCAAGTAGTGGTATTCGAATTTGTGTGGGGTTTAATACCACACCTAAAAGGTGAAAAAAAAAAATATACAAAAAAACAACAACCGACTTCCGAAGAAAACACCACGGAAAAAACATTTCGGAAGTCGGTGTCTTTGGTTTTGAATTTTCGTTTTTTGCCACCGACTTCCGAAATTAAAGTTATTTTTCACTATGTAGTATTATTCTTTTTGGAAGTCGGTTGTTTTTTTTAAATTTATGTTTAGTTGTTAAATAAGTTTAATTTGTGACCTGTGCGAGTGCCAATAAATACTTTTTCTTTCTTTTTTCTCTGCCAACCTCTTCGTGGAAATACCTACAGGAGTGTTGTAATGTTAAGGTTATTTTATGTTAAAATAAAAACAGTGGCCCTACGGGAGTGCCGACAGAAGTGAAAACTTGAACAAGATCGCCTTGGTGGAAGAAAAATACTGTATAGAAAGAACATTGGCATGTAACCTTATCTAAATAAAGATCACAATCGCGTTTACATAAATGAGGTGTCGGTAACGGCGTCGCGAATTCAACTGTTTTTTCCCAACTCAAAAATGCCCAACGCGCCTAAAGAAGTTTTCACTTGCAATATAACAAAAAAAAACAGGCCAAGTGCGTGTCAAACCACGCACAATGAAGAGTTCCGTAGTTGGGATGAATTTATCCTAAGAACAAACTTAACATGTTTTTGCAACTACAATGTAAGTTGGTCGATTATTACTCGATAACTTGTAGAGCCTACTTAGCTGTGACAGTTTTCCTTTTAATTTTTTTATACATAAATATACTACTGCCTTGAATTTTATCACATATCCAAAACCAACCATTAAGCTGGCAGGGACACAAAAATTTCATCCCACTTCACGTGTAGGGGCGGTAGGTACCCTAAAAATAAATATTAGTCAAGATTTTATTTGACCACTTTGTCGGCGTGATTAATATGTAATTGTATACCTATGCCAAATTACAACTTTCGGGTACTAAGAATCTCTGAGCTAAGGCATGGACGGACAGACAGACAGACGGGCATGGCAAAACAATAAGGGTTCCTTGTTGACTACGGAACCCAAAAAAAAAAGTAGGTAACTACATGCAAAAATAAATAACGGTTTACAGGTCAGTATGAGTATGTGTTTGGCCGGAACTAGGGAGTGTCCTATGTCCATTAACGGTCTTTGGGGTGCATTCAATGAGTCTTGACATGTGATGATATTTTTGAGAACGTTCGGCATACTCGAGGCAGTCAGAACTGCTATATATTTGACTATGTCTGATGTTATATTTTCATAATAGCACAGATATATTCAATAAGAAATTTTTAATGCCTAAAATCAAGTACATTGATTTTTAGGTCCAAATACGGTGTTTTTGTATCAAATCATGGGATATATTTAAACTGATCCTGAATAACGTTTTTGAACTTCTAATAATGTGTACTTTTTAGTATTCTGTACCCGAAGGGTGCTAAACGGAACCCTATTACTAAGCCTCCACTGGCCGTCCGCCCGTTTGTCCGTCTGTCTGTCAGAGGGGTCTGTATTTCATAAACCGTAATACGAGTACGTAGACACATAGATACACATACACACATACATACATTGATACATACTTACATAGATTGTGTATTTATGTTGCCACTATACCAACAAATAACAAAAATCATATTTGATTTTTAAATTTTTTCGAGGTTTTAGTTTTTTGAAGTTGAAAATTAAAGGGGGGACACACAACATACAAGAAACGTGTTTTTTTACTAAAGTAAAAAACGTATTGTTAAATATTGTATGGTGGTACGGAACCCTTCGTGTGCGAGTCCGAGTTGCACTTTGCCAATTTTTTACCTTAAAAAAATGTGTTTCAAAGACGTTTTCTAGTTTTCCACGCACGCCCCTATTTGACGTCGCGGGAGGAGTCTCACACCTTACCTCCCCCGTGGGAATGAAGTGTCCGGCACCAGTCGGGGATCATGGAAGGCGCACAAGATCTCATGATCCCCGGTCCAAGTGTGGGAAGGGAAAACCGGTTGGTTTTTAGTCAGTAGGAGTCTGACAAACCCCTTCGCCCGCCCCAGGGTGGAGGACATCCATGAGGATTTTCTACCCCGGAACAAGAAAAAATAAATGGATTGAACTGTGACCGACTGCGTGTGAGCCGAGCGAGCGAAGCGAGCGGTGCCGCGGTAGCTGGCGATCGCTACATCCAACTTGGTCGCAGTTATTTGGCTATTTAGTATTTTTAGGTCCCCATAATAACTTATTAGAGGTTCGATAAATAGGTACCTACTTGCGTCAAATTATTAACAGTGGATTTACTTACGTATAGAGAACAAGCTCGTGCTTTCGAAACCACAAACATTGCATAAATTTATACGACTATATCAGTCACAGTACAAATATCAGTTCTCCCTTTTGGCAGTACGTGATCTTTCATGGAATACTCAGATTTATCTGATAAAAGATGTTCAAGGAAACTCGTTATCCAAAAAGCTTTGTAAAAGCCAAATAAATAATACATATGTTTCATTCTTTGAACTGGCGATCCAATTATGGTCCATAAACCTAACCATATTGAAAAATGTATGTAAGAAACATAATTAAAGAGTATTATAGATTACTTGGGTAGGTACCATCAAAGAAACCTATAACTAAGCAATTTGAAAACAAAATCCCGTGCACACGACCCTTTTTTTTCGTAGGTTACCGTTACTATAGTGGCCGAGCGCTGCAAGCAGAAATAGTCCTTACGGTGTATAGGTATGGGTTTCTTCGATGGTACATTTTATTGGGTTTTTCCATCAGGAATTTCTCAGTAGCAGCCCTGAGTCTAGATTTGTGCCCGGTTAATAGTAATAGGGTCGCCCTCTATAACACGGGACTTATACATAACTGGCAAAATTTGGGTGTACTGTACTTATTATACCTCTGCCTAACCCTTCAGGGATTTACAGGCGTGATGTTATGTTATAGATTACTTCTTCTCAGTATAACTTAAACAGTTTAAAATGAAATAGCCCTTGGCTTGTTGAAATAACAGTCTTAACTTTGGAAATATGAATGGAAATGTATGGACGCGGAAACGTAAAAAGTTTATGCAATCTCCTCCGCTGTCAGAGTGACTCAATGAGGCCGCTAAAATTTGTGCCGGTTCTGTCATCGGTCTCATTTAGGCCCCGTGTTCCGCGTCGAACAAAATCGCGCCAAATTGCCACAGCGGAGGGGATATGTAATGATTTTGTAAAATAATAATTAAGAATAGGACTTTTTTCCACAAGCGATAGATGGCACTAGTGGTTGCATGAACTTTATACATCCGTTTAGATATTCATCTGTAGAATATTGGTATTAAAGTATATTTCTTTTGTATAATTAATAAATCATTATTGTTTAAATTTGAAAAGTTTATATACAATTAATCATAAGCCCTAATATATTTTAGTTAGTCAAGTGATTGTATGTACTGTTTACTTTGCTCTGATTGGTCGTATAGCCGGCTGAGTGTTCACTTCCGTTTAAAGTGGGGAACATTCAGTTGATAACTGATTTGTTTAGACAGAGCCAGTCTGTTTCGAAGCGTCAAACCGTAAGCACATCTTACGGATCCGTGTTCTTATTATATTATTGCCAAATGAATGATTGTTAAAATACTGATTATGTTGAAAATGATGAATAAACATTATTAATTCTGAACCTGAGGTTATGATTTCATGACACATATAAGACATGGAGTTTTGTTATAGAATTTTTTTATTCTATGTCTAACTGCTTCATTCGTCTAGTGGTCGCAAGCGCTACTACTGAGCAAGAGGTTCTGGGTTCGATTTCCGGGTCGAGCAAAGTGTTATTGGGATTTTCCATCTGACCTTTCTCAGTAACAGCCTGGGCTTGTGCCCGGTTGATGGCAATAGGCTCGCCCCCTGTTACATGGGACTTAAACATAACTGGCGAAATGTGGGTGTACTATAGTTGTACCTCTGCTTAACCCTTTTGGCAATACTGGCGTGATGTTAAGTTATGTAATCTATGTAAACGATACCTTTTAGCGACTGTCCGTTGTAACACCCTACGTAACTTTCAAAGATTCTAATTGTGGTTTTTCGTAGTAAACAAGGAACCCTTATAGTTTCGGCATGTCCGTCTGTCTGTCTGTCTGTCTGTCCGCGGTCTAGCTCCGAGACCCTTAGTACTAGAAAGCTGTAATTTGACATAGGTATACATATTAATTACGCTAACAAAGTGGTGAAACGAAAATAAGAAAAATATATTTTTTAGGGTACCTCTCCTACACGTAAAGTGGTGATGTTTTTTTTTTTAACCCTTGGTGTGGCGTATCATTGGAAAGGTTCTTTAAAAACATTGTGAGTTTGTGAAAACCATTTTTGGATTCAAGTATCCGTTTGCGAAATATTAAGCTATAAAGTGCTAATTTTTGTTAGAGTCAAGTGTCCCCCCCCCCCCTGCCAGCTAAATGGTTGGTTTGGATGTGTGAAAAAAATCACAGCAGTAGTTTATATAGCGAAATTAAAAAGAAAAGTATCACAGCTAAGTAGGCTCTACAAGTTAACGAGTAATAATCGACCAACTTAACATTGCAGTTGCAAAAACATGTTTTCCCATACATTCCGTATTGGAGAACATATTTTTCAACTACAAAGTTAAGTTTGTTTTTGGGATAAATTCATCCCAGCTACGGAACTCTTCATTGTGCGTGGTCCGACACGCACTTGGCCGGTTTTTATATGTAGTGCAATGAAACGAATTCTAACTATCTGCTTTGGATATTATTTAATTTTCTGTGTTTGTTCCATCTTGTCCACGGAGAACACGGATAGGGTAAAAGATTTTTGTAGTTATAATTTAAGTAAATAAACGTAGCGTGTATTTTAGTACCTACGTTTATACAGGGTGGCAGGGACATCGACGCGAAAAGTGTTACCATGGTTTCAGAACATGATTCTGAAGCCCCTTGCACTGAAATTTTTCGTCGTTTATAAAAAAAAAAACAGCTTCTTCATAGAAAAGTGCAATATCTACGCGGTCAAAATGTATGGAATAGCAGATTTTTTTATTAATAGCCGACAAAATTTTTTAACGCAGTGGGGTTCAGAATCATGTCCTGAATCCATGGTAGTAGTTTTCGCGTCGCTGTTACTTACTGCACTGAAGGTATTTAAATAAATATTTATTCCTCATTTTCGAAATTGCTCCTACCACTGTTTGTCTCTGCTCCACGCAAATCTTGACCGATAAAAAACTGTGTGCTCTAAGTAGTCAAAGTCAAAGTCAAAAACGTTTATTGCGAACTAAGTGTACAATGTTGGTGTTATGGTATGTTAGTACTTATGACTTAGCAGCCTTTTACAAGCATTGCAATTATCATTCGCCTACCCTCATCATCCTAAATTAGCATGCATTAAACATTATTATTACTTAATTATTTTCTTTTTTATTAGCACAATTAAATAGAGAAATTATAGTTACGAGTATGTCAAAATTAAATGTCAATAATAATAAATTTAATACAATTATTCAGCAATATTAATGTCATCCTTTTCAAATAGTACAAATTATAATTTTATATAAAGTCAAATAGGATAAGCTAAATCTTATTGTTTGCATAGAACAGATCGTCACTTTTGTACATGAGAGAAAATCGTTATTTTAGTATCAGATAAATAAGTAAATACATCCAGTTCCGAGCAAGATGGTGGGAAAGCAAAATATTTTGTTAACACTGCGTCTCTTCGAGATAACGAAAGTCCTTACAGTAATGTGATAAGTCTGGCGGAATTTAATTTTGCTTCGCCTTATGGCATCCGCCATTATTGTGCCAGTTACATGGCGGCGCGTCTCGGGATAACTTGCGTTATGCCATAGAGTCTTTTAGTTACAAAAGAAGCTCAAAAAAGACTAGTAATAAATGAAAAATAACCAAATTTTTATAAAAACGGTTCAATGCGCTTTTTAGGGTTCCGTAGTAAACAAGGAACCCTTATAGTTTCGTCATGTCCGTCTGTCTGTCTGTCCGCGATCTAGCTCCGAGACTCTTAGTACTAGAAAGCTGTAATTTAGTATAGGTATACACATTAATTACGCCGACAAAGTGGTAAAACAAAATTATGAAAAAAAGTGGTGATGTTTATTTTTTATTTTTTTATCCCATGGTGTGGGGTATCATTGGAAAGGTCCTTCAAAAACATTGGGAGTATCTGAAGACCATTTTTGGATTCAGGGATCGTTTTGCGAAATTTTAAGCTTTAAAGTGCAAATTTTTGTAAGAGTCAAGTGTCATCCCCTGCCAGCTAAATGGTTGGTTTTGGATGTGTGAAAAAAATCACAGCAGTAGTTTATATAACGAAATTAAAATGAAAACTATCACAGATAAGTAGGCTCTACAAGTTAACAAGTAACAATCGACCAACTTATATTTGCAGTTGCAAAAACATGTTTTCCCTATGGGAGAACAAGTTTATCAACTACAATGTTAAGATTGTTCTTGGAATAAATTCATTCCAACTACGGTACCCTTCATTGTGCGTGGTCCGACATGCACTTGGCCGGTTTTTTTCAATTTTGTGAAAGTATTATCCTATACTATGTATTCATTTTGTACAAATTTTCAATATTTTTAATCACGTTCTCGAAAACGGCTCTAACGATTTCGATTTCGATGAAATTGCAATAGAGGGCGGGGGCAAAAAATCGATCTATTCAGGTCTCATATCTGGAAAAATTTGTTTTCTCCATATTTTCACCCGAGCAGACCTCGGCCGTTTAGAACAAGATAACTACCTTAGAATAATGACATGACAGCATGGAATTAGTAAGTACCTACTATCATGGCAGCACGGAATTTAGTATGTACTATCATGGCAGCATGGAATTAGTATAAACTATCCTATACTATTAAATGAGCATTCTCTATTTTCACCCGAGCAGAGCTCGGTCGACCAGGTATTTTTAATTAATTGCGAAACCTAGTTAATTTTAGCAAACTCTGGTTCTGTTTCTACGATGATCGGTCGACGAATCTGTCTAGCCATATTTGATTGAACCTTTATCAAAAGTTTTAATTGAATATTTGGAGTAATTTGTTTGTGAATGACACAGGATCTAGCTACTCTCTTTATTTCTATTGACTACACAATGTTGTAATTAAGAGGACGATAACCGACTTTTAATGATTTTATACTGAAGATGACGTCTAAACGAGTAGTGTTAGTGATTTGGAAAAAAATATTTGTTAAATAAGAGCATTTTTTAATATTTTAATATAGGCATATTTTCAATTATGTTTATATTACATAGTGAAATAATTTGTAAAGTTATGTCTAACGCGGATAAAAAACTGAGTATGACGCAAAATCTATCAAGCGTATTTTTCTGAAAACTTCACCATTTTAAAGATAATTTAATTATTGATCTTTTAGTATACATGTTTTATTAAAATACCTTTTGTTTTACGTGTAATAAATTAATAATGCGTCTAATTTGGGACAGCGCTCCTTGATGGGCGAGTCCTATTACTGGCTGGACGTACGACGCGTTGCGTGAGCTGAGTATAGAACAAGCAAGCTAACCATTCAAGGTCACTGTCATATATCTGCGTCTTAAGATATTAAACTAACCAATCTGTAAATATTTTTTTGGAAATTCATGTTCATATTAAATCTTAGATATCAGTCACACTCATACCGTTTCACCTTCCACCTTTCGTGGTAACTTTTATATAATTTTATTTAGTATAATGCAAATATCCACTTATTTTGAATTCTATTGTATTTAATGTTTTCATACGTTTTTTAAGTTAATTACGACGTTGTTTTGTGGTGAATGCTGTGGTATACCTTTAATAGGCATACATATCAGTACTTTCATTTTTTTATTGTCCTGATTAAATTATCTGAACTGCTGTTCTGCCCTGTTAAGTCCAAAGGCGGTATCTCAACAGGAGTAAGTTTTGAGAAAATTTACTTTTTGTAAATTGTAATTTAAGGAAAAATGGAGATATAAAAAACTTCTTAGTGGTTTTTTTAAATGTTTTAAGTTAGATAGCGCTATTTCGCTAATACCATTAGATGCGAAATTGTTAAAGCTATTGAATGGTATAAAAAAAACTAAAAGGGCGTATCTCAGAGATACCGCCTTTGGGCTTAGCAGGGCAGTGTTGGAGTACCAAATAAATAAAATATCTCAATAGTGACATATTAAAAGATCAGACAAAATCATAGCAACACCGAAGCGAAAATGAATCAATCATATCTAAAAGCCTTATCAAGTTATTGACAGAACCATTTTTATTTATCACTAAAACAAAAATTTACTTTCATTTTGATAGCCGTGCTATCACGCCATATCGCGTGTTTAGGGGTAAATAAAAGTCTTGCTTGTTCCGTTACTTTAGTCTATAAAATGATTGTAGTATAACGTAAAACGTAGATGCTACGTAAAATGGTGCAAAAGCTTACTACTTGGTATCACGCTTGGTACCTGAAAACGGCAATATAAAATAATCAGACTTGGTTCCCTGAGTCATAAAAAATCTGTATGACGCATGGAATCTAGTCTGATTACTGGATTAATTTATTATTCAAAATTCAAAACTCATTTATTCAAACTAGGCTGAGAATCAGCACTTTTCGAACGTCAAAATTACATAAGACAGTCCCCCAAAAACGCCCACCCTTCACCACTTCCTAGTGCCTTTAGCTGGGAAGAAGAAGTGGCGCAACAAACTCCCCAACAGCACAGCTGTCTGTTCAAGTTAGAAAATGATTCTATACAATGGTATGCAAAATAACTTACATTATGCAACACAAAACATAATTCAAATGATAAATTATAGGCCATATGTCAGCTAGCACACGCCAATATACCTACCAACCAAAAACATCGAGAACTATACTCAAGCATTATTAAAAAAAATAAAAAAAAGTAAACGTAAACAGAACCAAATATTTAAATAAAAGCCTCCAAACATAAAGGGCGTGCCCGCTTACATAAAGATGTAATTGGCAGTTATAAATGATAAACCATCGAGGTAAAATAAATGAACAGTTAATTACTAGTAACTATACTATTATACTTATTGCGTCTTATTGTGATTGTGCTTGTGGCTAAGTAATGCAGACGCACAAACAACATACACACAACGCCCGCGCCGCACCGACGCCTCGCCCGCGCCACGCCTCATGTGTATGTTCCGCGCCACGCCGTTCTTATACATTTTGTGTCTAATATGAAAGGGCGGCGGTGGCGCAACGCCCGCGCCACACTGTCGCCACGCCCGCGCCTCGCCTGCGCCTCTCGTCACTTGTGTATATCCCGCGCCTTAGAACCAAAATTCGTAGAGGTGATCCCTAACGACTATAGATATCTGACAGATGATTACAGCTGTTTACTCTCCGACCCAGATGACCCCATTACACTCCTCCAAGAGCAGAATAGGGCCACCAGTACAGTGCACAAAAACAGACGCCTCCCGTCATTCCAACCTCGCCACCGAAGTCCTTTACGATCGCGACCGAATCCCCGAGTAAATGAAACTCCCCCCCGACCCATGCTCGAAAACGAGGTGCAAGCAGTTGTTGCAGCTGAGCACGTAGCTTTAAATACCCCGCATAATAATCATGATGAAAATATAAATTTGATCCAGCCTGTCCCTTCTTGCTGTCCTCCCATCAGCGTTGCCCTAAGCCGAGGTTCGTACCCCACAGGGGGTGCCCTTAGCGAGCACTAACTAACTTCGCTTAAAGGCTTGTGCAGACCAGCCTTAATTTTAATTTAGAATAAGTTCAAAAAGCTCCTGGCTAGAGGCTTTAAGTGTAGAAGCTTATGGCACCCACAGGAAAATCCAGTTAAGCAGCCAAGACCTTAGTGGTCAGTACTACGAGATGCCCTTTAAAAAAAAAATACAGCTGATTCCTTTTTTATTCTTCTAAAGTATAAAAGAAAGCAGCTGATACATATACGCGTTTTATCGTAGCCCGTAGGCGCTTGTAAATAAAGTCGTAAATAAGACCCATTGTGACCCCAAAAGTAACAAAATCCCCGTTTGCAGACTTTATAACTATCGTGGGAAGATAAACAGCTGAAAACAATAATTCACATTTTCTATTCCCTTAAAAGAGAATTACTGTCTCGTCGGTCTAGCGATCGCAAGAACTACTGCTGAGCATGAGGTCCTGGGTTTGATTCCCGGGTCAGGCAAAAAGTTATTGAGTTTTTCGATTAGGAATTTCTCAGTAGCAGCCCGGAGGCTGGATTTGTACCCCGCCGATGGCAATAGGCTCGCCCCCTATTACATGGAACTTAAACATAACTGGCGAAATGTGGGTGTACTATAGGTACACCTCTGCCTAACCCTTCGGGAATTACAGGCGTGATAATATGTTATGTTAAAAGGAAATTTGAATTAATTATTGTTATCAGCATCATGATCATAATAAGGTGCATACGTTGACTAAGTTAAATTAGCTTGTTAGGAGCTCGTGGCTAAGTAATAACAGCCGCACGGGTCGATCCATCAGGTTAAGCTACGCTTGCCGGGGTGGGTCCGTGAATGGGTGACAATTTCTTACCGAGACTCCTCCGTGTCTCGGAATGCACGCTAAGCCGTTGGTCCCGGCTGTCATTCGTGGATCTTTAACAGTCGTTAAGGGTCGTCAGAAACCCGAAAGTCTGACCACCAGTCTTATTAAGAGGTATCGTATTACCTGGTTACTGGGTTGTGGAGGTCAGATAGGCAGACGCTCCATGTAAAATGTTGGTATTTAGCTGCATCCGGTTAGACCGGAAGCCGTCCCCAACATATAGATAGTGCAATTCACGAAGACGCGCCCCACTCCGCGATTACTGTACTGTAAGCTGAACTCTAGTACGGCGCGGAGCGGAGTGGGGCGCGTCTTCGTGGGTTGCACTATCTATAGTTGAGAAAAGGCTAGGCAGATTGATTGAGGTGGCTCGGAGTTTAAGGAATTCGCTTCTTGAGCACTGTATTCTGGGTTCAAAACTGACAAGTCCCAATGTGATTTTTGTAACGAAATTCTTTAACGCGGCTTGCGGTAGGAGTTCACTGGTAGAAATCGTCATGTTATGTAAAAGCATTATGTACGAAAGTCAGTGTCAAGGTCACAAATTTCAAGGTCTCAAGATCACAAGTTTCAAGGTCACAAGTTTCAAGTGTCAAAGTTTTGTTCTATATCTATGTTCTATGTTATAGGGTTTGGTTTCCGCACTTAGTCCGTAAGGTGGACCATTGTGCGTGGGCCATGGCGGCCGTTTGGTGGTTATTCCAACCAGCCCACCTCCCTCCAGAAGCTAATTAAATCTCCTGGTCTGTTCAGAACATCTGTGTAGGATCTGGGTGACCCGAGGGTTTCTGTTCTAATCTGGGTGACGCCTGTGCATTCAAAGAGCACGTGCGCTACTGTTTCCTCAGCCTCCATGCACGCTCTGCACAGAGGACTGTCCGTTATGCCTATTGTGTGGAAGTGTTTGTTTAATAATAATAATAAGTGTTTTGTTCTATAATAATGAGTAAAAGTTTTTAGCTTCTAAAAACTTATATAAACTGTCTCATATTGGCTCTGTATTTTAATTATTGTGAATGTGAGGACTATGTGGGTTATATTTATTTATTTTTTCTCAGTTACTTCTAATGATAATCTGGCAGTTTTGAGTACTTTATGCGGCCTACCCAAATGTCCCTTCTTTGGTATTGTTCGTCGAATCATTGAGCTCCTTTTAAGTTCTGAGTTGAGCTACACTATTACTGACAAATGCGTGCACTGACTGGACAGGTCCACTCAAATCTCTATGGTTCTTTCCTCAGAAGACCATTTCAGACACAAATCTACATGGTCCTCAAATGAAATGCTCTGACCAAGATTATTTCTGGGTTTTTATATACACATTGACATTAATGAATTTTATATAAACAATGACATGAATATTTACTTTTAAAGTATTTTATTATTTTAATTATTGTGAATGTGAAGACTCTGTGGGTCATTCCTTTTTGTTTTGTTTTTAATATTTTCTCAGTTACTTCTAATCATGGTCTGACAGTTTGAGTAATTTAAGTGGCCTACACAAATGTCCTTTTTTTGGTATTGTTCGTCGAATCGTTGAGCTCCTTAAATTCTGAGTTGAGCTGCACGATAATCTGGGTGACGCCTGTGCATTCAAAGAGCACGTGCGCTACTGTTTCCTCAGCCTCCATGCACGCTCTGCACAGAGGACTGTCCGTTATGCCTATTGTGTGGAAGTGTTTGTTTAATAATAATAATAAGTGTTTTGTTCTATAATAATGAGTAAAAGTTTTTAGCTTCTAAAAACTTATATAAACTGTCTCATATTGGCTCTGTATTTTAATTATTGTGAATGTGAGGACTATGTGGGTTATATTTATTTATTTTTTCTCAGTTACTTCTAATGATAATCTGGCAGTTTTGAGTACTTTATGCGGCCTACCCAAATGTCCCTTCTTTGGTATTGTTCGTCGAATCGTTGAGCTCCTTTTAAGTTCTGAGTTGAGCTACACTATTACTGACAAATGCGTGCACTGACTGGACAGGTCCACTCAAATCTCTATGGTTCTTTCCTCAGAAGACCATTTCAGACACAAATCTACATGGTCCTCAAATGAAATGCTCTGACCAAGATTATTTCTGGGTTTTTATATACACATTGACATTAATGAATTTTATATAAACAATGACATGAATATTTACTTTTAAAGTATTTTATTATTTTAATTATTGTGAATGTGAAGACTCTGTGGGTCATTCCTTTTTGTTTTGTTTTTAATATTTTCTCAGTTACTTCTAATCATGGTCTGACAGTTTGAGTAATTTAAGTGGCCTACACAAATGTCCTTTTTTTGGTATTGTTCGTCGAATCGTTGAGCTCCTTAAATTCTGAGTTGAGCTGCACGATAACTGACAAATGCATGCACTGACTGGACAGGCCCTCTCAATCTGTGTGGTGCTTTCCTCAAAAGACCACTTCAGACACCAATCCACATGGCCTTCACATGATATGACCAAGATTATGTCTGGACTTTAAAAGAGACTGAGACCTCTGAGTTTGTTTCGGCCTTTCTTCTCAGAGTAGTCAGATAGGAAACGCCGACCTCATCTAGTTTTAAAATATGATTGACGTGTAAAAGTGTTTGTACAAACCTACTTACAGAAATAAAATCATTTATCATTTATTAATACATAATACAGCAAAAGAAACTTCGTTCCAACCGGGTGTCCCACGTCACCTCGTGTGGTACAACAGCAAAGTAATGAAATAAAAAAAAATACCAATACTTTGAAAGGTACTGACTGACAATAAAGTAATACATACTAAGTAGATTTATTCTCCTTCGTCGTATTGATAACTTCATTTAGATTTATTGGAAGCTAAAAAATTATTCAATAAGTCTTAACCAATACAAACACATCTAAAATTCAAATAACTTCAGTAAATAATAAATAGAACGTATTGATGAAATCCTTTTGAAAGTTCAATCAATATAAATCTTGAATTATTCAAACCAGAGCAGTTATTATATTGGAAACTTAATAAAAAAGCTTGTGGTTGTTGTTTGTTTATTTTTTTCTATGATTGAATATCCCAAGTAATATTAAAAATGCGAAAGTGAGTTTATTTGTTTTGCCATGACCTGGATTAGGACATAGTATACTTTTTATCCCGACATTCTCACAGGATTGAGACTTACGCCTGTGAAACCGCGGAGCGCAGCTAGTTTTCTATAAAATAGAGTTCGACCAAACTCTAATACTTACCTACTTATACGTTTTGGCCTTTTATCAGAATCATCATCATCAGCCTACAGCAGTCCAGTGCTGGACATAGGCCTCTCCAATTGCACGCCATTTAACTCGATTCTTGGCAACTTTCATCCATCTGCTACCAGCCACACTGCGAAGATCGTCGCTCCACCTAGCCTGAGAACATGGCAATTGTCAGCAATCGGTCCCGGGGTGCCGTATTAGTTGAACATAACCTGGGTTTTGCCAAGTTCATCCGGAGTACAATGGGTATAGAAGAATCAATTAGGCCGTCCAGTATCTGCTGCAGGTCAAGCAGCGATCAGCCAGTATGACGATGTTATCTGCAAATCTCAAGTGTCAATGTAGTCGACGTTTTATGGCTACGCGACGCGACTCTAATAAAACAATTTCTAGGAAAACTTTACGGTAGAACAATTACCAGTGTTGCGTCGTTCCTTTTTACGGAAGCCTTTAGTGGTTGGTATTTTTATATCTTTTGCGTTCCAGTTACTGTTAAACTTTGAACTTACTTGAATAGGAATGAAGAATCTAAGTAGGTTTAAGACGCAGATATATGACAGTGACCTTGAATGGTTAGCTTGCGTGTTCTGTACTGAGCTCACGCAACGCGTCGTTCGTCCAGCCAGTAATAGGACTCGCCCAGGAGCGTTGTCCCAAATTAGACGCATTATTAATATATTACACGTAAAACAAAAGGTATTTTAATAAAACACGTATACTAAAAGATTGATAATTTAATTATCTTTAAAACGGTGAAGTTTTCAGAAAAATACGCTTGATAGATTTTGCGTCATTCTTAGTTTTTTAGACATAACTTTACAAATTAATTTCACTATGTAGTATAAACATAATCAAAAATATGCCTATATTAAAATATTAAAAAAATGGTCTAATTTAACATATATTTTTTTCAAATCACTAACACTACTCGTTTAGACGACATGTTCAGTATAAAATCATTAAAAGTCAGTTATCGTCCCCTTAAAAGAGACTAGAGAAAGTAGAACAAGAATCATATAATTTATTTTAATGGGACTTATTTATATAATCCTACTTCCTATCCTACTAATATTATAAAGGCGAAAGTTTGTGAGTGTGTATGTTTGTCTCTTCTTCACGCTCAAACGGCTAGACCAATTTGGATGAAATTTGGCACACAGATAGTTTATAACCTGGATTAACACATAGGATATTTTTTAAGCGCTACTGCTGAGTATGAGGTCCTGGGTTCGATTCCTGGGTCGGGCAAAAGTGTTATTGGGTTTTTCCATCTGGAATTTCTCAGTAGCAGCCCGGAGCCTGGATTTGTGTCCGGTTGATGGCAATAGGCTCGCCCCCTATTACATGGGACTTAAACATAACTGGCGAAATGTGGGTGTACTATGGGTATACCTCTGTCTAACCCTTCGGGGATTACAGGCGTGATGTTATGTGTTATGTGATACTTTTTATCCCGATATTCAAACAAGATCGAGACTTACGCGGGTGAAATCGCAGGGCGCAGCTAGTAATAATATACAGGGTGATTGGAAGAAAGCTTTAAGGCGAAGATAGTACAGACAATTTAGAACCATTTAAGCCATGATTGTCTTAGACGAAGTCTTACCAAATATTTTTAAACAAATTTTTTAGTTTTTTTTCGGAAATTCTCAAAATTTTATGTAAACTGCATAATTATGGCCAAATTGAAAGATAAATGAATTCATTTTTTATTTATTTAATTAAAGTAATGTGTAAGCAATCAAGCAAAACATGTTTTAGGCTTCTGTGTCATTAGCAATTTTTTTTACAGACATTTAAAGCTCAGAAAAAATAAAAAAATTGTACAATACGTCTTTTAAACCTTATTAAAAATTAAAAAATTTGGTAAGACTTCGTCTAAGACAACCATGGCTTAAATGGTTCTAAATTGTCTATACTATCTTCACCTTAAAGCTTTGCACCCATCTTCCAATCACCCTGTATAATGTTTATTTCCTTTTTACAAGTTATGGATTTAATGAATCTTTGACGAAAAAAGAGATTGGTGCCTGAAGTAGGTTTAGATATACATATCAAAACCTGTATAACAGGTCACCAACCTGTACTACAGGTCACCAATATTTTAATTCTTTCTTTTTCGTGTGGTTAGTGACTAACCTGGTGTCAGAGTTTTTATGCCGCCCATGGACCTCTGACTTGGTTTCACATGCCGTCAAGAAATGTCTTTCAGGCATGCCGGTTTCCTCACGATATTTTTTTTGAGCGTTTTTGAAGCAAGTTATAATTATACAATACGCACATGAATCCGAAAAGTCAGAAGTTCAGAGCCTTGGGTTTAAACTCGAGACCTATGACTTGGCAGTTCGACGGTCACATCATTAGGCTATTACTGCTGTTCCATAATTTATTACTTAGAGAATAGATTCTAGAGTGTAAATAAAATGGCGTCGCAATCACGTGTCTACCAATGAAACCGCTTTAACGTGTTTTAGTTTTTGTGTCAAAATAATATGTCATTTACGAAAAAAAAGCAATTTTATTTGATAACGTGACTCGAGTGTTTATTAGATCTGCAAGTAAATAAAAATACAGCGAGCAGTCAATAAGATAAGCGAGTACTAGCACGGCTCTAACTCAATATTATTCTGTAAAACTGATGATAATAAATCGAGTTTGAAGCTGGAAAAATCTAGTTTATTCAATTTTCAATTTATTGGTATGTCAATCAGTTTTTGTTGAGTGTTGAAATATAATTTTTAGTTTTTAACATAACATAACATCACACCTGAAATCCCCAAAGGGTTAGGCAGAGGTGTACCTATAGTAGAGGTGGTGGTGGTGGGGTAGAGGTGTAACAAAAGTCGATTTCTTCGTGCAATGTGTTTTTTTTACATTTAGGTTCTAGGCTTATAATAACTATATAATATACATACATAAACTCACGCCTTCTTCCCATGGGGGTAGGCAGAAACTACAGAACGCCACCTGCTACGATCCTTCCTTCTTTTGCCTCGTTTACGTCCATACATCTGGTCATACACGCACGCCGGTTGCCAGTACTACGCACCTGGCCTCTCTGAAGAACATCACCAACAAAGTGGCGTTTCCAGTCACAATAACTGTGACTTATAATAACTATGCAGTTATTATTAGTAGGTAGTTCATCTTAAAATAAACCTAAGCATTTACAGATATTAAAAAACATTTTTTTAAATAACTTTTATAAACTAGTTTACCCTTGTGAATCGTTCGTATTTTCAAGAAGGTCTAAGCGGTAACTTTTTTTTGTAACTACGCACTTTAGCCAAACGCCATTCATGAAAACGAGCTTTTAAACTTGTAAGACTACACAGGTGAGTTGAGGAATATGCAAAACGTGGAAAGCTTTATTTCGAAAAAAAGCGGCCAAGTGCGAATTGGACTCATCCATGACGGGTTCCGTAGCAGCAAGTAACATTGAATGAAAGGTAAATTGCGGTTTACGATTTATGACGTATTAAAAAAAAAACTACTTGCTAGATCTCGTTCAAACCAATTTTCGGTGGAAGTTTACATGGTAATGTAATTAATTGATTCAGGCGTGACCTTGCGGAAATCCATTATAAAATACAATAGACGTGGATATATTTAGTAACTTGTTCCGCTTAGCTATTTCTAAAGAGCCATAAAAAACTCCTGAAAGAAATCGACACGTGTTTCACCTCTCAACGAGGCATCCTCAGGATGACGATGGACTTGTTGCGAACTCGAACACGGCGTGTTGCCACACCAAGCGCTGAGTGCAGACTGTATGTACATCATATATTTTTTTTAGTTTAATCATTCTCTTATTTTAGAAGTTACAGGGGGGGGACACACATTTTACCACTTTGGAAGTGTCTCTCGCGCAAACTATTCAATTTAGAAAAAATATATTAGAAACTTCAATATCCACAAATACCCATAAATACCATAAATACCCCAAACGTATGGATTTGATGAAAAAAAAAAATTGAGTTTCAGTTCTAAGTATGGGGATCTCCCATTTTTTTTTGTTTTTTTCTATTTTTGTGTGAAAATCTTAATGCGGTTCATAGAATACATCTACTTACCAAGTTTCAACAGCATAGCTCTTATTGTTTCGGAAAAAAGTGGCTGTGACAGACGGACGGACAGACAGACATGACGTATCCGTAAGGGTTTTTTGCCATTTGGCTACGGAACCCTAAAAAGAACGCAAAAAATACATTGCAAAAAATATTAGATTCTACTTTTTAACCGACTTCAAAAAAAAAGGAGGAGTTTCTCAGTTCGGCGGTTTTTTTTTTTTTTACTTACATTTAATTGACTGAGCGAGCGAAGTGAGCGAAGCGTCTCTGCTTCAAGTCTGACAAAATTTGCTTTCGTGTGTCAGTTTGTACGTACTGGACGATCGGTCGAAACTTGGTAAGGTATACAGGTTTTACGACTTTATAGATATTTTTTGGCTAACTACTAGTATAAAATAACATCACGTCAGTATTCGCCGAGTTTCCCTACGTGATCGAATCAGAAATGAAGAGATCCGCAGGAGAACCAAAGTAACCGACACAGCCCGAAGAATTGCCAAACTTAAGTGGCAATGGGCAGGGCACATTGCTCGCAGAACGGTTAGCCGATGGGGTCGAAAGGTTCTAGAGTGGCGACCACGTACCGGAAGACGTAGCGTTGGAAGGCCTCCGACAAGATGGATCGATGACCTTGTGAAGGCCGCAGGAATTCGCTGGTTGTGGAAAGCACAGAATCGGTCGAGTGGCGGTACTTATGTCCAGCAGTGGACGTCTTTCGGCTGAAATGATGATGATGATGAGTATTCCCGGAAGGGTTAGGTAGAAGTGTACCAATAGTACACCCACATTTCGCCGAAATTATATTACCGCCCACTTACATTTTACGATAAGAAAAGTAGATCAATAATGTCCCTTACAAAATTAGTCTTGCCAAAATTAGTCTTGCTATGTATAAATAAACACATACACAGCCTTAATAAAAATATCTGTAGGTAAATACAAACATTTACATAGAAAGTGTAAATAAAAAGCAATGTGTACTGGATTCGTGACTTACAATATTTATTTTCGAAAGATCCTTAGGTATTTGAGGCAGTCGATTGAATAAACATTATCGACTGACGAGGCTGTCTGGGCCATATAAACCCTATAAATCTGAGGACCCTAACCCTTTACCAAAACCTAGCTCTTCAGCGTGTGAAGGCCAAGTAAAGAGAAAATGGCGATTCTGAAAAAAAAATATTGGGTTTATGAAGTGAAAACTTCTTTAGGCGCGATGGGCATTTTTGAGATGGAAAAAAACAATTGAACTCGCGACACCGTTACCGACACTTCATTTTTGTAAACGCAATTGTGCCATTTATTTATATTACGTTACGGATCAATGTTCTATGCAAGTATTTTTACTTTAAAGGTTTTGGAAGTATTTTTTAAAATTATTCAAGTTTTCACTTCTATTGGCACTCCCGGAGTGCCACTATTTTTTTTTTATTCGGATTTGGGCTAGCTCTTGACCTCAATCTCGTCTGATGGAAAGCGATAGATGAAGTTTACGATGGAACGAGAGTGCCCAGAACATGCTTGGGCACTCTTGTTTTGATGGCTTACGGGTTATATGTGGAAAGAAACACCAATGCAGATGTAGAGGCGTGAGGGTATAGTTAAGTTCACTTATCCTCTATAGAAAAGGAAGGACTCTCCGACGGGTTTCGTGTCTGGCGGGCAACTGCCCAACGATTGAAGTCGGGGAAGTTATATTTATGCTGTTCGCGCGGTAAACTCTGTTAGCGCGATGCAGGATTTGTGTGACGTCAGGATTTTGTGTGACGTCAGGTCTTTGATGCGCAGTTCGCATGAGGTGATTTAGATGCCGCCACACAGATATTGAAAGGACAAGAATTTGTTTAGGTATTTTTTACTATATATTTTGTGTGATAGAAACCATTATTTCGTAGGTAATTTTCTATGTTTTGCAAACAGGCAAGTGCCAATTTAAACGCGACTGTTACTCGCACTCCTTATGTAGTGCATAGCTGGCGAGGCAATTTTCAATTTTATTTTAAGGATTGCAATGTTGATATTTGTTTGGCATTGATAAACTGGCTGCGCTTCGCAAGTTGGGCGCTGTCTCTAAATGTATGAAAATTGGCTATCGCTGACCACTAATAGTGGTCGGGAATGGTCAGTGTCATGGTGTGTGTTTGTGTGTGTGTTCGTTCCTGAAAGACGTGTTTGCGCCAAATAATCGAAGAACAGCTCCTTGGCTGTTCCTCGTCATAGTCACTATTTTATTATTCAGGAACAAAAATTTGTATACCTGCTTCGTCAGTCTAGTAGCTGCAAGCGCTAGTGTTGAGCATGAGGTCCGGGTTCGATTCCTAAGTCAGGCAAATCGTTGTTGAGTTTTTCCGTCAGGAATTTCTCAGTAGCAGCCCGGAGTCTGGATTTGTGCCCGGTTGATGGCAATAGGCTCGCCCCCTGTGACATGGGACTTCAACATGACTAGCGAAATGTGGGTGAAGGTACTCTGCGGTAAACAGCCACGATGTTATTTAAAAATATTGTATCAGAATTTACACGAACTAAATTGATTACATTGCTTATGATAGATAAATAACATTTTTTTTTTAAACAACAAATTGTAAGGCTGCCTGTCCACTGGAGCAGAGCGAGGCAGCAGAGCGGAGAAATGTGCCAATATTAAGCGGAGTTCTGAAGCGGAGTTTAGATTCTATTGGTTAATATTGGCACATTTCTTCGCTCCAATGGACAAGCAGCCTAATGCGTTAGCCTATGGTACACACACGCACATAATCAAATTGTTTGTTATGCATACAATTTAGTTTACAGGATACTGAATATATTATGATCAGCTTAATTGATGCCGCAGGGCGTCTGGTTTTGAAGTTTTTATTCGTTTGTATAAACGCGTTTGTGTTCGGCATGCCTAATAATTAGTTTGAAACAAAGATAATCAATATACCTACAACAAATTGCGAATGTATTTTAGTTCGGTTTAAGCACCTGTCCCACCGCTCGCTGGCGAGTAACTAGAAGCAAGTACAGCTAGCAAATAAAACCGGCCAAGTGCGTGTCGGACCACGCACAATGAAGGGTTCCGTAGTTGGGATGACTTTATCTTAAAAACAAACTTGACATTGTTGTTGAAAAACATGTTCTCCCATACATCGATATACGTCACGATCAATTCTCCAACTACAAATGTAAGTTTGTAATCGCAATGTTTTTTAATGTGGTGTATCTACAAATTAACGATTTTCGGACTTTTTCCTTTATATGTGCTGTGTTTGCGAGTAAGTAGTCGCATAAATGGCCGTATTTTTTATTGCGTTGAAGAAGCTTGAATTTTTAGAGTTCCTAAGGACCGTAGACCTACGTTTTTTTTTAATATTAATTTCAACTTGATACCTTCACGCGTTCCTGAGAAAAAGGGTCTTGACAGGCTGACTGACGAACACCGAAGTGATCCTATAAGGGTTCCGTTTTTTCCTTTTTAGGTACGGATCCCTAAAAACAAGTTGACGAGCAACGAGTGCGCGACGTCGACGAGCGACTACTCGCTGGTATACGTATGTACCAAGCGTGAGTCTCTCAATGAGTGTTCTGTCCGCCAAGCGAGCGTCGCCGATCGAGTACTCTCTTTGATAGCTCTTGTCTCCGTGACAAAAGAGCACTCACCGGAGGTGTGAACAGTCAGCGATCAACTATTAATATAATATGTGTCGGAAATACGTTACTGAGTTGACTAATCGGGACGCCAGCGCCGCCTAGCGGCGTTCGACAGAGTCTAGAACATAACGCTCGGACCGGCCGGAGCCAGTACTGAGCAGAGTTCATCGGTGGCGGTCAAGCAGTGAACACGTTTAGAAACTGCCGTGCTTGCCGTATAGTTGTGTCGTGTACCTACAGTGTGTGAATCGCTAGTGTGATTAATTTAATAGTAAATTATAATGTAATCTGAACTGCAAACGGTTTTCCATTGCGCAATAACTAATAGTACGCCCACAGTAGTTAAAATATGGCTAACGAAAGAGGCATACAATATCCATCAAATGTATTTTGAACACAGGATCTTAAATCTTTTGTACGTTTCTTGAGCGAGAAAATCGTCGATAGCTAGTCGCTTTTTGGTATCAAAATCTTCCTTTGTATCAAAAAGTCGCGTTTATCGACTTTAGGTACTTTTATCTACTTGAATTCTAGAGGAAGACATGTGATATTCACCAACCCGAACTGGGCTCGCGTGGTGGATTACAGCCTACTATCTCACAGAAAGAGGAGGCCTGTGTCCCAGCAGTGGGAACGTTACAGGCTGATTATAGTGATTATGCTTAGGTATCATCATCATCTACCTAGCTTTTTCCCACCTATGTTGGGGTCGGCTTCCTTTGTAACCGGATTTAGCTGAAAACCTGAACATAACAATAACTTTACATGGCCCCGCCGCCGTATCTCTACGTTGACGTCGTGGTGGGGCTTGCGCGCTCCAAATTCCAGGTCTGTGCCGGTAGAGTTTACTTTGCCGGAACAGGTCTGGGATGAGGAGCCAGACCAAGAGAGATACAAAAACCCGCAGGGCAGCATGTGGTGAGCTGTTGGGCAGTAGCGACCCCGCGGACCCTCTATTTCGGGAGAAGTTTTGTTCCTCACCTCTGGCTTGCCTTTATTGGCCGGCTGGAGTGAACACTGACGAAGAACGGAGCTCCCACCTCATTCTTGCCATAATTGTGCGGCTAGAGTGAATATTCGCAAAAGCAAACGTGCTCAGAGGAAGAAAGTACTACAGTAAGATGCTGGTAGGAATCTTGACCGTACTTCCGGGATTGTCCTGATAGCCGTGGAATACCTCTCCACTCCTCCATAAGCACCTCAGGACATGTTTTCCCCTTATCGCTACGACACTTTATGCTAGCGACCGTTTTCAGGGGCCCATTATTGAGTGTGCAAGTCACCCCCTGCCATTTTACCTGTGTATTTTATATGAGAAATATTGCGGTCAGGCTAGGGCCATAGTCTTTCCATAGTTCTAGATAACCAGTTCACTTATCCACTCAAACGCATAATTCAGTATCTTTGTCTCTATATCCTGCAATAGTTCGGCATCAACCGGGGGTTGTCCTTGGGTGCACTAGCATAGTGCGAACAGGGACAATCGTCGGTTGGTCCCGCATTTAATTAAAAACGTGTAACGGGCCTCAGCGAGTTGGCTTCGGCCCCTCATACGCCTTCCAAAGGAGAAAAGAAAAGACTTTACATAGAACGACTGAAATTTATGCTGAGCAGTTATAAGTAACATACCTAACTCACAGAAATAATTACTTTCTAAATACTAAAATGTAGCAGTAACTCGCATTACGGTGAAATGAGTTTTTAGTCACGATGTAACATTAGAATAACACAAACAAAGTTACATAAGTCACCTTTAGGCCCTTTCTACACGTTTTTCTTGCCGGGAAATACTACGGTATATTTGCCGTGTGTAGGCACGGTCGTCAATGTTGCATGGAACACTATGGAAGCTTGTTGACAGACATGAATGGAAAAAACAGGTGTGATCAAAGTCAGTTCTGTCTGCATAGTGTAGTAGGACTGCACTTATGCGCAAGAGTGTTTTTTGCATGGCCGCATCATTTATAATAAGTTACCTACCGAAAAGTTGGAGGGAGCTTAATAATATACAATTGAAGAAACAACTAAAGTAATTTCCAACCGCCAAAGCATACTAAAATATTAGGGAATTTCTGACAGAACCATTTATTTTGACATAGATTTTTTAAATTATTTTTTTAAATACTGTTGACATTTATAACTCATTCATGTTGGCTAAATTCAAGGTAGGTTAATGATATTGTTTTGACTAGCTAAATTATTAAAAATCATTATTATTAATATTTGCACGCCATAATATACAGTAGCAAACATGACGTGTCTGAACCTGTACTTTTTAATGTTATCCTGCATGCACGTTTTTATTTCACATGTACACATGTTTGAGCAAATAAATATATTTATCTCCTATCTTATCACGTTTTTTCTACGTCGCAGTTTATACGACGTACCGTAAAGAAACCGTGTCGTGTACAACAGGCCTTTACGCATAAAATCAGACTTATTGACCTTAAGCAAGCAATGAAAATTAGTTCTACCTACTGGAAAACCCTCTTGAATAGCGACTTTTAATAATGGTACTTAGCGTTTAAGCTATTCAAAAGAGACACTATGTAACGAGTAAAAGCTTTATATTTCATTTCCTATTAGAGATACTACTCAGCCTCATGATGTGACACACACAAAAACAACCTTTTTACCATTGCCACTCGAAAAAGGGCATTTGATTCATCGACAACAGTGAATAAAACTGTCTTTACAATAAATTTATTTAATTCTTAGTTCTCTTAATACCTATGACAAAATGTGATAAATATAAATAGGTACTAAACTACTATTTGTTTCCAATTTTTTTTTTGCGTTTCTCTTTTTTGCATCAAGTTACCAATACCACTTTTTAAATCTGGGGACAGTAAAGACACTAACAATTATAGACCAGTATCTGTGCTGCCGGTATTCAGCAAGGTTTTCGAAAAGGTAATGCTCAATCAAATGCTTAATCATTTTAACGCCAACCAAATCTTGCACGATCAGCAATATGGTTTCACCAAAGGACGTTGTACAACTGACGCCGGTGTCACCTTATTAAAACACATATTTACAGCGTGGGAGGAGGCCCAAGATGCCATAGGAATCTTTTGTGACCTCTCCAAGGCATTTGACTGCGTGAGTCATGAAACCTTGCTCTTGAAACTTGAGCATTACGGACTAGGAAAACTTGCGCTCAGTTTAGTAAAATCTTATTTAAATGATAGACAGCAGCAGGTTCAAGTAAATGGTGTCCATTCAATCGGTTTAAAAGTAAAAATGGGCGTTCCACAAGGCTCGATATTGGGTCCTTTCCTCTTTTTAGTATATATTAATGATCTACCCCATTTATTAAAAAACCAACCACAAATGGTGTTATTTGCTGACGACACTTCCTTAATTTTTAAGATAAATAGACGTGCATCAAATCTTGACGGAGTAAATAACGCCCTACTGCAGGTCCAAAATTGGTTCACTGCTAATAATTTAGTATTAAATGGGAAAAAAACGAAATGCATAAGATTTGCTTTACCAAATGTTAAAAGTAGTGATTGTGACATAGTATTGAATAAGGAGAAACTAGAATTTGTCGATAAAACTGTTTTCTTGGGGATCACGCTCGATTCAAGGCTGCAATGGGGTCCTCATTTAACATCTCTTGCAGGACGGCTAAGTTCAGCAGCATATGCTGTGAGAAAAATCCGTCAATTTACCGATGTAGATACCGCGAGGCTAGTCTATTTCAGTTACTTTCATAGTATCATGTCTTACGGTATTTTACTATGGGGACGGGCTGCAGATATCGAGTCTATTTTTATTCTGCAGAAGAGAGCCATCAGAGCAATATATGGCCTCTGCAGACGCGATTCTCTAAGGGAACTGTTTAAAGATATTAACATCATGACGGTACCTTGTCAATATATCTATGAAAACATCATGTACGTAAGGAAAAATCTAAGTCTTTTCAGTAAAAGAGGTGATAAACACAATTATGGGACTAGAAATAGGGACCAATTAGTTCAACCGGGTTTCAGACTGGCTAAAGTAGACTCATCCTTCATGGGGTGCTGTTTAAAATGTTATAATAAAATACCTTCCCACATACTCCAACTGAACGAAACGAAATTTAAATCATGTATAAAACGCACACTATGCTGCCAAGCATATTATAAGTTGGGGGATTACATCGCTGATAAAAATGCTTGGCTCAGCGCTGGTCCAGCTCCACAAGGGCGCATAAACTAATTGATTAGCATTCAAAAGTATTGTTGCAGCTGCTGAAGATTGTAAAACTATATTTCCTTTGTATAAATTCAATCTCTTTGTATTGTATAATTGCATATCACATGTGTGAGCACTGTGACCATGTTGTACATTCCATAAAGCTACCATTTACTGGGTACGTCTTTCATTGACTTGAATGTGCCCTGGCGGCTGAGAGTATGTCATGCTCACTCAAATGTCTCGCTGATGGTGGCGTGTGTGTTGGATCATTAAGTTCCCTTCAAAATGGTTGAGCTAAATGGTGCTGATCCATGCGTCATGTTCGTGAACGGGCGCCGTCAGTAGGGACTGGTCATCTCTTAGCTGCCACGGTTTATTTTAATTTATTTAAATTTTTGAATTGATATTATATTTTTATTACGGACGCTTTTAACGTGCACGTCTTTCTACATTGTTCTCACATGTATAAGTTCAACACGAATGATGTAACCAATATTTTGTAACAATATTCTGATTTAAAAGAGTGTCCGTGGAGTTTCTTGCCCGTTCTTCTCCATAGGTACCTACTACGCTTTGGAATGGGCAACTAGCTTCATTTTTCTGACTGACTGACCCCTTGACAATTCAAAAGTACCTGTAATTGGTTTATTTGAAATAAATGCTTTGAGTTTGAGTTTGAGTTTGAGTTTAGTGCTCGTTTACGGCGACTCGCGTAGCATCGGACGTTTTTTCAGCTTACACACAGGCAGCGTATGCAGCGGCGCGTGCAGCGGGACGCGTCATCACACGCGTAAACACATACCTATGGCAATTTACGAAGTTGTTTATGAAGACGCGGGGCGTGGCGCGGCGCGTGGTGCGGGACGTGAAAAGTAGCGGTGCCCGCCGCTGCGCCCCAGTGGATCCTCTAGCGTGTAGCGTACGTAGCACACGGCAGCGCACGCGGCAGGCATCGGGAGCGGATAGCAGAAGCTGATATTCAAGCGCGCCCGACATATAATAAATTTTAAAAAAACAGTGGCACTCCGGGAGTGCCGAAAGAAGTGAAAACTTGAAAAAAAAATCGGCACTGCGCTAATCAACGCGTTGATGTCTTTTACTCCACGCACCGCGGCAATCAACGCATTGATGTCTTTGACCCAACGGTGTCGGTAACAGATCGCGAAATTAATGGTTTAGTCCCATCTCAAAAATGCCCAACGCGCCTTAAAGAAGTCTTCAGGTCAAAAATACATACATACATAACATCACGACTGTATTCCCCGCAGTGGCGGGTATCGCCGATGTTCGTAATGGCGCGTATGACGCCGCGGGCCCCGCCGCGGTTTTCACTACGTTTTACTATGAATGGAGAATTGCAAGAATAGCTAGCCGCAACGCTGCGTGCGCCGCCGCGATTAACGTCGCGGGCTCCGCTTGCATTTCAAGCAAACGCGTGTAAAATCGCTTTTCCGTAAACGCTCTCATACAACGCCATATTATGTTTGAATTTAGTGCAGACCGCGCTGTCCAACGCGACGCGTAACGCCACGCGTCTCCGTAAACGAGCACTTAGCTACGCTTGCCGGGGTTGGTCCGTGGATTGGTGACCATCTTTATATACCGAGACTCATCCGTGCCTCGGAAAGCACGTTAAGCCGTTGGTCCCGGCTGTCATTCGTGGATCTCTGACAGTCGTTACGTGTTGTCAGAACCAGAAGCTGAGTCTGCAAGCTATATATAATATCTCCGGTTCTAGTGGATGTAGTGACAAAACTAAAATAGTTAATTGATTCAGGCGTGACCTTGCGGAAATCCATTATAAAATACAATAGACGTGGATATATTTAGTAACCTGTTCCGCTTAGCTATTTATAAAGAGCCATAAAAAACTCCTGAAAGAAATCGACACGTGTTTCACCTCTCAACGAGGCATCCGCAGGATGACGATGGACTTGTTGCGAACTCGAACACGGCGTGTTGCCACAGCGAGCGCTGAGTGTAGACCTGCACTTTTGGTTACTAAATATATCCACCTCTATTGTATTTTAAAACTAAAATACTTTATGCACCTGAACCTAATTACACCGGCGCCGTATATGGTATCCGGCAAAATTGCAACATAAAAACGCTGCTTGGTGACAAAAATAGGTACAAATTAATTATGTACAGTATGTTAGTGGCTAGTAATTAACCCACATAAAAACATCTATAACAGCTAACTATATATATTTGTTTGAATCGCCATTGTAAATGATAAATTATATTTATTTCTGTAAATTAATTAAAGAAAAACACTTTTACATGTAAAAAATAACTTATGTTTTAAAACTAGAGAGTCTGGTGTTTCCTATCTGATTACTCTGAGAAAGAAGACCGAAACGAACTCAAAGGTCGCAGTCTCTTTTAAAATTCAGACATAATCTTGGTCAGGCCATATGAAGACCATGAAGATTAGTGTCTGAGATGGTCTTTCAAGGATATAACCACACAGATTTGAGTGGACCTGTCCAGTCCGTGCACGTATTTGTCAGTAATCGTGTAGCAAACAATACCACAGAAAGGACATTTGTATATTTGTAAACTGTCAGATTATGATTAAAACTAACAAAGAAGAAACAGTTACCCATTAAAGATATTGTAAAAATAAAGTAAGCAAGGAAACATCATGTACTAAATTAGTCCAATATTCTTTTCTTTTAAAATTTGCTCAGTATTTTACGAGTAATTTCGGGGCATACCTTCAGACACTACCTTTTGTAATTTCATACTACAACAGGGAAACTGAGGCTTGAAATATTTAATTAAAAAATATCTTCCTTCTCGTAACTTTTTCTTAGCAAAAAAAAAGCTGTTGGTAAGTAGAATATTTAGTTATTCCTCAAGTTTCTTATATTAAATTATCTTTGGATTATTATTCTTTATTAAATGAACACATAACATAACATAACATCACGCCTTGTTTCCCCGAAGGGTTGGGCAGAGGTGTCCCTGTAGCAGGTACACCCACATTTCGCCAGTTATGTTTAAGTCCCATGTAATAGGGGGCGAGCCTATTGCCATCAACCGGGCACAAATCCAGACTCCGAGCTGCTACTGAGAAATTTCAGATAGAAAAACCCAATAACACTTTGCCCGACCCAGGAATCGAACCCAGGACCTCATGCTCAGCAGTAGCGCTTGCGACCACTAGACCAACGAGGCAGTCAGTTATTAAATTAAATACCTTCATAATTATAATTGTTGTAATAGAGAGGAAAAGGATTTGACATCCCACACGATAAAAAAAAAACAGGAAATATTTTCGCAGTGAATTGGTTTTTGAGAAGTAAGGGCTTAAAAATGTATGATAAATCATGTAATAATTTTTGAATGCAACTTCAAGTTCAGCTAAACATATGTAGAGGCTTATTATAAGATTCTTTTGATGTTATTGAGTCCTTCCAGGCACTCTTTTCACGCGCCATCTCGAACCAACCCTTGCGATACGCGTCCATCGTTTACATTTTTAAATAGTTAAAAATCCTGATGCTGAATTGCAATGCATTGATAAAAAGTATTTTCAAATCACAAATCAAAGGCGTGAATCTGGTGAGAATTGTAGCTATGAAAGAATATGATCATTTATTTTCGAAAATAACATTTCATAACATATAAGCTCATTTATCTATCGCGATTTATTGCAATCGACGTCTTCTCAGTTCATCGGCCAGATGTTTATTAGTTTTGTCTTGGTAGGGCTGCTCCATCGTCGAAGCCGAATAACCTGGCTATTGGTTTAAATTTATGCCTTGTGCCGTGAATGCACATGCTGGTGGCACGGATTATTGAGATGATGATTCTTGATCTTAGCCATCCCATCACTACACTCATGGGCCTGTTCCAGTGGTCGGCGATTGTAGCTATGAAGAGGAAAAATAACTACAGGTACTAATCGCTACCGCTTCTAACATAAAACCTTCACATATTTGGGTCTACAGCCAGCCACATTAAAAAACTTTAACTCCAACAGGTCAGCTTACCCTCGTCACACAGTCAATGGACACTGCCGGAAGTTATTTGATTCCTAAAAATATTAGGACACCCAATGTTAGGGTTACATGAATAGTTTCCTAACACGTAAGATGTGTAGGAAGAATAGGGTGTGTGGCTCGTGAAGACGTACTTGAACTTCACTTCCCAATGGTCTGAAGGCTAAATTTTTGCGGTTGTCGTCCTGGTAATGAGTCCAGTAGCTTTATATCCTTCTTCACGAATGTTCCACAAGCACTGGTTTGATCGTACTGTTTTTTTTTTTGTTGTGGGAAATGGGGCACAAAATCACATATCCTAACTTATACAATGTGTCCGGACATGGACTAGCGATATTCTAAATACTTAAATATAAACTATTTAAAAGTACAATTACACTCTAAGTTTGGGTCCAATACACTTCCCCGCTATGTAGCAGCCATTTTGTTTTTTTTGTAGAAATATTCTCTATGCGAGTACAAAAAAAATCATATCTCTCAAAGTTTTAGTTATACTGAGATAAAAATAGGCTTATTCGAAAGGCAATAATATTGTCTACCCTCTGCATTACAAAACAATGTATTTACTATTGCAAAACTGTTGAAAAAAAATGTGAAAGTCGAATATGCAATTCAACCAATAATTTGTTAATTACCACAAAAACGAGGAAGTGTATTGGACCCAAGTTTAGAGTAATTGTACTTTAAAATAGTTTATATTTAAGTATTTAGAATATCGCTAGTCCATGTCCGGACACACTGTATACTTTATGCAGTACCTAAAGTTAGTGTTGGTACTTTTTCCTAACTTTACTGCATAATATAACACAACATAACATAACATCACGCCTTGTTTCCCCGAAGGGTTGGGCAGAGGTGTCCCTGTAGCAGGTACACCCACATTTCGCCAGTTATGCTTAAGTCCCATGTAATAGGGGGCGAGCCTATTGCCATCAACCGGGCACAAATCCGGACTCCGGGCTGCTACTGAGAAATTTCAGATAGAAAAACCCAATAACACTTTGCCCGACCCGGGAATCGAACCCATAACCTCATGCACAGCAGTAGCGCTTGCGACCACTAGACCAACGAGGCATATATTATGTAATTCAAAATGTGCCAATTACCTAATACATATTTCTGGAGTTGCCGATTCGCCCACAAATAAATTAAATTCGTGCGAATGGCTATTGTGGTGGTCACATTAGCGTTAGTGCGCTAAAACCCTTATTATATCTACCCGAGCGATAAGTGCTACGCAGCCCGAACTATCACGACGATAGCCAATAATGGTTGGTCACATATGCGTGTATCGTATCTTTGGGTGAACCTTCGTGACGATAGACGCAGATGCGGCCGCAGTATGAGAAGAAATGCTGAAACAAACTCAAACTACAATGTATCAAAACACATCTACCAAACAAAACACAGTTCATTAGTCTTCTCAACATAGTAAGACAACGAACCAAAACCACAAAGCTTACAGTGTACCTTTCCTTTCTATTTTCTCTCCACCATTAGGTTTGGGGTACAAAGCGACACATCCGCATTACCTCTGTGAACGGACCTCACTCAAAAGTTCCCTGCGGTTTGAATCTGGGTGTGTTCTCACCACGACATTAGTCACGACCCTACGGCTGTGTCCTTGGTGAGAGCGGCGAGCGGAATGGAAGCGGCGGCGGGGCTGTTGCTGGATGGTTCGGATGGTTCCATAGGGTGGGTAATGGGTCAATTTTATTTACATTACGGTGGAAGAGAAGGGAAGGGAACCGTTAATTTAGCCTCGATGCGCGAGAAGGCACGCAAAGAGTCGAGAATGATTATTAATACATTTAACTGGTATAATAGGTGCTTGCTCAGCTCTCTTTGTACCACTTATTGTGGATTCCTTCGAAGATACTGACAGCAGCCCCAGGAATGTTCGAGAATTCTTGCCATCCATTTTTGGAATCATGTCTAATTTATTGTCGCACTTATTTATTTATTTTACCATTTATTCACACACATATAAACAGACAAGAAGAAAGGAACAGAAAAATACGTACAAAGGCAATGCTTATTTCTAAAGAAATCTCTTCCAGCATAACTGCGACAGGAAAGTATATAATAAGAAATGTGGACAACGTGTGTAACCGTAGAAGAGAAAATAAAAACATAAATCAAAGAAGAAAAAAAATCAATTCACTAATTTTAATTTTAAAAACATACAATATGAGAATATACTTACATACATACTTCTAAAATAAATATCATCACTACAATATATATAATTACAATGTGATATAAAATAACTAAGCAATTAGGACGAGTTGGTGGTACAATTTATAAATCGCTTTGTTTCCCTTCTCTTCTCTTCCGCCTCCATGTAAATTGGTCCTAAAAGCTTTCCGCTTTCGTTCCGCTCACCGCTGTCATCGAGAACGTGGCCTATCAGTGACGAAACATGGCTTGAATTAATTATAAGCTCACTTTACCAATTTTACGTACGTGGTAATTATTTTAATGACTGTTTAATGATATTGTACAACATTTTATTAAGGCGTTAAAAGACGTAAACAATAATAATGTTTCATCCTCTGCTGTGATACTTGACTTGCATTTACCCAGGAAAATCTATGACTCAAATCATTGCAGTAATGAACAGCCCACAAGTTTTATTAAAGTAAAATTTATTTGCATAGATTGTAGGTACTTAAACAAACAAACCATATTCGAACATTATTATTGAATGAAAGAATTAATATAAAATGAGTTAGGTAAATTATGAGCAAACCCATACTGCATTTAAAAAAAAACTTGAGGTTAAAACAATAGTCGGCATGGTACATTCATAGGATAAAACATTAGTTTAAATATGTACTTCATACAATCGGAATAAAATCAGATAACAATGTCATAATGAACGCTACTGAAGTTGCACACTCGTAGTCAAATTCTAGACTGACTCTATACAAGATGTTTTGTAGAAGAACTGACTCAATTTTTGAGGGATAGGGAGTGTCATTTGCTGGCACAAAAATGTTTTATTTTTATTCTTTGTAATAAATTTTCAAATTTTCGTATTTTAAAGCCTGGCAACACATAATTAAGTCATTTTCTAGAACCAGTTGTAGATATATTAAATGTGCATTGCAAATATAACACCAAAAGTTATTACGTTCTATTACAACCACATACAAAATAGTAGTTTATGAAACTGTTGCATAATGAGGGGTATTAAAACATGAGTTTGAAAACCGAGCCGTAGCGTAGGCGAGGTTTTTAATAGTATCACACGAATATTTCAATACCTAGTTATGTGCAGTTTCATACACTACTTTATCTACTCTCAAACATTGGGATTGAAACAAATACTAAATAAAAAATCAAAGTTAAAGATCAAGAATAAATTTTAAAATCCCACGAAATTCAGTAAGTACTACAAAACAAATGAATGTCGCCAGCACCAGCACATCACCGCACATGCGCTACAGCGGGTGCTGCTGTCCCCCGCCAAAAGTTGATGGAAACTCTTTGGTGATATTAACTTCTTGGATTAGCGCAGTATCGTAATAGAAAAAAAATGTTTTTTTATCACATCTATTCAAAAAGAGCTAATTCGTTCTTCGTAAACAGGGACTAAAATAGCTTTTTAATCCCTAGGGATTAAAAGTGATTTGAATTTGGAATGTGGATATTGTTAGTAAAAGTTCCAATTACCAAAGAGATCAAACACGAACATTGTATGAACAAGTAACAGGCTGGCAAGAGAGAGAAAGTGTGAATTTGGTCAAAATGAAAATCCAAGATGGCGGCTTAGAATTTTTTTTTTTTTTTTGTCTTTGGTGTCGTTTTCATAGTTTTCGAGGGTGCTAAAGCCGATAGTGAGGTCAAAATGTAAATCCAAGATGGCGGCTCTGAAGATTTTCAAATTTATCATCATGGGTATCGTTTTCACGGTTTTTAAGGGTGCTAAAGCCGATGGTGAGGTCAAAATGAAAATCCAAGATGGCGGATGCAAAAATTTTTAAATTTTTCGTCATGGGTATCGTTTTCATGGTTTTTAAGGGTGCTAAAGCCGATAGTGAGGTCAAAATGAAAATCCAAGATGGCGGCGGCAAAAAATTTCAAATTTTTCGTCATGGGTATCGCTTTCATGGTTTTTAGGGGTGCTAAAGCCGATGGTGAGGTCAAAATAAAAATCCAAGATGGCGGATGCAAAAAAATTCAAATTTTTCGTCGTGGGTATCGTTTTCATGGTTTTTAAGGGTGCTAAAGCCGATGCTGAGGTCAAAATGAAAATCCAAGATGGCAGCTAAGAAAATTTTCAAGTTTTTCGTCATGGGTGTCGTTTTCATAGTTTTCGAGGGTGCTAAAACCGATAGTGAGGTCAAAATGTAAATCCAAGATGGCAGCTGCGAATAATTTAAAAATTTTCATCATGGGTATCGTTTTCATAGTTTTCGAAGGTGCTTAAGTCTATAGTGAGGTCACAATGTAAATCCACGATGGTGGCAGTGATTTTTTTTAAATTTTACTTGCGAAGGAACTTTGTTTCTGACGGGGGTCGGATCATACACGTTTTTTTTTCTCATAGAGGGTGATAAAAAGTAGAGTGTTCACCTCGGGAGCAACACTATTTTAAGCTCGAGTGGCGTACTTTGAATCCCTCGCTGCGCTCAGGATTCTACTTTAGAATCCCTCGCTACGCTCGGGATTCTACTCTAGAATCCTTCGCTCCGCTCTGGATTCAAAAAAACACTCTCGCCTTAAAAATAGTTCTTTGCTCCCTTGGTAAACAATCTACTATTTATCACATCTATTCAAAAAGAGCTAATTCGTTCTTCGTAAACAGGGACTAAAATAGCTTTTTAATCCCTAGGGATTAAAAGTGATTTGAATTTGGAATGTGGATATTGTTAGTAAAAGTTTCAATTACCAAAGAGATCAAACACGAACATTGTATGAACAAGTAACAGGCTGGCAAGAGAGAGAAAGTGTGAATTTGGTCAAAATGAAAATCCAAGATGGCGGCTTAGAAAATTTTCAAATTTTTTGTCTTTGGTGTCGTTTTCATAGTTTTCGAGGGTGCTAAAGCCGATAGTGAGGTCAAAATGTAAATCCAAGATGGCGGCTCTGAAGATTTTCAAATTTATCATCATGGGTATCGTTTTCACGGTTTTTAAGGGTGCTAAAGCCGATGGTGAGGTCAAAATGAAAATCCAAGATGGCGGATGCAAAAATTTTAAAATTTTTCGTCACAGGTATCGTTTTCATGGTTTTTAAGGGTGCTAAAGCCGATGGTGAGGTCAAAATGAAAATCCAAGATGGCGGCGGCAAAAACTTTCAAATTTTTCGTCATGGGTATCGCTTTCATGGTTTTTAGGGGTGCTAAAGCCGATGGTGAGGTCAAAATAAAAATCCAAGATGGCGGATGCAAAAAAATTCAAATTTTTCGTCATGGGTATCGTTTTCATGGTTTTTAAGGGTGCTAAAGTCGATAGTGAGGTCAAAATGAAAATCCAAGATGGTGGCGGCGAAAAATTTAAAAATTTTGTCATGGGTATCGTTTTCATGGTTTTTAAGGGTGCTAAAGCCGATGCTGAGGTCAAAATGAAAATCCAAGATGGCAGCTGCGAATTATTTAAAAATTTTCATCATGGGTATCGTTTTCATAGTTTTCGAAGGTGCTTAAGTCTATAGTGAGGTCACAATGTAAATCCACGATGGTGGCAGTGATTTTTTTTAAATTTTACTTGCGAAGGAACTTTGTTCCTGACGGGGGTCGGATCATACACGCTTTTTTTTCTCATAGAGGGTGATAAAAAGTAGAGTGTTCACCTCGGGAGCAACACTATTTTAAGCTCGAGTGGCGTACTTTGAATCCCTCTCTGCGCTCAGGATTCAAAGAAACACTCTCGCCTTAAAAATAGTTCTTGGCTCCCTTGGTAAACAATCTACTATTATAGTATTATTTTTTTAGAGAAAAAGTGTTATAATATGATTCTATTTTTAAATTTCGGTATTCTGTTTATAAAGTATGTCAACATAAACTCGTTTTGAAGTTCATAATTCGAATGTTACGCTATGAGAGTAGATAAAAGTTATTACGACATGAAGTAAAAAAAAAACATATTTCAATTACCGTGCCACTTAAACCATAGTTTCTATGGATGAAAACTTATAGCATACGACTCCCCCTATCCCTAAGAAAATTGTGTCGGTCCTTCTAGCAAACACCCTGTATAGATTGCCATTGACACTATTAACAAAAAGGATGTCATAATTAGGTATGTCAAAATTAACTAACATTAGCATAGTGGTGGCACTCCGGGAGTGCCGACAGAAGTGAAAACTTGAACAAGATTGCCTTGGTGGAAGAAAAATAAAGAGCAAAATCGTGTTCACAAAAAATAATACTTCTGAAACCTTTAAAGTAAAAATACTTGCATAGATAGAACATTGATCCGTAACGAAATATAAATAAAGAGCACAATCGCGTTTACAAAGCCTTTAAAGTAAAAATACTTGCATAGAACATTGATCCATAACGAATATAAATAAAGAGCACAATCGCGTTTACAAAAATGAGGTGTCGTCATGGTGACTCGCAATCAATGGTTTAGTCCCATCTCAAAAATGCCCAACGCGCCCAAAGAAGTTTTCACTTCAAAAACAGAAATAGCTTATTAATATTATTACTGTTTACTTTTAGATTTTAGTTCTCAAAAGAGCTTGGAGAGCAGAGTTCCTCCGTAAACTTTTCAAACCTCTAAGGAAATTAAACTTGAGAATGTAAATGTGATGAAGTTGTTTTTATGTACCTATTTTATTTTCTCTTCTACTTTTACACACGGTGTCTACATCTCTTTATCTACTTTTCTTTCGCAGACATGCTGGAAAAGATTTTTTTTTAAAGCATCACCTTTATACGAATTTCTCTGTTCCTTTCTTCTTGACTGTTTATATGTGTGTACATAAACTGTTAAATAAATACAGTTCTTACTTCTGGCAAAGTTAACACAGACAAACAAACAGATAAACCCAATACAGTTAACAACCACATTTTCCGCTTCAGTTCAGTTGGAACTTCATAATAAAGCACTCCATACTGTACTGAAAGGTCAACAGCGGAACCAACACAGCGGTAGAGACGAGTAAATGTATGAGCAGAGCAAAGTTCGCGGTTTGCTCCCAATAGACGGGGTGTTTGTTACGCCATTATTATGATTGAGTAACAGCCGCACAGCTTGGAGGAGGCCTTTACCTGTAAAAGGGTTCTTACAGAATAATTTTATTATATAGGTAAAACTGAAAAAAAAAAAATAGTAATAATAATAATGATACGGAAGCTTTAGGTATCAACGCTGCTGACATGAAGCAATCGCTGAAGGAGCGCTTCTTTAGCCGCCTGAATAAAGTATTAAATAGTCTTTTATCAGGCGGAAACAAGGTGCGCGCCTTCAACGGTTGGGTCATGCCAGTTTTGATGTACTCTTTCGGCATACTCAAATGGACTCAGACGGAACTTGACGCCCTGGATAGGAGGGTCCGCACACTGCTGACCACAAATCGGATGCATCACCCACGTTCATCGGTGATGAGACTGTATATCCCACGGAAGTGCGGAGGTCGAGGTTTCTTAAATGCTAAGACCCTGCACAACCGTGAGGTATGCAGTCTCAGGGAATACTTCCTAGAAACCGACGTGGGGATGCACCGAGATGTAGTCTCAGTGGACAAGGGCCTCACCCCGCTATCCTTGGCTAACGAGAACTGGCGCAAACCTATAGTATTAGATACTAATGACCGCAGGGAGGTATGGCAGAGCAAAGAGCTTCACGGGCGCTTTTACCGGGCCTTACATGGGCCCGATGTAGACCTGTTAGCGTCCGTATCCTGGTTGCGATTCGGTGACCTCTTTGGGGAAACCGAAGGTTTTGTCTTTGCAATTATGGACGAAGTTATGATGACGAACAACTACCGGAAATATATTGTGAAGGACGGCACGGTTGACATCTGTCGGGCATGCCACCGTCCCGGAGAATCAATCCGACACATTATTTCTGGCTGTTCTCGTCTGGCTAACGGAGAATACTTGCATAGGCACAACCTTGTAGCCAGGATTATCCACCAGCAACTTGCTCTGAAATACAGTCTTGTGGAATCGGAAGTACCGTACTATAGATATGTGCCCGACCCAGTCCTCGAAAATGGCAATATCACGTTGTATTGGGATCGATCTATCATCACTGACAGGACTATTGTTGCCAATAAGCCCGACATAGTGGTGATAGATCGATTAGAGCGTCGCACAATGATTATTGATATAGCGGTCCCGCATGACGAGAACCTCGTGAAAGCTGAAAAAGATAAACAGATTAAGTATCTTGACCTGGCTCACGAGGTTGTCGACTTGTGGGATGTGGATACAGCAATCATTGTGCCGATAGTCGTGACGGCCAATGGCATAATAGCCAAGAGCCTCGACCAACACCTGAGGAGGCTCTCGTTAGGCAGCTGGATCAAGGGCTTGATCCAGAAAGCGGTACTCCTGGACACGGCGCGTATTGTTAGGAGGTTCCTCTCTCAGGAGCCCTGACCACCGGTGGCTTGGACCCTGTTCCCGACACCGGTGGGCTACTATTTTTTATATTTTTAAATGTTTTTTTTAATCATTTTATAAGAATATTTAAAAATGTAAATCATATGTTCATAAATGAAATAAAGGAAATAATGATACAGATATTTTTAAATGTTTTTTTTAATCATTTTATAAAAATATTTAAAAATGTAAATTATATGTTTATAAATGAAATAAAGGAAAAAATAATGATACTAACAAACTATTTAACTTGTAAACAAACATTTTCTGGAAGTAATAAAAGGCTTTTTTATTTTTATTTTTATTAACAGCCGCACATTAAATGTTACTGCGATTAATTTTATTAAACATTACGCCTGTAATCCCGAAGGGTTTCGCAGAGGTACGCTATAGTACGCCCACAATTCGCCAGTTGTCACATGTAGCAGGTGGCGAGCCTATTGCCAGCAACCGGGCACAAATCCAGACTCCGGGCTACAACTGAGAAATTCCAGATGGAAAAACCCAATGACACTTTCCCTGTCCTGGGAATCGAACCCAGGACCTCATGCTCAGTAGTAGCGCTTGTGACCATTAGACCAAAGAGGACCGTGGACCTCAAGAATATTGTGTAGAAATATCTAAAGTTGCGGAGTTATTTTTTATACCAACAAAGCAGTATTAAAAAAAAGCGGCACTCCGGGAGTGTCGGCAGAAGTGAAAACTTGAACAAGATCGCCTTGGTAGAAGACAAATACTAACCTTATCTAAATAAAGAGCACAATCGCGATTACGAAAAAAAATACTTTCAAAACCTTTAAAGTAGAAATACTTACATAGTACATTGGTCCGTAACGTGATATAAATAAAGAGCACAATCGCGTTTACAAAACCTTTAAAGTAAAAATACTTGCATAGAACATTGATCCGGAACGTTATATAAATAAAGCGCACAGTATCGGTATTTCATACCCTCTTATCAAAGTCAACATTCATGTTGACCTGGGTAATTTAATGTTAATGCCAAAAATATTGGATTTCGCTGACCACTAAAACTACAATTGAAATCCTTTTGTGAATAGAATCTGCGTTTATTTATTCATTCAAATACAGTAAAATAGTCAGTAAGGCAATTTCTGGTAGTTAATTTGTTGGTTTGTGCCAATTACCGCTGAAATTATTGTGGTCAGTCGATTGAATGTGCCAATTGATTGCGCAATTGGACCATAATTGGCTTATGTGGTGTATATATCGGAATTAACTATCTATGCCTTGATAGTCTATTATATCATACTTGAGACCTATGCATGCAAATTGTTGAAAATCCAAAATACAGAAATGAGTTCTAGAAGCCAATTTAAAACGCGGCTTTTTAATGCTCTGGTCAAAGTCAGGCAAAGCCCGCGCGGGATGTGGGACAAAATTCGCTCATCTAACTAAATTGTAAGGTATTCAATTGGCTTCCTAATCATTAAAACAATAGACGCACATAGTCGCATCCCTCGGGTTTTGCTCCAGTGATGGTCCTATGTTATAAATTGTTTGCTAAAATGCCTTTTTGTAATATATGAGATTATTGATCTCGACTGTAGGTATTGAAATAAGAACCATCCTGACTCTAAAATAACTAATTTAATTCCGAATATAATTATTTAACCTCAAAATAGATACTAATCTCCAAATTAATCTTAAAGTCGCTAACCCAATATCATAATCTAAAACTGTATAACAAAACTACATATTTACAATATTTCAGGGATAAGGAAAATAATATGAAACACCAAGATATTTTGTCATCATTTATATTTCTTTGCCAACATCAAATTCAATATTCTACACCATACCATCACATCTCCTATTCCCCACATAATATCACAATTTAATTAGTATTCTAATATTTACCATGAAACTAATAGGTTACCTTAATTTACAGCAGATCTCCAACCAATACTATGCCAATCTATCTTTTTACAGACAGCCGCTAAGCACGTCTTACCCTCACGAGCGCCTCACCCCGAAGGGGGTTCCCGCGCTACTTTTTGACACATCGAATCCTTGGGTGCTGCCAGTACAATATCTAACAATTACGTATTAATAAATTGAAACCTAACAGTATATTATTTTATAGGTAGTTTACTGCGCATAATTAAAGTTTTAGCACATTAATATTTTAAATTTCAAAATTTGTGATTCATTGCTAGACGAGAACAACTGCCAACAAACTGTTATGCAATTTGGCGTGACTTTATTTATGTAACTGTACATATAGATAATGAAAAAAAAAAAAAACTTTTTCAACAACAGAGCATTGGTTCGACGTGATGTTTTGCATAAATAATAAAGATGCTTTTAAAACTAAATAAGTTTTAAAATAATAAACAACAATTTCCATCCAACGTGGCAACGCTGCCAGCCTTTTGGGCACTTTTCCAACTGACAGCGATGCGAACGAATTTTTTGATGCCCAATGAGCTTTTCCCCTTTTTTAGGGTTCCGTAGTAAACTGCTGGGTTCGATTCCCAGGTCAAGCAAAGTGTTATTGGAATTTTCTCAGTAGCAGCCCGAAGTCTCGATTTGTGCCTGGTGGATGGCAATAGGCTTGCCCCATATTACAGGGGCCTTAAACACAACTGGCAAAATGTGGGTGAACAATAGGTATACCCAGGTACACCACTGGCTAACCCTTCGAGTATTACTGGCGTGATGTTTTGTATGCTAGCTTGTTTATTGTAATTAAGGTTTATAAGAGTAAATAAAAAAAATACCTAAAAAAAAGTATTCGAAAAGCTACTTGAAAAAATAATATGTACAATAAGATACGTTTTCTCAGAAAAATAAAATGTCACATTTAATTTGATAGGCTAAATAGTAAAACCTTGAATAGGTCTAAAACTAAAGTGCGTGCTACACGGTCGCCAACCGCGTCCCGACAGAGGTGACCTTGATGGTTTACAACCAAATTTCAAACAGCTCTGCCTGTCGCCAACCAAGGTCACCTCTATCGGGGACGCGGTTGGCAGCCGTGTAAAAGGCACTTAACAGGCACGCCAAAGTAGGTATCAAATATAGACTTGTTTTCTTTACAATTAAATACTTGTTTTTTTTAGTTCAAATATACTAGAAACCCGCCCCTGATTCGCACGGTTTATAAGACTTGTCAAAATATCGAGATTTCTTTAATATATTATGTAAGTTTAGTATAATTGGGAAGAGCTCGTGGCTAAGTAATAACAGCCGCACGTGGTCAAGTAGTCAATTCATCAGGTTAAGCTACGCTTGTCAGGGTTGGTCCGTGGATGGGTGACCATCTTTACATACCGAGACTCCTCCGTACCTCGGAAAGCACGTTAAGCCGTTGGTCCCGGCTGTCATTCGTGGATCTTTGACAGTCATTACGGGTCGTCAGAAGCCCGGAAGTCTGACAACCATGGCAGTCTTACCAAGGGGTATCGTATTACCCAGTTACTGGGTTGTGGAGGTCAGATAGGCAGTCGCTTCATGTAAAATACTGGAAATCAGCTGCATCCGATTAGACTGGAAGCCAACCCCAATACAGTTGGGAAAAAGCAAGACAGGCAGATTGATGTAAGTTGTGATAAATAAATTCTCTAAGGGTGGTCGCACATCTGACGGAAGATGCGTCGCGTAACGCCAGAACAGACAAGTAGATAGCAGAACATTCAACCTAACCTAACCGCAATCAACCGATCGCGATGATGCGTTAGTGCGTCAAGCGACTATATAGACGCGGCCGAAGTTACGGCCGACGCATCTTCCGTCACATGTGCGACCACCCTTAATGATAATGAAAACCGCATCAAAATCCGGGCTTATTCCAGAAATCCCCACCGAGAAATCCCCACCAGTGGGGATTGTAATTTTTTTCCAGAAATCCCCACTCTTTAAATAAACTCAGCCTTTTATTCTAATATTCTAGTCGTTTTTGGTCGTAGGGGGTCACAGTTCTAACCTAACCTAACCTAACCTTTTAACTAGTGGGGATTTCTGGAAAAAAAAATAACAATCCCCACTGGTGGGGATTTGTCGGTGGGGATTTTTGGAATAAGCCAAAATCCGTAGCGTAGTTTAGAAAAACAACGCGGTTACACAGACAGACGAAAAATAACTTTATTTTTTTATATGTACAGATATAGGAGAAGCATATAGAGGTGACATTTAAATGAAATACCAGATGTAGGAGACAAAGAAACAATCAAATGTAAGAATTCTCATTGTGATTTTATTTCGCTATTTGTGAGTAATAAAATATTTTGCCCCTGTCTTGTGATTAAAATGTTTGGTACAAGTGAAAAACTTTTAAGAAATATTTAGGAGCAGGTATGATATATGAGGAGGATCTAGTGGCTAAATAATAACAACCGCCCTGGCTGATCGAAGGTTAAGCTACGGTTACCGCGGTCGGTTAGTGGATGGGTACCCATCCATTACATATCGAGTCCCCTCCGTGCCTCGGAAAGCACGTTAAGCCGTTGATCCCGGCTGTCATTCGTTGACAGTCGTTACGGGTAGTCAGAAGCCCAAAAGTCTGACAATCAGTCTTACCAAGGGTTGTATTATGGGTTGTGGAAGCCAGATAGGCAGTCACTCCATGTAAAATACTGGTATTCTGCTGCATTCGGTTAGACTAGGAGCCGACCCTAACGTCGGCGGAGGGCGGATAATGCCCTCTTCCAGCCCTCGTAAATGGGTCCAGGGGTGGCGGACTCGGGGACATCCGTCGCCCCCCATCACACAGGACCCGAGATGGCGGCGCGTAGTGTTCCACGCGCGCCTTTATAACACGTATTTGGGGGAGTTTTGCTCCCCCTACAGATCGGGGCCCGCAGAGCGCGGGCCGTCACCAATCCGGGGCAGCGGAAGTCACATTTGTACTCGCAGCCCCCGACGCAAGTGTGAGTGGGAACACCGGGGTGGTTTTAGTCAGTAAGAGTCTGATAGACCCCTTTACCCACCCCAGGGCGGAGGACATCCATGAGGATTTCCAACCCGACAATAAAAATAAAAAGACCCGACCCCAACGTAGTTGGGAAAAAGCTAGGCAGATTGATATAACATGCTTTATATAGGGTGACTCTGGTAATTAGTGACACGTGACTTTACTCATCATTATGAAAAACTTTTACTACTGCCAACCCCGGCAAGCATAGCTTAACCTGATGGATCGACCCGTGCAGCTGTTATTACTTAGCCACGAGCTCCTCCAAAAACAAAAACATTGTATCCTAAGTTAATAGTTTAAATGCGTAAGTGAGTGTGTTATGCTTTCACGCTAAAACGGCTGAACGGATTTAGATGAAATTTTGGTGCATGGGTAGACCATGACTTGGGTTAGGACATAGGATGATGTGATGATGTGCATCGATCGGTCTCAGCTGAATGGCGGGACAGGCTTCTGCGCCCAACAACCATGCCTCGCTATCGTCGACGCGATCCGACCAGTGCTCGACGAATGGCTCGGGAGGAGGCACGGTTCCCTGTCGTTTCGGGCGACGCAGGTGCTCTCGGGGCATGGCTGCTTCGGGAAGTACCTGTGTCGCATAAACAGGGAGCCGGACGCTCGGTGCCATCACTGCACCCACTGTCGGGAGGACACGGCGCAGCATACACTGGCAGAGTGTACCGCATGGGAGGAGCCGCGCCGTGCCCTCGTATCTGAAGTCGAAGCCGACCTGGCGCTGCCGGCTGTCACTCGTTCGATGGTCGGGAGCGCCGAGTCGTGGGATGCGATGATCTCCTTCTGACTGGACGTCGGCGGAGGGCGAACAACGCCCTCTTCCAGCCCCCGTAAACAGATCCGGAGGGACGGTGGACTTGGGACGTCCGCCGCCCCCCATCTAGTAGGACCCGAGGTGGCGGCGCGCAGTGTTCCACGCGCGCCCCTATTTGACGTCGCGGGGGGAGTCTCACCTCACTCCCCCCGCGGGCATGAAGTGGCACTAGAAGGCGCACTAGATCTCATGATCCCCGGTCCAAGTGTGAGAAGGGAACACCGGGGTGGTTTTTAGTGAGTAGGAGTCTGACAGACCCCTTTTTCACCCCGGAAAAAAAAAAGGACATAGGATACTTTTTATCTCGATATTACCACAGGGTCGAGACTTATGAGAGTGAAACCGCGCGGGGCGCAGCTAGTTAAAAATAATTACGAGTCCACATTAATTAATGTAGTTACTCATATAAAAAGCCAATGACGGTCGCTTCACACTTCAGTGAACCCAGGTGACGGTGACAGCTACTCATTCTGTTATTCGATATCATTGAAATACGAATGACAGACTGTTTAACAAAATAAACGTATCATTTCTGGGTTTATTTACGTATTATATTAAATGTCTTGTTGATGAAAATTACCTACTAAGTAAATTTTGTGATTTAAAATTATTTTAATATTCTTAAAGGTACCGTTCCGCAGTCGACCGCAGGCGGCAACTGCACCTGCCGGGGTTGCGAAGAAGTCCGAAAGGGAAATCGTGGCCCCGGCAACATGGCAACTGAAGGATCACGGGTGGGTTTTAGTCAGAGTCTGACACGCCCTCCCGCTCCACCCAGAGCGGGAGAAGTTATTTGATAATTTCCCACCCAAAAAAAGGCGGCAACTGAGGGCGACATGTCGCCGCGACACGACTGGTTTCTATAAATTTCTATGAAATACCTTCCGTAGCTAACACGTCGCCTTCATAGAAATACGTAAGAATACATAGAAACCAGTCGGGTCGCGGCGACACTTCGCCTGCAGTTGCCGTCTGCGGTCGGCTACGGAATTGTACCTTTATATTGAAGGCTTGTGTTTCGGTACTGCTTCGGAAAGCACGACAATTCGTTGGTCCCGGCTGTCATTCGTAGATCTTTGACAGTCGTTACGGGTAGTCAGAAACCCAAAAGTCTGGCAACCAGTCTTATCAAAGGGTATCGTGTTACCCAGTAACTGGGTGGTGAAGATAAGATAGGCAGTCGCTCCATGTAAAATACTGGTATTCAGCTACATCTGGTTATACTGGAAGCCGATCCCAACTTAGTTGGGAAAAGGCTAGGCAGATTGACGATGCAGATGCCTAACTTCTGTTTGTTGTTGTATATTAATTATCATACTGTTGTTAAAAGTTATTTAATGTGTGTATAAATATTGAATACTAGCTTCTGCCTGCGACTTCGTCCGCGTGAAATTTCACGGGCCCCCGACCCACCCCCATCGCATACCCATCACTCACCCGCCCGCGCTGTTACTTCGTTTTTACTTAGAGTTCTTTCCTTCGTGCTCAGCTCCTGAGAGTAGTAGCGTGATATTACATAGCCTCTAACCTTCCTCTAGAATTGGGCTATCCAATGCAAAAAGATTTTTCCAAATCCGTCTGATAGCCTCGGAGATTACCCCCAACATATAAACTTACAAACAAACAAGCAAACAATTTTCTTCTTTTCTTTATAATATTAGTTTAGAAGTATAGATAGATTATGTCAAAAGATTACAATTAATTTAGAAAAACAAATTGCCGCGAAAAAAACATAATAAATTAAATTCCACCGTCAAAATAATCTGAATAAATTAAAAAATCTTAAACGTTTTATACTAAATTATCCTTAAATATATTTCCACACAATATTCTTGAGGTCCACGGTTCTCTGTGGTCTAGTGGTCGCAAGCGCTACTGCTGAGCATGAGGCCCTGGGTTCGATTCCCAGGTCGGGCAAAGTCGCAGGAGGAGACGCTCTGGGCGTCGGGAATCACAGGCAGATTTCCGGCCACCGTAGGCGTGGGCTTGCGGACGGGTGAGCAATGGGTAGCTCGCCGTCCGATAAGGACCAAGCCCGGGTCGACGGCGCGTTGTGTTCCACGCGCGCCTCAAAGAGATGTCAGCAGAATTGACGGGGTCCGCTAGGGCCGATGCCGTTGCGAATAAGGCCGAAAGGGAAATCGTGGCCCCCGGCAACATAGCAACTGAAGGAACACGGGTGGGTTTTAGACAGTAAGAGTCTGACACGCCCTCCCGCTCCACCCAGAGCGGGAGAAGTTATTTGATAATTTCCCACCCAAAAAAAAAGGTGAACTATAGGTACACTTCTGCTTAACCCTTCAGGGATTGTGATGTTATGTTATGTTATGTTGTAAAGTTGAACTTGAATGCTTGGAATAGAAACAATAAAAAGCAAGTATTGCAAAGTTGTTTTCTTAAAGAATGCAATAACGTTTAAATTCTGTCTCGTTACGTTAACTAGTATCTCTTGAAATACAATGTAGAATGATAATAAAATGTATTTAAAACGCTTTAAAGAACTTTACTGTCATTTACATTGTTTGTCAGATTACTTTGGAGCTGAAATTACTTTCAGCATTTATGTAGGTACAAGTTGTGTTTAAAATAAAATTAAAGTAAAAACCTTTTTAAAAACAAGCTTTTAATGAACTGAAAAGTAAAAAATAAAACTTACCTACGTAAAAATAGAACTTTAACATTTTCTTAAAAGCTTGAGGAAGAGGGACGTTCACGCCTCAAGCTCAACCGGCTTCTGGGACACGGAGGGGTCTCGCTACATAATGGATGGTCACCCATCCACGAACCAACCGCGGCAAGCGTAGCTTTACCTTCGATCGAACCGTGCGGCTGTTATCATTTATGTATATATGTATGTATGTTCATCTGTTACCTATAACTTATAAACTGTCGATCATAATTTGACAAATGAGGTATCATTGGAAGCATCTTGATCGTCCGTTGGTTATAGGGTATGTGACGTCACATGAAATGTGGCACCGTCTAGAGGATATAAAGACATGAACTTAAAAAAAAAATGGTCAAGGAAAAGCTGTGGTCGCATGCCTGTACACCTACGAAATTATAATGACAGGCGACCACGGCTTTACCTTGACCATTTTTGTACATATATGTCTTGAATTCTGTCTGAAATATTTTCTTGTGAGATACTTTTTCAGTAGTCGGGATATGTTTTTGTTAATTTCCATAAAATCACTTTCACCCTGCCATGGTGAGACATTCCATATTATGTATGCACCATAAATTAAAACTTTCACGACTCTTGCAATGTGGCTGTAACATACAGAATTCAGACACCTAAAGAAATTCCTAGGCGTGCAGGCGACAGAGGAGTGGGGCAATTATAATGAGGCAGTAAAATATGGCGTAATCGCCCCGCGCGGTTTGGCTTGCTGCCATATTTGGCAAGATTATTTTTGAAAGACTTTGAATTTAATATGTTTGTGATAAAAATTGTATTTTCTAGTTGTTAAGAGATGTGTGTATGTTAAAAATGTGGCAGACTGGATGCGGAAGGCGGTGGACAGGGTGTTGTGGCGCAGCCTGGGAGAGGCCTATGCCCAGCACTGGACAGCGATGGGCTGAGTTGATTATAATGTTTGTTTCTTGGCAGTTTTCAAACTGACAATTCATAATATTATCTGCGTTCAATTCATGTTACGCAATTCATCTGTTTGACAGTTTTGTATTTTAATGAAATAACATTTAAAAAGCAGTAAAAAAAAAATCTCATTTGATTAATAAAAACTGTAAAGAAAAAAACCGGCCAAGTGCGTGTCAGACTACGCACAATGAAGGGTTCCGTAGTTGAGATGAATTTTTCCCAAAAACAATAAGTTTGTTTTTGTTGTACTTGAAAAACATGTTTTCCCATACCTACATCGATATACGTCACGGTCAATTAACCAACTGCAAATGTAAGTTTGTAATCACAAAAAAAAATGTGATAAAACTACTTACGATTTTACGCAAAAAAATTACGATTTTCGGACTTTTTCCTTGACTTGTGCTGTGAGACCTTGCTTCGTGCCAAATTTCATGATTCTAGGTCAACGGGAAGTAACCTGTAGGTTTTGATTAATTTGCGAGTAAAAAATTAAGTCGCTTAAATGGCCGTATTTTTTTAATGCGTTGACTTAGAAGCTTGATTTTTTTTTAAGTCAAAGGGACCATAGACTTACAAATTTGATATTAATTTCAACTTGATACCTCCACGCGTTCCTGAGAAAAAGGGTCTCGACAGACTGACGGACGGACAACGAAGTGATCCTATAAGGGTTCCGTTTTTCCTTTTGAGATACGGAACCCTAAAAATATCCGGTAAAATTACGGTCTTAATTTTTTTCATACGGCAATATTTACATTAAATAAGATTCTGATATGAATTGAATTGAATATAATTCAGCTAAAATATGTGTCACCATAGAGGAATTGCTGAGAATTCAGAAAATGAATTGCTTTTAGAGGAATTGCTTAATATGGCCGTTCAATAATAAAAATGCCGAATTGAATACTGCAGAAAACTCGGTAATTTTGCCCTCCGATTTAAAACCTCACTAATCTCACAATAACTCATTTAACGGATTAGGTGTACAAGTCATTGTGCGCTTTTTATAATTTGTAACGTGGCGATATTATCGTGAACGTTTACGTCCATGATACGGCATCACGATAACAGAGGAAAGTAAAATGTATGGAAATATATGAAGACGCGTTTATCGTCCACGATAACGTAACCACGTGCACGTACTCAAGTTACGTACGTCAAGTTAGGAATTATAAAAACGCACATGGCCTTAGTATAAAATAATAAAATGAAGTACACACATCTTCACCAACTAGGTACCCCAGCATAAGTAGCATGACGATAATAGAAACGGGTTTTGTGAACGAAAGAACAGACAAAATGACAGATTGTGATTGTTTATCCGTCATTTTGTCTATTCTTCCGTCGACAAAACCCGTTTCTATTGTAGTCATGTTTTAAAGAATATTATTATTATTATTATCATATTTTAAAGAAAATGTTTATGCAGATACAACAATCCACATGATTTTAGAACTGGAACTAGAAACAATAGTTGCTATTATTGGACTTACCTTATGGGTCAGGGCCTACGGGCAATGGATATGGCTTTCCAACAGTGTGAGTGGCCTCTGTCTGATTCCTCCCAGTTTATGTCCGGTCTGTGTTATTGTCACGGGAGGAATGGCAGTCCTTAGTCATCTGGGGCGTATTTGCTGTGTCTTTCCGAGGCTGCATTGTCTAGGTGGGACAAAGGGTAGGTATAAGTCGATGGTGTTGCGAGGATTGCCAATTTTATTTAATGTAAGGCTTGGTTTCGGTTTGAATTTGATTGGTAAAGCAATACAAATACCTATTGTAATACTTACCATTACGATTAGGAGGCTTGGAAGGTGGTTTGGTTTTCCATTTCTTTGTGACGGTGGATCTTGCTCCTTTCATCGATTTACATCGAGCTCCTTCGCACATCGAAGGATCGACGTCCCATTCAGTCCACTAAAATAATAAAAGAATCCTAATAACATTTTTTCAATTATGAATAAAGCATGGTTGTCACTCGCCAACGCCATGCTTTTTGCAAATGGCCGCCATGCCATCGATCGAAATTCCCATGGTGCTTGCAATTATATTTACCTACTAAAATGTTGGATTTAGGAAGATACACCACATAATGACTTTATTTTATTTTTATTTTCATTGAAATTATTATAACTTTCAGTTTTCTCTTTTGTTTATTTCTTTTATGTTACGTTTAGTTATAGATCTTACCTAAGTATTTAAGTACTATAATTTTTTTTATTTTTTTATTGTTACTTTAATGTACATATTATGTTCAGATAAATTCACACTCATTTCCGTAATAAATTTTGCTTACCTGATATTTATTGTCACATAGGGGGACGTCATTACGTCATTCGCGAGGTTTTTGCTGAAAATCAGCGCCGTAACCTTAGGTTCGTCCGAAGTTGCGGCATTTCGCTGAGCATGACCTATTCTTGCACAGATACGACGCACAGATTAATTGTTCTTGTTATTGTTGTTCACTTGTTACAGAAAATGTCTACTATTCCACTCAGCAATCGGCATTTTGTTTATGTTTTGAATGTTTGTTGTTTTAATGCAAACAAAATTGTAAATTGTCTTTGGTATCTGGCCTTGACATAAGAAATAGACAATTTTTTTTTGAACTTTTTATCACTTTTCGAACCTGAATACGAGGCTTTTGGCTTTTGGTGAATGTAGGATTATTAAATTTTATGATTTATGTATTTTTTTTGTGTAATGTGCGTTTATTTTGTGCAGAATAAACAATTTTTCTTTCTTTCTTTCTTTCTTTCATGCTAATCGTGCAGCAAAAGACATGCATGTTCAAATTCGACATCGCTGATTATCAGCTTTTTGTATTTTTTAATTATTACATTTTATTGACAAGCAACGCTACAGAAGAACATTTAAATAATGTGGAACACAAACTGTAGACAATCAAATGAATTTTTGTCGATGCATCTTTACTTTGAGACTAACAAATATGTAACAAATATGGTCCACCGAGGACTGATTCGATTTCGGCTTACGTATACACGATTACAGTAATTACGTAATCGGATTCCGATATTACCAGACTATTAGTGGAAATTAACACCTGTATTCAAGAATAATAGAGGATTTTAGATACAGGTAAACCAGAAAAGATATGCGCTTTGGTAATCTTCCTGTTTCCGAATTACTTTGAACGTCACAATACGTAACTAACCCCCACAGAGGCAAAGTTTTGTACTGTCATGCTTTGTCGTAATGCACTTACTATTGAGCATTTGGATGAAGATTTATCTCTTTAGGCTTATTCAACATTTTGAAAACGATTTTTGAAATTGTATAGAATTGTTAATCTATAATTTTGTATTCATGGTAGTGTAGCGGTTACATCGCCACATACAAAACTACGCATCAAAGACATGACGTCACACAAATCCTGCATCGCGCAGTTAGAGTTTACCGAGCGATCGACATACATACAAGATTTCAACTTCCAACCGATGGGCAGTTGCCCACCAGACACAACAACCGTCTGGTCGGAGGATCCTCCCTTTTCTATGGTGGATGAGTGAACTTTACACCCTGTTCCTCATGCCCCTAAATTGGTGACCCCGAGTATGAACGTCAACGCAGCCTTCGTGCAATTACTTCGGCGTGACGTCATCATCATCATCACTCCCGCAAGCTTTCGTGAGGCGAGTCACATAGCCAGCCAGCACCCACGGCTTCAACGGGTATCCTGACCACCAGCATGCAGTGAACGCGCATTCCTGGTCATCACCCTCAGCCTCATCACCCCGACTCACTGGGGAATCAACGCAATCAGCCTCATCACCCCGACTCACTGGGGAATCAACGCAATCACCTCAATCACCCCGACTCACTGGGGAATCACAGCAATCACTTCAATCACCCCGATTCACTGGGGAATCACCACAATCGCCGCAATCACCACAGAAAGTTCCGACTCACCGCGAACTATGCGGCACCCGGTTCCGACTCACTGGAACCACAGCTGGCACTGTGTGAAGCATCGCAAGATTCAGCCCACTATCGACCTCCGGTCTCCGGAGGGGAGTGATGTAGCGGTTACACCGCCACATACAAAACTACGCATCAAAGACATGACGTCACACAAATCCTGCATCGCGCAGTTAGAGTTTACCGAGCGATCGACATACATACAAGATTTCAACTTCCAACCGATGGGCAGTTGCCCGCCAGACACAACACCCGTCTGGTTGGAGGATCCTCCCTTTTCTATGGTGGATGAGTGAACTTTACACCCTGTTCCTCATACTCCTAAATTATAAAGCAACACTATGACAAGTAAGATGTTTCTCTAAGCGTTTGTCTTGGCGAGTCATTCATTGCTTATACATACAATAATCAAATGACTTTTTGCATAGCATTGAATTTGTCACTATGATTTATAGTATATACATAGGTTAAGGTTACGTTAATTACAGTGTACGCATAGTGTCGTTCGTCCCTCAAAAGTTGTTTACGTTGAGTTTTTCTGCGTTCGAGCGTTGTGACACCTTTTTTTTTTTGTGTGGGAAATTATCAAATAACTTCTACCGCTCTGGGCGGAGCGGGAGGGCGTATCAGACTCTTACTGACTAAAACCCACCCGTGTTCCTTCGGTTGCCCTGTTGCCGGGGGCCACGATGTCCCTATCGGTTTTCTTCGGACCCCCGACAGGCATTGCCCCTAGCGGACCCCGTCAATTCTGCTGACATCTCTTTGAGGCGCGCGTGGAACACAACGCGCCGTCGACCCGGGCTTGGTCCTTATCGGACGGCGAGCCACCCATTGCTCACCGTCCGCGCCTACGATGGCCGGAAATCGGCTCGCGATTCCCGCCCCGGGCGTCTCCTCCTGCGGCGGTTAGGGGCGTGAGGGCGCAAAATTTGCCTCTCTCTCACGCGTTCCGCCTCCTCCTTCGCGAGCATTACCGCTTCGCAGAAGGAGGTGACAGCGTGCCATTTCCTCTCGCTCCGTACCATGGCCTGAACCAGGGCCGGACGCGAGAGATCACCGCCGCCGATCGCCTCTACGAGGACACGGCGTTGCTCCGTCCAAGCCGGGCAGACCTCTACCGTATGCTCCACCGTGTCCTCAGGCCGATCCACACAATGGTGACACCCGGGTGTTTCCTCCCACCTTATCCTGAACAGGAACCTCCCGAAGCAGCCGTGTCCGGTGAGGACCTGCGGAAGGTGAAGACGCCGTGGCGCCTCTCAAGCCACTCCTCAAAGAGGGGTCTTATCACCGCAATTGTGGCGTGCCCAGCGTTGTGACACCACATAATAATATTTTTGATAAAGACGCAGATATATGCCAGTGACCTTGAGTGGTCAGTTTGCGTATTTTGTACTGAGCTCACGCAACGCGTCGTACGTCCAGCCAGTAATATGACTCGACCATCAAGGAGCGCTGTCCCAAATTAGACGTATTATTAATTTATAATACATAAAAAAGGCATTTTAATAAAACAGGTACACTAAAAGGTCAATAAATAAATTATCTTTAAAATGGTAAAGATTTCAGAAAAATACGGTTGATGGATTTTGCGTGATTCTCAGGTGTTTATCCACGTTAGATATAACTTTACAAATTAATTTCACTAATCACACAACATAAACATAATCTAAAATATTCCTATTTTAAGTTATTAAAAAAATGCTCTAAATTAACATATATTTTTTCCAAATCATTAACACTACTCGTTTAGATGTAATCTTCAGTATAAAATCATTAAAAGTCGGTTATCGTTGCCTTAAGGGGGTTATTAAGACAAGTCTATAAGGTGGAGACAACAACACGACGATAAATTAAACAGTGTACATCTCATGACGTTCCGGGTCTGCATACAAAAATTCAATGAAAAAGATTAAATAGTTGAATCATTATAGCTAGACGGCTGATGAGCAGAACCCATAGTCGGCCCATCACTACTATCAAGTTTGATTGATAAATTCGTTTTCTTAGCTTCGATATTAGGATTTATTTGGTAGCCAAATTACTGTTATGCATTAGTATTGGCACTGTTTCTATTTAGAATCGTATTTTTGTTCATTGCTTTTGCATTTATTTATAAAAACTACGAGTATGTTAGTTAACATTTAAAATCACTCAAACTCAAACTCAAAGCATTTATTTCAATTAAACCATTTACAGGCACTTTTGAATTGTCGAGGAATCGGTCAGTCAGAAATAGGTATGAAGCTAGTTGCCCATTCCAAAGCGTAGTAGGTACCTATGGAGAATAACGGGCAAGAAACTCCACGGACACTCTTTTAAATAAAAAATTGTTACAAAATATTGGTTACATCATTCATGTTGAAATTATACATGTGAGAACAATGTAGAAAGACGTGCACGTTAGAAGCGTCCGTAATAAAAAGATAAAACAAAGAACAATTCAAAAAAATAAAAATAAAAATAAGCCCTGGCAGCTAAGAGATGACCAGTCCCAACTGACGGCGCCCGTTCACGAACATGACGCATGGATTAGCACCATTCAGCTCAACCATTTTGAAGGGAGCTAAATGATCCAACACACGCGCCACCATCAACGAAACATTTGAGTGAGCATGACATACTCACAGCCGCTAGGGCAGATTCAAGTCAATGCAAGACATATTACCCGGTAAATGGTAACTCTTTAGTACATAGTACTCACACCTGTGCTATGCAATTATATAATACAATGGAGATTGAGTTTATACAATGCAAAGATAGTCTTACAATCTTCAGCAGCTCCAACAGTATTTGCAAATGTTAATCAATTAGTTGTGGAGCAGGACCAGCATTGAGCCAAGCATTTTTATCAGCGATGTAATCCCCCAACGTATAATATGCCTGCCTGCATAGTGTGCGTTTTATACAAGATTTGAATTTCGTCTCATTCAGTTGAAGTATGTAGGGAGGAATTTTATTGTAACATTTTAAACAGTATCCCATAAAAGATGAATCTACTTTAGCCAGTCTGAAACCTGGTTGAACTAATAGGTCCCTATTTCTTGTACTATAATTATGTCTATCACCTCTTTTGCTAAAAAGATGTAAATTCTTTCTTACGTACATGATGTTTTCATAGATATATTGACAAGGTACCGTCATGATGTTAATATCCTTAAACAGTTTCCTCAGAGAATCGCGCCTGCGGAGATAATATATGGCTCTGATCGCTCTTTTCTGCATAATAAAAATAGACTCGATGTCTGCAGCCCGTCCCCACAGTAAAATACCGTAAGACATGATACTATGAAAGTAGCTAAAATAGACTAGCCTCGCGGTATCTACATCAGTAAAGTGACGGATTTTTCTGACAGCATATGCTGCTGAACTTAGCCGTCCTGCAAGAGATGTTAAATGAGGACCCCATTGCAGCCTTGAGTCGAGCGTGATCCCTAGGAAAACAGTTTTGTCGACAAATTCTAGTTTCTCTTGATTCAATACTATCTCACAATCACTACTTTTGACATTTGGTAAAGAAAATTTTATGCACTTAGTTTTTTTTCCATTTAATACTAAATTATTAGCAGTGAACCAATTTTGGACCTGCAGTAGGGCGTTATTTACGTCGTTAAAATTTGTAGCACGTCTATCTACCTTAAAAATTAAAGAAGTATCGTCAGCAAATAACACCATTTGTGGTTGATTTTTTAATAAATGGAGTAGATCATTTATATACACTAAGAAGAGGAATGGACCCAATATCGAGCCTTGTGGCACACCAATTTTTACTTTTAAACCTAGTGAATTGATACCGTTTATTTGAACTTGCTGTTGTCTATCATTTAAATAAGATTTTACTAAATTGAGTGCAAGTTTTCCAAGTCCGTAATGCTCAAGTTTCAAGAGTAAGGTTTCGTGATCGACGCAATCAAATGCTTTGGAGAGGTCACAAATGATCCCTATGGCGTCTTGAGCCTCTTCCCACGCGTTAAAAATGTGTCTTAATAGGGTTACACCGGCGTCGGTCGTACAACGTCCTTTGGTGAATCCATACTGTTGATCGTGAAGGATTTTATTTGTGTTAAAATGATTGAGCATTTGATTAAGCATTACCTTTTCAAACACCTTGCTGAATACCGGCAACACGGATACGGGTCTATAATTATTGGTGTCTTTACTGTCCCCGGATTTGAAAAGTGGTATTACCTTACTGTATTTCATTAAATCCGGGAAGACTCCTTGATCCACACACAAATTAAATATTAAAGCTAAGTAAGGCGCTATGGTCTCAATTATGGAGGTACAGACTTTAATGGACATCCCCCAAAGATCTTCGGTCAATTTGATCTTGATTTGTTTAAAAGCTTTTATTACTGTTATGGGGTTAATATGCATAAAGTTAAATTCAATCGGGCATGCTGAAACGTTGGCCCTTACTAAATCAAAAGAGAGCGAGGGCGAGGAATTTAAGGTTTCAGTAGTTTTAAGTGGGATACTGGTAAAGAAATTACACTATTAAACGAGGAATATTTAAAACATTACATCACGCCTTGTTTCCCCGAAGGGTTGGGCAGAAGTGTGCCTGTAGCAGGTACACCCACATTTCGCCAGTTATGTTTAGGTCCCATGTAATAGGGGGCGAGCTTATTGCCATCAACCGGGCACAAATCCAGACTCCGAGCTGCTACTGAGAAATTTTAGATAGAAAAACCCAATAACACTTTGCCCGACCCGGAAATCGAACCCAGGACCTCATGCTCAGCAGTAGCGCTTGCTATCACTAATATTAGCAATATTTGTAATCACGTTTTCGAAAACGGCTCTAACGATTTCGATGAAAATTACAATATAGGGGTTTACGAGGGTGAAAAATTATCTAGCTAGGTGTCATATCTGGGAAAATTTGTTACAAGTTTTTTTCTCCGTATTTTCACCCGAGCAGGTCGCACAAAGTTTAGAACAAAATGGCTACCTTATTATAATGACATGGCAGCATGGAATTAGTAAGTACTATACATGGGATTAGTATGAACTATCCTATACTATTAAATGAGCATTCTCTATTTTCAAAAGAGCAGAGCTCAGTCGCCCAGGTAGGTACTGTTAATGATACTAGTTTTAACAATCGTCGCAAAATCATTACACCTTCACGTTAATTAAAATTAGACTCCAGCGAGTATTTAGCTAATGCTTAGATAGGATTGAGAGATAAATCCTTTCAAGATAATTAAGGTTGTTAGAAGTCGGTTTGGTATGATTTAATTACTATAATTATTCATTACGATCATTTTAATTAGAAGTTTAAATTTGATGTTGGTGTGTTTTTTTAGAGAGCGTTTTTTGATATCGTAAAGTCAAAACCCCGCTACCATCATTTTCATGAAAACCGTCACTGCGGCCGTTAAGTATGTGGCGGCTACCGCACTTCTAGCAAACCGTAGCTTAAGACGCAGATATATGCCACTAGACCTTGAGTGGTTAGCTTACGTGTTCTGTACTGAGCTCACGCAACGCGTCGTACGTCCAGCCAGTAATAGCACTCACCCATCAAGGCGTGCTGTTCCAAATTAGACGCATTATTAATTTATTATACATAAAGCAAAAGGTATTTTAATAAAACACGAATACTAAAAGATCAATAATTAAATTATCTTTAAAATGGTGAAGGTTTCAGAAAAATACGCTTGATAGATTTTGCGCGATTCTCGGTTTTTTATCCGCGTTAGACATAAATTTACAAATTAATTTCACAAAGTAATATAAACATAACCTAAAACATTCCTCTTATATTAATCAAATGCTTTAATTAACATATACTTTTTCCAAATCATTAACACTACTCGTTTAGACGTGATCTTCGGTATAAAATCATTAAAAGTTGGTTATCGTCGCCTTAACTGTTAAGTATGACATTTTTGTATGCTATTGACATAAGACTGTTATTCAAAATGCATTGAACAAATGTCAAAATTTTTGTGGTAAGACCCCAAATGTTTTGTAAAGCTTGAAGTCCTAAAAAAGTGTTGAATGTTCACACAATAACGGCTTTCCAAATACAGTGCGTTTTTTGAAACCTTATTGTCAAATAGTTACATAATAATTACTACGATGTCATCTGCAAATCTCAAGTGTGAGATGTATTCACCATTGATGATAATGCTACGCCCTTCCAATGCGTTAGAGAACAATTTTGGGGAAATTAAGGCCCCTTGTCTCACCCCTCGACGCAGGGGGATATGTTCAGTTCGTTGATCCTGAGTTTGGACGGTCATTGTCGCGTTTCCATAAACACATCTCAGCACTTGGATGTATCACAAGTCGACTTGGCCTCGCTGCAGAGACTCCAAAACAGACCAAGCTCTCGATAAAGTAAAAAAAAGCCTTCTCATAGTCCACAAATGCAAGACATAGGGGCTGATTATACCTACTCATCGGACTTTTGTATAATTTGTCGCACTGTTTGTCAATTACAGATTTTCATAAAAAAGAAACTTATTATTAAAAGAAATTTTAATAAATTATCTCTTTTAATTTTTTATTTGGCCGTCATAATTATGTCGGCCACCGCTGTTCTATTATATTCATCGGACTTCTGTATAATTTGTCGCACTGTTTGTCAAATACTGGCGAAAATTGCAGATTTGCATAAAAATAAACTTATTGTTAAAAGAAAATTTAATAAATTATCTCTTTTTATTTTTATTTGGCCGTCATAATCATGTCAGCCACTGCTGTTCTAGAAAACCGTAGGTATCATATCATAGCGTAGCTGACATTCAAATACCATTCAGTGAATTCAAAACTCAAAAGAGACATACGAAACCCATAAATCACAGAAGAAAAAGGTATCCATTGTTTGAAAAATAACTACGTTTATTATAATACGGCAAACAAAAGAAGATACAATATCTCGATTATTAGGAGCCAGTGTTTTTCTAAATTATAACTACACATTCATTTTCTAAAAATTCTTTTGACTATACAAACCTAAATGACCAAAAAGTCTGAATTAAATCCAGCTTCATTCCGTTTTGGGTGCTAAAAGCCAAAATATGGTTTCCTCTAAATGTTTGAGATCTATTTCGGATAAGCCTTACGGTAAGTTGGCTTCAAACCGACTAGGCTACTGTGCCTACGTAAAGTGACGAACTTGCAAAAATAAGAATTCTGTTCTTTTGATTCTAAAACTTTTATCAGGTAGGTATCGTATTACCCAGTAACTGGGTTGTAGAGGTTAGATAGGGAACTCCATGTAAAATACTGCATCCGGTTAGACTGGAAGCCGACCCCAACGTCGTTGGACAAAAGCTATGCAGACTGTTGATTCTAAAACTATTAGGTAAAATACAAAAGGATGTTTTGATTTCATTATTTGTTTAGCTAACTTTATTTTCCATTATTATTTAAAGTACCTACTAAATTAGCTATCATGCTTGATATCTACATTTTTATTTTCAGTATATTGTTTGAATTTTTTTTTTGAAAATAACATCAATCTAAACAGTGCAGCCAAAAGAGTCAAAATGAACAGAACAAATTTTTCACTTCAATTTTGGAATTATCTGAATAATTTCACGCCAATATTGTTTTCATAGAGCGATAATCTAAAACAAAAGAAAAAGAAAAAAGTTACGTTTATTTGCGGTAAACATGACTCAAAGATAGAACACAAACACAAAAACCGGCCAAGTGCGTGTCGGACTACGCACAATGAAGGGTTCCGTAGTTGAGATGAATTTATTTATCCCAAGAACAAACTTAACATTGTAGTTGAAAAACATGTTTTCCCATACATTCCAACTGCAAATCGTCGCTCGGCATCCAATACCGCGAATGTGACATTAAAAAAAAAAAAATTAAATTGCAGTGTCACTTATTTGAACGTGTAGAATGACATAAAACAAAAATCAGATTTTCGTAAAAAAAATCACATTCGCGGTATTAATATAATAATAATACCTTTAAACCAGCAATTCTTGTATATACCTATGTATATATAATCTGAATCTCGGAAACGGCTCCAAGAATTTTTATTAAATTTAGTATGCAGGGGGGTTTCAGGAGCGATAAATCGATCTAGCTAGGTGAGATCACGCTAAAATGTATATTTTTAAGACCTTTCTGTACCCCTATATTCACAAATAAAGTTTGATTTTATTTGGTTTTTGATTTTTTTTCATTTTTAGAAAACGTCGTTCAAAAAAAAAATATCATCCAGATATTTTTCTTTATTCAAGTAACAAGGACTCATTGTGTTAGTAAACTTATGAACTATGTTAACTTATTTTACGAGGTCACTTAGAAAGTTTTGCGACTAACAGTTTTTGTCTACTTGTAGAATATTGGCTGGTTTTGATGTCAATTAAAACGATGACTACTTATTACAAAAAAACATAACGTTGTTCAGACCATGGTCTACTACCATTCTACAGCATCCAATAAAAAAAAAACATAATTAGTTTTTGAAAAAACACAAAAAAAGCAAAGTTTAAAATGTCAAGATAAATAGATGTATACTGCCGATTGGATCGGGAAGTGTGCACACTGCATGAAATTCTACACAGGCATCTTCGGTTATGAAAGATAGTTTCACGCTGGTACCGTAAAATCTAACGCAGGGTCAGAAGGAGGTTCGGGTAGAATGGTGCCGAGACATGATAGCAAAATTGGTAGCAGGCTCGTCTCGGCGCGTTTAAGATATCATTACGGGTGATGAATCTTAGATTTTTCAATATGATCCAGAAATGAAGCGTCAGTCGACCGTGTGGCTGTTGAACCAAAATGAACCAACGCCTACCAAAGTGAAGTGAGCCAGAAGTGCAGGCAAAATGTTGACCACAAGTTTTTTTTTTTCTACCAGGTTATCTGGTGTCAGTACCCTGACGAGATCAAAGAAGCATCAATGCTGAATGGTATGTTACCAAATGTTTGCCAGAAGTTTTTACTACTGCAAGCAGCAAGCGACCGAACACTGGCCTCCGTGGGCTACTGCTTCACCACGACAACGCGCTGGCTCACTCGGCGCTCAAAACAAGGGACTTTCTGGACAGCACACCGGTCAAATTTATAGGTCATCCTCCTTACCGTTCCGATTTGGCTCCGTGCGACTTTTTCTTGTTCCCCAAAATAAAAAATCAACTCAAAGGAAAACAGTTTTCATCACCTGAAGATGCACTGGGTGCATTTGACAAGGAGATTGGAGAGGTGTCTGATGCGGACTGGAAAATGTGTTATGAAAATTTGTTTAGACGTATAAAACTGTGTATAGACGCCAATGGAGAGTTCTTTCAAAAGATATAATAAAAAAAAATATAACCTGTAGTATATTTTTTTCTAGTATCACAAAACTTTCTGAGTGCCCCACGTAATCTAGTTTAAATTTATTTCACCCCATGGGAGATGGCACTGCAGTGATTGATGTACATGCAATCCAGACTGCTAGCGATATTGTTGGAACTGGCCCGTACTCTGCGTACCAGGGATGCACACCTCATTCGCATCGTTACGTAAAAGCAATTAATATGTGCGTCCGCGAATATTCCCGATGCGCTACAAAAACGGGGCAGCCCCACCAATACCCTGAAAGCGTTGTTGTATTGGACTCGAAGGGCGTTGCATGACCTTTGGGTATATCTAGCCCACAGGCTGCACGTGTAAAACGTCGTACAATAAGCTCGAAACAGAGTAATTTTGGCTTTTTAAGTGAGCAGCGTGCAAACCTGCGAGCCAGCATGTTTGCCCTTACCGACAACGCCCTTCGCTCCCACTCAATATCGAGTCCGTCATTGAGGTCAGGGGTCAATATATGACCAAGATATTTAAACGTAAATACTCTTTGTAGTGGAGTCCCATTGAGTAATACAGGTGGTACATAACCCGGTCTGCCCCCAGCCTCAAAGACCATGATCTCCGACCTATTGGAGTTATACATCAAACCATGTGTTTTGGCATACTGCTCACATTTGGCGACCAATTACTTTCTGAGACCACAGATTGACGCGCTCAGAAGCACCATATCATCTGCATAGCTAATATTATTTACACAAATACCATCTATATAGCAACCCACTCTGGTGCTGCTGAGCTCGCCAATCCTGCCTCACCCCGCATTCCAACCTATTGATCTGGTTACCATACCACTATTTAAAGATGTTTGCTCCGTTGGCAACCTATCCTTCTCCATCTTTCTCCACAATACGTCATAAGCAACCAGATCAGAAACCTTGAATAAATCGATGAACCTAGCATAAATCGGCGTCCCACGCTGTGTATAGTAAGTATGTGATAGTATGCTTAAGGCACAACACTGCACTTTCTGTTGTCAAACCACGCCGAAACCTGAATTGGTTGTCATGAACATTTACAGTTTTATTTATTTGTGTATTAAGCAGACGGTCAAACACTTTTGATATTTTGATATTATAGTAGCTAGAGAGATGGGCCTTTTGGATGCCGAGCGACGAAATGTAAGTTTTTACGCACAATATTGAGAGATTTACCATGTTATTTTAAGACCATAGACTTCTTATAGGTTTTCCTGTAATCTATGAGTAAAGAACCATACTATGTATTTTTTTCAAAATTTTTGGTCCAGTAGTTTCGGAGATAAGGGGGGGGGGAATGGTCAATTTTCATTGAATTTATTAAATATCTTTAAAAGTATTTATTTTAAAATTATATAAAAAATATATTTAAGATCCTCGCAACAAGCCCTTTTATTTGATATGTCACACGGTACTGTTAGCAAAACTTTTTTTTTTAATTTTCTTGTTTGCGCCCCAAAAGTGACACCTATATTCAAAATTAAATTATTTACGTTACACATTCGTGTTTGGGTCACAGAAATACATATGTGTACCAAATTTCAACTTAATCGGTCCATTAGATTCGGAGTAAATTGGCTGTGACAGACGGACAGACAGACAGACAGACAGACAGACAGACAGACAGACAGACACACGAGTGATCCTATAAGGGTTCCGTTTTTTCCTTTTGAGGTACGGAACCCTAAAAAGAACAAGTTGGGGGAAAATATGCGTCACGTCGACGCAAAACGGTCATCGCTCAAACGCTGCTGTGCCTCTATGCGAGACAGAGCCCCAGCGCTGGTTTTCAGCGACAGCCGGCGCATTCCATTCCATCGGCAACGACGAACGAATATGTCTAAAGACAGTATCAGGACTTCGACCATTCTTCGTTCGGGTGTCTGTATTCAAGACTTCGTACCAGCTAAATCTTAGCATTTGTCATTTTCGATGCTTTACATGTGAACAGTAGAAATATCGTCATCAGGAATGTATATCCAACAGCGATTTCATTACCATTCAGATTTACAAATTGAAGCAACAATAACATTGGTTCGCGTCTCATTTGTTTATCTATATGTTGCAGGCATGTTTTTAAATCCGACAAGTGGTAAAATTACTAGGATTAAAATTGTTATTTTTTTGGCGTTTATGTATTTTAAAACTGGTGTGGTTAAGTCAAAGGCCTATGGCCGGCTTAAAAACTCCGACACCAGGCTAGTTACTAACCACAGAAAAGATGGTGTTTATTCGTTATGACGGAAAAACCCACAAAGTACTTTAGTACATGTGAAGTGTGTGTGCGTGTGTGTGTGTCGGTTTCAGTAACGAAAACGTAATTTGACGTTGGGTAATGGACCATCAAGCATTATTTCTGAAAGCGATGGTCACATGTATTTAAATAGTAGGGTAGTTATTTCCAGCAAAGTGGCAACAAGTTACAGGGCTGCAAAACAACACCATCATCTTCCTGACCTTTTTCCAACTATGTTGGGGTCGGCTTCTACTCTAACCGAATGCAGCTGAATACCAGTATTTTACATCAAGCGACTGCCTATTTGACATTCACAACCCAGTAACAGCTGGACAACAAGATACCCCTTGGTAAGACTGGTTGTTGGACTTTTGGGCTTCTGACTACTCATAACAACTGTCAAAGATCTACGAATGACAGCCGAGACCAGCGGCTTAACGTGCTTTCCAAGGTACGAATTGGTCTCGATTTGTAATGGAAGGTACCCATCCACGAACCGACTGCAGCAAGCGTAGCTTAACCTTCGATCGACTTGTGTGGCTGTTATCATTTAGCCATGAACCCCTTATCAGCCACGAGCCACAAACAATAATTTCAGAAACCTCCGAATACACCCAAACCGACAAAATTCCAGCAACATGATATGTATTCAAACCGTGTTTATTTAAACAATCGCGTACTAATGAACGAGCGCATGCTAAAGCTCTGCTTACCCTTGTTTACCCTTCAGTTATGTACTGCGAGAGGGTAAATTACCCTGTTTGTTGAATTACCCCTCATTAGTCCCGCTGCAATTTGGTGTTAACAAAACGCGTGGCGCAATTAATTTGGCAGTACAGTAATTAATGTTAAATTAATTATTATTTGTGTGTACTTTATGATAATTAATTTTATGTTCATTTAATTTTGGGGGACGTTGATTGTTGTTATGAAGAGAATTCGAAAAGTTGATTCTATAAAAGTCTTGCAAACAGGCGCGACTCGACACCGGTAAAACAATTTCCGAGAAGTTTTACAATTACTCTGTTCCACCAGTCTTAAGGTGACGTAAAATAACCGACTTTTAATGATTTTATACTAAAGATCACGTCTAAACCAGAAAGTCATAATGATTTTGAAAAATAATTTTTAATTTAGAGCATTTTTTTAATAACTTAATATAGTTATGTTTTAGATTATGTTTATGTTACATAATGAAATTAATTTATAAAGTTATGTCTAACGCGGATAAAAATCTGAGAATTACGAAAAATCTATCGAGCGTATTTTTCTGAAACCTGCACCATTTTAAAGATAATTTAATAATTGATCTTTTAGTTTACGTGTTTTAATAAAATACCTAAAAGCCCCGGCAGGCATTGGCCCTAGCGGGCCCCGTCAATTCAGCTGACATCTCTTTGAGGCGCGCGTGGAACACAACGCGCCATCGACCCGGGCTTGGTCCTTATCGGACGGCGAGCTACCCATTGCTCACCGTCCGCAAGTCCGTGTCTACGGTCGCCGGAAATCTGCCTGTGATTCCCGACGCCCAGGGCGTGTCCTCCTGCGGCGGTTAGGGGCGCGAGGGCGCGAAATTTGCCTCTCCTTCACGCGTTCCGCCTCCTCCTTCGCGAGCATTACTGCTTCGCAGAAGGAGGTGACGGCCTCCCATTTCCTCTCGCTCCATACCATGGCCCGAATCAGGGCCGGACGCGAGAGATCACCGCCGCCGATCGCCTTCACGAGGACACGGTGATTCTGAACCACCCTGCGTTACTAAGGTATTAAAAAAAAATGCTGTTCCTTCACCCTGTATAAATTCAAAATTCAAAAGTAATTTCTTCAAACTAGGCTGAGAATCAGCACTTTTCGAACGTCAAAATTACATAAGACAGTCCCCCAAAACGCCCACCCTTCACACTTTCTTTATCTGACTGTACACACCACTGGCGAGTACTCGTTTGTCGCAGCGACAAGAGCTATCAAAGAGAGTACTCGCTTTGCGACGCTCGCTTGGCGGCAGTGTTTCCACTTACGTTTTTGGTTTTTCCCCAGTTTCATAATTAATTATCCCTAAAATTCCCTAAAAAAAATCCTTGGTTTAGGGAGCATGATGATAATTAATAATAACAAATCATCATCACATATTTAATAGCATTAAATACCTACAAAACATTAATTAATTGAAGAGATTACAAAACATTTCTTATTAATCGAAAGAGACGAAACAAACCATAATGCGACTTATATCAGATGTCGTGTTTAGCCACGGTAATAGTACAATTAACATGGTAAACTAAAATTAGACGATTTACATTCATTACGAGTTTGAGGGAATCCCCTTTAATAAATCAATGGCGCCATAGAGTAAAGCAATAGATTGGGTGATGCCTACTATAAACAAGAAGGTTACCAACTCATATTAAATTTTTCTCCAAAATTCCCTAATTCCCTGTCAACATAAAATATCCCTAAACCATGCATAAATATTGGTCATTAATCCATAAAAAAGGGAGAAATCCCTAAAAGTGGAAACACTGCGTGGCGTGGCGGACCGAACACTCGCAGAAAGACTCACGCTTGGCACGCTGGTATACGTATGTACATACGTATACCAACGAGTAATCGCTCGTCGCACTCTCTGCTCGTTGCTCGCCAAGTCGTTTTTAATTGCTAGCTGTAGGTACTCGCTGGCGGCGGGACAGGTGCCTTAGAAGTAACACACATGCGGTTCATGTAACACTGTTCTTCCTTAGGTACTAAAATTTCAAAACGTAAATGGTTATACATTCACGATTGAATTGCTGTTTACGTGACGTTTACGTTTTGTATTTATTGCGCGCGCAGAATTTTTCTAGACTTTTTATTCCGCAACCAAGTCAAATTGAATCGTAGATTAAGTAGGTATACTTATTTTCAAGCTTTTCTTCTTTCTGAAGAATTAAGCAAGTGTACATAGAGTACACCCACATTTCGCCAGTTATGTTTAAGGCCCATGTAAGAGGGGGCGAGCCTATTACCATCAACCGGGTACAAATTCGGCTTTATACATACTCATCCCCAGTTCTAACTCGCCCGCATTTTATATGCCTATCAGCTGCAAGTGTACAGTTTGTCATAAAAGTGCGAACGATGTAGAAAATAAATACTTAACACGTATTAATTTATACTAAATTTGATTTAAAATACTTTTCATCCGTTAAATAGATGGGTGAAGGTCATTTCTCTATTTCGTCTATCCTCTACTATAATATACAGACTGTGATTTTTAGAGAAATATTTTTATTTTTTGGAACTATTTTATTATTGTACTTACGAACTGTGACTTTAACGAGGTTGGTTATACGAATGGTTCTTTTAAACGAGCGTTTAGTACCAATGTTGTTTGTTAATGTTGATTCTATTTTATGGATGGTGAGAAAATACTAATAGTACACACGGCTACACATCAAGCTATACATTTCCAGTAAAGGTGACCTCGCATTGTACAGAAATCCCTTACAATGCGAAATCAGCATAGACCTACTTGCTGTTAATTGTACCTATACCGCGTATAAACACTATACTGAATAAAAATAAATCATACTATAGTTTGACCAATACCGCTGTACCGCGCCTTAGGAATACGCGGCGAGGCGGGTGGCAGTGTTGACCAATAAAAGGCGGGCGGGACGCCGTGCGCCGAGAGCTTTGATGAATTAGCGGCGTGCACTGCTCCCCCGTCTCGCCGCGCGCCTTCCAAGGCGCGGTAAAGCGGTATTGGTCAAACTATAGCACTATTCTTATCATCAGTCCTTTTGCGCCTTATGCTATACATGAAGGTAGATATATACGAACCGGGTGAGTTCGAACTGGGGATGAGTATGGACGAAGCCACAAATTCATACTCCGGGCTCCTACTGAGAAATTCCTAATGAAAAACCCAATAAAACTTTGTCCGACCCGGAAATCGAACCCAGGACCTCGTGCTCAGCACAGTAGCACTTGCAAATACTAGATCAACGAGGCAGTAATAAGTAGTAATAGTCTTAAGTATTATGCAAGTAGGTTTACTTACAGAAGAAATGCGTAGGCGTCAGGCGAATACAAAATTTACTTATAATCCCGACAGGCCTGTATGTAGAAGTATAAAATTATTTATGCAAGAGCAATTCTGGCAGAAGTGCCTGCTTCACGTATAATAAGATTTCTTACACGTGAGTCTCTAATTAGCATTTCTAGCTTATTAATAATGTATCAAGTTCTACTTATTCATTATCCCTGACGTCATGTGACTGGACAGTTTTTTTTTTTTTTTTTTAGTAGGGTGATTTGTACCTATGTACACCAAGTAGGCATTTATGTTTGTAGATTTAATAAATGCCAACTTAGTACAGTACGGGGAGCCCGAATAGCGTCCTAAGGATGATTGGCGAGAGAACCGATACTGTTCTGCTCAGTAGGTTCACAGAACTCCATGTGTTGCGAGACCGATGAGCCTACTGTGCAGGGGTAAACGGTGTGTCTAGTTTCTTATTTTTAACCGACTTCCAAAAAGGAGGAGGTTATATATTCGTCGCGTATGTTTGTTTCTTTTTTTCTTTTTTTTTATGTATGTCTACCGATTTCTTCGTCAATTGTGGACCGATTTTGAAAATTATTTTTGTTTGAAAGGGTAGTATACTCTCGAAATGGTCCCATATAAATTTTATTAACTTTGCTTTGATAGTTTTTGAGTTAGCTTCAATAATACGTACTTTTTCCCACTAGTATGTGGATGATATGATAAGTTCCTGTCACTATTATTTACATAGCAGGTAGTGGTTTTCGAATTTGTGTGGGGTAGGTACCACAACTAAAAAGTGAAAAATAAAAACTTTTTACAAAAAAAAAACAACTGACTTCCAAAAAACACTACAAAGTGAAAAATAACTTTAATTTCGGAAGTCGGTGACAAAAAACGAAAATTCAAAACCAAAGACACCGACTTCCGAAATTAAAGTTATTTTTCACTTTGTAGTGTTTTTTGGAAGTCGGTTGTTTTTATTTTTGTAAATAGTTTTTTATTTTTAGTTACTGAACATTAGTTATAAGCGATTGTTATTAACAACCTTACCTTGCAGCTATAGACTTTTTTGTCTGAAATAAATTATTTTTATCATACTTAATACAGAAAAGGAACTCGAAAAATGAATCTACCTGGCCTTTTTCAATTATTTTGGTATCAGTCTAACTCCATGTAAAATACTGGTAGGTAAGGTATTGTGTTTGTATAATTATCACTTGCTTCAAGAACGGTGAAGAAAAACATCGTGAGAAAACCTGCCTGAGAAATATTTCTCGACGGCATGTCTTCACATGCAAGCCCATGGAAGGCTTTAAAACTCTGACACCAGGTTAGTTACTAAACACACGAAATGAAGAAGACTGGCAGTTTACAGTTGAATACCAGTATTTTACATGGAGCGACTGCCTGTCTGGCTTCCACAACCCAGTTACTGGGTAACAAGATACCCCTTGGTAACCAGAAGCTATCTGAAAAACAATGTCAGACTATTGGGATTGTGACTACCTATAACGACTATCAAAGATCTACGAATAACACCCGGGACCAGCGACATACATAATGGATGGTCACCCATCCAAGAACCGACCGCGGCATGCCTAGCTTAACCTTCGACCGAAAGGTGCGGCTGTAATCATTTAGCCACGATAAAATGACGTTGCACTGAAAGACAAGTCAAAAACAAATCTATATTTTCAATTTGTCATCACCGTTCGGAATGGTACAAAAACTTAACTACGACAAAAGAGTCAACTGAAAAGGTATAAACAAGACATCACAGACAGACTAATTAAAAATCCGGAGTCACACGTAATCAAAATTCGATCTATCGCCCTAACACGTGCGACTCCGGATTTTTAATGACCTAGTCTGTCATACCTTTTTAGTTGACTTTTTTGTCGTAGTTGGGTTTTAATTTTTATTATCACTTTTATTTTCATTTATTAAAATAATTTTGTGGTAAAATATTCTTAAAATGTTTTAGTCAAATATTTGATACCTACCCAACATGGCATAATTAAAAACTTTTTTTAGTACATTACTTTATGTCCTCTAGAGGGCGCCATATTGAATTTAATGTAACGTCAATAACCAGCGGGCAATCAAGACGCTTCTAACGATACATCATTAATTTGTCAAATTATGATCAGTACCTAGTGTAGAAGTTATGAGGTAGCAGATGAACATACATACATAATATAGGTAGCGGTCACAATGATAATCCTCCTTTTTGCTGCTCCGTAGTCGGGTAAAAATACCCCTTTGCGAGAAAAGTGCCGTACATTTCACAACATTTTTTTTTTTTTTCAATAAGTAATATTTTATAAAGTCAGTTTCGAATTTGAAATAAAGCTCTTTGCAACAGCCATAAGTCACCGACTCGACGTCCACACAATGGGTATCTGCGTGTGTTTCCTGCAGTTTTTGTACCATTCAATAAACCCGGGAATAATGTAGCTTTGTACTAGTTTAAATGCCAAATGTTACAATATTTATTACCCTACTTAGCATTGAAAACGAAAAAAACATAGTATGATTAATGTCCCTTGCAAGAAATGGGGAAAACATTGGACGTTTGTTTTTTGTTCATTTGTTTGCTTGAATACCGGTATATTTTTCGAAACGGTTTCGTCTTAAAAACCAAAGAAACGAATTGTTTCGGTTACGTTCGAACGGAACGTTATCAAAACGTTTTTGGAGAAGAACAAAATTTAAATCGTTTTCGGTTACTAAAACCTTTTTAACCATTTTTGGGTTGATCTATAGGAAACTGGCAACACAACCCAAATCAATACGTAAGCGGTAAGCGCATTGTAATCAATGATGTAATGAAATGAAGATAAGGTACAATTGAAATAAACAAGTTCATGTTTCTCGGCGCACGCCCCGTGCGCGGCTGCATCCTGCACGCATAGCATAACAGCCATAGAGAGGGGTTTTGTCGACGGAAGAATAGACAAAATGACAGATTGTGATTGTTTATCTGTCATTTTATCTATTCTTTCGTCGACAAAACTCGTTTCTATTATGGTCATGCTACGCGTGCTGCGGAATAAATCGGTTTTTGAAAATGTTCTCATTTCGTTTTCGTTCCGAACAAAATGTTGCACTGGTTGTACAAAGAACTGTTCGAAACGTTTTAAAAACGTTATTTAAAATAACGTTTCCGAGCCCTAGTGTTAAGGGGCTGAGAAGAGACAAATTCTCCAAATAGACTTGTATTTTTTATTTTTGCCACATCTATTTAGTTTGTAGCAGCGAATGCTAATCAATATAATAGTGTTATAATCGTATCTTTCATCTGTTTTACTAAAAAGACAAGGTATCATCATGGTGTAAATATCTTTAAACGGCATCGAGAAGTATAAATTCAAAAGTGCATTCATATTTAGGCGTTAATTTAGATATATCCTAGTGTTAGTCTAATAACAGCTGTCGATCGTCAAAGTTAAGCAACGCTTGCCGAGGTAGGTCCGTGGATGGGTGATCATCCCCCTCAGTGCCTCGGAAAGTACTTTAAGCCGTTGGTTCCTGCTGTCATTTGTAGATCTTTGACAGTCGTTACGGGTAGTCAGAAGACCGCAAGTCTGACAACCGTTCTTACCAAGGGGTATGTGTTACATATTAACTGGGTTGTGAAAGTCAGATAGGCAGTCGCTCCATGTAAAATACTGGTATTCATCTGCATCCGGTTAGACTGGAAGCCGACTCCAACATAGTTTGGAAAAACCTAGGCAGATGATGAGTGAACAAAACAAAAAGTGGGGTAGGTACCACAACTGAAAAGTGAAAAATAAAAACTTTTTACAAAAAAAAAAAAAACCGACTTCCAAAAAACACTACAAAGAGAAAAATTATTTTAATTTCGGAAGTCGGTGACAAAAAACGAAAATTCAAAACCGAAGACACCGACTTCCGAAATTAAAGTTATTTTTCTCTTTGTAGTGTTTTTTGGAAGTCGGTTGTTTTTTTTTTTTGTAAAAGTTTTTATTTTTCACTTTTCAGTTGTGGTACCTACCTACCCCACACAAATCCGAAAACCACTACCTGCTATGTAAATAACAGTGTCAGGCACTTATCATTTATCATCCACATGCTAAGTGGGAAAAAGTACGTATTATTGAAGCTAACTCAAAAACCATCGAAGCAAAGTTGATAAAATTTATATGGGACCACCTCGAGAGCATACCCTTTCAAACAAAAAAATAATTTTCAAAATCGGTCCATAATTGACAGAGAAATCGGTGGACATACATAAAAAAAAAAAACAAAAAAAACAAACATACGCGACGAACATATAACTTCCTCCTTTTTGGAAGTCGGTTAAAAACGGGCATAAATTGTCGATAAAACTTGTTTTTTTGCGTTTATGCGTTCCGGAAGAAACATTTCGTCCCGATCGCTGCTTGGCGGACGAAGATAAAAACTTAATGCCGTTATGATACTTTCCTTTGCCATAATGTTGCCATTTAACGCTATTTAACTTTTCCCTGTTAATTCGTTTTTTTCCTTATTTGATACACCCACATTTCGACAGTGTTACCTATATTATAAGTTTCATCATCGGATTATTTCGTTTAGTAAATGAATGAAAGTTTTCAAACAAGATACGAGTACAACAGTGTGTAACAAAAACTCTGTTCGATCCGTGAGGGTGTTGTTAAGAATCATGCTGAGAGTCTTTTTATGTGGTAATTTTTTGGAAAAAAGAATCGCCACATTTTTTTTCAATGGGGATTTTACCGGGTTATTACATGGGGCGCGGGCGGCCGTCGTTTAGCGGGTGTCTGCAAGTCATAACGACCTGTGTAGAAAATTTGCTAATTTATAATGAGATTGGGGTAATATTGGTACAAAAAATGTGAATTTTAAATAGCAATAACTTTTTATTTTAATTTTTTTAAATTACTTTTTGGTACCTATGCGCCTTCTTTCGAATCGGACAGGGTTTTTTTTTACCTATTCGCTCTTCGTCGTCGTCTTAAAATAATACTTATGTTTTTAACAAGCTTTATATTAACGTGCTTAGTCAGCAAATCTTGCAAGCTGAATTTAAACCTCTTCCTCTTATTCTACGGAGTTAAAATTTTACTTGTTGGTTTAGTTTTAAAGAAAATGCATTCTTTATGATGTATGACCTGATTCTACCTCCAGGATAGGCTCCAGACGAAGGAACTCCACAACAGTCAACGGTGCAGACACGGAATTTAATATACGCATTTAATTATGAAAGCCCGTTCTAAAGTCTACCATGACCTGGCTACAGCATCCAGGATTGGCTCCACACGAGGAAACTCCTCAGCGATCAACAACTGAGACATCTCAATTTTATATACGCATTCAATTACGATAGCCCGTTCTAAAGTTCAGCATGATCTGGCTGCTGCACCCAGGATTGGCTCCAGAAAAGGGAACTTCTCAGCGGTCAATAGCACAGACACAAAATTTTATATGTTACGTATTCAATTATGATTGCCCATTCTAAAGTACACCATGACCTTGGTGTTGCACCCAGAGATGGCTCCAGACGAAGGAACTCCTAAACGGTAAACAGCACAGACAGTTAATTTTATAAAGGTACGCTTTAAATTATGATAGCCCGTTCTAAATTATACCATGACTTGGATAGTGCAAGTGAAGGTGATAGAACAGATATTTAAACAAATTCTAATGCTAAAAAGTGCAAAATAAAATTTAAGTAAAAACCTTTTTAAAAACAAGCCTTAAAGCTTGAGGCATGAGCGTCTTTCTAACACTTTAAGATAAGCCTCAAGCTTTTAAGAAAATATTAAAGTTCTATGTTTACGCAAGCTTTATTTTGTACTTTTTAGTAAAATTTTATTTCCTTTATGTTGAACATCACGTGTAGGTACACGTGTTCTGTTCCAACATGTAAATCGATAAAAAAATCACAGGGTTGTCTACCTGGCGTCGGGAATCGCAGGCCGATTCCCGGCCACCGTAGGCGCGGGCTTGCGGACGGTGAGCAATGGGTAGCTCGCCGTCCGATAAGGACCAGGCCCGGGTCGACGGCGTGTTGTGTTCCACGCGCGCCTCAAAGAGATGTCAGCAGAACTGAAGGGTTCGGCTAGGGCCGATGCCTGCCGGGGTTGCGGGTTTGTCCGAAGGGGTTAACATACAGGCAACGGAAGGAACACGGGTGGGTTTTAGTCAGTAAGAGTCTAACACGCCCTCCCGTTCCGCTCAGAGCGGGAGAAGTTATTTGATCATTTCCACAGCAAAAAAATTTAAGAAAATGTTTGTTTACCTCTAAGTATCACGAGATATCTGTACATTTTTACAGTAACATAGCGTTTCAATAGGTTTTATTATTTACTAGCTTCCGACCCACTCCATCGCATTGCATCGCGTCGCCCGTCCGTGCTATTACTTCGTTTTCACTTAGCCTTAGTGTAATGTTAAATAGTCAATAACCTTCCTCAAGAATTGGGCTATCAAATACAAACAGATTTTTTAAATAATATAGTGACCTTATTGGTGATGGCCAGGTGCGTAGTACTCGCACCCGGTGTGCGTGTATGACCGGATATATGAACGTAAACGAGGCAAAAGGAGTATGTAAGGATCGTAGCCGTGGAGTTTCTTGCCGGCTCTTCTTCATAGGAAACGACTAGTTAGAACCGTGTACCTAGCTTCTGACGTTTCATAAGTGCCTTTGTAGGTGTATGTGAAATTAAATATTTTGATTTTGAGCAGGTGGCGCTCTCTAGTTTCTGCCTACTACCATTGGCAGAAGGCATGAGTTTATGTATATAAATTATGTACATATATTTCAATAGCTGCTACGATGGAGGCCCAAAGATTAAAGTCAATCACCGGTTTAGTCCCATTTCGGCACCTTCCCATCTCAGCACCTTCCCATCTCGGCACCATCAGAGCTTCAGCCTCTAATTAGAGCGATTCAAGGGCTTGTCTGTGAAAGTCCCATAGAAATATCTTTTACTTTGTCCGCAATACACAGGTATTTTAAAAACAACTTATTTTATAAACAGTAACTTTTGAAAAATATATTTTGATTGAATAAATAATCAAGTTGATTTACTCACTACAAAGATACTGTGTTTCCATTTTTCGATGTGTACCTAACAATGACTTATGACAGGTGGACGAGATGGAAATTTATCGTAGGCATGATAAATAAATTCATGGGTGCCGAGATGGGAAGGTGCCGAGATGGGACTAAACCCAATCACCATGCTTGACTGTTAGTTGGATTAGTACTTTCTATTGGCAGGAAAAAATACTTCATTTAACATCTTTTTGTCAATTTATTGTTTTACTACAACTGGGTACACTCCGTCCGTAAAAGAGCTGTTTATTCCTTTCCGGAAATAACATGGATTCAGTCAATTGCATATGAATAATACAGCTGTTTACATTATCGCAACATATTCAAAATCAAAATATTTTGTTTCACATAAACCTACAAGGGCACTTATGAAACGTCAGAAGCTAGGTGCACGGTTCCAATTGGTCGCTTCCTATGGAGAAGAGCCGGCAAGAAACTCCACGGTTACTCTTTTATTTTCAAACATAACATCACGCCTTGTTTCCCCGAAGGGTTGGGCAGAGGTGTCCCTGTAGCAGGTACACCCACATTTCACCAGTTATGTTTAAGTCCCATGTAATAGGGGGCGAGCCTATTGCCATCAACCGGGCACAAATCCAGACTCCGAGCTGCTACTGAGAAATTTTAGATAGAAAAACCCAATAACACCGCCCGACCCGGGAATCGAACCCAGGACCTCAAGCTCAGCAGAAGCGCTTGCGACCACTAGACCAACGTAGCAGACATATTCAACTTATTGTTATTTTATATTTAACTATCTGCGTCCCGCGGTTTCACCTGCATAATACTCGATCCCGTGGGAATAAAAGGTATCCGATGTCCTTTTCCAGGTCATGGTCTACTCATATACCAAATTTCATCCAAATCCGTTCAGCCGTTTTAGGGTGGACGCGTTATGCTGCGGCCGCATCTGCGTCTATCGTGACGAATAAGTAAGTAAGCAAGTCGTTTATTTTACAAATATGAGTACAGTACCTACATGGTGATTAGGAAAACAAATAGATTCAGCCATATTTTACCAATAGGCATGCAAAAATTATATTTTGACGCTAAAATAAGATAATCACAACTTATATAGATCACTACCACACAATTTAAATATACACAAATCTTAACAAAAACACTATTTACTTATACAATACTTATACAGTTTCAGGTATGTCAGCTAATAATAATATCAATAAACACACACAATTTATATAAGATGTCAAAGTATAATTTTAATGTCAGAGTATCAAAGAGTAAGATGTCAAAGTATAAAAAATAAACAATTCAATTAGGATGTCAAAGTATCATTCAAATAGTCATGTAAATTATAATAACATTTAATAAATAGCAAGTCTTTCAGTTTGTTTTTGAATCCATTTAAATTTAACTCTTTAATTGATTTTGAAAGCTTCGCATGACGATAAGTACGATACACGATGCAGATATGACTAACCATTATCGGCTATCGTCGCGATAGTTCGGGCTGCGGCGCACTTATCGCCCGAGTACGTAAAAAGGTTTTAGCGAGCTAACGCTAATGTGACTACCGCATTAGCGCGATAACGTTTTAGCGAGTGAAACATACGAAGCTTCGGCACACATTGCTTCTTTACGATAGACGCAGATGCGGCCGCAGCATAACAGACAAACAAACAAACTCACTTTCGCATTTATAAAATTACGTCGCATTTTTTGCGAAAATCAGATTTTTGTTTACTTCATTCTACACGTTCAAATACGTGATCCTGCATTTAAAACTGATTTTCGTAAAAAAGCACATTCGCGGTATTGGATGCCGAGCGACGATTGGTTAGGATAGGATACCACAGTTTAAAGCCTTGTGCAGACCAGCGCGACACGCGACGCGACACAAAGGCACCGCTCGTCGCGCGACGTGCCTTTGTGTCGCGTCGCGTGTCGCGCTGGTCTGAACAAGTCTTAAACCTACCTATTCATACAGATTGTGGTTACAAGAATGAGGAAATTGGTCAAATAGTTAAATACCTACAATAAAATTTAATACAAAGCGATTAATGATTATGACGAGTAGTACAAGTAAATAAAAAGGTAGAGGTTTACCGCAAAATTAGTCATTTTTAATGGTTTGTTTTTCATATAGATGTCGCTAAAACAGAGCAGACTTTTCCAACTTTCCCACACAAGCCCTCGGGCAACAGCTTTCACAGTTTCCAAGTGGAGGCAACATTTTCTGCTCGGTTTGGTTCGTGGTAGGGCTTTTTCTAAGTCCGCCTGACCAGCTAGCATCATCTTATCTAAGTCTGTCACCATGAAAACATTCTTGTGTTTCGGCAGTTGAGGTAAGATAGCCAGTTCCTCTGTGGTTGAGGATTCCGGGTGATGCTCGTTCCATCTTCTGCCTGGAAATGCTTACCATCAGGTGAGATGCAGGCCAAGCGCTTAGACGACGTGGTAAAAAAACAAAAAAACATAAGATCCTGCCCTGGCATTTATAAGAGTACTCAAAGCGTCGCATAAACATTTTAAACCGAGGTATCATATCAAAGGGTCTCGTTTCTTGTAGAAACCTCTTTTATGCATAAATATTATTTTATAGACTACCTCGTTGGTCTAGTGGTCGCAAGCGCTACTGCTGAGCATGAGGTCCTGGGTTCGATTCCCAGATCGCGCAAAATGTTACTGGATTTTTCTATCTGGAATTTCTCAGTAGCACCCGGAGTCTGGATTTGTGCCCAATTGATGGTAATAGGCTCGCCCCCTATTACATGGGACTTAAACATAACTGGAGAAATATGGGTGTACTATTTATAGATACTCCATTGCCCAACCCTCGTGGAAACAAGGGTGATGTTATGTTGTTCTTGTCATGATGGCCCAGTGGTTAAAGCCTCGCCTCTCATGTACGAGGTTGTGGGTTAAAATCCGGGCAAGTACCTACCAATGTGACTTTTTCAATTCATATGTAGGTACTTTCTGAGTTATCTTGGACCTTATAGACATCGGTGAAGGAAAAACATCGTGAGGAAACCTGGAATATTTTAAGTCTGAAATCGCCAATCCATCTTGAACAAGAGTGGCGATCAATGCTCGTGCCTATTTGGTATGGGAAGAGGCTTTACTGATTTTCTCAACCCTTACTTCAAGTCCCACAACCAGTGGTCTTTGATCCCAAAAAAAACCATCAGATTTTTTTTTTTTCGTCTCATCATGTATGTAGCCTGGGCGACCAAGCTCTGCTCTGATGAATATAGAGAATGCTGATTTAATAGGATAGGAAAGTTTATACTAATTCCATGTATAGTACATACTAATTTCATGCTGCTATGATAGTAGGTAGGTACTTACTAATTCCATCTTGTTCTAAACTTTGGGCGACCGAGCTCTGCTCGGGTAAAAATACGGAGAAAACGAATTTTCCCAGATATGAGACCTAGTTAGATCGGTTTTTCGCCCCCGTAAATCCCAATATTACAACTTTCATCGAAATCGTTAGAGCCGTTTTCCAGAACGTGATTACAAATATATATATATCTAAAAATATTGCTTATTTAATAGTATAGGAATAGGAATATCGATACCCATCACGTCTGCGATATTTCGCTATCGAATTTAATTTGAGTATTTATTTCTTCACTCACACACACACATTTAGTTACAAAACAAAGTCGGGTTTATTTTCCACGTATAGTCTAAACTTCCTTAATTGATCAACATGATTGCTAATTAGTTTTGTGGGTTTTCCCTTTGATCGTATACACAACTATTAATAATGCCCAATAATCATCAATTTACCCATTTCCCTCAAAGCTAAACTAGTTCAGTTAATATTTTCCTGCTCTTTCTACCAGCATTTTGTCTATTCTTCCGTCGACAAAACCCGTTTCTACGGTGGTCACGCTACGCGTACAGGTAATATTTGGACGGTCCTGGTCGCCAGGATCGGGCGAGATTTGTCTCTACCAGCAGTAGTTGAGTCTATGCTGGCGGTGTCGGAGAACTGGCAAGAAATGGTCTCCTTCTGTGAGACCGTGATGGTTCAGAAGGAGGCTGCCGAGCGGGATCGTGAGAGGGCTGATCCCACTCGTAGGAGAAGGCATCGGGGAGGCAACCGCTTCGATGCCCTAACACGCCGAAACCCCGTCTGCAATCTTTAGGGCAGGCGGGAATTAGGGATCACGGGCGCTTAGAGTGGGGACTCTGTCCGCCCACTGAGTGACCTCAGGGTAGACGGTGCATAGTGGTCACGTGCTGCCTTGCACTCTTGTACAGTTAGGTTTCGGGGAGATTCTTTTACAGTCTTCCCAGAGATGTGCCCTAACAAGCGCTGCACGGAGGGGGTTCCGGATTGGTCTTTTGAGAGGTAACGGTGCCCCTTCCATGTGCAGATGGTGACCACCGGGGTGGTTTTATTGAGGTAAAAATCCCACACTCCCCGGTCTTATCCCCAAAGCCCGGGCGCCTTTTGAAGGTTTCCCCCAAAAACAAAAAAATATGTGTTACTTATAAAAAAACCAGCCAAGTATGTGTCGGACCACGCACAATGAAGGGTTCTGTAGTTGATTTTTTTTTTCTCCCATTCATCGATATACCTACGATACGGACAGTTCTCTAACTGCAAATTATAAATATTAATAATAATTATTATTAGATAAAACTAACGATTTCGGACTTTTTCCTTTACTTCTTCTGACCTTGCTTCTTGGTATTTATTGGCGAGTATCAAATATGTAGTATAAAAAAAAAACAAGATTCTAAGTCAACGCAATAAAAAAAAAAATTGTATGTAATGTATTTTTTTATTGTGTTGACTAAGAAGCTCTTTGACTTTTTAAAGGTCCAAGGGACCGTAGACCTACGTATTTGATTTTTATTTCAAATTGATACCGCCACGCGTTTCTGAGAAAAAGGCTCTTGACAGACTGTCCTCTATTGGTTCCGTTTTTCTTTTTGAAGTATGAAACTTATGTGTGGTTGTAATACTTACCCGGAAAAGGTCCTTCACAAAAAAAATAGCACTAGTACTGAAAAAAAGTATCTGTGCAAAACGGCTTTATTTGTGGCACGTAATAGGGTTGAAAGGTATCCATTACGGTTGGCTGCCTCCATGTGTGTCGTATTCAATTTTACAAAACATTCAATGATTATTTTGTTTTTTTTAGGGTACCGTACTGATCATTATAGAGAACCCCTTTTAAGGTGAGTTTTCTGAAATAAACATAGGTATAGAAATGACACTCGAAGCGCCGAAAACTCGTAAATGTAATTTTTCAAATTATTGTTGTATATTTTATTCTGAACTAAGATTTGCCCGCGGCTTCACCCGCGTGGATGTCGGAAAATATACCACAGAACGTAGTAGCGGGATTAAAAGTACCCTATGTATTAATTCAGCTAGGTTATAAATTATCTATGTGCCGAACTTTAGCCGTTTTTGCGCCAATCCGGAACATACATGCAGACAAACGGACAAAATTCTTCGTTACAATTTTTTATACAGGGTGGTAGGGACATCGACGCAAAACCATGGATTAAATACATGATTCTGGACCACGCTGCGTTAAAATTTTTGGTCGGCAATAAAAAAAGAAACTACTGTGTCCTAGAAAAGTGCAATACCTACGCGGGCAAAATGTATGGAACAGTTTTTTTTTAAATAACTGTCGGCTATTAAAAAAGAAAAAAAAACTCATGTACTGAATACATGGTGACAGGTTGCACGTGGATGTCCCTGCCAACCAGTACTTAAAGATTGATCTAATATGTCTAACAAGCTAGATGACTATAATTTATTTTCAAAACCAAAAGTAATAAATCATAAAACGACTTCGGGTTCAATAAACTCTTGTCCTGTTACACTTCAGCACACAATAAAATTCAACCACTTCCAAGCCAGAATTCAGCTCTAACATCTAAAGGCAAAAATGTTACTGACGTAAGTAGTTCACCTGTTCACATTCGACTGAACGACTGAATGTGAACGACCGAATAAAAGTACATTCAGAATTCAGGGTGAATATAATAGAAGCACCTGGTTGAATATTATTTGTATTGTGCCTGTCAATACGAATAAAAGCCATGGGAATGTGCAGTTACTATCTTTTAAAGGTAACGTTGCAGAAATAATATGTACCGTTGGTTTTCTGCTGTGATTTGAAAATGGAATTTTTTGTTAGAATAGTATGATATAATATAAAATGTATGAATAATGATAATTAATATAATATAATGTAAAATGTAGGTATAACTGGAATATTGAGTATGTTTATGTTTTATTTTATTTTTTTATTGAGTCTTTATAACCATTTAATTGCAATGCCTCATCAGGCAACTAAGTTCTAAGAACCTACATATTGTTAACATCTTCAAAATGTTGTACACTTAGTTTGCAATAAAGAATTTGAATTTGTTTGTGTTTTTTAGGGTTCCGTACGTCCGAATGAAAAAACGGAACCCTTATATAAGATCACTCGTGTGTCTGTCTGTCTGGGTGGCTGGCTGGCAGGCTGTCTGTCCGTCTGTCACAGTAATTTGCTCCGAATCTACTGGATCAATTTAGTTCAAAAATGAATTTCTGTGGCCCAAACACGAACGTGTAAAGTTAATTAATTAATTTTAAATAAGAGGGTGAGGATGGATAGACGACATAAGAAAAATTGGAAGTGCTACCTGGTCTAGAAAAGCTACAGACAGAAATTAGTGGAAACAGCTGGAAGAAGCCTATGTATCACAGGACACGCTGATCACTAAACCGGAAAACCCGATGTAATAGATTTAAGTTTTTAATACTATTAGATTATACTTGTGTTTAGTTCTTCAGCAATAAAAGCTTAGTAATAATAAATAAGAGGGTCACTTTTCGGGGCAAACTGGAAAATTAAAAAAAAAAGTTTTGCTACATGTGCCGTGTGACATATCAAATGGAAGGGCTTGTTGTGAGGATCTAATTTTATAACAAATACTTACTTTTAAAGTTATTTATGAAATTAGATGAAAATTGACCATCCCCTTATCTCCTATAGGAAGTCCATGGTCTTAAAACAACATGGTGAATCTCTCAATATTGTGCGTACAAACTTACATTTGCAGTTGGAATGTATAGGAGAACATGTTTTTCAACTACAATATTAAGTTTTTTCTTGGAATAAGTTTATCCCAACTATGAAACCCTTCATTGTGCGTGGTCCGACACGTACTTGGCCGGTTTATTTTATTTTATGTTACGGCTTTTTTACCTTTTCCGTTTTTGTTGGATTAGGTTTGAGTTTGGTTACTGTTATGATACTTGAGTCGTGTAAACAAGTACCTACGTTACAAGTTTAGTAGTTATTTAAACGTCAGTAAAATCTATTATTACACAAGCTGACAATATACCCCAAGTAGGTCCAGTGCGGGTTGGTAGATGTCAAGTCTTCGAATTTTTGGTTCTATGATATGCCTGTTTCCTCACGATGTTTTCCTTCACCGTTTTGAGAGCAGTGGTGATGATATTATTTACATAAAGTAAAGCGCCTGCCTGGGTTCGAACTCACGACCTACAACTCGTAACTGGGCCACCACTGCTCATGCAATACTACTAAAATATATTTTAAAAAAAATTGTCCGTCTTATAGAGTATTAAAAAATATTAAACACGTATTTTTTCTTTTTTGACGTAACCAAAAGATTATGGCGATAAATTGAGTTAAAATGTGGCATGACGTCACGCCTTGCTAGATTTAATAGTGCGTTGTGACGTAGCGAGCCCCCACTTCCCAATTTTAATGCGTGTTTTCTAAGTTATTTTTGATTAATGTGAAAAAGCAAAAAATACGTGTCTAATATTTTTTTATTATCTGAAAGACGAACTAAATAGAATTTCTGTTTTTTTACCTAGGCAACTACCGTATTGCCGTAATTTGTTTTTGAACATGTCTGTTATGAAAAACTAACTAAAACGAATTCTGCGCATCTACTATTCTTGCCAAGTTACGTGTATATTGCTTGTAAAAATTTTAGAAATATCGTATACTTTTACAATGTTTTTAAATATGTGAGCACCATGTTTTTATCACATAATTAGTTTATCTGTCATTGTTTATTTTTTTTACCTCTTCTGGTTTGTATAGTAGTTTTAAAGGTGCATCGTCTTCACATATAATTATATAATTATATGTGAAGACGATTTTTCATAATGATTTTTTGATTTTTCATAACAGACATGTTCAAAAACAAATTACGGCAATACGGTAGTTGCCTAGGTAAAAAAACAGAAATTCTATTTAGTTCGTCTTTCAGATAATAAAAAAATATTAGACACGTATTTTTTGCTTTTTCACATTAATCAAAAATAACTTATAATTAATGTAAGTGTACAAAATAATATAAAACATTTTAAAAGAGTAACGGTGGAGTAACTACCTTTTGGAAGGGGCGACTAGAATCAATTCTATATTTTTGTAAATTTTGACGTTCAAAAGTGCATTTTATGTCCCAATTTGAAATAAATTATTTTACTTTGACATTGACATAATCCGTTTTATTAATCCTTTAGTTTTACACCCAACACTTATTACGTCATGGAGCATCCATTACATATCGAGATCCCTCCGTGCCTCGCAAAACAAGTTAAGCCGTTGGTCCAGGATGTCATTCGTAGATTGTTGACAATCGTTGCGGTTAGTCAGGAGACAAAATCAGAATCAGTCTTACCAAGGGGTGTTACCCATTAACTGGGTTCTGGATGTCAGATAGGCAGTCGGTCCATGTAAAATACTGGTATTCAGCTGTATCCGATTAGACAGGAAGCCAGCCCCAACATAGTTGGAAAAAGTGAAAGCAGATTAATTGACTTATTACGTCATTAAAAAAAACTCAAAAACCTGAAAACCAACTGTCGCCTCATAATACGACTGTCAAAACAAGAATGAAAAATGGCGCGGACAGATGTCAAAACCGGTATCTATTTTACTAACAAAGCGCCATTTAGAAGGCTTCAGAAGCCGTAAAATCAGTTAGATTCCGACTGCCAAAAACGTTTTCTTAGGAGACCAATTTTTACGCGTAAGAAGACATGAAGAGAGTCTTCTATCATTTTATTTAAAAAATTGTGATAGCATCAAAGAGAATTCTTCTCCCGAATATAATCGTGTCGCGAAATCGTTGAGAGTACGGTGGCTAGGATTTCTGTGGGCTTCTGGAAATGTATTTAAATTATAGCTAACTTGCCAGGAAAACATTTTGTAATTGTTTGTTATTTTTGTTTATCCTTTATTAGAAACTGAAACTCATGCAGGCCGCGGCCTATTTTGTGCCCAGTTTACAGCAATAAGCTTGAAGCGTTTATTCTAAAACTTGGCAACGTCGCAAATAGCTGTCAAATATTTACCTGTTTTGATTCATTTGGCAATATTACTGTATGGAAATATGAAATATCACTAACTAGTGTGAACTAGAATATTAATAATGAATTGCTTCATATTTCCATACAGTTATATTGCCAAATTAATCAAAAACGCGAAATATTTGGCATCTATTTGCAACGTTGTCCACTTTCAGAATGCTCGCTCTTAAAACATACTTCGCGAGATGTGTGTTTTCTGCTAAGAAATACATTATTATAGTAGGTAGGCAATGCTTCCGTCTGTAAACAACCAGATATAGTATTAGGTATGTCTCACCGTGAAAATATTGGTGAAGTGAGTTGTCATTCCGCCTGATGCTAGGGATTGACACTATTGACATTTCAAGCACACCTTACGGACCATTCACTATAACTTGTCCCTTGCTGTCATGTTAGCACCATTGTTTGTTAAGCTTAGTTTTAATAAAAATAGAGTTCAAAATGGCGACTGGCAGAACAGTGCTACCAATCACATCACGGGACAAGTTATAATGAACGCACAGTACCTAAGTACTTTTTGTCAGATTTTGACAGAATAGACAGGTATGCATTCTATGTGATTAACTTTTTAGCCTGTAACCCACTGTTCATTTAATAAACCATTGCATATTTTTAGGAAATTCTCACAATAATCAAGACTTGTGGTGTTCAGTACGAGGGTGGGCAATCATATTTTAGCGCATTCTTTTGATGTCTATCCATGTTTTCTCAGTAGAAGTAACACGAAATAAAATGTAAGCAAACGATAATACGTTTATTTACCAAAGACATGCGATATTGGAAGATATGTAGCGGTAACAGAAAATTTTCATGTATCGTGTTTAGTCTATGATTTATTTAGTCGAGACTCATCGGCTTTTTGATGGAGCTGGGCAGGGCACTTGGCTAGACATGGTGATAGCAGATGAAGCTAAGCCCTAATGGAATGGTTGCCGAAAAACGGTAGAAGGAGTTGGCAGACCAATGGCCCTGGTGGGTGAACGACTTACAGAAGATCGCATGAAAGACCTCGATGAGACTCGTGCAGACCAGGGAAGCATGGTGCCAAAGGAAGCCAGTGACAATGATGATTATCATCACCAGCTTTTCACACAGTCCCACTGCAGAGCAAAGGCTGGTCCTATGGTCAATGTTATAGGGTTTAGTTTCCGCACTTAGTCCGTAAGGTGGACCATTGTTCGTGGGCTATGGCGGCCGTTTGGTGGTTATTCCAACCAGCCCATCTCCCTCCAGAAGCTAATTAAATCTCCTTGTCTTTTCAGAACATGTGTTAGATCTGGGTGACCCGACTGTTTCTGTTCTAATCTGGGTGACGCCCATAGATATAAGAAAGAAGGAGATATGCCCGGTAGTTGAAAATGTATCGAAACCCAATGTCTCCACTTTGTCCCCACTACCTCGCCACTAGTCGTCACAACTACACATGCATATCAGTAAACTAAATAGAAACGAGGCTGCGCTCACTCTTGCAATTCATAAATCAGAACGTACTACACAATCAATTATAAACCTTATCCCATCAAACACAGCGTGCATTTACCATGCACCGTACAACTCACTCACACGAAAACATCATTTCTATCGTTGTGCTGTACAGAAACAATTTATTTTACATATACGCTAGTGATTGACTAAATCGGAAAGGTATCGATTCTTCCATTTAATATTATCGACGGTGAAGTATCAATATCTAATAACTAACATTTTGGCGGTTTTCACTTACTAATGTTTACTTCAAATGGTCAAAAACTATAGAAATTAAACGTTTTTTTGTCCTCCTGTAAAATCATGTTTTTGTAGTTATTAGATATTGATACTTCACCGTCGTTATACTTTAAAAAATTTGGTGTCCTGAAAATAAAATAAATAAAAACGATAAGTCCAGAAAATACTATAATAAAAATAAATAATAAGCAAAAAATTCAAACAATAAAAATCCAGTTACGTTGGTTTAACCTGTCATAGTTTATTTGAAACAGTAGATATTGTTGAACCCTGCTATGATGTTTACTCACTGACCTGTAAAGTGGAGGCATTTGTGCAGCACTTGACGCTTTGATATTACTGGAGTGGCATTTTTTGTCAAATAGTGTAATCTTAAATTAATATATTTTTCCATGACTGCTTTAATTTGAAATATTATGTGATTATTCATCGGAGACTGCTCAAATTGGTGAAACTTAATATTTTCAAAGAGATCTAATCCTATGAAGTGAGGCAAAGCCTTTGCCATGAGTTCCTGTTTGACATTTTTAGTTTTAACTGTTAATTTATGATTGGTGAGACAAGCTGTTTTTATGATTATTTCCATTATCTTACAAATCATGACGACATCAGGAGATGGGTACATAATTCCACCTTTGTCCTTATACTTTATAAAATGATGTGTTTCTTCATATTTGTAATTATCTGGACCATGCCGATTACTATAACGCATTCGAAGCTTTTGAAGACTTTAACGGAAGTAAAATACCAAAACCATAATAAAGTAAGGAAATAGCACGAGTATAAGGCATAATAGACCAGCGATAATTCAAACCCAAAACACTCTACCTAAAATTTTATTAACTTTAGGACCGTTGGTTACGCATTTCTCTACCACGCTGTAAAATAATCAAAATAAGTAAAACACATTATTTCACATCGATCTTCCACCCGGGTAAAAGAATTGACAAATTGAAGAAAAAAGTATAATAGCAATAAATTCATTCGCCAAACGACATTGTTGTCGATAGCCTACGTTAGTGGATCTGCACAACCACATCACTAGCTCGTCGCCAGACACAGCGGCCGTACTGCGCGATGCATCCGCAGTCCACAGTATCGTTTTGTGATTTTTACATTGCTTGTTGAGTCACTGAGCGACATATTTAGGTAGTGGTTAACGAGCAATGTATGTAGTGCAAAAATAGTACAGTCACTGTGATATTTGGAAACAAAAATAACGTAGTAAAAGCAAGAAATATTTTACTATTTGTTGTTTTTCATTATTTTAAAGACAAATATAGTAAAATACTTGTAATTACTTATGGTAAGTGATTCCATGATTCACAAAGTTTTTGTTTTGACTTCGGTTTTTACAAGAAACCACTGAACAACACGGCATTCTTATAAATTGTCCCGATCACGGCCGAAAGCACACTAGTTCGCGGAGACGGCCATTTTCGTATGCAATGAGCACTTTGATCATTACGCGTGGACACAGACACGCCCCCATGCCACTTCTCCTGTTTTTTATATTTCTATGGTGACGCCTGTGCATTCAAAGAGAACGTGCGCTTCGGTTTCCTCAGCCTCCATACACGCCCTGCACAGAGGACTAGTGTCCATTATACCTATTGTGTGGAAGTGTTTGTTTAGCGAGTAGTGTTCCGTGATGGTCCCCGTCACCAGGTGCAGGCCGTTCCTGTCCAGGTGTAATAAACGCCTGGTTAGCCGGCTATCCAAGGATGGCATAGCTTCCTTGGACTGCCTGCAGCCCGGTGTCGAGGTCCACCAGTTCCCCACTTGTGGGTGAACTCCTGTAGCCACCTGCGTATTTGGTTGAAGGGGATGGGTACGATAGGCTCGGGTCCACATACTGCCATGTTGGATCCTTGTCTATCACTGTGTTGCGGCTAGATACCGTTATTTGTTCTAGAGCAATGTGACATTCTAGTGTTAGCTTCGAGGTAATATATTTTTTCCGTAAGGATTGGAGAACTGAGGCGCTGTCGGAGAGTACACGTATGTGGGTGTCCGTAACCCTCCTGGCTTCTAGGGCGTGGACCGCTTGTATAACGCCAATACTCTCCGCCTGATATTCCCAACGGTCTGGATATATTTATGTTGAGGTCGTGTGAAGGCTGGTCCTTCCACTATTTTAGCTCATAGGATGCCATGAATCGCTAAACCGACCTACCGACGGAATGCCTACTTCTCATGTAGCGCAGCAAGCTGCAATAATCTGCCCTCTCACTTAGATATAGATCTATTTAGAACCAGCCCAAGCGCATTATAACGAAATACAAATAAAGAATGCTTTGTTAAAGCCCGTAATACCAATACAACCAACATCTGCATTTTGTTTTTTTTCTTTGTTTGTTCTATCAGAATCAATAAACTGTGTCAAAATTATTAAGATAATTATAATAACTTTCTAGATGTTTTTATTAAATTTTTGTTTTGTCTTTTCGAAGAATTTGTTTTGTTTTATTTGTTCAAGTTTTTTTTGTTTTTAACTTTTTTATACATAGTTTTTAATTTGTGGAAGCTTGTAAATTGCAACTGTAAGCGCTATTGTACATTATTTATAAATGCGAAAGTGACTTTCTTCGTTTGTTGTTACGCTTTTAAGCTGAAACGGCTGAACGGATTTGGATGTTTGGCACATGGGTAGACCATGACCTGGAGAAGGACACACGATACCTTGTATCCCAATATTCCCACAGGATTGAGATTGTGAGGGTGAAACCGCGGGGCGAAGCTAATAATGAAACAAATTCATCAGGTATGGCTGCAAGCCCATTCCTCGATAGGCCAGACTTGTCAACGTTGGAAAGTGCTCATTTAAAAACAGACATTTTATTTTTAAGCGTAATGCATGACAATTGGTACTCATTACTGACTTTTCAAAACTACAAATAAGTTTTCTATAATTTCAAAGGCTTTTTAGATTTTCAGCTTAAACTTAAATTGAACGTAAAGGCGTCAAAGAAAAAAACAGTGGCATTCTGTGAGTGCCGACAGAAGTGAAAACTTGAAAAAAAATCGGCAAATCTGCAGTAATCAACGCGTTGATGTCTTTTACTTCACGGTGTCGGTAACAGGTCGCGAAATCAATGGTTTAGTCTTATCTCAAAAATGCCCAACGCGCTTAAGAGGGAAGCGTCAGGGTAGCCCGCGAAATTCAAATTTTCTTACGTTTTTTTGCATTTTGCAGGTTAGTGTCAGGTTTTATGTTGATTAAAATATGATTCGCGGCCGTAATAAATATGGCTTTACTCAATAATAATCATTACAATCAGCAATACAACTCCATAAGTTAGCAAAGGTCGTGATTTCATGAAATCATGACATTTGACACCTTTATCTTCTTCTTAATCACTATTGATGATTGTAATGATTATAATTGAGTAAAGAAGTTTTCACTTCAAAAACTTAGCCATCTACAATTCTATATTCTTTATCATTATTCTCCTGTTCATAACCTAATTAAAATTTGTGGTCAGTGCAATTTGTCTTTTTCTTCCACACTCCTCTAATTGTCGTCATCTTGGTAGTCCCTCCCTTTCTAGCCATATCATCTTTATATATATATTCATATTATCTTTCACACAGTCCATATGTATCGTTTCTTTGGTAAATTACAATTATATGCAAGTTGTCTCGAAATCTTTTTGCTCTAACTCAAAAAACACTAGATCTCTTCAATAATTAATTTGTACCATCGGGGTAACGCAAATCTAAGCATTTTGAAAACAAAATCCCGTGCACACTACTCTTTTTTTTCGTAGGTAACGTTACTATAGCGGCCGAGCGCTGCAAGCAAGAATGATCCTTACAGTGTACAGATTTGCGTTTCTTCGATAGTACTACCGAACTTTTTACTTGGCAATTTTCAATGAAGGAAGCCCAGAATATTATATTTTTATTCATAATTTTCTTTGACCAATATTCCTTTGCGAATTCTTATAAAATTAATACTTTCTGGATTGTCAGACTTTTAAATGTTCCACCTTTCAAACCATGTTGATTCAAGATGGCGGAAAAATATTGAATATGTTTTAACTTGCGCCCTTGCCGGATATTTAAATACTCTTTAGATGATGGAGTGACTAAATATTTGTCGAGTCAAAATGGGAGTTCGGGTGGAGTGTGTGATTTTTCGCGTAGAATCATTTATTTAGATAGAATAGGTTTTTGAAGACATTATTATCAAGATTATGTAAATATTTTTAGAAGGATTCTCTTTTTATATTATATATATTTAATAAAAAAAAAAAAAAAAAATCTGTATTTAAAAACTAAATGCTATTATTATTATTACTATAAGGCCTTTTGTAATACGTAGGTAATGAATACTTCTTATAGGTATAGTCACAGATTACATATACTGTATAGTCAATATAGTGAAACCCATAGTACTTAAGAACAGATGTACCTATATTCTTGCAAATAAATATCATTCATTCATTCATTCATTCATTCATTCATTCATTCATTCATTCGTAATTGCTTTAGTACGTTTGACAACTATTGACACTTTATTTTTAGGGTTCCGTAGTAAACAAGGAACCCTTATAGTTTCGTCATGTTCGTCTGTCTGTCTGTCTATCTGTCGGCGGTCTAGCTCCGAGACCCTTGGTATTAGAAAGCTGTAATTTGGCATAGGTATACATATTAATTACGCCGACAAAGTGGTAAAGCAAAATTATGAAAACATTTTTTTTTAGGGTACTTCTCTTACACGTAAAGTGGTGATGTTTTTTTTTTTAACCCATTGTGTGAGGTGTCATTGGAAAGGTGCTTCAACAACATTGGGAGTTTGAGAAAACCATTTTTGGATTCAAGGATCCGTTTGCGAAATAAAACTTTAAAGTGCTAATTTTTGTTAGAGTCAAGTGTCGTCGTCCCCCCTCCCCCCTGCCAGCTAAATGGTTGGTTTTGGATGTGTGAAAAAAATCACAGCAGTAGTTTATATAACAAAATTAAAAGGAAAACTATCACAGCTAAGTAGGCTCTACAAGTTAACGAGTAATAATTGACCAACTTAACTTTGCAGTTGCAAAAACATGGTTTCCCATACATTCCGTATGGGAGAACATATTTAACAAAGTTAAGTTTGTTTTTGGGATAAATTCATCCCAACTACGGAACCCTTCATTGTGCGTGGTCCGACACGCACTTGGCCGGTTTTTCAAATCAAATCAAATCTTTTATTGTGGGCATAGGTTATACAGACAGATGTTAGGTAAATTACAGGTCCATTATGTCCTGCCTAATAGGCATACAATAATTATGTCAACATGCAGAATAAAAAAAAAACATGTGGCACTCGGGGACTGCCGCGGTAAAGCTATTGCATAACATTTGTAACCTCCATACTTCCTATTTGTCAACGCTACACTTGGGATGATGACGTGATGACATAAAACAAAAATTACGTTCCCATGACAACATCACGTTGTCATGGGAACCGTCATTAGGTACATGGTAGGCGGAGTGGGGGGTGTTAGGTTTTATTTTCGTTACGTTACGGAATTTCTTGATTCGGTCGCCACGCTCAAAGCCCGCGATAAAAGCTATGCAATAGCTTAAAAATTCTTAGGGCATCACTTCTCTTCACATTAGTTGAGTTTAATCTTATTAAAACTCCATGGAGGACTTCCACCATTCGGCACTATAATTACCTTACTATAATTCTTCAAAATCGCCTATTTACGGCGAGATACTATCCCCGTGTAAACGAGCCATAACAGTACCGCACGGGTTTAACTAGTATTTCTGAAGGCTTACAGCACAATACGGGTTGTGGGCGTAAGTTTTTGATTAATGGAAGCCTTGTCCGACACACTGGGCCATTATCAGTTGTTCGTTAATCGACGATAGGCTCTGATGTGCCATCGAACGAGGACCATAAACGGCCATGACAATACTTTCTTTGTTAAAGGATGGTTTCTTGGTTAAATAGAGGTGGGTGTGGTTTTTTAATTTAATTAATGGGAAAATTTATTTAAATAATAAAAAAAATAATTAAGGTAATTTCTTTTGATTTCGACAAGTTACCTACACAGGTATACAGCATGTAACAAAAACCCTGTCCGATCGGAAATAGCGCATAGGTACCGCAACAATATTACCTAAAGGTAATTTAAAAAAAAATGTGTGAGAATAAAATAGTTATTGCTAAATGTTTAAAATTCATATTTTTAGCACCAAAATTACCCTAATTTCATTTTAAATTAGCAAATTTTCTACACAGGTCATTAGTTATGACTTGTAGACACCAGCTAAACGACGGCCACACGCGCCCCATGTACTATCCCGGTAAAATTATCCATTGAAAAAAAATCACCGTTTTTTTTTTTCTTTTTTCCTGAAAATTACCACATAAATAGACTCTCAGTTTGATTCAACACTCTCACGGATCGGACCGAGTTTTTGTTACACGCTGTGTATAGACATCCTAAATCAAACTATATCATGATAATATAGCAGTCCACTGATGGACATAGGCATCTCCAATTGCACACCATTCAGCTCGATTCTCGGCGACTCTCATCCAGCTGCTACCAGCCACCCTGCGAAAATCGTCGCTCCACCTAGCCTGAGGGCGTCCTACCTTACGTTTGCCAATTCGCAGTCTCCACTCAAGAACACGTCTATCCCAACGGTCATCGGTTCCGCAGGTAATATGGCCAGTTTGCGTATTCTATGAGCTAAGACGACTACTTAGGTTCTCTGCCGGATCACCTCGGTCCGGATTCGATCACTCAAAGAGACTCCAAGCATAGCACGTTTCATAGCTCGCTGAGCGACCTTGAATTTATGGACCAGCCGTACTGTGAGTGTTTCGGCCCCGTAACCTATATTTAGTGACTGTTAATTAGTAACCTTACACACGGGACCGACACTTAAAAAAGCGGCCAAGTGCGAGTCGGACTCGCCCATGAAGGGTTCCGTAGCAGCAAGTAACATTGAATGAAAGGTAAATTGCGGTTTACGATTTATGACGTATTAAAAAAAAACTACTTGCTAGATCTGGTTCAAACTAATTTTCTGTGGAAGTTTACATGGTAATGTACATTATTTATTTTTTTAGTTTTATCATTCTCTTATTTTAGAAGTTACACACACATTTTACCACTTTGGAAGTGTCTCTCGCGCAAACTATTCAGTTTAGAAAAAAAATATTTAGAAACCTCAATATCATTTTAAAGACCTATTTATAGATACCCCACACGTATGGGTTCGATGAAAAAAATTTTTTTAGTTTCAGTTCTAAGTATGGGGAACCCCAAAACTATTTTTTTTTTTCTATTTTTGTGTGAAAATCTTAATGCAGTTCATATAATACATCTACTTACCAAGTTTCAACAGCATAGCTCTTATAGTTTCGGAAAAAAGTGCCTGTGACATACGGACGGACAGACAGACAGACTGACATGACGAATCTATAAGGGTTCCGTTTTTTGCCATTTGGCAACGGAACCCTAAAAAGGGTTGGCCCTATCGTAAAAGTTGTTCATAATGGTTAGTACAATCACGTGTATGGGTCACTTATTACCAGTCACCCTGTATAATAACTACTAAAGCCTCGTTTTCACCACCCTGCCGAGTGAACATTTTGTTCAGAGCAAATATTTGCTGTTCTGCCGATGTTCGCTCAAAAAAGAAAACATCTGTTTTCACTACAACGGGAAAACAAATGCTCGCTCGCCGTGACGTCGTTTTCACTGAAAGAATGAGTGAGCGAGCATTCGTTCACCGAGTCAAACATTCTCGCTCGCTCAAGTGTTTCATTTAAGTACCACGCGAACAAACGCTTGGTCGCTCAGAACTGTTCAAAACGCTAAATGAAAACGCAGATTAGAATTATCATTTATAGTCTCTTTGCCAGCATCTACATTCCCTTCCACATATAACCCGTCAGCCTTCAAAGCAAGAGTGACTGGCATCTTCTGGGCACGCTCGCTCCATCGTGCCTACAACAGAACGAGCGTACCCAGAAGATGCCTGATGCTTCTCGTTAATTGCTTTCCATCAGGTGAAGTCGAGGTCAAGAGCAGGCCCATTTGGCGATATAAAAAAGTGGTGGCACTCTGGGAGTACCGACATAAGTGAAAACTTGAACAAGATCGCCTTGGTGGAAGAAACATACTTGTATAGAACATTGGTCCGTAACTGTATCTAAATAAAGAGCACAATCGCGTTTACAAAACCTTTAAAGTAAAAATACTTGCATAGTACATTGATCCGTAACGTAATATAAATAAAGAACTCAATAGTGTCGTCATGGTGTCGCGAAATCAATGGTTTAGTCCCATCTCAAAAATGCCCAACGCGCTTAAAGAAGTTTTCATTTTAAAAAATTGTTTATTAACCAAAAACCGTCCACACCTGAAATTTCTCGAGGTGCCTTCTCGTGAAAGTTTCAATATTTTTTGTGGAAATTCGATATTAATTCTGCAAATACTTATTGCACTTTACATGTACCATTTTCATGTCGAGTAGCAATACTTTGTAAATGATACTACGGTAACAAAAGGGCTTAAAAAAAATTACCTACACTTTCACAAAGCTTTTGATCTCGCCTTACGTCGGTACTTACATACGTCTATCAAATACTTGTAGCATTAGCCACTTGACCTTTTTATAAGTATCAATTTCACGTACGAATCAATCAGAAAGAATTCGCTTTACCTTTAAGAGAGCCTACAATAATACCGCACGTACAAGCAGACGATCGAATTCAGTTAATGTAAATATTGAATGCTAAAGGACCACTTAAGGTGCCAGGAGTTAGGAATGGATAGGAAAATCTTTATTTATACTTTATTTAGTTTACATGATTAGGTCCAACGGAGAGGACAGGTTTTTATCTGTGACCGACTTTTGACGAAGAACGGCCGACTTTGCTGATCGTTCATCTACATACCACGGATGTGTTAGGTATGTCTATCTCATGTTAAGATAATTAATTGATTCAGGCGTGACCTTGCGGAAATCCATTATAAAATACAATAGACGTGGATATATTTAGTAACTTGTACTTGTCGTTGTTGTTGTTGTGTCTGCACTCAGCGCTTGGTGTGGCAACACGCCGTGTTCGAGTTCGCAACAAGTCTATCGTCATCCTGAGGATGCCTCGTTGAGAGGTGAAACACGTGTCGATTTCTTTCAGGAGTTTTTTATGGCTCTTTAGAAATAGCTAAGCGGAACAAGTTACTAAATATATCCACGTCTATTGTATTTTCTATCTCATGTGTTGGCGTGTGTTCTCTTTCATAAATTCTTGTCTCTGATATAATCAATGACAAAGCTTGAGTCGATCATACCTGCACCCAAAAAAAGTCCGCTGTGTCGTCATTGCCCGCATCCAGCAGATTCCCACGATCATCACTAGGGCTTCGGCTATGTACATTTTAGAAGTCGCAATTTTCGTTAAATGTAACATAAACCTGTTCATTGCAGTATCAAAAGATAGAAAGAGACCTATAAGAAGTCAGTTTGGGCTACTATCTACCCGTAAGGACTGTCAATGGTCAAAATTCAAAATATTTTATTTTACATAAACCTACAAGGGCACATATTAAACGTTAAACGAAAACGAAGTTAGGTACACAGTTCCAATTGATTGCTTCCTATGGAGAAGAGCCAGCAAGAAACTCCACGATCTACTAATGACATCCGGGACCAACGGCTTAACGTGCTTTCCGAAGCACGGAGGGGTCTTGGTATGTAAAGATGGTCACCAATCCACGGACCAACCGCGGCAAGCGTAGCTTAACCTGATCGATCGACCCGTGCGGCTGTTATTACTTAGCCACAAGCCAGCAAGGAAAAATTTTTGACGTTCAAAAGTGCCATACATGGGCCTATTTGAAATAAATGATTTGACTTTGACTTTGACTTTATAAGCTTGTAGATAGGAGACTATGCTGAAGAGTATTGATATTAAATCTTACAAACATAGGAAACAGTAGGTTAGATATGCACAAATGTTGATAATGGAATCTTTACATACCGAGACTCCTCCGTGCCTCGGAAAGCACGTTAAGCCGTTGGTCCTGGCTGTCATTCGTGGATCTTTGACAGTCGTTATGGGTCGTCAGAAGCTCGAAAGTCTGACAACCAGTTTTACCAAGGGGTATCGTATTATCTAGTTACTGGGTTGTGGAGGTCAGATAGGCAGTCGCTCCATGTAAAATACTGGTATTCAGCTGCATCCGGTTAGACTGGAAGCCGACCCCAACATAGTTGGGAAAACGCTAGGCAGATGATAAGTCCAGGTTTCTTCACGATGTTTTGTTTTCACCAATGTCAGTAAATATCCAAGATAAACTCAAAAAGTACATAATAAGGTGAAATCACATATGGTACTTGCCCAGATTTGACCCACAACCTCGGGCATGAGAGGCGGGACATAAAAAAAATCAGGAAAAAATAAAAGACCATTCCACCAATATTCGTACATCTACAGTTCAACGCTACTTACATACCTACCCTGTCTGAACAAAATAAACATTCACCGACCTTTCTTGAATCGTCGGCAAACATCAATTGACCTGCCTTCAGTTCGTAGTTAAATAACTTTAGTAGTAGAAGCCCGAAACTCTGACATCCAGTCTTAACAGTAACTCGGTTGTGGAGGTCAGATAGGCAGTCGCTCCATATAAAATACTGGTATTCAACTGCATCCAGTTAGACTTTAAGCTGACCTCAATATAGTTGGGAAAAGGCTAGGTAGATTGATTTTGAGTTATAATGAACAATATTATTAGTATAATTTATTTAAATTTCGGTGATAAGCATGTTTGGTGGTGTTTAAATCAGTTCTTCGGATTTTCTTCTACATCGGGTGTCCAAATCTAGCGTTGTTTCAGGGTAGGCTTTCCTTGAAAGTAGAAGCAGCGATGCTAAGGCCATTTGTCCACCGCCACCGGCAACGGGGCGTCAACAAGAATGAGATGATGGCGTCAAAGTAGCGATACATCTATAGCCGACCGCAACATGGTTGGAAAAAGGCTAGGCAGATGATTTGTGTCAACTTATCAGTGATAATCGACTTTTGTTGCTAACTGCACCTACCAAATCGCCAGAGATTATTACTTGGGTGTTCCTTACTTCGCATATCAGTGGGTGGTTGGTTTATTGCAATTAAATGAAAGAAAATTTAAAACTCATATCAAAAGTACACTTTGTAAACAAGCATATTACAAATTAGAAGATTATATCCAAGATAAGAGTGCTTGGAAACATGCTGGTCCTGCTCCATAGGACAATTTAGAATCAAGACAAAATCAAACTGGTTGCTAATTTAATTGTAAAATTTATTATTTTGTGTTTTATGACATTGATTTTACATTCTGTGATTACTTTCTCACGCACTGACTTATTAATTACAAAATTTTAGGAAAATCGTCTACTTTTACAATGTTTGTAAATATGTGAGCACCATGTATCTATCACATATTAAATTATCTGTCGTTGCTTCATTAACCGACTTCCAAAAAGGAGGAGGTTATATGTTCGACGCGTATGTTTTTTTTTTATTTTTTTTTATGAAAGAAAAGAAAGAAAGAAAGAAAAATATTTTATTTGGGACACGCACAGGAAATACAAAACAGTAATAAAAGATAAAAAATAATTAACAAATATAAAAAAAACCGGCCAAGTGCGTGTCGGACTACGCACAATGAAGGGTTCCGTAGTTGAGATGAATTTATTTATCCCAAGAACAAACTTAACATTGTAGTTGAAAAACATGCTCTCCCATACATTCCAACTGCAAATCACCGCTCGGCATCCAATACCGCGACTGTGACATTTTTTTTTAAATTGCAGGGTCACTTATTTGAACGTGTAGAATGAAATAAAACAAAAATCAGATTTTCGTCAAAAAATTCACATTCGCGGTATTAATATAATAATAATACCTTTAAACGAGCAATTCTTGTATATACCTATGTATATATAATCTGAATCTCGGAAACGGCTCCAAGAATTTTTATTAAATTTAGTATGCAGGGGGTTTCAGGAGCGATAAATCGATCTAGCTAGGTTTCATTTTTAGAAAACGTTGTTCAAAAAAAATTATAATCCAGATATTTTTCTTTATTCAAGTAACAAGGACTCATTGCGTTAGTAAACTTATGAACTATGTTAACTTATTTTACGAGGTCACTTAGAAAGTTTTGCGACTAACAGTTTTTGTCAATAGAATACTGGCTGGTTTTGATGTCAATTAAATCGATGACTATTTATTACAAAAAAACATGACATTCCAAATTCGAAATTCCCTCCACATTTTTTTACGAGCAAAATCAAAATACTCTGTCTTACTGAAAACTGGATTTATAACGAGAACATTTTCGCGCGATGATTTTGTACGATTTTAAATGTCGACTAAAACCAGAAGAATCGTTTGAAAGACTTCGAATGGTGTTCATAGAAAAAAGCCCTTCTAAAAATACTGTTTTTCGCTGGTTCAACGAATTTATGGGTGGTCTAGTAATTTTGGCAGACAAAGAAAGAAGTGACCGCCCTATGACGGTTGTTGAAAAAGTGCTGGCTGTGAAAAATTTAATTCAAGAGAATAGGCGAATTACATATGAAGAGGTTCAGCATACACCGTGAAATTTGAATCACAGTTTTGCTAGAACAAACGTTGTTCAGACCATGGTCTATTACCATTCTACAGCATCCAATAAAAAAAAAACATAATTGGTTTTTGAAATAACACAAAAAAAGCAAAGTTTAAAATGTCAAGATTATCGTTACTCCCGACAACACAGACACCACGTATACATTTTTTCAAAAACCAATTTATGTTTTTTTTTTATTGGATTCTGTAGAATGGTAGTAGACCATGGTCTGAATAAAGTTTGTTCTAGCAAAACTGTGATTCAAATTTCACGGTGTATACTGCCGATTGGATCGGGAAGTGTGCATGAAATTCTACACAGGCATCTTTGGTTATGGAAGATAGTTTCACGCTGGTACCGTAAAATCTAACGCAGGGTCAGAAGGAGGTTCGGGTAGAATGGTGCCGAGACATGATAGCAAAATTGGTAGCAGGCTCGTCTCGGCGCGTTTAAGATATCATTACGGGTGATGAATCTTGGATTTATCAATATGATCCAGAAATGAAGCATCAGTCGACCGTGTGGCTGTTTCAAAATGAACCAACGCCTACCAAAGTGAAGCGAGCCAGAAGTGCAGGCAAAATTTTGATCGCAAGTTTTTTTTTTTCTACCAGTTTATCTGGTGTCAATACCCTGACGAGATCAAAGAAGCGTCAATGCTGAATGGTATGTTACCAAATGTTTGCCAGAAGTTTTTACTACTGCAAGCAGCAAGCGACCGAACACTGGCCTCCGTGGGCTACTGCTTCACCACGACAACGCGCTGGCTCACTCGGTGCTCAAAACAAGGGACTTTCTGGACAGCACACCGGTCAAATTTATAGGTCATCCTCCTTACAGTCCCGATTTGGCTCCGTGCGACTTTTTCTTGTTCCCCAAAATAAAAAATCAACTCAAAGGAAAACAGTTTTCATCACCTGAAGATGCACTGGGTGCATTTGAGAAGGAGATTGGAGAGGTGTCTGATGCGGACTGGAAAATGTGTTATGAAAATTGGTTTAGACGTATAAAACTGTGTATGCCAATGGAGAGTTATTTCAAAAGATTTAATAAAAAAAATTATAACCTGTAGTATATTTTTTTCTATATCACAAAACTTTCTGAGTGCCCCACGTAATCTAGTTTAAATTTATTTCACCCCATGGGAGACGGCACTGCAGTGATTGATGTACATGCAATCCAGACTGCTAACGATATTGTTGGAGCTGGCCCGTACTCTGCGTACCAGGGATGCACACCTCATTCGCATCGTTGCGTAAAAGCAATTAATATGTGCGTCCGCGAATATTCCCGATGCGCTACAAAAACGGGGCAGCACCGACCTATTGGAGTTATACATCAAACCATGTGTTTTGGCATACTGCTCACATTTGGCGACCAATTACTTTCTAAGACCACAGATTGACGCGCTCAGAAGCACCATATCATCTGCATAGCTAATATTATTTACACAAATACCATCTATATAGCAACCCACTCTGGTGCTGCTGAGCTCGCCAATCCTGCCTCACCCCGCATTCTAACCTGTATGGCTTGGAAAAAGTTCCAGCCCATCGTACACTATTGATCTGGTTACCATACCACTATTTAAAGATGTTTATAAGCTCCGTTGGCAATCTATTCTTCTCCATCTTTCTCCACAATACGTCATAAGCAACCTGATCAGAAACCTTGAATAAATCGATGAACCTAGCATAAATCGGCGTCCTACGCTGTGTATGCTTAAGGCACAACACTGCATTTTCTGTTGACAAACCACGCCGAAACCCGAATTGGTTGTCATGAACATTTACAGTTTTATTTATTTGTGTATTAAGCAGACGGTCAAACACTTTTGATATTTTGATATTATAGTAGCTAGAGAGATGGGCCTTTTGGATGCCGAGCGACGAAATGTAAGTTTTTACGCACAATATTGAGAGATTTACCATGTTATTTTAAGACCATAGACTTCTTATAGGTTTTCCTGTAATCTATGAGTAAAGAGCCATACTATGTATTTTTTTCAAAATTTTTGGTCCAGTAGTTTCGGAGATAAGGGGGGGGGAATGGTCATTTTTCATTGAATTTATCAAATATCTTTAAAAGTATTTATTTTAAAATTATATAAAAAATATATTTAAGATCCTCGCAGCAAGCCCTTTCATTTGATATGTCACACGGTACTGTTATCAAAACTTTTTTTTTTAATTTTCTTGTTTGCGCCCCAAAAGTGACACCTATATTCAAAATTAAATTATTTACGTTACACATTCGTGTTTGGGTCACAGAAATACACATGTGTACCAAATTTCAACTTAATCGGTCCATTAGATTCGGAGTAAATTGGCTGTGACAGACGGACAGACAGACAGACAGACAGACAGACAGACAGACAGACAGACAGACAGACAGACACACGAGTGATCCTATAAGGGTTCCGTTTTTTCCTTTTGAGGTACGGAACCCTAAAAAGGAGCATTTTAAAAACTAACAAACAAAATTAATAACGACCTGTGCGAGGCCAAAAAGGCTCCACCGATTTCTCCGTCATTTGTGGACCGATTTTGAAAATTCTTTTTTTGTTTGAAAGGGTATACTCCCAAATTGGTCCCATATAAATTTTATTAACTTTGCTTGGGTAGTTTTTGAGTTAGCTACAAAATAAGAATTTTTTTTCCAACTTTGTAGATGATATGATAAGTACCTGTCACTGGTAGCAGGTAGTGGTATTTGAATGTGTGTGGGGTAGGTACCACAACTAAAAAGTGAAAAATAAAAACTTTTTACAAAAAAAAACAACCGACTTCCAAAAAAAAACACTACAAAGTGAAAAATAACTTTAATTTCGGAAGTCGGTGGCAAAAAACGAAAACACAAAACCCAAGACACCGACTTCCGAAATTAAAGTTATTTTTCACTTTGTAGTGTTTTTTTTTGGAAGTCGGTTGTTTTTTTTTGGAATAAGTTTTTTTTTAAATTCTTTTTACCTATTGTGGTATAGTAATTTTATTCTAGGTGCATCGTCTTCACATATAGGTAATATTATTTAACTAATGTACGTGCATATACAAACAATTGTAAAACATTTTAAAAGAGTAACAATGGAGTTTCTTGCCCATTCTTCTCCATACGAAAACTATCTTTTGGAAGGGGCGACTAGAATCAATTTTAATATTTTGTAATTTTTGACGTTCAAAAGTGCCATACTCGTACTATTTGAAATAAATGATTTGACTTTGACTTTGACTTTATAAGCTTGTAGATAGGAGACTATGCTGAAGAGTATTGATATTAAATCTTACAAACATAGGAAACAGTAGGTTAGATATGCACAAATGTTGATAATGGAATCTTTACATAAAGAGACTCCTCCGTGCCTCGGAAAGCACGTTAAGCCATTGGTCCTAGCTGTCATTCGCAGATCTTTGACAGTCGTTATGGGTCGTCAGAAGCTCGAAAGTCTGACAACCAGTTTTACCAAGGGGTATCGTATTATCTAGTTACTGGGTTGTGGAGGTCAGATAGGCAGTTGCTCCTTGTAAAATACTGGTATTCAGCTGCATCCGGTTAGACTGGAAGCCGACCCCAATATAGTTGGGAAAAGACTAGTCTGATTTTTTTGTATAGATATATGTCGGATCCGGTCATTAGTATGGACACGAAACGAATTGCAAGCGCGCCGCTGGCGACAGGACGTGATCTACCTACACCTAAAGTGCGCGCTTCTACAGATTCGTGATGTTTTAAGGCGACGGCGAGAAGGGATTCAGCCTCTGATCGCATCGAAGTTAAGACGTCGCGTAACTGTTCTCGATTCGTGGTGCTCAGTTATTGTGTCAGTTGTAATTTGTGATCATTGTGTTAGTTGGTGATTTTAATAAACGCCGTCGCACCTATTGTGTGTATAATTTAGCTAGTGTGATTAATTTGATAGTAAATTATAATGTGATCTGAACTGCAAACTGTTTTTCTATTGCGCATTAACCAACACTACTCACACTACGCCCACAATAGTTAAAATATCGCTGATAATAATGAAAGTCACATACCCGTCTCCGACATATAGATGTGGAAAATACGAGTTTCACGTATTCGCAAAGGCATTTCTCGATACATAACGAGCACGTTCGCAAAACGTTAAGGGGGCCTCCCACCAGCTCAAAAACAGTATTATTTGAATATTACTTCAGTGGGAGAAAGAGATGGAGGAGGATTAAAATAATACTGCTTTATGAGCTGGTGGTAGGCCCCCTGTTCTCGAAAGGGACAAACGATCCTACAAGTAATGTCGATACGTGTCGACAATATTACAATTTACGATTCACTGTTCCTTTAGATAAATGAATCTAGTGTTTTTAGGCTCAGTAGGTCAAGTTTTAAATAAATAAACCGGTATATTTTCAGGAGAGAATAATTAGGCTGGAGCATGAGTTCGATACCAGGGTTGTTAAACTTAAAACATAACAGCATTTGCAACATTCCATAATATTAATAATATATTTATTTCATCATCATTTCAGCTGAAAGACGTCCACTGCTGGACATAGGCCTCCCAAGCACCGCCACTTCGACCGGTTCTGTGATTCCCACATCCAGCGGATTCCTGCGGCCTTCACCTTGGGTTTGAAGGCCGGAGGATATATTTTATTTATTAAACATATTTATTTATTACCGGTTTTATTTATTAGACAAAAATTTTTGCCCACAATAGGTATTAGTAGCACTTAGTACTATATTATTCCTTAAGTAATAAATATGAATTTAAAATCTAAGACTTAGATTCGATTTTGAGAAGAGCTCGTGGCTAAGTAATAGCAGCCGCACAGGTTGATCCAACAGGTTAAGCTACACTTGCCGGGGTTGGTCCGTAGATGGGTGACCATCTTTACATGCCGAGAATCTTCCGTGTCTTGGAAAGCACGTTAAACTATTAATACGATGGTCCTGGCTGTAATTCTTGGCTCTGATCTTTGACAACAGCCAGTCGTACCAAGGGGTATGATTCTGACTAAATCATATGGTAGAGATATGTATTACTGATTCTAATTCTGTTAATACATAATATTTGTTATAGTCACGAATCATATTTTGATCGAAATATGATTCGTGACTATATCAAATATTATTGTTCGTGTTCCTTCAGTTGCCTGTATTGCCAGGGGCCACGGTAATCCTTCCAAAAAACCTGAAAATGTACGGAACAGCTGTTTTTTATTTCATATGCAGTTAATACTTTGTATAATTGAATGGAGTAGGTACCAAAACTTTAAAAAGTTTTCTTCTTTGCCTTTTATACAATAATATTGGGTGTACTTGTGACATATCATGTGCAAAATAAACATTTTTATGTTATTTCTTATTGTTCTTTTTCCAATAATCTCATAGACTATAGTAAAATTGTCAATTCAACAATATCTCTAGCATGTATTTTTAATACCAGCAGTTCTGACATCAAAATCTCGAAGACATGCGGAAGGCACGTTTGTACACGTTGGAAGTCTGAGATTATCCCCAACTCGTGATTTTCGATCGTGTACTTATTCATGGTAGATTAGATGTATATTTTCTTCGAAACTGTATAGAATGCAGTGGCTTCGAAACTGTGAGATATTATTTTTAACCGACTTCAAAAAAAAGGAGGAGGTTCTCAATTTGTCGGGATATTTATTTTTATTTTTATGTATGTTCCCCGATTACTCAAAGATGGCTGGACCGATTTGAAAAAATCCTTTTTTTTTTTGAAAGGGTATACTTTCAAGTTTGTCCCATTGTCCTTTGGTCACGATCTGATCATGGGATCTTGGATAAATCGAGGGAACTCTTCAAATATTAAAGGCACATCTATGGCAATTTGGGTATTTTTGATGAGCAGTTGACATAAAGGATACTAAAACTTAGATAAATTACAAATCAACCCACTAAAAAGTGAAAAAAAAACTAAAATACTGATCCAAAGACACCGACTTCCGAAATTAAAGTTATTTTTCACTTTGTAGTTTGGAAGTCGGTTGTATTTTTTGTAAAAAAGTTTTTTTTACTAATTTTAAATTCTAGTTTATAATTAATTGATTAAATGTAACCTACCTATTTATATTTGTACGCCGTTAAGGCAAAACATGACTGTGATATAATTTAATTGTAACATCTTGCATGCCATGTGTGTGTATACTCATGTTTTGGACAAATAAATGATCTTATCTTATCTTATCTTATCTTATCTTGTCAATGAAACAAAAAATATGTATTATTGTATCGCCTTCAAAGTAGGCCCCTTCCGAAAAACACTAACGCCAACGAGTAACACAATCATTAAAACATTTTTAAACGCATTTTTTGGAATCGACTTCTGTAAATTACAATTAATAGACGTGGATATATTTAGTAAACTGTTCCGCTTAGCTAATTCTAAAGAGCCATAAAAAACTCCTGAAAGAAATCGACACGTGTTTCACCTCTCAAAGAGGTATCCTCAGGATGACGATGGACTTGTTGCGAACTCGAACACGGCGTGTTGCCACACCGAGCGCTGAGTGCAGACAACACGTGCGCAACGCGTGCGTCGAGTTCGCAACAAGTCCATCGTCATCCTGAGAATGCCTCGTTGAGAGGTGAAACACGTGTCGATTTCTTTCAGGAGTTTTTTATGGCTCTTTAGAAATAGCTAAGCGGAACAGGTTACTAAATATATCCACGTCTATTGTATTTTATAATGGATTTCCGCAAGGTCACGCCTGAATCAATTAATTATCTTCGACTTCTGTACTCACCGCAAATTCGCTTTTATGTCATCTGTCGCCTAAAAAGTTCATTTGAGTTTTGGAAAAGTCGACTGGAGCCATATCAGGGGAAAACGGTGGCTGCTCGATAAGATTTGTTGAGATTTTGGCAAAAAAATATTCATAATCATAGCGTTGTGAGATGGTGCGTTATCAGGTAAAATTGAAGTCTTCCGACACTAGTCGAACGGCAACACGTTTCATAATTGGGACACAATATTTTTTTTGTGTAAAAATTATGAAGTCCTCCATATTATCTTATTTGTTTGTGGTGACGCTGTTCGTCTGCTCTGGTAAATATGGTGAGTTTTGAGAATATTATTTGTTGCTCTGTTGAATTAATGACCTCGATTTTTGCAGGGGAATATAAATGCTTCGCTGTTTTTTGAGTTCCGCATCCAAAGGGTGTGGAACTGTCAACGGAACCCTATATTACTAGACTACACCGTCTCTGTCTATCTGTTTGTCACAGGGCAGTATTGATTTAATAGTTATAGGAAACCATATGAAATTACGGACTATGTACTATCGAGAAACGCTGTACACTGTAAGGACTATTTTTGCTTGCAGCTCTCGGCCGCTATAGTAACGCTTACCTACGAAAAAGTTGTCATGTTCACGGGATTTTGTTTTCAAAGTGGTTAAATAATAATTAACGCGTAATTTAACTTATCTTAATCTTTCTTACATATTTAATGTGAATGTTCAAAAAAAAAAATTCAAAATTCAAAAGTCATTTATTCAAACTAGGCTGAGAATCAGCACTTTTCGAACGTCAAAATTACATAAGACAGTCCCCCAAAAACGAGCTCCGCCCATGGGCCCCCCCGCTGACGCAGAGTCTCCGGCCCCAGCTTGTGGGGGACGTGGTGAGCGCTCTGTTCCCTTCTAGAGGGGATCATACCCCTCCGCCTATGACTCCGCCTACTGCGATGCCCGATGCGGACCACACCGACGACGACGATGCTCCGGAAGTGACTGAGGTAGAAATGAGAGTGGCGGTACGCAAGATGAGTGCGAAGAATACCGCCCCAGGACCCGACGGCATACCCGGAAAAGCCTGGGTCCTGGCCATGGGGGCTCTCGGGCCTCGACTAAGGGGGCTCCTAAGCGCATGCATGGAGAGGGGCCAGTTCCCACTTCGTTGGAAGACGGGGAAACTGGTCCTCATCAAGAAGCCGGGGCGCCCAGCGGACTCTCCGTCCGCTTATCGGCCCATTGTGCTGCTCGATGAGGTGGGCAAGCTCTTTGAAAGAGTCATTGCAGACCGCCTCGTCGGGCAGCTGGTGCGAGTGGGGCCGGATCTGGCGGAGAGCCAGTTTGGTTTCCGCAGGGGGCGCTCTACGGTGGACGCCATCATGCGCGTGCGGGCCCTCACGACGGGGGATGCTGTGGCCCGGGGTGGGGTCGTCTTGGCGGTGTCTCTAGACATCGCCAATGCCTTCAACACCCTGCCCTGGAGTTGCATCAGGGAGGCACTCCGGTATCACCGGATGCCGACCTACCTCTGTCGTGTGGTCGAGGCCTATCTGACGGACAGGGCCGTCATCTACCCCGGTCACCAAGGAGAGTGGAACCGGCAAGAGATGTCGTGCGGTGTCCCACAGGGTTCGGTCCTGGGACCGCATCTGTGGGACATCGGATACGACTGGGTGCTGCGCGCCGACCTCCCTAGCGGCGTCAGCGTCGTTTGTTACGCTGACGACACGCTGGTCCTGGCGCAGGGGGGGTCGTACCAGGCGGCGGCCGACTTAGCGACACGCGGGGTTGCGACAATCGTAAATAGGATCCGGCAGCTGGGACTCGAGGTGGCCCTGCACAAGTCTGAGGCCATGGGTTTTCATGGTCCTCGGAATGCGCCACCGTCGGGTTCCCAGGTAATGGCGGGAGGGGTTCACATCGGTGTCGAGTCGACGATGAAATATCTGGGACTTGTCCTCGACAGCCGGTGGAATTTCGTTGAACATTTCCGACGTTTGGCTCCCAGACTGGAGCGGGCCGGGGCTGCCTTGAAGCGGCTCCTGCCCAATCTGGGGGATCCAAACGCCTCCTGCCGGAGGCTCTACGCGGGGATCGTGCGGTCCATGGCCCTCTACGGGGCGCCGGTGTGGGCGCGTTCATTGAGGCTGCGGCCAGCCCGCCGGTTGAACGCGTCCCAGAGGGTCATGGCCATTCGGCTGGCCCGAGGATACCGCACGGTCTCCTGCGAGGCGGCGAGCCTCCTTGCCGGATTACCGCCATGGGATCTAGAGGCAAAGGTCCTCGCGCAAATCTGGGAGTGGCGCGAGGAGGCGAAACGCCGGGGCTTAACTCCGATGCCGCAAGAAATCGCGGCACTACGGACAGAGCTCCGGCGGGATCTCATGGCGTCATGGAGAGTGCGATTGTCGCAACCCCGTGCTGGGCACGCCACAATTGCGGCGATAAGACCCCTCTTTGAGGAGTGGCTTGAGAGACGCCACGGCGTCCTCACCTTCCGCCTGACGCAGGTCCTCACCGGACACGGCTGCTTCGGGAGGTTCCTGTTTAGGATAAGGCGGGAGGAAACACCCGGGTGTCACCATTGTGTGGATCGGCCTGAGGACACGGTGGAGCATACGGTGGAGGTCTGCCCGGCTTGGGCGGAGCAACGCCGTGTCCTCGTAGAGGCGATCGGCGGCGGTGATCTCTCGCGTCCGGCCCTGGTTCAGGCCATGGTACGGAGCGAGAGGAAATGGCAGGCCGTCACCTCCTTCTGCGAAGCGGTAATACTCGCGAAGGAGGAGGCGGAACGCGTGAGGGAGAGGCAAATTTCGCGCCCTCACGCCCCTAACCGTCGCAGGAGGAGACGCCCGGGGCGGGAATTGCGAGCCGATTTCCGGCCACCGTAGGCGCGGGCTTGCAGACGGTGAGCAATGGTAGCTCGCCGTCCGATAAGGACCAAGCCCGGGTCGACGGCGCGTTGTGTTCCACGCGCGCCTCAAAGAGATGTCAGCAGAATTGACGGGGTCCGCTAGGGCCAATGCCTGCCGGGGGTTCGAAGAAAACCGATAGGGACATCGTGGCCCCCGGCAACAGGGCAATCGAAGGAACACGGGTGGGTTTTAGTCAGTAAGAGTCTGACACGCCCTCCCGCTCCACCCAGAGCGGGAGAAGTTATTTGATAATTTCCCACCCAAAAAAAAAAAAAAAAAAAAAAGCTTAGTGAGGTCGCTAAGCGGAGAATCTTAGCCCCAAAACTACTATTATTATTGAAAGGGAACGGAGGGCTCTGTCCGTGCGTGCGAATATGTTGGCCCGCAGGTTTGCACGTTGTACTGCAGACGTAAAGGTGACGCTCTTTAGAGCATTCTGTACCACCTTCTACACATGCAGCTTGTGGGAGAAGTATTCGCGAGCATCGTATGGAGCCCTTCGTGTCCAATTTAATAATGCGTTCAGAAAACCGATGGGGCTGCCGTGGCGTTGCAGTGCGTCAGGGATGTTTGCGGCGGCGCGTGTAGATTGTTTTTATACTATAATGCGCAAGCGCGCTGCATCAATGGTGGCACGAGTCATGGCCAGCCCCAACAGGGTTCTGAAAATGATAGCTGACAGAGTGGACTGTCCTTATATAATTCACTGTTGTCAGTTACATGTGTCACCGTATTATGTTGTTTACTAACACGTAGTTCTAAGGATATTGTTACTAACCCTCTATGAGTCTTGGATCGAAATAAAGTTTTTAATTAATTAATTAAAACTATGTGCGTAACAACTTTGTTTCATTTAAACCTCTTCGAGCAGAATGAAACCAAACTGCTACGAAAATCAAACGATGCTTTTGGATACACATCCATCACTATGTAGCTTAGCTCATCTCTGGTGGAAAGGCTGACTATACACATCTGGAGTGCGCCTACCAGATGCTTATAACTTATGGGAGAATTCCACATACTAGCAAGTCGATCAGAACAGGAAAGGGAAACAAAACAAATCTCTCTCAAACAATGCACCCCTTTTTTATTCAAACTTAAAGCATTTATTTCAAAAACTAAATAAATATAAGTCATGGCAGTAAAGAGACTGCCAGTCACAACAAGATGTGTGGATCAGCACCATTTTCATAACAGCTTAACCATTTTGAAGGGAACAGAAATATTCAACACGTCACGTTGTTTTGCTCTCCATCTAGATGCTTTGCAGTTGCACGGATAGTTCACTGACTGCACGCCTCAAAATACGTTGCACGCGCAAAACACAGTTGATGCACCGCATCAAGGCTTGTGCAGACCAGCGCGACACGCGACGCGACGCAAAGGCACCGCTGGCGCGACGTGCGGTGCCTTTGTGTCGCGTCGCGTGTCGCGATGGTCTGCACAAGCCTTCAGTGATGTATGATTTCGATCATCTCAGCACCGGAATATGGTATCGAGTTACATTCATCGGTAAACAGACACCTATCATCCTAAGTCCAGTAGAAAAACCGTAATGGTCAATGAGATATCGCTTTCAAGAATACGTTTATGTATATCAAGCTAAAAGTGCAAAAAGGTAGGTACGGTTAAGTCCCTTTGTCACGTTTTTCTTGCCGTAAAAAACTACGGTTTATTCGCCGTGTGTAGGCAGCAGGCACGGTCGTTATTCCGGAACCTGTTTATCCCATCGTAAGCCTATGGTGCCCTATGTCTCTTTGTACACCGAAATATCATACATTTTCAGCTCTTGTGAGTGAATGACGAAATTATAATAATAACGATAATCACCCCACCGCCGTATCTCTACGTTGACGTCGTGGTGGGGCTTGCGCGCTCCGAACTCTTGGTCTGTGCCGGTAAAGTTTAATAAGTTGAAAAACATCTCGTCTCCGCTTCGGACATCTCCGCACATCTCCGCTTTGGTGGAGTCCGGGCCTTACCCAGCCATATTTGTGGATAAGACCTAAAACGGCGCCGCCGAGGCCGGCCCAGGACAAGGTCGTGCAGGAAAGGATTTGAGGGAGATCTGTGCTCAGCAGGGGGATAGTAAAACATTAAGACTGATTTAAGAATTAAAATGATTATAATTTTATTTCAGACACACATTTCTTCAAGTTGTTACATAGAAGGCGTTAGTAGGGTTGTTAGTAGTACCTACACACAAAAATACTACATATTATATCTACTATAAACTTTGAAATCTTTCATTTACCTACTTCATCAATCAGAAATCACTCATTCAGCCACAAAAGACAGCATTCGAATCTCTTAGGGGCGCTACACACATGTTCGGGTCGGCACGATTTATTCGGCAGTATTGGTTGAACAATAAAATCTAAATCAAACAAATATTTTATGACAGTTACGCGCACAGATTGTAATAAATCTGCGGCGCGTGAGTCGCCGACGGCACGAAATGTTGCCATTTTAAATATTATATTTGTATAAACATTTAGGACTAGTATTATATTTATTTTATTTTTTGTTTTGTTATTTCACTAAATGCTGCACCGGTTGACGTCATCACGTCAGCGCCGCCTTTCGCTGAAAACCAGCGCTGGGGCTCTGTCTCACATGGGGTCGCAGCTTTATGCTGACCGATGGCCGTTTTGCGTGGATGTGACGCATATTTTCCCCTAATTTGTTATTTACGGGTTTTTTTAAATCTTTCTTTGCGTCATTTTTACCGCAAATAAACGAATTTTCTTTCTTTCTTTCTTTCAAATCAACCCGAAGCAATCACTACACATATTTAACTTTCATTTGGCTCGTGCCCATCGGCAAACTTCGTTCGGAATCTATCCTCACTTATTCATGTTCGGGCCGGTTCTGCACCATTCGAGCTAAACCGAGCGGCTTTTTCCCGAACGAATATCTACATTTATATTCGATTTTGCCGCCCAGCTGTGCCGAGTCATGCCAAGCCGAACAAGTGTGTAGCACACTCTGTTTTTTCTATTCCATGCTCTCAGTTCGCCGCTTCCAGTGTTTTAGCTGGGAAGAAGAAGCGGTGGAACAAACTCCCCAGCAACACGTCTGTCTTGCTATATAAAACTACACAATGGTTAAAATCAAAATCTTAACAAAGTTACTACAATTTAGTAATGTTTCTTTGGTAACATTTTCAACCTGGATATAGGTACCATTAAATTACCTAGATTCAAAAAATAATTTCATGATTGCCTAAAATTTTTTTAATAATTTGGTCTTTTCCTATACACGGTGGAAGGGACATCGTGTACTGTAACCATGGATTCAGTAGATAGGTACATGATTCTAGATACCTCATCTATCATACATAACTTTAGTTATAAAATTGTTAAAATATAAATTGGTAAATTGTTAAAGATTTTGATTGCACGGCAACAATTTACCCTCAGGCATCAGATTGTTGCCCACTAATAAATTCAGGAAAACAATATTTGCCCGGCTTTTAGACAAATGTTTCTATTCGTTTAATGAATTTTTAAATTACAAAATTTGACACTATATTTTATCAATATTTTGTGTGTTTATTGACTTTTAATATATATTTTTTATCTTTGACATTATTATGATTGGTATATTTTGACATTTCATTCATAAATAATAAGAAAAAAATTGTAATTGACATTGTATTAAAAATTAACTATTTTCATTTCAAACTAATTTATAATTATTATGTAATGAAAGAAACTGTACTTTAATTTTAATCTTTCTACACCGGCATCGGTAGTATATCGACGGTTAAGAATCAATAATGTCTATCTCAATTTTTTGCATTTTCTACTTTTTTAAGTCAAAGGATTTAAAGTCCAATTTGGCACAGGTTATTCAAGCAACATTTTTTTTATTTACTGTAAAGTTGACTTTTGTGAGATAGACACTATTGATTCTTAACCGTCGATATGTGAAACTTTTTAATATTAAGATCTTAATGTACCATGTACTTGGAAATAAATTACATCTTATCTTATCTTATAAAAAAACTGTTTCTCCATGCAGTTGATCTAGCAGGTACTGCTATTTTGTACCTATACCTTCCACCGTGTTTACAATGTTTAATAAACTCTAAGCATACAATTATTTATTTTTTTAAACTAAAAAAATGAGCAATAGACAGATAAAGACAACATTGCACTTACAAACAACGTCATCACTTGGTATTTGTTCATAACCCCCCAGTTACATAGCTGTGTGGTACAAATACTATAGGAAACTTTACCCAAAGGTATTACCATTTCCCCTCGATCCGAGTGCAAGTTTTCCCACTGTTCTTTTATACTTTTCGACTCTATACCACAATCTCGTACTAGATCTACATTTCCATTACCTGCGAGCAAAAATAAAAAACACATTTTTTTTAAAACCACTGGCCATCTAGAATAATAAAACTGACATTGCGAGATATTTGTCTAAAAACGGTCAAGAGCTAGCCGGGCTCAAACAAACTACACCAGTCGGTGGAACGGTCGCTGGCCTGCTGTAATTTATTTATAAAAAATCTCGATAATCACTGATTAGCCACTGTTTAGCTAACTCTTAATCAAAGATTAACTTATCTTTATTTATAAACGCTAGTTAACAAGTGATTAGTTGCGAAACGAAATAGAGGTGAAATTATGCGGACATGCAGACAATGGGAATATTAAGGGATGACGTCATTGCGACCATTTTTGCTGTAGGTACTGGGAATTACCTGGAAATCTGGTTACGGTGATCAGAATGCGTAGATGAACGCTTGGTGATGGGTCTTTCACACCATGTATGGTTGGTTGTTTCGAGTGATGAATATAAATGTTGATGGATGAAGAAGGCCAAAGAAAACATGGATGGATTATATGAGGAAAGATATGAAAGAGAAGGGAGTGAATGATAGCGTAACGGTTGACAGGGGAGAACGGAACAAGAAAAAGTGGTGCGCCAACCCCACGTACCATTGAACAAGAGCAGGAAGATGATGATTGTTCGTTGATTCAAAAGACGCATTTGAGTGATGCCATGACAAGTATTTCATTATTACTATTTTATTCTAGCTTCTGCCAGCGATTTCGTTCACGTGGAAGTCGTAAGACACCATAATATACCACAATAACAGCCATACTGTGTGAAGTAATAACCACAAAAAATTTAAAAAATTGTGATTGTTTATTACTTTTAGGCCCACTTCCGCGTTCATGGATACCTAAATAACTCGCGAGTTATTAACAGCAAACTCAGGTTTAATCTAAAAATAATTATTGGATTAACCATGAGTTAACTGTTAACTTCGAGTTGGTTGTTAACGCGCAAGTGGGCCTTAGTCGATTTTTACTAAGCGTAAACATAGCGTTACGCCTTGTTTCCCCGATGGGTTGGGCAGAGGTGTCCCTCTAGCAAGAACACCCACATTTCGCCAGTTATGTTTGAAGGAGCCTTTAAGTCCCATGTTATAGGGGGCGAGCCTATTGCCATCAACCGGGCACAAATCCAGACTCAGGGCTGCTATTGACAAATTTCAGATAGAAAAACCCAATAACACTTTGCCCGACCTGGGAATCGAACCCAGGGCCTCATGCTCAGCAGTAGCGCTTGCGACCACTAGACCAACGAGGCAGTCAAAGCGTAAAATCTAGTCATAATGTACAAACGTAACGACTTTAGTCAAGCGACTTCAAAATTTCACGTCCACACACAGATTTTAAAATCGCCAGGACAAATCTGTAGTAATTTCCAATTGTTTACAAAGTTTTTCTTTTTTTGGGAATTAATACGATCCATTTTTTTTTTTGTTTTTTACGATCCATAAATCACAAAAAATACCTTAAATAGTTAATATCTTATAGTCGAGGTAAAAAAAAGAATCCCAAAAAATATCAATCGTTGGGAATCTAACAGGTTTGCAAAGCAATCATCATACTGCTTAGTTTTTGCTTTGTCGAAAGTTAGCTAAAATAGCCGTTCTTGTATATTTCATGATTGACTGCTTAGCTCCATAAAGGTATAGCGTAATGATAATCACTAAAAAGTTAAATCGGTAACTATCTGCAATATCCTAACCTTTTGGTGCGTCCTTTTACAATTTGGTGAGAAGAATACGACCATAATATAATATTGCGTATCCCCCATAGCAAATATCGTAATAGTTTATACCCTACAGTTTATTATATTATTTATTTATTTATCAAACAAAGTTTATAAGAATCTTAACTTAAGAACGATGCCCCACAAAACTGTTTTCACGGTTTGTCTGTGGGAACAGAACAAATCAAATTATAAATACTTAAGGTTTATTAGTTTGGTACACTTATAGGGAATATCTATGCAAAATTTTAATAGAATCCGGTAGAATTTGCGTCATGTTAGAACATACATTCAGACAAACAGACAAAAATACTAAATACTATATTTGATTTAAATGACATGTTATTGAATGATTATTTTATTGTGTGTGTGATTTTTATATCAATTTTATGTTTTAATTTAATGTAGGTAATGTTTTTATGGACTTTGTCTGAAAATAAATGAATTATTATTATTATATCTTTGATATTTCTCGGGAACCTAGGGTCCCGGACCTTTGGAAAGCATACGAGGGGCCAAAGCCAGCTCGCAGGAGACAATTTTAAATGGAATGAGGCATCAACCGACGATTATCCCTGTATGCACTATGAAAGTGCATCCAAGGACAACCCCCGGTTGGTGCAGGACTATTGCAGATTATGAAATAAAACATAGTGGGCTATGGGTTTGGGTAACTATAGTGGATTGGTTATCTATAACTATGGAAGGCCTATGGCCCCTGTCTGATCAAGGTTTTAGTACGAGTATGTACACGGATAAAATAGCAGGGGGTGACTTGCACACTCAAAAATGGGCCCCTGAAAACTGTCGCTAGCACATAGTGACGTAGCGACAAGGGGGCAACATGTCCTGAAGTGCTTGAGGAGTGGAAAGGTATTCCACGGCTTTCAGAACAATTCCAGAGCCCGGAAGATGGTCAAGATCCCTACGAGCACTTACTGGAATACTTCCTTCCTCCGAGCACGTTTGCTCTTGCGAATCTCCACTCAAGCCAGCCAATTAAGGCAAGAATGAGGTGGGAGCTCCGTTCCTCGTCAGTGTTCACTCCAGCCGGCCAATAAAGGCAAGCCAGAGGTGAGGAACAAGACTTCTCCCGGGAGATAGGGTCCGTGAGGTCGCTACTACCCAACAGCTCGCCACATGCTGCCTTGCGGGTTTATGTATCTCTCTTGGTCTGGCTCGTCATCCAAAACCTGTTTCGGCAAAGTAAACTCTACCGACACAGATCCAGAGTTCAAGAGCGCACAAGCCCCACCACGACGTCAACGAATAGATACGACGGTGGGGCCTAGATACGACGGTGGGGTTATTATTATAATATTTTCGACATTAGAGTCGATCCCAGACATCGTAGCAATTACTTTTTTTCAAATTATTCAATGTACAGTTTTTACTTCACCACGATTTTATTTATATGTGTAGATTAATACTAGCGATCCCTCCCTGGTTCGCACGGGTGTAATGATGATATATCAAAACATCGAGATTTGTGTGCTATGTATACAATATGTAATAAAAAGTAAGTTCAAAAACTAAAACCCGACTAAAAGGTATAAAACAAGAAAATATTTCTGACAGAAGTCAAGACATAGGTACAAAAATGATCAAGGTAAAGCCGTGGTCGCATGCCATTATAATTTTGTAGGTTATTAGTGGTTAACCCCTTAACCACTAGACCATCACGGCATTTATGGTAAAATAGGTATTAATTTTACAGCCGCGCCGTACGTAGCAGTCTCATTTTTGCTTGTTTTTAACAATTTAAACATATTTATTTACTTGGACAATATGATATATATACATATTTGTAATATGCTCGTCAAGCCCTTTCATTTGATACCCAACATGGCACAATTCAATTATTTTTATTTCTTATTTCGTTACTTTATGTCCTCTAGAGGGCGCCATATTGCATTCAATGTAACGTCACATAGCACAATCAAAACGCTTCCAATGATACCTCATTTGTCAAATTATGATTAGCAGTTTAGAAATTATGAGGTAACAGATGAACATACATACTTACATACCGGTCAAAATCATAACCCTCTGTTTTGCTTCGCTGTAGTTGGGTAAAAAAATCAATATCCGATCCGAAAGGGGCACATAGGTACTGCAATAACATTATCAAATTATTGTAGAAGATAAAAAACCGGCCAAGTGCATGTCGGACCACGCACAGTGTAGGGTTCCGTAGTTGGTATGAATTTATCCCAAGAACAAACTTAACTTTGTAGTTGAAAAAAAAAATCTTTCATACAGAATGTATGGGTGAACATGGTTTTACAACCGCAAATTTAAGTTGGTCAATTATTACTCGTTAACTTGTAAAGCCTACTCAACTTTGATAGTTCTCCTTTTAAATTCGTAATATAAGCTACTGCCGTGAATATTTTCCACATATCTAAAACCAGAAATAGCTGGCAGGGGGGGGGACGGGGGACACTTGACTCTAACAACAATTTACACTTTAAAGCTTAATATTTCGCAAACGGATATCTGAATTGAAAAATGGTTTTAACACACTCACAATGTTTTTGAAAGACCTTTCCAACGATACCCCAAAACAAGGGATAGAAAAATAGAAAAAAAAAACATCCCCACTTAACGTGTAGGGGAGGTACCCTAAAAAAAATAGGCAATGTTTTTTTTCTTTTTCCTTAAAATTACCACACTCTCTCAGTACTATTAGGTACTAGACTCCCCAGTACGATATCCTAACAACACCCTCACGGATCGGACAGGTTTTTTTTTTACATGCTGCATAATATATGCTAACTAGTAATAATTAACATAGTAACTTATGTTAGTAATTATTGTATAATGCATATAACCATCCCCATAATAAGTGCTCTAAGGCCCGTATTACAGAACTTCACTCAATACTCAAGCATTACTTAAAACTAGATTCAAGCCATTTGATTGGTTGAAACTAGTTTTTAAGTAATGCTTGAGTATTGAGTGACGTTCTGTAATACGGGCCTAAGTCTAAATGATAGTGAAAACTATATCAAAATCCATTCTGTGGTTTACTTTTTTGTGGTTTGGTGGACTTTAATTTATAATATAACTAGCGACCCGCTCCTGCTCCGCACGGTTTTTACGACTTGACAACACATCGAGATTTCTTAGTTATATGTAACTTTAATATTAATGTAATATACATATACCTTCCGGAATAAATTCTCTAAATGATGGTGAAAACTTCATCAAAATCTGTTGCGTGGTTTAGAAGAACAACGCGGACATATGTATAGACATAGATAATAAAATGTAAGATAAGACAAGGTATGAAGTTAACATAGATAGGATATGTTGGCAGTGGACTGTAGATATATAAAAAAAAAACAACCGACTTCAAAAAAAAACACTACAAAGTGAAAAATAACTTTAATTTCGGAAGTCGGTGTCTTTGGTTTTGAATTTTCGTTCTTTGTCACCGACTTCCGAAATTAAAGTTATTTTTCACTTTGTAGTGTTTTTTTTTGAAGTCGGTTGTTTTTTTTTGTAAAAGTTTTTATTTTTGAATTTTTAGTTGTGGTACCTACCCAACACAAATTCGAATACCACTACCTGCTAAGTAAATAACAGTGACAAGAAGTTATCATATATCATCTACATACTAAGTGGGAAAAAATACGTATAATTGAAGCTAACTCAAAAACTACCCAAGCAAAGTTTAATAAAATTTATATGGGACCACCTCTGAAGTATGATCTACCAAACAAAAAAAGAATCATCAAAATCTATTCATAATTGGCGGAGTAATCGCGTAACAAACATACAAAAAAAAAAAACATACAGACGAATTGAGAACCTCCTCCTTTTGGAAGTCGGTTAAAAATGGATACTCACTTCTTTTTAATCTTGAAATACTACAAAAGTCCTCAGCGCACTCCACGATCATATTTCTGTCGACCTTATCACATTCTTGGAATTCAGTGGAGTCACATTTGTAGCAGTCTAAAGATGACACTGTAATGTGCGAAAAAGGAGAAAAGCATCATATTTTATAGTACATGTCTAGTACAATATTGGGTTCTTTTAGCAATATTTAAAGTTATTTATGTAGAATTTCTGAATTAAAATAACATGAGTATGAAAAGGTAAATTTCGAGTTATTTGAAACAATTTTAATATTGCAGATAATTTGAAACTTGGTTTAAAGGGAGTAAAGATAGCCATTACGTCACATAACATCCCAAAGCACGCTATTCTTATAACCCAAAATCTCCCCAAAGGAGACTGGGCAAAATTTGTCTTTACAATTTTCCATACGACTTTGGCTTTCTTTAGTTTTTTTTTTTAAAGATCAGCTTATAATAATATTTTCAAAACTCACCATATTTAGCAGACAAACAGACAACCAATGTCACCACAAAAAAATTAAATAAGATGGACTTCATTATCAATTTCGTGTGATCACCGATCAGTCGAATTACCAAATATGAACTGGGGCAAATATGGCACGGAGACGGGGTTTTTATGCGTTTATTAGAACTAGGAAAGTTTACAGGGAAATCAGATTGTCGAGCAAAAATATTTGGTAGCTATCCCGTTAGATAAAACGAGTCTAATTAATACCAATTAAAATTATGCTAACGCAGTGCTAAAATACAAGCAAAACGAATGATGAATGAATGAATGATATTTATTTGCAAGAATATAGGTACATCTGTTCTTAAGTACTATGAGTTTCACTATATTCGGCATTTCAGCCGTGCAAATATTTAGATTTACATCTTGGTTATACTTATAGCATGCAGTAGGTACACATTTAATAATTAGCAATAAACAAAAATACTAATAATAATTTCATAATTTAAATTTTGATTACAATGCAATTAATAAAATTAGTACGATTCTATTCATTTAAAATAATAATTTATATTGAAAATAACGATCAATAATAATGATGTCATGTCAATAAAAAATAGAAAGAATAATGAAAATGTATCAATATTATAAAAGTAATGTCAATGTGTATATGTCATAATAATTATAACAAATAAGTTTTACATTTTACACTCAAAATATTCATTGATGGAATAAAAACATCGCTCACACAACCAGTTATACAGTTTTCTATTAAATTCTAAATTTGTAGTACTTCTAAATTCTTCGGCTAAGTGGTTATATATTTTCACCGCCATGGTATAACAATTTTTGTTGCATACTTTTAATCTATTACGCGGGACTACTAGTGGCTTTTGTACTATTTTCCTCTTTGACATAGCCTTTTCATCTTTTTCGAAAAGCGAGTAATTATTTTTAACAAATAATAATCTTTAGAGAACAATAATGATCTTTAGAGTACGCAGCTAGAACCCTAAGGCTCCTGCCCCACCGCTGACGAGGAAGCCAATAGCTATCAACGATTTTCTAGGTTAATAAACATACAAAAGATTAAGTTGAGCAAGTAAAAGAGATACCTACATATAAATTAATATATTATATTAGATGACCCAGTGAACTTCGTACCACGTGAGACAAAATATCGATATTTTCGATTTTTAGCTATTCTTTTGGATTTTCCTAATTTTTAACCGACTTCCAAAAAGGAGGAAGTTATAATATGTTCGACGCGTATGTTTGTTTTTTTTTTATTTTTTTATTTCTGTCCACCGATTTCTCCGTCATTTGTGGACCGATTTTGAAAATTCTTTTTTTGTTTGAAAGGGTATGCTCCCAAATTGGTCCCATATAAATTTTATTAACTTTGCTTGGGTAGTTTTTGAGTTAGCTACAAAATACGTATTTTTTTTCCCACTTAGTATGTAGATGATATGATAAGTTCCTGACACTGGTAGTAGGTAGTGGTATTCGAATGTGTGTGGGGTAGGTACCACAACTAAAAAGTGAAAAATAAAAACTTTTACAAAAAAAAAACTACCGACTTCCAAAAAAACACTACAAAGTGAAAAATAACTTTAATTTCGGAAGTCGGTGGCAAAAAACGAAAACACAAAACCGACTTCTGAAATCAAAGTTATTTTTCACTTTGTAGTGTTTTTTTGGAAGTCGGTAGTTTTTTTTTTTGTAAAAGTTTTTTTTTTTTCCTAAACCACCCCAGCATTGAGGCGAACAAAACAAAATTCTTTGATTTTTATACATAACTAGCTAATGCCCGTTGAAATGCCTTTTTTTATAAGAACCTACTCTGTCGCACACCCAACAACTTACCAAAGTTTCATCACATTTGGTCGAGCCCTGTTCGAGTTTTTGCGAGACTAACAATGCACGATAATTGATTTTCATATATAGACAATTATGATCAACGATTACGTTGATCGCTGACTGCTCACACCACCGCTGCACAGGCGAGACTTCTCTCTCCACTAGTTTGTCGCAGCGACAAGAGCTATCAAAGACAGTACTCGCTCCACGACGCTCGCTTAGCGGGCAGAACACTCGCTGAGAGAGTCACGCTTGGTACCTACTTACGTATACCAGAGAATAACCGTTCGTCGCCGTAACGCACTCGGTGCTTGTTGCTCACCAACTCGTTTTTATAGTAAGTTGTTAACTTTAAGTCCCTGCTAAACGGTCGCCAATCGCGTCCCGACATAGGTGACCTTGGTGGTTTACAACCGTGTAGATGGTGGTTTACGACCAAATTTCAAACAGATCTGCCTGTCGCTGTCGTGTGTGAGAAGTGGTGGCCTAGTGGTAACGGCCGCGACTTACGAGTTGTACGTCGTAGGTTCGAACCCAGACAGGCGCTTTACTTTGTGTAAATTATTACATCACCACTGCTCTCAAAACGGTGAAGGAAAACATCGTGAGGAAACCGGCATGTCCTAGAACCGAAAATTCGAAGACATGTGACATCTACCAACCCGCACTGGGCCCGCGTGGTGGATTACGGCCCACTCCCTCTCACAGAGAGGAGGCCTGTGTCCCAGCAGTGGGAACATTATAGGCTGATGATGAAGCTGCCTGTCGCCAATCAAGGTCACCTTTGTCGGGGACGCGGTTGGCAGCCGTGTAGCAGACACTTTACTCGCCGGCGGTGCCTTATAGTGGAAGTGTTTTTTTTTTGTTAAATCCTCTTTCGTTTTGATATTTAAAATTTTTGGAGCATGGCCTGTTTTATTGTTAGCTCTGTCTTTTTAATCACTATACCACAAGAATGAAAGCTTGATAGAGAGCTTAGTTTCATACCTTCTTAGTTTCGTGTGGTTACTGGACTAACCACACGAAAAGTGAAAAAAAAACGAGTTTTAAAGCCGCCCATGTGCCTCTGACTTGGCTTATTATGCCGTCGAGAAATATATCTCTCAGGCGTCCTCACTATGTTTTCCTTCACCGTTTTTGATGCAAGTGATAATTATAAAATACGCACATGAATCTGAAAAGTCAGAGGTGCGTGCCTTGGGTTCGAACTCGAGACCTATGACTTGGCAGTCCGACGGTCACATCACTAGGCTATCACTGCTAAACGTAGATAAACTGCTACTGTTTTATAGATAAACGCATTTAAGTAAACCACATACCATGTGGCATGACTAACTTTGTTATACTCATAAGAGTACCATGTCCAAGTAGAGATCATGAGGACCCGGGATTGGAAAATTCCCACGGGATCGAGTTTTATCTGCACGAGTCTCAATCCCGTGGGAATTTTAAAGTCAAAGTCAAATAATTTATTTCAGTTAGGCACATAAAAGGCACTTTTGAACGTCAAAATTTACAAAATATCGAATTGATTCCTCTAATGCAAAAGGTAGTTTTAAAAAAATACACTTCGAGCATTTATATACAGGATGGTGATTTAGTCACCTGCATCCGTCAAGAGGGTGATTCTACCCATCACTTGTGACAATTTGACGTAAGGTACATCTTTGGTGACGCCACCGGTCCTACGCACCGAGTTTTTCAACCTAACATTTTCCTAATATGCAATACTCCATGCTACATTTACTCGGTCAATTATTAAAAAGATGTGTATGTATGTACGTATTATAGGTATATTATTTGTATAGATGTAAATAGACAAAACAAACTCCGGGCGAACTGCGCCGCCGCCGCCGCCGGTGCGACGGCAGTGTGTGCACAAGATCAAAGGTGTTTTGTATTGCTGGCACATCAGCCCGTCACAATCTCGGGCCGAGTTCTAGCGGTCCCGCCGAAACTACTGTAAAATTCGGAGGCCGGGATCACGGCGCTCGGGTGACGGACGTGCAGTGGAGACGCGGCCATAGTAAATGTAATAGATGTATCGCTATTTCGACGCCATCATCTCATTCTTGTTGACGCCCCGTTGCCGGTGGCGGTGGACAAATGGCCTTAGCATCGCTGCTTCTACTTTCAAGGAAAGCCTACCTTGAAACAACGCTAGATTCTCGACCCCCGATGTAGAAGAAAATCCGAAGAACTGACTTAATATACACCGCCAAACATGCTTATCACCGAAATTGAAATAAATTATAATAATAATATGGTTCATTATAACTCAAAATCAATCTGCCTAGCCTTTTCCCAACTATATTGGGGTCAGCTTCCAGTCTAACCGGATGCAGCTGAATACCAGTATTTTACATGGAGCGACTGCCTATCTGACCTCCACAACCCAGTAACTGGGTAATACGATACTCCTTGGTAAGACTGGTTGTCAGACTTTCAGGCTTCTGACGACCCGTAACGACTGGCAAAGATCCACGAGGCACGGAGGAGTCTCACTTTGTAAAGATGGTTGGATGGTTTGGTTGATGGTTGGTGGGTTGGTGGTCGGTTGGTTTTGATATTGTTCACTATAACTAAGGTTCACTATAGCAAGCAAGGAAATCGCTAACATACTGACTACTATAAAGTCGAATGCTGAGGGTTGCGATGGCTTTACCATAAATATGATTTTACTGACACTACCTGTGACTTTGGACGCCGTGACTGCTTTAGTAAATACATCTATCACATCCTCATCTTTCCCTGGGTTATGGAAAATTGCCAAAGTGCACCCATTGCCGAAGACTCTTAATGCAGTGGACATGAAGGATCTTAGACCTATTAGTATACTGCCGGTTCTTTCTAAAGTTTTAGAGAAAGTAGTATGTGCGCAATTGGTTGAATTTTTAGAGACAAATAAAATCCTCCCAGATGTTCAATCAGGGTTTAGGAAGGGCCGTAGTACAGCCACGGCTTTGTTGGATGTGACAGACAATATTTTATCGGCTCAAGATAATGGAATGTGCACTCTTTTAGTGTTGCTTGATTTTTCACGCGCATTTGACTGTATTAACGTTCCTCTATTATTGTCAAAGATGGCTTTTTATGGACTTGACGAAGACACAATAAAATGGTTTGATAGCTATCTTGGCGATCGCACGCAATTCGTTGAAATACGCCGGGCGGATGGCTCAACAGTTGTCTCTAGACATCGCTCAGTAGGAAGGGGGGTTCCACAGGGCTCGATTCTTGGGCCAGTATTGTTTATTTTGTATTGTGCCGATATTATTAGAAATATAAATAAATGCAAATACCATATTTATGCCGATGATACACAAGTTTATATATCATTTAAGCCGGAAGACTATGAACAAGCATTAAACGATCTTAATACAGATCTTGAAAACATAGTGCAATGGTCCAATGCCAACACGCTTGCTTTGAACCCTACAAAAACTAAGTATATGCTTTTTGGAACCGAAAACCAGTTAGGTAAAATTAAACCCTGTGCCGGCTGTGTGACTGTTATGGGAGAGCCTATAGAACGGGTCTACGAAGCACGTAATTTGGGTCTCATCATGGACACGGAACTTCGTTTCCACAAACATGTATCTGAGTCTATCCGTAATTGCTATTATAGACTTAAGATTTTATATAAAGCCCGGCCCTATCTTAGTGAAGAATTGCGAGTATTGCTTGTGGAGTCTTTGGTTTTATCAAAGTTAAATTATGCAGACACGGTGTATGGCCAACGACTACTGTCAAAAACTGAAAGAATGATCCAAAGACTTCAAAATGCCTGTGCACGCTTCTGTTTTAAAGTTCCGTTTAGGGGACATGTTACACCTTTCTTCAATGAGCACAACATTTTGAAAATGAAAGCTAGACGTAAACTCCATTTGGCGACGCTCCTATTTGGCGTTATTAAGTCTCATTCCCCTTCTTATTTATATGACAAACTATCATGGACAAGAAGACACAAAATCGGTGAAGGAAGAAAATGTTCTCAGCAGTTTTCCGTCCCACGGCACAAGTCGGCGGCTTTTAGAGGCAGTTTTCGCTACGCTGCTACCAAATGCTGGAACAATATCCCTCCTCCCATTAAGTATAGTAAAAGTTGTTTGACTTTCAAATTTAAATTAAAAGAATTTTTATTAAGCCATCAAAAGGATGTTGAAAATATTCGAGCCGACATATCTGCCATATAAAAAAAAAAAATTAAACATTTATTTATTTATAATTTTTATCAATTTATTTTCAATTTTATCAGTTTTATTTGTCAATTATTATTGACATAATTACTCTAAATGATAATAAAAACCGCATCAATCTTCGTTTCGTATTTTTAGAAGAACGCAGTCACACGATTTTGCATTAAAGGTACTATCTATTTATAGATGATAGATTTATTATTTTTAAATAGGTAATACACAGATATTGGATCTTTATTTTATATTTATTTCAGTTTCTCAAACACACTGTACACACACATGTACCTATGTCACAACATTTATTTGATTCAGTATGAGCTTTTTTTATTTTATCCTATCTTACATTACCTTTAATTTATTTATTAAAACGGACTGACACTTCGTTTATTATTATTCTAGCGTATGACACTCGTGGGTTGCAGCTGAAAATCAGCGTCAGGTGGTACACTTTGTGTTGCCATCTGACATTATGCTGAGCTGAGGCCCTTTTGGCATTGTAATCATTGTTTTCTGTTTTTATAGTTTTAAGGTGTATTTTTCTGTTTTAATGCCAATAAACGCAATTTTCTTTCTTCTTTCTAAGGGCCAGTGCATAAACGAATCTTAAAAATAATAATAAAAGCTGTAATACAAAATGAGAAAAACATGCTTCGTATAACTTAGGTCCACATTTTTCTTATTTTCGAATAAGATTAGCCTTTGACCGGTCTTAGGATCTTCAAAGGGGTGTTAAGTGCTTTTTAAAGTACCAAGAAAGAAAAGTTGTTAAAAGTGTCCTCTTTTGTGTTTGAAACAGTTGGTTTGCACGAGTGAACTAAAATATTTTATCTACTCTCATAGCGTAATATTCGAATTATAAAATTCAAAACGAATTTATATTGACATACTTTATGAACACAATACCGAAATTTAAAAATAGAATCATAATATAACATTTTTTCTCTAACAAAATAATGCCATAATAGTAGATTGTTTACCAAGGGAGCAAAGAACTATTTTTAAGGCGAGAGTGTTTCTTTGAATCCAGAGCGGAGCGAAGGATTCTAAAGTAGAATCCTGAGCGCAGCGAGGGATTCAAAGTACGCCACTCGAGCTTAAAATAGTGTTGCTCCCGAGGTGAACACTCTACTTTTTATCACCCTCTATGAAAAAAAAAACATGTATGATCCGACCCCGTCAGGAACAAAGTTCCTTCACCAGTAAAATTAAAAAAAAATCACTGCCACCATCGTGGATTTACATTGTGACCTCACTATAGACTTAAGCACCTTCGAAAACTATGAAAACGACACCCATGACGAAAAACTTGAAAATTTTCTTAGCTGCCATCTTGGATTTTCATTTTGTCCTCACTATCGGCTTTAGCACCCTTAAAAACCATGAAAACGATACCCATGACGAAAAATTTGATTTTTTTTGCATCCGCCATCTTGGATTTTTATTTTGACCTCACCATCGGCTTTAGCACCCTTAAAAACCATGAAAGCGATACCCATGACGAAACATTTGAAATTTTTTGCCACCGCCATCTTGGATTTTCATTTTGACCTCACCATCGGCTTTAGCACCCTTAAAAACCATGAAAACGACACCCATGACGAAAAATTTTAAAATTTTTGCATCCGCCATCTTAGATTTTCATTTTGACCTCACCATCGGCTTTAGCACCCTTAAAAACCGTGAAAACGATACCCATAATGATACATTTGAAAATCTTCAGAGCCGCCATCTTGGATTTACATTTTGACCTCACTATCGGTTTTAGCACCCTCGAAAACTATGAAAACGACACCCATGACGAAAAACTTGAAAATTTTCTTAGCTGCCATCTTGGATTTTCATTTTGTCCTCACTATCGGCTTTAGCACCCTTAAAAACCATGAAAACGATACCCATGACGAAAAATTTGATTTTTTTTGCATCCGCCATCTTGGATTTTTATTTTGACCTCACCATCGGCTTTAGCACCCTTAAAAACCATGAAAGCGATACCCATGACGAAACATTTGAAATTTTTTGCCGCCGCCATCTTGGATTTTCATTTTGACCTCACCATCGGCTTTAGCACCCTTAAAAACCATGAAAACGACACCCATGACGAAAAATTTTAAAATTTTTGCATGCGCCATCTTAGATTTTCATTTTGACCTCACCATCGGCTTTAGCACCCTTAAAAACCGTGAAAACGATACCCATGATGATACATTTGAAAATCTTCAGAGCCGCCATCTTGGATTTACATTTTGACCTCACTATCGGTTTTAGCACCCTCGAAAACTATGAAAACGACACCCATGACGAAAAACTTGAAAATTTTCTTAGCTGCCATCTTGGATTTTCATTTTGTCCTCACTATCGGCTTTAGCACCCTTAAAAACCATGAAAACGATACCCATGACGAAAAATTTGATTTTTTTTGCATCCGCCATCTTAGATTTTCATTTTGACCTCACCATCGGCTTTAGCACCCTTAAAAACCATGAAAGCGATACCCATGACGAAACATTTGAAAATTTTTGCATCCGCCATCTTAGATTTTCATTTTGACCTCACCATCGGCTTTAGCACCCTTAAAAACCGTGAAAACGATACCCATGATGATACATTTGAAAATCTTCAGAGCCGCCATCTTGGATTTACATTTTGACCTCACTATCGGCTTTAGCACCCTCAAAAACTATGAAAACGACACTAAAGACAAAAAATTTTAAAATTTTCTAAGCCGCCATCTTGGATTTTAATTTTGACCAAATTCACACTTTCTCTCTCTTGCCAGCCTGTTGTTTCATACAATGTTCGTGTTTGATCTCTTTGGTAATTGGAACTTTTACTAACAATATTCACATTCCAAATTCAAATCACTTTTAATCCCTAGGGATTAAAAAGCTATTTTAGTCCCTGTTTACGAAGAACGAATTAGCTCTTTTTGAATAGATGTGATAAAAAACATTTTTTTTTCTATTACGATACAGGGCTATTCCAAGAAGTTAATATCACCAAGGAGTTTCCATCAACTTTTGCATTGGAACGTTTAAACGGGGGACAGCAGCACCCGCTGTAGCGCATTTGTGCGGTGATGTGCTGGTGCAGACGACATTCATTTGTTTTGTTGTACTGAATTTCGTGGGATTTTTCTTTATTCTTGATCTTTAACTTTGATCTTTTATTTAGTATTAGGTTCAATCCCAATGTATGAGAGTAGATAAAGTAGTGTATGAAACTGCACATAACTAGGTATTAAAACATTCGTGTGATACTATTAAAAACCGAGCCGTAGGCGAGGTTTTTAAACACACACTCATGTTTTAATACCACTTATGCAACAGTTTCATAAACTATTATTATGTTTCTAGTGGGATGTCACATATTTTTGCAATATATGCGGCATTGCTTGCGATATACAAGAAAACTCCAACAATATACCTACTGTTAGGTATTTATGCAGAAAAAGTAATGTTAGATATTTTTTATCACAACGAGGTACTTACTTATTACATTCTTCTGAATTTAACTGAGTAGGCAGAAATTTATAACGCAAGACATTAATGCATTCTAAGTGACACATCTTTTTGAAGCAAATGCAGCATTCTACAGGATTTTTTTTAATCAGTGCGCAAACTTAAACACGTTATTTTACTCATCATTATGAACAACTTTTACTATGGGACCAAACCTGAAATCGCGAAAAAACAAAACAGCTGTTCCTTACATTTTGACGAGTTATGCGAACATAAATGTAGGGAACAGCAGATTTTTTTTTCGCGTATTCAGGTTTGGTCCAGTAGTAAAAGTTGTTCATAATGATGAGTAAAGTCAAGTGTTAAACTTTGCGCACTGGTTAAAAACTAACTCTGTCTATTAATTTGGCATCGCTTGTCTCAGCAGATACTTTCCGTGTTCCTTCGATGTCACATATTTGCCTTTCATAACTGATTACTTATATTTGCCGTCATCTTGACTACAGATATTAATAGATGAATCATGAAATCAGATATTATTGCCGAGCTGTCCATATTAATATATTTATGCTCGTGGCTGTACCCACGGCCCACAGCACTACTCACAAGAAAAGTACTTACAGCAGGTATCAAGCTAGCCCATTGAAGGAAAACCTCGTCGTAAAATATTAAAAGTTGAGACAAACGATGAGTTGGCGAAAAAATATTTGGCAAACACAAACGGAAGGAAGTTTTTATCATTTACCTAACAGGACAAAATCGTTCAGTTAATTTCCTCAATTAAAGAGTATTTTTCAAATCAATATTGATCAAACTGCAATGACAGTATTTTCATGTTTTGAGAACAATTATCAAACCAATTCCTTTTGAATCTAAGTATCGATCATCATCATCATCAGCCTATAATGTACCCACTGCTGGGATACAGGCCTCCTCTCTGTGAGAGGGAGTGGGCCGTAATCCACCACGCGGGCCCAGTGCGGGTTGGTAGATGTCACATGTCTTCGAATTTTCGGTTCTAGGACATGCCGGCTTCCTCACGATGTTTTCCTTCACCGTTTTGAGAGCAGTGGTGATGAAATAATTTACACAAAGTAAAGCGCCTGTCTGGGTTCGAACCTACGACGTACAACTCGTAAGTCGCGGCTGTTACCACTGGGCCACCACTGCTCGATATTCTTCATAAAATAATAATTATCTGCATATATACATAGTATTGGTGCGGTTTTCGCCATCATTTAGGGCTTTAGCACACTTCCGACGCGAAAACATTACTATAATATGTCGAGATTCGAGAAGCGGGACATCAAGCGAATCAGTTGAATTGTGGCAAAATGTCGTCGCTTTCGATAAATACAGATAATAGGTCTACTTCGGACTTTGGCTTGGTTTTCCCATAAAATCAACATATCTTCGCTCGGCATCCAATACCGCAAATGTGATTTTTTTTACCAAAATCTGATTTTTGTTTCATTTCATTCTACACGTTCAAATACGTGACCCTGCATTTAAAAAAGATTTTCGTAAAAAATGTCACATTCGCGGTATTGGATGCCGAGCGATGATATTATTGTTATGCTTTTTACAAATAAATGGAAACGGTTTATAAACTTGTCGACAGATACTTAGGTACGTGCGAAACAAATGCGGCACCGCAAAAATATGGCGGGCTGAGCCCGCATTTGCTCTTCATCTTCTCATTCTGCTCGAAAGCCGGTTATTACACCTCCGCAGGTGTAACCGGCTTCCGAGCGGATCGGCGAAATCACGCGGGAAAGATATATAATCATAATCAAATCTGTAAGTTAGAATACGCAGCTGGTTTGTTATCCTGCCGGGGGTTCGAAGAAAACCGATAGGGAAATCGTGGCAAAGTCAAAGTCAAAGTCAAATAATTTATTTCAATTAGGCACAAAAAGGCACTTTTGAACGTCAAAAACAAAAAATAGAATTGATTCTAGTCGCCCCTTCCAAAGGGTAGTTTTCGTATGGAGAAGAATGGGCAAGAAACTCCACCGTTACTCTTTTAAAATGTTTTACAATATTTTGTATACATTAGTTATATAATTATATGTGAAAACGATGCACCTGGAATAAGATTACTATACCACAATAGGTAAAAATAAAAATGAAGCAATGATAGAAAAAATAATTATGTAATGGATACATGGTGTTCACATATTTACAAGCATTGTAAAACCTATACGATATTCCCAAAAAAATTACAAGTGATACTAATTCGTCAGTGTGTGAGTTCAAGTAATCACAGAATGTAAAAAAAATGTTGTAATATTTAATTACACAATTAAATTAGCAACCAGTTTAATTTTGTCTAGACTCAAAATTGTCCTATGGAGCTAGACCAGCATGCTTCCAAGCATTCTTATCTAGGATATAATCCTCTAATTTGTAATATGCTTGTTTACAAAGAGTACTTTTAATATGCGTTTTAAATTTTCTTTCAGTTAATTGTAATATATCACAAGGTATTTTGTTGTAACATTTAACACAGTACCCCATAAAAGATGTTTGTACTTTGGATAATCTGAAAAATGGTTGATCTATTTTATCTTTATTTCTAGTATTAAAATTATGTCTATCACTTATTTTCTTAAAAAGATGCAGATTTTTCCTTACATACGATATTGGCCCCCGGCAACAGGGCAACCGAAGGAACACGGGTGGGTTTTAGTCAGTAAGAGTCTGATACGCCCTCCCGCTCCGCCCAGAGCGGGAGAAGTTATTTGATAATTTCCCACCCGAAAAAAAAAAAAAAAAAAGCTGGTTTGTTATAATAGGTACTGATTGTGGGAGGAAATTGTGGTCACAGTCACACACGTACAGACGCCAGCACATCAGACTACTACAATCTGTCAAATTTATTTAATAGATTTTCAACTTCATTTCTGAATTTTAAGGCTCAAAGTTGATTGGGAAAATTTGACAGTTTCGGGTAGCTTGATGTGCTGGCGTCTGTACATAGAAGAATATAGCGTTAGTAGGTACTGTTTTTCTTTCTTTCTTTCTTCGTCCATTTTTGTTTGTTTTGACAAGGTTTTGACAGTACAGCGGAAGTGTCACTGTAATTTACTAAGTTTTAATTATTTTTGAGTTAAAAAATTATCTATATTAAAATCTAGCATCCGCCAGCCACTTTGCCCGCGTAAAATCTTTATAAATTACAGCCAGTGATAATATAGCATTCAATTGGTGAATGTTTTTTTTAGATTAGTCCAGTAGTTTTTGAGTTTATTCATTACAAACAAACAACCATACAAACACACAAAAAATCAAATCTTTTCTCGGTACGATATTAGTTTAGATGAAAGAAATCGATTCAATAAACGATTCTGAACAATCTTCTTTCTTAATGTGCATTAATTCAGTTACACATTGGTGCCGATTCCCTTGTTCACAAACTAAACTAAATTTAAGTTCAGTGCATCTTTTTCTTTCTATTTCATTAAGAAAAGGACAGAAGACAAATTTTAGTTTAGTCCTGTCAAATTAATCAGCGCTTGACGTAAATTGACGTAATTTTAGAAGGCAAATTTTTAATCACGTCTAAACTTGTATGGAGTAGTGACAGGCGCTGATTAATTTGACAGGACTAAACTAAAATTTATCTTCTGTCCTTTTCTTAATGAAATAGAAAGAAAAAGTTGCACTGAACTTAAATTTAGTTTAGTTTGTGAACAAGGGAATCGGCACCATTGTATATTTATCTTTAACCTAACCTATGATAACATCGTCGTTGTAATCCCCGAAGCCCAGAACAACTATGTAGTTTTATAGTTTAGTGCTATCTTTTCCCGAATGGGCATTGTTATACAACCACAATTTTCTGATTAGTTTCAGGTTTCATATTTTGAACTTACTTTTCTTTCCTTTCTCTTTCTTTAACATCACGCCTGTGTTCCCCGAAGAGTTAGGCAGAGATGTACTTATAGTACACACACTTATGTTTAAGTCTCATGCAACAGGAGACGAGCCTATTGCCATCAATCGGGCACAAATCCAGACTCAGGGATGCTAAGAATTTTCAGATGAAAAAACCCAGTAACACTTCTTCTTATCTGTAAAAGAGAAAACAACAAGTATAATTTTAACTGTTTAAATTTTAAAAACCCCTGACACAAACATTTTCTCTTTACTCTGTCCTACTTTATCACCAGGCCCTGTTCACCTGGGCACGCCACAATTGCGGCGATAAGACCCCTCTTTGAGGAGTGGCTTGAGAGGCGCCACGGCGTCCTCACCTTCCACCTGACGCAGGTCCTCACCAGACACGGCTGTTTCAGGAGGTTCCTGTTCAGGATAAGGCGGAAAGAAACGCCCGGGTGTCACCATTGTGTGGATCGCCCGGAGGACACGGTGGAGCATACGGTGGAGGTCTGCCCGGCTTGGGCGGAGCATCGCCGTGTCCTCGTGGAGGCGATCGGCGGCGGTGATCTCTCGCGTCCGACCCTGGTTCAGGCTATGGTACGGAACGAGAGGAAATGGCAGGCCGTCACCTCCTTCTGCGAAGCGGTAATGTTCGCGAAGGAGGAGGCGGAACGCGTGAGGGAAAAGCAAATTTCACACCCTCACGCATCTAACCGCCACAGGAGGAGACGCCCTGGGCGTCGGGAATCGCGAGCCGATTTCCGGCCACCGTAGGCGCGGGCTTGCGGATGGTGAGCAATGGGTAGCTCGCCGTCCGATAAGGACCAGGCCCGGGTCGACGGCGCGTTGAGCAGAATTGACGGGGTCCGCTAGGGCCAATGCCTGCCGGGGCTGCGATTAAGGTCGAAAGGGACATCGTGGTCCCCGGCAATAGGGCAACCGAAGGAACACGGGTGGATTTTAGACAGTAAGAGTCTGACACGCCCTCCCGCTCCACCCAGAGCGGGAGAAGTTATTTGACAATTTCCCAACAAAAAAAAAAGGTCTCATAGCACAAGTAAAGGAAAGTTAATGTGTAAAGTTTTGTTATCTCATCATCTGTTACGACGCCTCATTGAGGTGGATAACAATTAAAATTCTATTGTGTCTCGTTAATGACAGTTGAAAGGTAATCTAATGCATAATGCATATACAGATAGTTAGTTATTCTTTTAATTTAGTACCTAGTGTAAATAGTTAGTTATGTTAAAAACCGGCCAACTGCGTGTCGGACCACGCACAATGAAAGGATCCGTAGTTGGGATGAATTTATCCCAAAAACAAACTTAACTTTGTAGTTGAAAAATATGTTCTCCAATACGGAATGTATGGGAAAACATGTTTTTGTAACTGCAAAGTTAAGTTGGTCGATTAGTACTCGTTAACTTGTAAAGCCTTCGTAGCTATGATAGTTTTTCTTTTAATTTCGTTATATAAACTACTGCTGTGATTTTTTTCACACATCCAAAATTAACCATTTAGCTGGCAGGGGGGGAAACACTTGATTCTAACAAAAATTTGTACTTTAAAACTTAATATTTCGCAAACGGATCCCTAAATCCAAAAATGGTTTTCACAAACTCACCATTTTTTTGAAGGACCTTTCCAATGATACCCCACAAAATGGGTTAAAAAAATTAAAAAAAATACATCACCGCTTTACGTGTAGGAAAGGTACCCCAAAAAAAAAATGTTTTTCATAACTTTGTCGACGTAATTAATATGTATACCGGTGCCAAATTACAGCTTTCTAGTACTAAGGGTCTCGGAGCTAGACCGCAGACAGACAGACAGAGAGACAGACGGACATGACGAAACTATAAGGGTTCCTTATTTACTACGGAACCCTAAATACTGTATAGGTAGTATTCTGCGTACTGATTGATTATTATATGAAGTGAAAAATATGACAAAAAAATTATGTGAAACGAAATTCTATGAAAATTATAGCTATAAAATAATGTATAATAACTTTGCCAATATAATAATAATATAAGAAGTGTATGTCATTAAAACCAGTACAAAATCACTGTGAACTAGGCAAAAACTTATTCCATTGCCGTATCCCCTAGTGTGGCAAAAGTAAAATGGCGAATTCAACATTTTCAATATAAGTTTGGCTGAATGTAGACGAAATAAATGATACTCGTACCTACGGAGCAAACTCGAAAGTTATTCATTAATTATTTGGCGTGATGGTACATGAGGGTAGCTCGCTCGCGCGACTTATTTCGACGCCCCAGTACCGAAAACGCATGGAGTCGCCAACATTTCCGTATTCCAGCGTAGTCAAGTTTTTTTTACTTTCCTGATTTTAATTTTTTTGTGACTACATCGTCACTCGATCCTTTTTTACTAATTATTAACTATACAGGCACCATTTTTAAATACTTTATAAAACCAAAGATACATATTTATGGTCCCTAAATAGGTTCTTTCTCTAAATAATATTAGATAAATGCGCTCCAAAAATAATAATTGGTTATTAATCAAATACGTCAAATACCTATATCTACCTATTATTATTAGATATAAAAAATATGAAAGTACCTAAACAAATGAGTTTAAGATGAGTTTTTAACCGACTTCCAAAAAGGAGGAGGTTATAATATGTTCTTCGGGCATGTTTGTTTTTTTTTTATGTATGTCCATCGATTTCTCCGTCATTTGTAGACCGATTTTAAAAATTCTTTTTTGTTTAAAGGGTATGTTCTCAAATTGGTTCCATTTTTTTTGGAAGTTTTTTTGGAAGTCGGTTGTTTTAGTCGGTTGTTTTTTTTTTTTTTGTAAAAAGTTTTTATTTTTCACTTTTTATTTGTGGTACCTACCCCACACACATTCGAATACCTGCTACCAGTGACAGGAACTTATCATATCATCTACATACTAAGTGGGAAAAAAATACGTATTTTGTAGCTAACTCAAAAACTACCCAAGCAAAGTTAATAAAATTTAAATGGAACCAATTTGAGAACATACCCTTTAAACAAAAAATAATTTTGTTTGTTGTTTTTTTTTGTTTAAAACTTCTGACGAGCGCAAGTTCAAAATTGAGGTCACCGTACTGCTGGAAGGACCAGAAAATTTTTCATACAGACTGCGTACTGCTGACTCACGGAAATGTTCCGGCAGGACACAAACCCGACCTTCTGGAAGAACTTCTAGCAGGAAAAGTCATCGGGCAATCTATCATTAAGCTCGACTTTAGTCTCTAGTTCCGTATCGAAGCAAGAGAAGTACCTATGTAGCAGGTGGCGTTCTGTAGTTTCTGCCTACCCCTATGGGAGAAGGGGTGAGTTTATGTATGTATGTAATCAGCTAAAGCCATAGATTTTCTCGATTTTTTTTTTCTATAAACTGTCTCAAATCGAGTTTTGTAGTCACGAATTGCTTGACGAGAGATCGACAGAAACGTTTGACAGTGACGATCGGCACAAACTGAGATGACTGTCGGTTGCCAGGGCAGGCACATTCCCAGAGAGAGTGTAAAGGGGTCACAAAGGCGCATAAACTAATTGATTAGCATTCGAAAATATTGTTGCAGCTGCTGAAGATTGTAAAAACTATCTTTGCTTATATAATTGCATTGCACATGTGTGAGCACTGTGACCATGTACATTCTATAAAGCTACCATTTACTCGGTACGTCTTTCATTGACTTGAATTTGCCCTGGCAAATGTCTCGCTGGTGGTGGCGTGTGTGTTGGATCATTAAGTTCCCTTCAAAATGGTTGAGTTAAATGGTACTGGTCCATGCGTCATGTTCGTGAACGGACTGGTCATCTCTTAGCTGCCACGGCTTTTGAATTGTTTTAGTTTTATATTTTTATTAAGGACGCTTTTAACGTGCACGTCTTTCTACATTGTTCTCACATGTATAATTTCAACAAGAATGATGTCACCAATATTTTGATTTAAAAGAGTGTCCGTGGAGTTTCTTGCTCGTTCTTCTCCATAAGAACCTACTCCGCTTTGAAATGGGCAACTAGCTTCATCTTTTTGACTGACCAACCCCTTGACAATTCAAAAGTTCCTTTATTTGGTTTATTTGAAATAAATGCTTTGAGTTTGATTTTGTCTCCTCGAAACCAAACTGCGCAAGTGTGTACAGCACGTGACCACTGTGCGCCATTTTATCTACATTTCGGGCAATGAGGAAGGTACCTATCAGTGCTAATTAGTTTTTCCAGGAAGTGTATCGACTGCACAGTTGCCAAATATCAATATTTATACCTAACTAAATGTTTCTGTTATATACTGTAAACATACCGATTGCTAATTTAGGTTGTTAAAATCCAACGAATGACGCATAATTTGTTAGATTAGGTATATTGATTATTTCACTAATTAAAACCACGTACAAAATTCCTGTTTATCAAAAATTGGTCATATTCAGATTGGGTTAAAACGTTTGGGTTTAATCCTATGCATCACCTTGTGTTCCTTTTTTCCTAACCAACTTTAAGCTACCAATTGGAACCGTGCACCTAGCTTCTGACGTTTCATAAGTGCCCTTGTAGGTTTATGTGAAATAATAGTAGTTTATGAAACTGCGGCTCGGTTTTTACTAGTATCACACGAATGTTTTAATACCTAGTTATGTGCAGTTTCATACACTACTTTATCTACTCTCAAACATTGGGATTGAAACAAATACTAAATAAAAAATCAAAGTTAAAGATCAAGAATACATTTAAAAATCCCACGAAATTCAGTAAATACTACAAAACAAATGAATGTCGCCTGCACCAGCACATCACCGCACATGCGCTACAGCGGGTGCTGCTGTCCCCCGCCAAAAGTTGATGGAAACTCTTTGGTGATATTAACTTCTTGGATTAGAAAAAAAAATTGTTGTATAGTATTATTTAGTTAGAAAAAAAGTGTTACAATAAAATTCTATTTTTAAATTTCGGTATTCTGTTTATAAAGTATGTCAATATAAACTCGTTTTGAAGTTCATAATTCGAATATTATGAGAGTAGATAAAATCATATCGCTATGAGAGTAGATAAAATATTTTAATTTGTTTTTAAGGAACTATGTCCATTTTAAATTTTCATTGCTGGATCCTATTTTCACAAGTGCTATTTTTAATCGACTTCCAAAAGGAGGGGGGGTTTTATTTTGTACGTTTATTACGTGATTACTCCGCCAATTATGAATTGATTTTAATGATTATTTTTTGTTTGGTAGGTCAGAGGTGGTCCCACTCCTATATAATTTTTTATAACTTTGCTTGGGTAGTTTTTTAATAAATTAGCTTCAATAATACGTATTTTTTCCCACTTAGTATGTGGATGATACACACACAACACACAACACACACACAACACACAGTTCACAGTTTAAATTATGATGATACTGAATTACTTTTGCAACATGTGGTTTAAAAAATAAATATTAGTAGAGTGATGTTATTTGCTTGTTTAGTCACTCATGTTCACTCAAAATCTTTCTCTCCCTCTAACACACACACACAAACAAAAAATTACACAAACACAAACAAACACAAACAAACAAACATTCAAACAAACACACAATCAAACAATCAAACACACAAACAAAAAATTACACAAACAAACAAACAAACACACAAACAAACAAACAAAGAAACAACCAATTACACAAACACACAAACAAAAAATTACACAAACACAAACAAACAAAAAACCAAACAAACACACAAACAAACACAAACAAACAAACACAAAAACACACAAACAAACAAACACAAACAAACAAATACACAAACAAACAAACATAAACAAACAAACAAACACAAACAAACAAACAAACAAACACAAACAAACAAACAAACAAACACACAAACAAACAAACATAAAAACACACAAACAAACAAACAAACACGAACAAACAAACACACAAACAAACAAAGACACAAATAAACAAACAAACAATAACACAAACACAAACAAACAAACAAACACACAAACAAACAAACAACCAATTACACAAACACGCAAACAAAAAATTACACAAACACAAACAAACAAACAGACAAAAAAACAAACAAACACACAAACAAACACACACAAACAAACAAACAAACATTCAAACAAACACACAAACAAACAAACACACAATCAAACAATCAAACACACAAACAAAAAATTACACAAACACAAACAAACAAACAAACACACAAACAAACAAACACACAAACAAACAAACAAACAAACAACCAATTACACAAACACACAAACAAAAAATTACACAAACAAACAAACAAACACAAACAAACAAACACACAAACAAACACAAAAACACACAAACAAACAAACACAAACAAACAAATACACAAACAAACAAACACAAACAAACAAACACAAACAAACAAACAAACACAACAAACAAACAAACAAACACACAAACAAACAAACACACAAACAAACAAACACAAAAACACACAAACAAACAAACAAACACGAACAAACAAACACACAAACACACAAACAAACACAAAAACAAACACACAAACAAACACACAAAAAAACAAACAAACACACAAACAAACAAACACAAACAAACAAACACACAAACAAACAAACACAAAAACACAAACAAACAAACACAAAAACACACACACAAACAAACAAACAAACACACAAACAAACAAACACACAAACAAACAAACACAAAAACACACAAACTAACAAACACAAACAAACAAACACACAAAAAAACAAACAAACACACAAACAAACAATCAAACACACAATCAAACACACAAACAAAAAAAACACAAATAAACAAACAAACAAACATACAAACAAACAAACAAACAAACAAGCAAACAAACACACAAACAAACAAACAAACACACAAACAAACACACAAACAAACAAATACACAAACAAACACACAAACAAACAAACACAAACAAACAAACACAATAAAACAAACAAACACAAACAAAAAATAACACAAACAAACAAACAAACACACAAACAAACAAACAAACACACAAACAAACAAATACACAAACAAACACACAAACAAACAAACACACAAACACAAAAACACACAAACAAACAAACACAAACAAACACAATAAAACAAACAAACACACAAACAAACAAACAAACACACAAACAAACAAACACACAAACAAACACACAAAAAAAACAAACAAACACACAAACAAACAATCAAACACACAAACAAAAAAAACACAAAAAAAACACAAATAAACAAACAAACAAACAAACAAACACACAAACAAACAAACACAAACAAACAAACACACAAACAAACAAACACAAACAAACAAACAAACACAAAAACACACAAACAAACAAACACACAAACAAACACACAAACAAACAAACACAAACAAACACACAAACAAACAAACATAAAAACACAAACAAACAAACAAACACACAAACAAACAAACAAACACACCCACACACACACACACACACACGCTCTCGTATAAATTGATCGTAATTTTAATTTTATTTTGCTCTTATTTTTCCCTTTATTTTTCCTTTATTTTCCTTTATTTTTATTTTTCCCTGTTATATTTTGAATACCTGCTTGTACTCGTACGTTTATAATGTAAGGGTCTTCCCTTACACAGGAACCTTCAACTACAGGCATTTTCTATGCTTAAATAGAGACTCCTCGACATGCAATGTAAGCCAAATGGTTATATGAAATAAACTTATTTTATTTATTTATTTATGATATATTAAGTTCCTGTTACTGTTATTTACATAACAGGTATTCGAATTTGTATGGGGTAAATACCACAACTCAAAAGTGAAAAATAAAAACTTTTTACAGAAAAAGACGACTGACTTCCAAAAAAAAACACTACAACGTGAAAAATAAGTCAATAAGTAATAAGTCGGTGGCAAAAAACAAAAATTCAAAACCAAAGACACCGACTTCCGAAATTAAAGTTATTTTTCAGATTGGAGTGTTTTTTTTTTTGGGAGTCGGTTGATTTTGTTTTTTCAAAAAGTTTTTTTAGGGTTCCATACCTCAAAAGGAAAAACGGAACCCTTATATGATCACTTGTGTGTATATCTGTCTGTCCGTCTATCACAGACAATTTGCTCCGAATCTATAATGGACTGATTAAGTTGAAATTTGGTATGCATATATTATGTACTTATTTCTGTGACCCAAACACGAACGTGTAACGTAAATAAATGAATTTTGAATATAGGGGTCACTTTTGGGGGCAAACAAAAACATAAAAATAAATGTTTTACTAGCATGTACCGTGTGACATATCAAATGGAAGAGCTTGTTGCAAGGATCTTAAATATATTTGTTATATAATTTTAAAATAAATGGTTTTAAAGATATCTCCGAAACTACTGGGCCTAAAATTTTGAAAAAAATACATAGTATGGTTTTCCTGTAATCTATGAAGATTAGAGGAAAACCTTTAAGAAGTCCATGGTTTTAAAATAACATGGTAAATCTCTCAATATTGTGCGTACAAACTTACATTTGCAGTTGGAATGTATGGGAGAACATGTTTTTCAAGTACAATGTTAAGTTTTTTCTTAGGATAAATAAATTCATCTCAACTACGGAACGAACTTTCTTGTAGCACGTTACACTCTGCACACTTGGGGATTGAGAACAAGTTCGAAAAAAGTGTTACATTTTGATCGTCACGACACTTTTGTTACCTATGTAACAATGTTACACTTTATTTGGTCTAGCTCTCATTCGCTAAGTGTGCAAGAGCGAAAGTAACTTCTTTCCTACTGGGTATCCCACGACGCCTCTCAACTGTTTTTATGGTTTTTGTGGGCAACCTACTCACTTTTCATATTGATTATTACGATTTAATTCAAAATGGGCCTTATCAGAAGGCTCAAAGTTACCCAAAGGGCAATGGAGAGGGCTATGCTTGGAGTTTCCCTACGTGATCGAATCAGAAATAAAGAGATCCGCAGGAGAACCAAGGTAACCGACATAGCCCGAAGAATTGCCAAACTTAAGTGGCAATGGGTAGGGCACATTGCTCGCAGAACGGATGGCTGATGGGGTCGAAAGGTTCTGGAGTGGCGGCCGCGTACCGGAAGACGTAGCGTTGGAAAGCCGGGACAAGATGGACCGATGACCTTGTGAAGGCTGCAGGAATCCGCTGGATGCGGAAAGCACAGAATCGGTCGAAGTGGCGGTGCTTGGGGGAGGCCTATGTCCAGCAGTGGACGTCTTTCGGCTGAAATGATGATGATAAACTCAAATTCAAATCTTTATTGACAAGGTCTGAATAATAATGATAACACACAAACATTTCATTAAATATGAGAAGTAAATAGGAATTAAAATAATCATCATTTAAAAATCCAATAATATTACAATAAAAAAAAACCGGCCAAGTGCGTGTCGGACTACGCACAATGAAGGGTTCCGTAGTTGAGATGAATTTATTTATCCCAAGAACAAACTTAACATTGCAGATGAAAAACATGTTGTTCCATACATTCCAACTGCAAATCGTCGCTCGGCATATAATACCGCGAATGTGACATTTTTTACGTTTTTGTTTTAATTGCAGGATCACTTATTTGAACGTGTAGAATGAAATAAAACAAATCTGATTTTCGTAAAAAATTTCACATTCGCGGTATTAATATAATAATAATCTAACTAATCTAATCTAATCTAAATCTAATACCTTTAAACCAGCAATTCTTGTATATACCTATGTATATATAATCTGAATCTCGGAAACGGCTCCAAGAATTTTTATTAAATTTAGTATGCAGGGGGGTTTCAGGAGCAATAAATCGATCTAGCTAGGTTTCATTTTTAGAAAACGTCGTTCAAAAAAAAATTATCATCCAGATATTTTTCTTTATTCAAGTAACAAGGACTCATTGCGTTAGTAAACTTATGAACTATGTTAACTTATTTTACGAGGTCACTTAGAAAGTTTTGCGACTAACAGTTTTTGTCTATAGAATACTGGCTGGTTTTGATGTCAATTAAAACGATGACTACTTATTACAAAAAAACATAACATTCCAAATTCGAAATTCCCTCCACATTTTTTTACGAGCAAAATCAAAATACTCTGTCTTACTGAAAACTGGATTTATAACGAGAACATTTTCGCGCGATGATTTTGTACGATTTCAAATGTCGACTAAAACCAGAAGAATCGTTTGAAAGATTTCGAATTGTGTTCATAGAAAAAAGCCCTTCTAAAGCGACTGTTTTTCGCTGGTTCAACGAATTTATGGGTGGTCTAGTAATTTTGGCAGACAAAGAAAGAAGTGGCCGCCCTATGACGGTTGTTACATAACAAAAAGTGCTGGCTGTGAAAAATTTAATTCAAGAGAATAGGCGAATTACATATGAAGAGGTTCAGCATACACTGTGAAATTTGAATCACAGTTTTGCTAGAACAAACGTTGTTCAGACCATGGTCTACTACCATTCCACAGCATCAAATAAAAAAAAAAAAATATAGTTTTTGAAAAAACAAAAAAAGCAAAGTTTAAAATGTCAAGATATATAGATGTATACTGCCGATTGGATCGGGAAGTGTGCATGAAATTCTACACAGGCATCTTCGGTTATGAAAGATAGTTTCACGCTGGTACCGTAAAATCTAAGGCAGGGTCAGAAGGAGGTTCGGGTAGAATGGTGCCGAGACATGATAGCATATTTGGTAGCAGGCTCGTCTCGGCGCGTTTAAGATATCATTACGGGTGATGAATCTTGGATTTTTTAATATGATCCAGAAATTAAGCGTCAGTCGACCGTGTGGCTGTTGAACCAAAATGAACCAACGCCTACCAAAGTGAAGCGAGCCAGAAGTGCAGGCAAAATGATGACCGCAAGTTTTTTTTTTTTCTACCAGGTTATCTGGTGTCAGTACCCTGACGAGATCAAAGAAGCATCAATGCTGAATGGTATGTTACCAAATGTTTGCCAGAAGTTTTTACTACTGCAAGCAGCAAGCGACCGAACACTGGCCTCCGTGGGCTACTGCTTCACCACGACAACGCGCTGGGTCACTCGGCGCTCAAAATAAGGGACTTTCTGGACAGCACACCAGTCAAATCAACTCAAAGGAAAACAGTTTTCATCACCTGAAGATGCACTGGGTGCATTTGAGAAGAAGATTGGAGAGGTGTCTGATGCGGACTGGAAAATGTGTTATGAAAATTTGTTAAGACGTATAAAACTGTGCATAGACGCCAATGGAGAGTTCTTTCAAAAGATATAATAAAAAAAATTATAACCTGTAGTATATTTTTTTCTAGTATCACAAAACTTTCTGAGTGCCCCACGTTATCTAGTTTAAATTTATTTCACCTCATGGGAGATGGCACTGCAGTGATTGATGTACATGCAATCCAGACTGCTAGCGATATTGTTGGAGCTGGCCCGTACTCTGCGTACCAGGGATGCACACCTCATTCCGCGAATATTCCCGATGCGCTACAAAAACGGGGCAGCCCCACCAATACCCTGAAAGCGTTGTTGTATTGGACACGAAGGGCGTTGCATGACCTTTGGGTATATCTAGCCCACAGGCTGCACGTGTAAAACGTTGTACAATAAGCTCGAAACAGAGTAATTTTGGCTTTTTAAGTGAGCAGCGTGCAAACCTGCTAGCCAGCATGTTTGCCCTTACCGACAACGCCCTTCGCTCCCGCTCAATATCGAGTCCGTCATTGAGGTCAGGGGTCAATATATGACCAAGATATTTAAACGTAAATACTCTTTGTAGTGGAGTCCCATTGTGTAATACAGGTGGTACATAACCCGGTCTGCCCCCAGCCTCAAAGACCATGATCTCCGACCTATTGGAGTTATACATCAAACCATGTGTTGGCATACTGCTCACATTTGGCGACCAATTACTTTCTGAGACCACAGATTGACGCGCTCAGAAGCATCATATCATCTGCATAGCTAATATTATTTACACAAATACCATCTATATAGCAACCCACTCTGGTGCTGCTGAGCTCGCCAATCCTGCCTCACCCCGCATTCCAACCTGTATGGCTTGGAAAAAGTTCCAGCCCATCGTACACTATTGATCTGGTTACCCTACCACTATTTAAAGATGTTTGCTCCGTTGGCAACCTATCCTTCTTCATCTTTCTCCACAATACATCATAAGCAACCAGATCAGAAACCTTGAATAAATCGATGAACCTAGCATAAATCGGTGTCCCACGCTGTGTATAGTAAGTATGTGATAGTATGCTTAAGGCACAACACTGCACTTTCTGTTGACAAACCACGCCGAAACCCGAATTGGTTGTCATGAACATTTACAGTTTTATTTATTTGTGTATTAAGCAGACGGTCAAACACTTTTGATATTTTGATATTATAGTAGCTAGAGAGATGGGCCTTTTGGATGCCGAGCGACGAAATGTAAGTTTTTACGCACAATATTGAGAGATTTACCATGTTATTTTAAGACCATAGACTTCTTATAGGTTTTCCTGTAATCTATGAGTAAAGAACCATACTATAAATTTTTTTCAAAATTTTTGGTGCAGTAGTTTCGGAGATAAGGGGGGGGGAATGGTCAATTTTCATTGAATTTATTAAATATCTTTAAAAGCAGTTATTTTAAAATTATATAAAAAATATGTTTAAGATCCTCGCAACAAGCCCTTTCATTTGATATGTCACACGGTACTGTTAGAAAAACTTTTTTTTTTAATTTTCTTGTTTGCGCCCCAAAAGTGACACCTATATTCAAAATTAAATTATTTACGTTACACATTCGTGTTTGGGTCACAGAAATACATATGTGTACCAAATTTCAACTTAATCGGTCCATTAGATTCGGAGTAAATTGGCTGTGACAGACGGACAGACAGACAGACAGACAGACAGACAGACAGACACACGAGTGATCCTATAAGGGTTCCGTTTTTTCCTTTTGAGGTACGGAACCCTAAAAAATTTCATATTAAAAGTTTTGAATACGTCTTTGCAAATTATAGCTTTAGAATCCATTAGAAAGAATCAATTCATTTAAAATGAATACGATCACACAAATTAAATTAACAATAAAATAGAAATTATAAAAATAAAATAAACAAATAGCGACGATGTCGCGGGCAACAGCATATTAAGTATTATTATCCTATCCTATATCCTATACTATAGTATAGTGTAGGATATATATATATTATTAAACGAGCAATATTTGTATATATTATATATATTTGTAATCACGTTCTCAAAAACGGCTGTAACTAAGTCTCATATCTGGGAAAATTCGTTTTCTCTGTTTTTTCACCCGAGCGCTCGGTCGCCCAAAGTTTAGAACAAGATGGCTACCTTAGAAAAATGACATGGCAGCATGGAATTGGTAAGTACCAACTTTACTACTGGCTTAACGCATAACAGAGTTTTAAAAGATTAGAGGCCAGAATAGGCCTGTGTCCAAATTTTTTATTTTTAGTCCGTCTTTCAGATAATAAAAAAATATTGAATACGTATTTTTAGGGTTCCGTACCTCAAAAGGAAAAAACGGAACCCTTATAGGATCACTCGTGTGTCTGTCTGTCTGTCTGTCTGTCTGTCTGTCTGTCCGTCTGTCACAGCCAATTTACTCCGAATCTAATGGACCGATTAAGTTGAAATTTGGTACACATATGTATTTCTGTGACCCAAACACGAATGTGTAACGTAAATAATTTAATTTTAAATATAGGTGTCACTTTTGGGGCGCAAACAAGAAAATTAAAAAAAAAAGTTTTGCTAACAGTACCGTGTGACATATCAAATGAAAGGGCTTGTTGCAAGGATCTTAAATATATTTTTTATATAATTTTAAAATAAATACTTTTAAAGATATTTAATAAATTCAATGAAAATTGACCATTCCCCCCCCCCTTATCTCCGAAACTACTGGACCAAAAATTTTGAAAAAAATACATAGTATGGTTCTTTACTCATAGATTACAGGAAAACCTATAAGAAGTCTATGGTCTTAAAATAACATGGTAAATCTCTCAATATTGTGCGTAAAAACTTACATTTCGTCGCTCGGCATCCAAAAGGCCCATCTCTCTAGCTACTATAATATCAAAATATCAAAAGTGTTTGACCGTCTGCTTAATACACAAATAAATAAAACTGTAAATGTTCATGACAACCAATTCGGGTTTCGGCGTGGTTTGTCAACAGAAAGTGCAGTGTTGTGCCTTAAGCATACTATCACATACTTACTATACACAGCGTGGGACACCGATTTATGCTAGGTTCATCGATTTATTCAAGGTTTCTGATCTGGTTGCTTATGATGTATTGTGGAGAAAGATGAAGAAGGATAGGTTGCCAACGGAGCAAACATCTTTAAATAGTGGTAGGGTAACCAGATCAATAGTGTACGATGGGCTGGAACTTTTTCCAAGCCATACAGGTTGGAATGCGGGGTGAGGCAGGATTGGCGAGCTCAGCAGCACCAGAGTGGGTTGCTATATAGATGGTATTTGTGTAAATAATATTAGCTATGCAGATGATATGATGCTTCTGAGCGCGTCAATCTGTGGTCTCAGAAAGTAATTGGTCGCCAAATGTGAGCAGTATGCCAAAACACATGGTTTGATGTATAACTCCAATAGGTCGGAGATCATGGTCTTTGAGGCTGGGGGCAGACCGGGTTATGTACCACCTGTATTACACAATGGGACTCCACTACAAAGAGTATTTACGTTTAAATATCTTGGTCATATATTGACCCCTGACCTCAATGACGGACTCGATATTGAGCGGGAGTGAAGGGCGTTGTCGGTAAGGGCAAACATGCTGGCTAGCAGGTTTGCACGCTGCTCACTTAAAAAGCCAAAATTACTCTGTTTCGAGCTTATTGTACAACGTTTTACACGTGCAGCCTGTGGGCTAGATATACCCAAAGGTCATGCAACGCCCTTCGTGTCCAATACAACAACGCTTTCAGGGTATTGGTGGGGCTGCCCCGTTTTTGTAGCGCATCGGGAATATTCGCGGAATGAGGTGTGCATCCCTGGTACGCAGAGTACGGGCCAGCTCCAACAATATCGCTAGCAGTCTGGATTGCATGTACATCAATCACTGCAGTGCCATCTCCCATGAGGTGAAATAAATTTAAACTAGATAACGTGGGGCACTCAGAAAGTTTTGTGATACTAGAAAAAAATATACTACAGGTTATAATTTTTTTTATTATATCTTTTGAAAGAACTCTCCATTGGCGTCTATGCACAGTTTTATACGTCTTAACAAATTTTCATAACACATTTTCCAGTCCGCATCAGACACCTCTCCAATCTTCTTCTCAAATGCACCCAGTGCATCTTCAGGTGATGAAAACTGTTTTCCTTTGAGTTGATTTGACTGGTGTGCTGTCCAGAAAGTCCCTTATTTTGAGCGCCGAGTGACCCAGCGCGTTGTCGTGGTGAAGCAGTAGCCCACGGAGGCCAGTGTTCGGTCGCTTGCTGCTTGCAGTAGTAAAAACTTCTGGCAAACATTTGGTAACATACCATTCAGCATTGATGCTTCTTTGATCTCGTCAGGGTACTGACACCAGATAACCTGGTAGAAAAAAAAAAAACTTGCGGTCATCATTTTGCCTGCACTTCTGGCTCGCTTCACTTTGGTAGGCGTTGGTTCATTTTGGTTCAACAGCCACACGGTCGACTGACGCTTCATTTCTGGATCATATTAAAAAATCCAAGATTCATCACCCGTAATGATATCTTAAACGCGCCGAGACGAGCCTGCTACCAAATATGCTATCATGTCTCGGCACCATTCTACCCGAACCTCCTTCTGACCCTGCCTTAGATTTTACGGTACCAGCGTGAAACTATCTTTCATAACCGAAGATGCCTGTGTAGAATTTCATGCACACTTCCCGATCCAATCGGCAGTATACATCTATATATCTTGACATTTTAAACTTTGCTTTTTTTGTTTTTTCAAAAACTATATTTTTTTTTATTTTATTGGATGCTGTAGAATGGTAGTAGACCATGGTCTGAACAACGTTTGTTCTAGCAAAACTGTGATTCAAATTTCACGGTGTATGCTGAACCTCTTCATATGTAATTCGCCTATTCTCTTGAATTAAATTTTTCACAGCCAGCACTTTTTGTTATGTAACAACCGTCATAGGGCGGCCACTTCTTTCTTTGTCTGCTAAAATTACTAGACCACCCATAAATTCGTTGAACCAGCGAAAAACAGTCGCTTTAGAAGGGCTTTTTTCTATGAACACCATTCGAAGTCTTTCAAACGATTCTTCTGGTTTTAGTCGACATTTGAAATCGTACAAAATCATCGCGCGAAAATGTTCTCGTTATAAATCCAGTTTTCAGTAAGACAGAGTATTTTGATTTTGCTCGTAAAAAAATGTGGAGGGAATTTCGAATTTGGAATGTTATGTTTTTTTGTAATAAGTAGTCATCGTTTTAATTGACATCAAAACCAGCCAATATTCTACAAGTAGACAAAAACTGTTAGTCGCAAAACTTTCTAAGTGACCTCGTAAAATAAGTTAACATAGTTCATAAGTTTACTAACACAATGAGTCCTTGTTACTTGAATAAAGAAAAATATCTGGATGATATTTTTTTTTGAACGACGTTTTCTAAAAATGAAAAAAAATCAAAAACCAAATCAAATCAAACTTTATTTGTGAATATAGGGGTACAGAAAGGTCTTAAAAATATACATTTTAGCGTGATCTCACCTAGCTAGATCGATTTATCGCTCCTGAAACCCCCCTGCATACTAAATTTAACAAAAATTCTTGGAGCCGTTTCCGAGATTCAGATTATATATACATAGGTATATACAAGAATTGCTGGTTTAAAGGTATTATTATTATATTAATACCGCGAATGTGATTTTTTTTACGAAAATCTGATTTTTGTTTTATGTCATTCTTCACGTTCAAATAAGTGACACTGCAATTTAATTTTTTTTTTTTTAATGTCACATTCGCGGTATTGGATGCCGAGCGACGATTTGCAGTTGGAATGTATGGGAGAACATGTTTTTCAACTACAATGTTAAGTTTGTTCTTGGGATAAATAAATTCATCTCAACTACGGAACCCTTCATTGTGCGTAGTCCGACACGCACTTGGCCGGTTTTTTTTCTTTTTTGACGTAATCAAAAGATTACGGCGATACATTGAGTTAAAATGTGGCATGACGTCACGCCTTGCTAGATTTAATAGTGCGTTGTGACGTAGCGAGTCCCCCCACTCCCCAACTTTAATGCTTGTTTTCTAAGTTATTTTTGATTAATATGATAAAGCAAAAAATACATGTCTAATATTTTTTTATTATCTGAAAGACGGACTAAATAGTATTTCTGTTTTTTTACCTAGGCAACTACCCCATTGACTGGTTTTGTAACCACTGACGCCAAGCCTACTGTACTTAATGACACAATTAATCAACTAAACCTAAACTAGTTACAATTACTAACGAATAACAGTTACTGAGCCAGCTTAACTGCCATTTTAACTCAAGCAGAAATTCACTTTAAGCTCTCATACGCCATTGTATGCTTACCGTGATAGAAACTACAGTTGCCATCTTAGATTCTCATATGCACTGTCGGTAACAAAAGGATTGCTATCGTCATATTCAATTCTGTTGTTGTTAGTCGTGCGAAGTAATTACTTGAGTCAGTCGAGCGTGTGTTGAAGCTTCGCAAGAGTGGATTGAACTATTTAGTTGTATTGTACTTTTGGGATAGTTATTTTCCCACGAATAAAGTAGAAATAATTTATAGTAGAGGGACTCTTGGCTTTTACGGGTCGATCTTATTTATTATTTATTTATTTATATGTACTTTATTTTACACCACAAAAATACGTAACAAAAAATAAATCAAACACTACAAAATCTTCAAGGTTAAGCAACGCTTCCTAGGTCAGTTCGTGGATGGATGACCACCCTTTACCCACCGAGAACTCGGGCCTCCAAAAGCACGTTAAACTTAAGCCGTTGATCCCGGCTGGGATTCGTAGATGATAGTCGTTACGGGTAGTCAGAAGCCCGAAAATATGACAACCAGTCTTACCTACAGGTATTGTGTTACCCAGTTACTGGATTGTGAAGGTCAGATAGGCAATCGGTCCATTTAAAATAGTTGACTAAAAGCCGTTGGGAAAAGGCAATGATGAACATAGAATTAGTTTATTCGTGAGTTTACTTTGACATAATTAATAGATAGATAGAATATTCTTTATTATGTACACCATAAAATTACAGACATAAATTTAGAAATTTTACATTGGGTGACACAATGGGTGGTCTTATCGCTAAAAGCGATTTTTTACAGACAACCTCTGGATGGATTAACAAAAAAAACAATGAAAAAACATTTAATAAAATATTTTTCCGTTTTTTTTTACTGCCTCGTTGATCTAGTGGTTGCATGAGGTTCGATTCCCGGGTCGGGCAAAGTGTTATTGGGTTTTCCTATCTGAAATTTCTCAGTAGCGGCTCGGAGTCTGGATTTGTTCCCGGTTGATGACAATAGGCTCGCCCCCTATTACATGGGACTTAAACATAACTGGCGAAATGTTGGTGTACCTGCTACAGGAACACCTCTGCCCAACCCTTTGGGAAAACAAGGCGTGTTGTTATGTGTTATTTTTCCGTCAAAACAATGATTTTAATTGTGGTAATTTAATTAAAACATTTTTAATTACCTTGTATAATATTTATTTCAATATACTGATATACATATTTATCGAAAATTCCTGTTGATTATTACAACACCGCTCGATCCCACGTTACGTTATCCCTTTGTAAAATTAGTCTTAAGACATAAGCTCTCCCAAGTTTCACCACAATACTACCACACCACCACCTTGAGCACCTTGAGCATGCAGTTTGTATACCTACCACTGCCACCTTCTTCAGGTCTTCTTAACCTTGTAACATTCCAGGTTACTTTAGACCAAGGGGTCAGCAAGTAATTTTAAGTGGGGTCCGGATACCGTTGAAACTTTTTATCGTGATCTAGAAAAATAGAAACTCGTAATACTCTCTTATCTCTTTACTTTTTTAAATTATAGTACTTGGGTGACTGAGCTCTGTTCTGGTGAAAATAAAATATGCTCATTTAATAGTATATAGTTCATACTAATTCATGTATAGTAAGTACCTACTTATTCCATACTGCCATGATAGTAGGTACTTACTAATTCCATGCTGTCATGTCATTACTCTAATGTCATTATTCTCATGTCATTATTCATTATCTTGTTCTAAACTTTGACCGAACTCTGCTCGGGTGAAAATACGGTGAAAACTAATTTTCCCAGATATGAGACCTAGCTAGATCGATTTTTCACCCCGTATACCCCTATATTACTTATATTCGAGAACGTGAGTACAAATATGTATACAAATATTGCTCGTTTAATAATAAGGGAAAAATACAAGGTACACAAATACAAATATGTATAAAACTGCTCATGATAATAAGCAGTTTTATACATATTTGTACTCGCATGCTCGCGAAAGAGGAGGCGGAGCGCGTGAGGGAGAGGCAAATTTCGCGCCCTCGCGCCCCTAACCGCCGCAGGAGGAGACGCCCCGGGCGTCGGGAATCACAGGCAGATTTCCGGCCACCGTAGGCGCGGGCTTGCGGACGGTGAGCAATGGGTAGCTCGCCGTCCGATAAGGACTAAGCCCGGGTCGACGGCGCGTTGTGTTCCACGCGCGCCTCAAAGAGATGTCAGCAGAATTGACGGGATCCGCTAGGGCCAATGCCTGCCGGGGCTGCGAATATGGGCTGATAGGGATATCGTGGCCCCCCGGCAACATGGCAACCGAAGGAACACGGGTGGGTTTTAGTCAGTAAGAGTCTGACACGCCCTCCCGCTCCACCCAGAGCGGGAGAAGTTATTTGATAATTTCCCACCCAAAAAAAAAAAAAACCCCCGCACTCAAACGCTCTCTCTTGCGCCACACAGCATAGCATAGCAACTCCAGCTGTGTCCACCTACTTAAGCAAAACTAACTAATCAAGTTCAACAATATTTTGCGGTCCAAATTTCGACCTTTCGCGGTCTGATTACGGACCGCGGTCCGCCTGTTGCCGACCGTTGCTTTAGACAATTCCTGGTCTCCTCTTTTGAAAGACGACTTCAACAGTCAAGGCTCGATAGGTTCGCATGCTCGCTCGGCTCGCTGCTAGGATTTTAACCTGCAAACTCAACATGCAATGTCATTGACTCTGGCGGATACAACCCATAAACTATAAAACTGAAACTCAAAGCATTTATTTTAATTAAACCAATTACAGTCACTTTTGAATGGTCAAAGAGTCGGTCAGTCAGAAAGATGAAGCTGCCCATTCCAAACCGTAGTTTGATCCTATTAAAAGAAGAACGGGCAAGAAACTACATGAACTCTTTTAAATTAAAATATTGTTACAAATTATTGGCTATATCATTCTGAGAACGATGTAAAAAGACGAGCACGATAAAATGGACCATAGTAAAAACAAAAAAAAAAAACAATTTAAAACTGCTATGAGGTATTTTCAGTGGTAATCAAAACCATTGGATACCTAATAGGAATTTTCGTTTACGTTATCAAAGGAAACGATAGGTTTTAAATATCAAAGGAATAACCGAACCGTTATTTCGATCCGAGACCGAAACTGTATACATAGTTGGCGACCATTTTATTTTTACCACATTATGACCGCCGCTTTGTTTGCCGTGATGGCTTAGAGGTTAGGAGTTCAGGAGGCTCGCTTCTGGATGAGGACGCGGGTTCGAAACCTGTCGAGTACCAATTACATTAGTATTATTGAGTGATTATTATTTTAATATTTTGTGTTTTATTTTATTGTTCTGCTTGAGTAATTATCTTTAATGCACGTGTTTCTGTGACAAATAAACTTATTTTTCTTTCTTTCTTTCTTTCTTTGAATGTGACTAAATACATAAACTCACGCTTTCTTCCCATGGGGATAGAAACTACAGAACGCCACCTGCTACAATCCTTATTATGGTCCTTTTGCGTTCAGTACCTGGTTGATCGACCTCTGCTCGGGTGAAAATAGAGAAAACGAATTTTATCAGAAATGGGACCTAGCTAGATCAATTTTTCACCCCGTAAACTTCTCTATATTGCAACTTTCATCGAAATCGTTAAAGCCATTTTCGAGATCGTGATTACAAATACTGCTCATTTAAAAGTATAGGATAAGACGTAGGTATGTACGTGACTTTTAATTGTGACTAAATTCATTTTACTTAAAGTCACAATATAGTCATTTAAGTATTTTCTAAGCTTATTGAGGTATATTGGACAACACTGACATCATTTCTGAAAGTTATATGGTTTTTCATTAATTTATAGGAAACCGCTTGCACAATCATCGTTCGTTTTGAAAGATATAACAAGCGTCCGTATCATTTATTTGTCAGTTTCTTTTTGTTTTGCAATTTCATTTGATTTTCACACAATGTATTGGAATATTCGTTATTATTATTACACTAATTTATTTTAAGTATTTAAATAACCTATACTATATTACATACACACATTGCAGTATAAAACGAATCATTTGTTATTGTTATTATTATCTTATACTCATCATCATCATTTCAGTCGAAAGACGTCCACTGCTGGACATAGGCCTCCCCCAAGCACCGCCACTTCGACCGATTCTGTGCTTTCCGCATCCAGCGGATTCCGGCGGCCTTCACAAGGTCATCGGTCCATCTTGTGGGAGGCCTTCCAACGCTACGTCTTCTGGTACGCGGTCGCCACTCCAGAACCTTTCGGCCCCATCGGCCATCCGTTCTGCGAGCAATGTGCCCTGCCCATTGCCACTTAAGCTTGGCAATTCTTCGGGCTATGTCGAATACCTTGGTTCTCCTGCGGATCTCTTCATTTCTGATTCGATCACGTATGGAAACTCCAAGCATAGCCCTCTCTATTGCCCTTTGGGTGACTTTTAGCCTTCTGATAAGGCCCATTGTGAGCGACCACGTTTCAGTACCGTAGGTCATCACTGGCAACACGCACTGGTCAAAGACTTTCGTCTTGAGACACACTGGTTCGTCTTCCCGAACGCTGCACAGCCGAGTCGGATTCGACGGTTGACCGCTTTCTCGGAGTTGGACTTACCTAACTGATCTGATCTGGCACCGTTGAAGAGACTGCAGTACAGCCCATGTCTCGATCGAATCGAAGGCTTTCTCGTAGTCCACAAACTCTAAGCAGAAAGGCAGGTTATACTCTTCGGAGGCAGGTTAAACTATTTAAGTATACATACATACACATTGCAGTATAAAACTGATTTACATCCGTCACCTCACACTCCAGGTCCAGTTGATAACCAGCGTCAGGCACTATATGTCTGGCATTTTTGCTGAACTGGGCCTATTTGGCGCAGCCGCGAGGCACACTTTCCTGTTAAATTATTATTTTACACTTTGTTTTTTGTTTCCTTTTTTTATTTAATTTTTTACTTGTTTTATAATTATGTTGTCTGTGTGCCTTTTTGTCTGTGCAAAATGAATGTATTTTCTTTGTTTCTTTTCTATCAATCATTAAAGATTTTTAACTAAACTAGGTAAACAATCAAATTAAATAAGTTCGATGAGTAAGTATCAGATAGGTCATTAAAATATATAGTTGACAAGATTTAAAATATTGTTACAAAAAAATTGTTTGACAAAAAGACTTGTAAATAAATAAGTAGGTAGGTGAGAATTGTTTTTGCCGCTTTAAAAGGTTAGAGACCAATTCCCGCTAAGGTCAAAGCCATTAGGACTTAACGAAGGTAAGTTAATAAGGGCACGAAAGGGTCACGGTGACTGACGAGACGACAATGATGCGTGCCTTTGTTACCCTGTAGTAATGCATGGTGAATGGTGACGTGTCGTTCCGAATTCCGGCACATGGTACGCAGGATTATGAGCGTGTTTACTAGCTAGGGAAGTTCCGTAAGGTTTTTAATCGAGTACGAAGGAAAATGAGAGGTTTGACAACTGTACGGCAGTTCTCACTGTACCTACTGGATTCCAATATACCTTAAGGCTCTTTCAAACAGGCGCGACACGCGACGCGACACAAAGGCACCGCTCGTCGCGCGACGAGCGGTGTCTTTGTGTCGCGTCGCGCGACAAGCCTTTAATCATTGAAGGAAGGGTCAGATTTCTATTCTACACTATTATCGCTGATTGTTAAAGAAAATAAAATCCATAATATTGTAACAAATGATTAAACACATGGTTTATAATAAATGAAATTCAAACAACCTTAGTAAATTATTTTAATTAGTTATTTATAGAAATCACAGGAACTTATTTGAACTAAAATCAATTATACGAGAAATCTAGTCACACGAAAAGCAAATTAACAATCAATTATTACTACACATAAATATTGAATAACCATCATTTTATTAGGTACAATATAAATCAAAAGATGATGTATAGGTACTTATCGGGTTCTAATTATCCGTACAAACAGCAATGTAAAAATAGAATCAAATAGCACGTTGACAGAGGTTCGTCCTGGTCAGTGGTTCTTGTGGAAAAGAGGGACGAGTTTTTTTTTCTTTTTCTTTATGGCATCTCGTAGCTGGCCTCTGAGGCCATGACTATTTAACCGAGCAAACCTGTGCCTTAAGCTGCTACACTCAAAGCCTCCAGCCAGGGACTTATAAAGTAAACTTATAAGCTAGGTGAACGCTCGCTAAGGGCACCCCCTGTGGGGTACGAGCCTCGGCTTAGGGCGTTTACCGGAGGGAGGACATCAAAGATGGAACGGGCTGGATAAAACTTTTTTATCATGATTATGAATCGGGGAATTTAAAGTTACGTGCTCAGCTGCAACAACTGGCACCTCGTTTTCGAGCAAGGGTCGGGGGGGAGTATCATTTACTCGGGGGCGCGGCGGTCGCGATCGCAAAAGACCTCGACGGCGAGGTCGGAATGACGGGAAGCGTCTGTGCTTGTGTCCTAGCGTACTCGTTTCCCTACTAAACTCCTGATGGATGGTAGTCGGGTCGTCTGGGTCGGTAAGAATATGCCTTGGTCGGCGAATATGACTGATTCTACTTGGGACATAATTGGCGGCATCGACAACCAGAGGGTTGCGATGTTTGGCCGCGGACTCAAAGAAACGCTTCAAAGCGGGTTTGAGGAACTGATGGATGGTAGGGATTTTAAGATCGATATGGAGGCTCTCGTTCCTCACGAACCAAGGGGAGCCGGTAGCTCTACGGAGGAATCGATTTTGGAGGGTTTGCATCCTATGGATGTGATGGGGTTTTGCATAAGCAAAGAAGGAACCCGCATAGGTCATGATTCTGCGAATGCAAGCTGTATAGATCCGCAATTTGCACTTTAGTGACAATTTGCTACTTGCATTTAGGACGGAATGGAGCCTACCGAGAGCGAAAGCGGCTCGCGAACGGGCCTGCTTTATGTGCTCTGCGAAAGAGAGATGATGGTCTAGAACGACACCTAGATATTTGGCTCGCTTCTCCCAAGGGATCGGCTTGCCGAACATGGTGAGTGGTCGTGGGAGGGGATTTTAAGAGTCGTACGCGGTTTCGTAAAGAAAACTGCTTGACTTTTATCGGGATTAACTTCAATCCGCCACTTTCCAAACCAATCGCCAAGTTTATTGACGATTCGTTGGAGAGTGCGGACTATGTTATCGGGACACATACCCCTAAGGTAGATGGCCGTATCGTCTGCGAACAGAGCCAACTGCGCCTTCACACTCTTAGGGTTGTCACTGGTAAACAGCGTGAATAATAGGGAATCAAAAATCAATTCTATTGCATTCTACATCTCTAAAACTGGCTGTGAACAGCCAATTAACCATAGATAAAAGTACATTACTACCGCGGTCTATAATGACTGATGTTGGACACCGACAAATCTCAGAGTTTCAGTCACGCATCCTGTGGCGCGGCTATTATGTTGCAATAACTCGTAATTCTTACTAATATTAGTGGATTATGCTATTTTTAGAGCAATAATGTTCGTTCGTGTTTAACGTGTCTATTTAAAATAGGTCGTCGGAAGCGTCGAAAAAAATAACCTAGTTTTTAGGTTATTTTCGATTTTATAAAATAACTCCAAAACCCGGGTTTTTTTTCAAAAATAACTTTTGTAGGAGTTAATATGATCAGTGTAGTCTATAAAAAACAAAGTTTGATTTTGATGCAACATGGTACGGGATTCCATACATCCATGAGCATTCTCCTTTAGTACACATATGTATTTCTGTGACCCAATGAATTTTGAATATAGGGGTCACTTTTGGGGGGCAAACAAGAAAATTAAAAAAAAAGTTTTGCCAACAGTACCGTGTGACAAATCAAATGAAAGGGCTTGTTGCGAGATCTTAAACCTGTTTTTTTTTATATATAATTTTAAAACACTTTTAAAGATATTTAAGAAATTCAATGAAAATTGACCATTTCCCCCTTATTTCCGAAACTGTTGAACCAAAAATTTTGAAAAAAATACATAGTATGGCTCTTTACTCATAGATTACAGGAAAACCTGTAAGAAGTCTATGGTCTTAAAATAACATGGTAAATCTCTCAATATTACGCGTACAAACTTACATTTGCAGTTGGAATGTATCTATGGGAGAACATATGTTCTTCAATTACAATGTTAAGTTTGTTCTTGGGATAAGTAAATTCATCTCAACTACGGAACCCTTCATTGTACGTAGTCCGACACGCACTTGACCCGTTTTTTGTTTTGTTTTCCTTCTTTGCGTCATATTTACCGCAAATTAACGTATTTTCTTTTTTCCTAGGTAACCTGGAACAGGACATAGGTTACTTATTATCCTGGATATTTGTATATTTTTTTATTTACCTAATACAAAATACATGCAGATGAAGTCGCAGACAACAGCTAGTTACATAACAAAACCGAAATACATGCATTAGTCGCTTCACTAGTTAACAGAAAATTCCTCTTAAATTAAAGATGTTACATCCTACTGCTGAACGCAGTAAAACCTGTAATGTATGTAATGTTATTTCAGCTAGGTAATTTAAGAGTTAACACAGAATGTTATTAACACAACTTTATACCAGCTATTTTGTACGTTCAAGCGTTCATAAATTGTTTTGTTCAATCTTGAGTTTAATCTTTTGTAAACAGGTAAAATTAAATGTGAAGATTTGTAAATGTTATCACATTTTTATTCCACGTTTAACCTAGGTTAGCCCTTAATATGGATTTATGTTGTGCGTGATGTGTGTTTGCTGATTTGTTGCGTTATGTATGCATAGTACAAATAATTATTACTTAAATAAACGTAATTTTTGGTTCTAGATTAGACATATTTTTTTATTTACAAAATATAGGACGATTCAGTAGGTGTAGTTTTAATTTTAATAAAGTTTAAGAATTTTTGATTAGGAAAAACACGATTTTCCATTTTTCATTTTCGTTCTCGAAAATCTCAGAAACGACATCTTGCCTGATTACCGGCAAAATCTCGGAAGGCCAATCTCGGCTCCAGCCTTAGAACGCGAGACTCAAGTTCCCAACCTCGACTCGAGATTGCATTTCGTAATCAGAGGCATCACAATATGTTCGTCAGAAGGGTCAGAAGGATAACAAGAAGCTTTGGACTTACCTAGGCTATAGAATGATGGATACACTTGATGTCCCGCTTTCATTAATCACTTTCTAGTCAGTTTGTGCGAGTGAGAAGTAGATTTAGAGTCTACATAATAAGCTAAAGCTTCGTCTGGAGTCAATCGCCTACTCTCTTTTTTTTAAACTTTCATCGGTCGCGGCCGCTACACTTCGAATTTGTTTTGCAACACTTCGATGCCCTTCTTTCCGTGTTGCTAATTCTGCTGCAGTAATCAATTCATTTGCACTTCGTGATGCCACAAGATCTCTCTCCGTCTTTTTGTTTTTGTTGATGATTCATCAAAGGATTTCCCCATGATGTTGAAGGGCACGGCTGGTCCACACACAAACACTTCGAACCCGGGTCCTTTTAACCAATCTTTATGTTTGTTGAGAAATGTATCCTTAGTACATTTAGAAGATGTCCACTTTTCGTACAATTTTGATGAAAGGCCCGAAATTTTCATTTTGAGTTTCCTCAGGGAATCTTCAGAAGCATCCGATATATCATAAACATAAATAATTAAAAATGCGACTATTCCTCAGAGTTTTATTGTGTTTTAACCATTCTTCGAAAAACTCAAATTTTGTCATAGTTACGACTCGTTCTGAAACAAAGTAAATAATTTTTACTGCGGGCCTTTTCGGGAGCTACAATATATATGAATCTAGAAAAATCAAGCTGGGTACATTTGGATAAAAAAAGTTACAACCCTTTAAAGTTTAAAATTGAGGAAAATTATGTGTGATTATTTTAACATACTTATAAACTCAAATTACAACAAAAAGATACATGTCTATTTTTTTAAACAAGTCAAAAGAGTAAGTACATACCTTCAACAGTAGAATCCATCACGAAAAAATCATTTCACTTTTGCTAAAAATACAACTATTTTGTAAATGCAAATTGCACTTCCTTTGACCCCTCCACAAAATTACTTAATGAGGTGACAAACAAATTATTTTTTAGAATTCCTTACCTGGGAAGGGTTGTTTACAAGTTGTTATCACGAATTCCTGGAAATGACGTCATGAATTTTGTCCCGCTAGCTTTTACAAGTTGAAATACTGCCCCCCAGCTAGTTGAACCGACGACCTTAAGAAGGTGGGTGGGACAGACTGGATGTGGAAGCCGGAGGACAGGGTGTTGTGGCGCAGCCTGGGAGAGGCCTATGTCCAGCATATGTAGGACTGCGGTAGGCTGACTTGATTGAAGGTAATAGTGGTATTTGCCATTTAATCTTATGACAACGAGCACACACTGTAGTTGTGTTATGCGGGCAGTACTCCCTTAACTAAATCCAGTTACGACTACATAAAACGAAATGACAGGGATTCCCTTCATAACATTACTCTCGTTTATGTTTAGCTGTTTAGTAAGAGATTGTTTTAGGGAATAATTTGGAAACAGAAATATGCAAAGAGAATAAATAAATAATAATAATAAATAAATAATAATATTTATTGGATAAAACGTTTACAAAGTGTACATTTAGTCATCAATAAGATTTCCCAAACAATTATAATGCCTAAAAATAAACTAAAATATATTAATTACAAGTGCAAGTAATGATGGTTCGGAATTACAATGTTAGGTAGCGACCCGCCCGATCTAGGTTAATTCAAGCCTGTGTTTCAGGCCATCACTTTACATTTGAATTAAATTGGAGCACTAAAATTTAAAGTTAAACTGATATTAAATAATTTATTAACAACTATGAGAATATCTAAAACTAAACCTATGTATTTTTTATTTGTTTTTTTTTTTTTTTTTAAACTCCAAAAAAAAAATATAAAAGATATAATATATAAAAAAAAATATATAATATATAAATATACAAAAGTAAATACTTACGAGGCATAAATTTTAATCATCATGATAAAATTTCTAGAAGTTTTTCTGTGTCTGTGTAATTGAGTATCGCTAAATATTCTGATAACATTTTAGGTACTACATTTTTTATAACTTACACTATAGAAGCTTAGTAACTTGTTAAGCCTATTATACAGAAAAGGTCCTAAAAACACATAAAATCGATTAGCAAATGCATGTTTAGTTTGAGGCTTTATGCGTGAGAATATATCAATCGTGTTTATATATCTTTGGAACATCATCTGCCTAGCCTTGTTGGAGTCGGCTTCCAATCTAATCAGATGCAGCTGAATACCAGTATTTTACATGGAGCGACTGCCTGTCTCACCTCCACAACCCAGTTACTGGGTAACACGATACCCCTTGGTAAGACTGGTTGTCAGACTTTCGGGCTTCTGGTGACCCGTAACGACTGTCAAAGATCTGCAAATGATAGCCGTATGATGATGTAAATATGTAAAAAAAACCCTAGAAACGGGCTCGTAGTTACTGCATAACACCTAAAATTAATAAAAACACTAATTATTACTGAAAATAAAAAAGTTAATGCTATTTAAAAATCTAATTTTTAGTACCAAAACTTTTTACCCCAAATTCATTAAAATCTGCAAATTTTCAACAGGGATCATAAGTTATGACTTGTAGACATCCGCTAAATGACGGCTGCCTGCGCCCCACGTAAATACACGGAAAAATTTCCCATTGAAAAAAAATAATAGAAGATTATTATTTTTAGATTTTGCTGTTATTTACCACATAAATAGACTCTCAGTACGGTACCTGTAGCGGTTACACTGCCACATACGAACTACGCATCATAAACATGACGTCACACAAATCCTGCATCGCGCAGTTAGAGTTTACCGAGCGATCGACATACATACAAGATTTCAACTTCAAACCGATGGGCAGTTGCCCGCCAGACACAACACCCGTCTGGTCGGAGGATCCTCCCTTTTCTATGGTGGATGAGTGAACTTTACACCCTGTTATTCCGACATTTAATTTACCGGATTTTAACTTAACTGGCGAAATACGGATGTACCATTCTCTTCTGCTTACTCTTTCAGGGAAACAAGCGTGATGTTACGTTATGTTATGTTCTATACTAACAAAATCCTCCAAAGAAATTCTATTATCTACGTACTTTGATGATTTCAAGTTACATTCAATTAAGATAACCATTCATCTGAAGCCCTTTTTGCGTTATAAGTATAATAAGAACCATCCTTACTCTGCCTCAAAATAGATATAATCCCCAAATAAATCTTAAAAGTCGTTACCCCATATCGTAATCTAAAACTGTTTAATAAAACTACATATTTACAATATTTCAGGGATAAGGAAAATAATATGAAACACCAAGATATTTTGTCAGTCATTTATATTTTCTTTGCCAACATTAAATTCAATATTCTACACCATACCATCACATCTCCTATTCCCCACATAATACCACAATTCAATCAGTATTCTAATATTTACCATAAAACTAATAGGTTACCTTAATTTATAGTAGATCTCCAACCAATACTATGCCAATCTATCTTTTTACCGACACAGCCACTAAGCACGTCTTACTGTGCGTTCGCACTGGCGAAACATTTACGACGAAACATGTTGGAATCTCTATTTTCTGTCAATTTTCCATACAAAGTTTGACAGGCACTAGAGATTTCAACATGTTTTGTTGTGATGTTTCGCCATTGCAAACGCATAGTTACCGTCACGAACGCCCGACTATTTCCCCATTTTGAGATATCGAATCTTTGGGTGTTGCCAATACAAAATCCAACAATTACGTATTAATAAATTGAAACCTAACATAAGTTTTTGCAGAACATTGACGTACTGTCTGGCACAACACTTACCCAAGACACAGCAAAACTACCCTCATTAAGCCAATTACAGCTCCGCTAATTGTCACTTCAAACTGTAGGTGAAGCGAGGAGACAGACAGACAAACAGACATTCCAATTAAACCGCACTTTGTAGTTTGTGTAACTTTCTCAAGATTTATCCAGCAATTAGTAGTTTGAAGTTTCGGGCGGACGTTGGATTACCTACCAAGTTTCTTTTTAAACTGTTGTGGATGAAGTTTTTTTGTTTGTTTTCGGTATTCGTTCCTTTTGTGGATGGAACATCTCTCTCGAAATCGGATTGGATGCAGTGCGCATATGCAGGGTACCTGCATCCATCAGGGGGGTGATTGTACCCGTCTTATTAAACTCAAACTCAAACTCCAAGCATTTATTTCAAATAAACCAATTACAGGTACTTTTGAATTGTCAAGGGGTCGGTCAGTCAGAAAAATGAAGCTAGTTGCCCATTCCAAAGCGTAGTAGGTACCTATGGAGAAGAACGGGCAAGAAACTCCACGGACACTCTTTTAAATCAAAATATTGTTACAAAATATTGGTTACATCATTCGTGTTGAACTTATACATGTGAGAACAATGTAGAAAGACGTGCACGTTAAAAGCGTCCGTAATAAAAATATAATATCAATTCAAAAATTTTAATAAATTAAATAAACCGTGACAGCTAAGAGATGACCAGTCCCTACTGACGGCGCCCGTTCACGAACATGACGCATGGATCAGCACCATTTAGCTCAACCATTTTGAAGGGAACTTAATGATCCAACACACACGCCACCATCAGCGAGACATTTGAGTGAGCATGACATACTCTCAGCCGCCAGGGCACATTCAAGTCAATGAAAGACGTACCCAGTAAATGGTAGCTTTATGGAATGTACAACATGGTCACAGTGCTTATATTATTAAACATTTGGTATGAAACTCATATCCAATCAATCTACTTAGCCTTTGCCCAACTATGTTGGGGTCAGCTTCCAGTCTAACCGGATACTGCTGAATACCAGTATTGGAGCGACTTCCTATCTAACCGATCATAATTATAGAATTAAAATAAAAAAATATATATTTAAATAAAAATATTAATATTTATTAAAATTTGTTATCATTTTCCTAAAATATTTTTGATCCAACATGTGTGTCGTGATTAACATTTAAGAATTTGTTTTCGAATTTATCCGCATATAAACAGTTTGTAGGTAGGAACATTTTCCATTATCTGAGCTTATACGAATGCGTTTTCGTGGTGAAGATAAGCTTGTATGGAAGAAATAAAGAAAGAAAAAGCAAATATTTCAGGACAGGAAATAATAAATTTGTAGGTAGTGTTAGGTTTTAGTTTATTAATACGTAATTGTTGGATTTTGTACTGGCAACACCCAAAGAATCGATGTGTCAAGAGCGCGGGAACCTTCCTTCTGGGTCTGGTGCTCGTGACGGGAAGACGTGCTTAGTGGCTGTGTCAGTAAAAGATAGATTGGCATGGTATTGGTTGGAGATCTACTGTAAATTAAGGTAACCTATTAGTTTTATGGTAAATATTAGAATACTGATTGAATTGTAATATTATGTGGGGAATAGGAGATGTGATGGTATGGTGTAGAATATTAAATTTGATGTTGAAAAAAATATATAAATGACTGACAAAATATATTGGTGTTTCATATTATTTCCCTTATCCCTGAAATATTGTAAATATGTAGTTTTATTAAACAGTTTAAATTATGATATTGGGGTACCGACTTTAAGATTCATTTAGGGATAGTTGTTACTGTAACCCGGCTACTTAGTAGTTTACAGAAAACTATTGGAAACACAAGATGTTAACCGTTTATCGTGCTATACTACTTCCAACTGTCCTAAAGTAAATTTATAGGGTATATTTCGTTAGAAATAAAACCAATTAAACAAATACCTCTTTACTCATTACAAGGTTTATTGTAATTCAACAAATATTCAAGGTATACAAACATAAAACGTGGCGAGCCACTCAGCTTATTGTTCTTTCCCAGTCTTATAACCACTGGTTATCCTCTAGCATACCCCGTCGCCATAACAAGGTATGTTCGTGGTTACAAAGCTTGGGATTGAACTGCTCGCTCTGCTAAGCCTTGTAATAAAACCATAAAACTAGACATTTGAATTATTATCTCAAATCAACATATAGGTTCCAGTTTTATAAACACATTGACATTGTTGAAAATTATATTCAAAATGACATGATTACTTAGTAAAGTATTATATTATTTTAACTATTGTGAATGTGAGGACCATGTGAATATTGGTGCCGATTCCCTTGTTCACAAACTAAACTAAATTTAAGTTCAGTGCATCTGCTGCATATCTCAAATTAATCATTACTTTGTTACGTAAACAAAAACAAAGCGACATCAACGCCAGCAGATAATCTAACGATTTTACGATAAGATTACTAATGTTTGGCCACATCATGAAGTAGTCATGCGTTTAACTGGTCATATCGTCAAACGTTGAGTATTCATTAATCTGGCCAGCAGTGCTATTCTGTAAAAATCTCACTGTGAACGCTTAGGTGAAGTGAGCTTGAAAGTGAGCTGTCAACAGTGTCAATCCCTAGTATATGGTGGAATGACAGCTCACTTCAAGCTCACTTCACCTTAGCGTTCACAGTGAGATTTTTAGATATTGTTTCATCTCACCGTGTTATCTTAGGTGAAGTGAGCGTGGAGTGAGCTGTCAGTTGCTAGGGATTGACACTATTGGCAGCTCACTTCAACTAAGTTATCACGGTGAGATTTTTACAGAATAGCACTACTATCACAGCGTGATGTGACCAGCGGTCGATGTTCATTTCATGAAATGATCAATTCTAAGATTTGGCCACGACAGATACATATTAGTGCTCATGAAGTCGTGACTGTACATAATGAATAGCTTTTGCTACCTTTACATGAGTATTGAGTATGGTTGACTTTTAATGAATAGTAGATTGTTTGCCTAGGGAGTAAACAATTTTTTTTAAGGTGAGAGTGTTCTTTTGAATCCAAAGCGGAGCGAAGAATTATATTATTTTATTATTATTTTATTATATTTTTTTATTGCTATGACCACACTGACATTTTTTATTTAATTCTTTGTAATTCCAATGATCTGCATATTTCTATTTTTTTTTTATTTATTTGGAATTGTAAACCTTTGCATGCCCACGTGACGGTAAAATATGGAAAACTTTATTATAAAAACACCAATGTACTATACCCATTTTTGCAAAGAAATAAATGATTTGATTTGATTTTGATTTAAAGTAAAATACTGAGCGTAACGAGGGATTCAAAGTACGTCACTCGAGCTTAAAATAGTGATGCTTCCGAGATGAACACTCTACTTTTTATCACCCTCTATGAGAAAAAAAACGTGTGCAGTTCAACCCCCGTCAGGAACGAAGTTCCTTCTCACGTATGATTTAAAACAAAAACAAAATTTTCAGAGCCGTCATCTTGGATTTATATTTTGACCTCACTATCGGCTTTAGCTTAGCACCCTCGAAAACTAAGAAAACGATGCCAAAGACAAAAAATTGAAATTTTTTTCAGCTGCCCTCTTGGATTTTCATTTTGACCAAATTCACACTTTCTCTCTCTCTTACCAGCTTGTTACTACTTCATACAATGTTCGTGATTCATCTCTTTGGCGCCGTGGGTGGTCCGCGCCGTGACAGTTTTACGACCGCACTTAAATAAACAAACACTCGGATTTCTTTACAATGTCTCAAGTAGTATTGTTAATGTTTTTTGCTACTCGAATAGATTAGGAAAACGTTTCAAATGGTTGCAGTCTTTGTAAACAACGTTCACTTATCTTTATTACCCGCTTTTGTTATTATTTCTTTAGTTCTTTGTGATAACGATTTCTGATAAAACTACCGTACCAATTCACACGAAATTTTGCAGGGTACATTATGGATAGATAAGTTATCTAACAAAAGCGTTTTTAGAGACAAACATTCAAAACAAAAAATTCAAAGAATCTAGATTTTAGATGATCTAGAATTTCTAATGCTTACGTAACTTTTTCCGTCCCAAAAAAATATTTTTTTGTATTATTTTGTTCTAAATGTTGTCTAATACGATGATACATGTAATATAGAAAAGAAATAAAACACTTACGGATCAGATCCATACAATTTTTTGGTTGGGTCAAAATAGGTATAATATGATGTTATTTAGTGCGAATATTATCTAAAACGATGTAATATTTACTTCAAAATGAAAATATCACCACTTTCCGACGATTTACACACAAAAACCATTAAAAAACGAATTATTACAGCGAACGCGCGCGTCCCGGGAGTGACGTTTGACTGACATTTTACCGCGCGGGAATGTCATTTTCAACATTTTTTTTAAATGTTGCCTATTCATATTTTTGCTTTTAGTCGATTTATTTGACAAGAATATTTATCCGACCATAGACAGAAAAATTCACAGACGATAATAGCCATTACAGCAAGTACAAAGGACCGTTGTTGCCAATTGGCAACAACGGTCCTTTACCGGTATTGACATACTTTATAAACACTATACAGAAATTTTAAAATTGAATCATATTATAACACTTTTTCTCTAACAACATTTTTTTTTTATTTTTTTACGAATACGATACAGGGCAAATCCAAGAAGTTAATATCACCAAGGAGTTTCAATTTTTTTTTTTTTTTTAATGGATCCCATCTGGGGCGCGCCTTTTTTATAGCATTACAATTTCATAATTCAACATACAAAACTTGAATAATCATTATAAGCAATAAATTACTATTTCTTACTCTCTTAACTTTGGTCTTTTATTTGGTAAGTTAAATTCCAATGTATGTAGATAAAGTAGTGTGTAAAACTGCACATAACTAGGTATTACAACACTCGTATGCAAGGTTTTAATACCCCTCATTATGCAACAGTTTCATCCTATACTATTAACGAGCAATATTAGTATATTTGTACTCACGATCTCGAAATCGGCTCTAACGATTTCGATGAAAGTTGCAAGGGTTTACGGGGGCGAAAAATCGATCTAGCTAGGTCTCATATCTGGGAAAATTCGTTTTCTCTATTTTCACAGTCGGGAATGTGATACAACCTTCGAATACCTTTTTTTTTTTTTTGGTTGGGAAATTATCAAATAACTTCTCCCGCTCTGGGCGGAGCGGGAGGGCGTGTCAGACTCTTACTGACTAAAACCCACCCGTGTTCCTTCGGTTGCCCTGTTGCCGGGGGCCACGATTTCCCTATCGGTTTTCTTCGAACCCCCGGCAGGCATTGGCCCTAGCGGACCCCGTCAATTCTGCTGACATCTCTTTGAGGCGCGCGTGGAACACAACGCGCCGTCGACCCGGGCTTGGCCCTTATCGGACGGCGAGCTAACCTTGGTATACCTGGACGATAATTATGTTTTTTTCTATTTTCACCCGAGCAGAGCTCGGTTGACCAGGTACTAAACTATTATTACATTAGTGTTGTAAATCTACGTGTGGAATTACCTCCGACACCTAGGTACTTATTTTCTACCTGTATTGAACTGTTATTTGTGTGGTGTGTGGTGGTGTGTGGGTGTGTATTACTGGAAAAATGTGGGTCTAGTATAGGTACACCTCTGTCCAACCTTTCGGGACGACAAGGCATGGCGTTATGTTATGTTTTATTGAAATGTGGCCTCAGAAGTTCAGTCTGTATTAGTCCTGCAATCAAGTACAGCATCTGACATCTGATTGTTAGACAATACAAAGCCAATCGATACCAACCTACCAATAACATTCGATGTTACAATCGCAAACCAAATCGATTTACCTGATCTTGTCAGTGGAACACAAACAAATTGAATTGTTACTATAGACAAAGATGTTGGAATGTATCGAAACCTATTTATCAATGGGTTTTTGATCATAAAAGAGGGTAATAATTTCCAAGGACGTCTTATGTGGAAACTAGCTTTTAACTACGGTTTCGCCCGTATTGAGGTCGGAAATTATCACATGGGACCGAACAACCGGGATAAATTTAATTTTTTAATTTAATTTTGAAGGATAATTTTTGCTGTTAAGCTATTGCATAGCTTTTATCGCGGGCTTTGAGCGCGGCGACCAAATCAAGAAATTCCGTAACGAAAAAAATCTAACACCCCCCACTCCGCGTACCATTTAATGACGGATGATGACATAAAACAAAAATTACGTTCCCATGACAACATCACTTTGTCATGGGAACGTGTTCCCATGACAACATGACAATTTTTGTTTTATGTCATCATCCGTCATCATCCCAAGTGTAGCGTTGACAAATAGGAAGTATGGACGTTACAAATGCTATGCAATAGCTTTACCGCGGCAGTCCCCGAGTGCCACACGTTTTTTTTTGACTACTTATTTATTATATTTTTTGTATATGGATATTTTGCCTGAAATAAAATACATTTTTTTTATTTTTTAAAAAAAGTATCCCAAAGGTAATGTCTACCTATGGCCTCCCTCAAATATTTTATTTATTTACGAAAATCTTACCCAAACTACCATTACAGATCTGCGCTCCAATGCGATAGAGGGGCCTTACATGCTAAATCCTTAATCTACATCCTATAAAATTACACTCTATATCCTAAATCTTAACCTACATCTAAATAACATATTATATTTATAATGTCACTTGGTAACTTGGCTGTAACATGGTCACAATGACCGGTACCTACATCTATGCTGCAGCCTCTTCATTAAAAGATGACTCTATAATGACCTTCTTACACACAAAACAGTCATATTATAGCTAAACTGTAGAAGAGGAAAACCATGACAGATTTAGCATGTATTTAATGGAACCTCAAATATTTTCCATTCTGCTTTCCTAAAAATATTATTGAACAATATATCACTCTAATGCGCCTCTTTTTTCGAATTCGCTCGCTCGGGTCACACGTAGTTCGTCACTGTTCTAACCTTACCTAACCCATTAGGTCGGGCTTTCCTAGTTTAGTTACTGCGACTAATTCGGATCGCGCGTGGTTGGTCACAGTTCTAATCTAACCTGTTTGGTCGCGGTACTCTAGCTTAGCGACTGTGAGATAAGGCCAGAAAGTTTAAAAGAGGCTAATTTATTTTAAAAAGTGTGCACCAGTAGAAGCCAAAAAAGTTTTTAGATACTCATTAATTTAAAATAGCGTTCGTCATTTGAGGGTCAATTAGGTTTTAGAGTATCAGTACCTATCTATATTATTTTCCGATAGATTTCACCCCCAATTGTTTTCAATCTAGTCCAAGTTTATATCCAAATAGACATACGTACCTACGTAAGCCTACCAATCGAGACTCGACTGATTGAATTCCATCATCCGACTATCTATATTCTACAAATTTTAATAACCAAAGATTTAAATCGCTAGATTCGCCCTACAGCGTCAAGAGGTGGCCACGGTTCTTGTAGGATCAGGAGTGCCGAGAGGTATTTCGTCAGGGTTTGGAGTTCCCATTTTATTGGGATAATCAAGACTATAAACAATTACAGGGTATTTATTATAGTAGGTAATAGTTACACTATATAAAGTAAAACACAATACAAATGGTAATTAGTAACAAGATAAAGTAGGTGAATAGGTGGTAACAATCGAACAGACTTTTAAGGTCTTATAGTTCGTATAGTGGCCAAGCCACCCAATGACAAAGTATATTGCTCGTTATCAGCAAGCCAATACAGTGAATTCACAACGCAAATCATTTTATAATTAAAGTAACATGTCATTGTTTTGAACAAAACCATTGGTTACAATTATCGAAATAAATTGCCAAAATCAATTAGTGACTACACCAAGTACTTAATAAATTATGTCCGATTGGATAGTATTGTCTCGCTCACTCATAAAAATCAAGAAAATCGTATCGGTCGTTCAATGCAGGATGTGTGAGCTCACTCTTCTTAGTGTTTCCACTTCGTTGTTTTTATTGGCATATAGAGATATGAGAAACAGGGTGTAAAGTTCACTCATCCTCTATAGCAAAGGAAGGAGCCTCCGACCAGATGGGTGTTGTGACTGGTGGGCCACTGCCCGACGATTGATGTCGGGACGTTGTATATAATACTCGTCGCGCGGTAAACTCTGCTTGTGCGATGCAGGACTTTCCGTGACGTCAGTGTGATGCGTAGTTCGTATATGGCGTTGTAGATGCCGCCACAGGCACATCTATCGATTTAAATCTTTGTTTATTACTATGAGTAATTATCAAATAGTCAATAAGGAGACAATTTCAGACTGTTGTACTATTGATTTAGTAGTCATCTTATTGGTTTACTTCAATTTGTAGAAATAGAATATTGGAATACCTACTATTTACAAAAAAAAAACATTTTTCTTGAACAATGAAAGTGAGCGTTTCAATGTGTAATGTGATCGTAGAACAAAATATAAAAAAATTTAGACAAATTATTAAGAAGCATTATTTCCTATAATTCATTAGGTACATAAATTATCGTTTACATTTTTAAATATTCTTATAAAAACATTTTTTTTTCTTTTTTTTTAACTTTTATAAATAAATAAAAATAGTAACTTATCGCATCAAGAACAGGGTTCGAGGTGCCAGTGGTCAAGGCTCTAAGAGAGAGTAACCTCCTCACAATGCGTGGCGGAGGAGGCGTCCAGGAGTACTGCTTTCTGAATCAAGCCCTTGACCTATTATTATTATAAAGTCAAATAAAACAGATATAAACAAAAGGTTTTTTTTTGGAATCGTTCTTAATACAAGCAAGGATTCAAACATTTTGAAATCAATAATACAGTCAGCGACACAAATCGATTAACAATTCAGTTTTTTTTTTAAATCTTAATTATATTATTGAGCTAAATATTTAATTTAAATCGCAACAGAAGTAAAATTAAAAGAATTTTAACTAGAAATTATAAAAATGCTGAAAATGCTAAATAATATTATACTGTAGATTTTGTAGTTTTAATTGTCTTGACCCTACAGTCAGACCTAGGCACGAATTAAGAAGTTAAGTTCTAAGATGGATGGTCAAAGGTAGAGTGCGAAATTCAAATTTTCTTACGTTTTCTAGTTTGAATTGCTAGTGTATAGCGTGCGGCAGTATGTCAATGCTACCATGGCAACCCAGAGTGGTTACCCGGCCGCCCGTCTGAGGGCGCCCGCGCAAGCTCCAGTAACTTCTCATTGTAATCGTCAGTTAGTTAAGTAAGCTACCCATCAGCGAACGAATGTGCGCGCGCTTTAACTCAAAAGTTCTGTTAGATTTAAACTTATGTGATTCGCGTAATTATAGTGTCATCCTTAAGCACCTGCGTTTCTCTTACACCCGTTTCCTGGCTATAAGTGTGATTAATTTGATGGTAAATTATAATGTGATCGAACTGCAACATGTTTTCTATTGCGCAGTAATCAACACTAACCATAGTACGCCCAAATATGGCTGATAATAACGAAAGAGAGACAAACAAAACACACAAATTGTAAATTATCTTTGGAATCTGGCCTTGACATAAGCAATAGACAAAATTTGTCGAACTTTTTATTAGTTTTCGAACATTGAATACGAGGCTTTTGGTGAATGTGTATTTTATATGTATATATTTTTTTGTAATGTGCTTTTATTTGGTGCAGAATAAACATTTTTTCTTTCTTTTCTTTACACTACCCTCTTCCGTCATATATGTATGTATGTGTCTACAAACGCAAACCAATGTTGTGGATTGTGATTAAATTGACTCGATTGGCAGAACACCGGGGGTAGTCTAGATTGCGGTTGCTGTCATCGGCACACAATCCCTCAACCGCCTTTCACGACATTGTGGAATTAAAACTATGCAGGTTTTCGTGGGTATAGAATTAAATCCAAACCGACCTAAACAATGAGGGGTTTATTTATAAATAGTGCTTTCATTTGAGTAATAATTAGCGACTATTTAACCATACATTTTTGACGTTTAAACGTCTCTTCTTTAAGAAATTAAAGGGATGCTTTGTTAGCAGCTAGTTTTCTCTAAAGTTTTTAATATTTACCCAATAACTTGAACCCCTCACTGCCTCGTTGGTCTAGTGGTCGCAAGTGCTACTGCTGAACATGAAGTCCTGGGTTCGATTCCCGGGTCGGGCAAAGTGTTATTGGGTTTTTCTATCTGAAATTTCTCAATAGCAGCTCGGAGTCTGGATTTGTGCCCGGTTGATGGCAATAGGCTCGCCCCCTATTACATGGGACTTAAACTTAACTGGCGAAATATGGGTGTACCTGCTACAGGGACACCTCTGCCCAACCCTTCGGGGAAACAAGACGTGATGTTATGTTTATGTGTGTAACTTGAACAAAAATAGCCATTTAAAAAGTAAAATCAATTAATTCCCGTCCCCACCACATGTTGAAAAATAACGGCTCTGCTTGTTCGAAATTAATCGGACAACCCCGACACATAAGTGCGAAATACGTCATGAGTAAAACTTTAAAATCGATAGCTAACAATAGTTTACCTGCAAAGACCAGCCCGCAGATAGAAACCTCTCTTAAAAAATTTACTGTTCAACTTTCAAAGAGCAAAAAGGTACAGAATTGTAAATTGAACCCGGGTAGCTACAGACAACCCCGTCTAACTTCCGGCCACATTCAAACGGCAAATTGTCACTGCATTTGCATCACAAGGGTCGCCGGTTCACTTCCTGCGCTACGTTTAACTTAGACTTGCATTTAATAGTAGAGAGGGAAATTATTGTATAATGGGGGCTTATAATTAGCCCCCTTTGTGTTGAAATTGGCCTTTACTGGCATATCTTTATGATTGCTCTTTATGGAGTGGATTGAGTATGAAATAATAATTAGTGTGTATAATGTATTTTCTTTCTTTTTGAAGTGAAAACTTCTTTAGGCGCGTTGGGCATTTTTGAGATGGGAGAAACAATTGAACTCGCGACACCGTTACCGATACTTCATTTTTGTAAACGCGATTGTGCTCTTTATTAGGGTTCCGTACCTCAAAAGGAAAAAACGGAACCCTTATAGGATCACTCGTGTGTCTGTCTGTCTGTCTGTCTGTCTGTCTGTCTGTCTGTCTGTCTGTCTGTCTGTCCGTCTGTCACAGCCAATTTACTCCGAATCTAATGGACCGATTAAGTTGAAATTTGGTACACATATGTATTTCTGTGACCCAAACACGAATGTGTAACGTAAATAATTTAATTTTGAATATAGGTGTCACTTTTGGGGCGCAAACAAGAAAATTAAAAAAAAAAGTTTTGCTAACAGTACCGTGTGACATATCAAATGAAAGGGCTTGTTGCGAGGATCTTAAATATATTTTTTATATAATTTTAAAATAAATACTTTTAAAGATATTTAATAAATTCAATGAAAATTGACCATTCCCCCCCCCTTATCTCCGAAACTACTGGACCAAAAATTTTGAAAAAAATACATAGTATGGTTCTTTACTCATAGATTACAGGAAAACCTATAAGAAGTCTATGGTCTTAAAATAACATGGTAAATCTCTCAATATTGTGCGTAAAAACTTACATTTCGTCGCTCGGCATCCAATAGGCCCATCTCTCTAGCTACTATAATATCAAAATATCAAAAGTGTTTGACCGTCTGCTTAATACACAAATAAATAAAACTGTAAATGTTCATGACAACCAATTCAGGTTTCGGCGTGGTTTGACAACAGAAAGTGCAGTGTTGTGCCTTAAGCATACTATCACATACTTACTATACACAGCGTGGGACGCCGATTTATGCTAGGTTCATCGATTTATTCAAGGTTTCTGATCTGGTTGCTTATGACGTATTGTGGAGAAAGATGGAGAAGGATAGGTTGCCAACGGAGCAAACATCTTTAAATAGTGGTATGGTAACCAGATCAATAGGTTGGAATGCGGGGTGAGGCAGGATTGGCGAGCTCAGCAGCACCAGAGTGGGTTGCTATATAGATGGTATTTGTGTAAATAATATTAGCTATGCAGATGATATGGTGCTTCTGAGCGCGTCAATCTGTGGTCTCAGAAAGTAATTGAGCGCCAAATGTGAGCAGTATGCCAAAACACATGGTTTGATGTATAACTCCAATAGGTCGGAGATCATGGTCTTTGAGGCTGGGGGCAGACCGGGTTATGTACCACCTGTATTACTCAATGGGACTCCACTACAAAGAGTATTTACGTTTAAATATCTTGGTCATATATTGACCCCTGACCTCAATGACGGACTCGATATTGAGCGGGAGCGAAGGGCATTGTCGGTAAGGGCAAACATGCTGGCTCGCAGGTTTGCACGCTGCTCACTTAAAAAGCCAAAATTACTCTGTTTCGAGCTTATTGTACAACGTTTTACACGTGCAGCCTGTGGGCTAGATATACCCAAAGGTCATGCAAAGCCCTTCGAGTCCAATACAACAACGCTTTCAGGGTATTGGTGGGGCTGCCCCGTTTTTGTAGCGCATCGGGAATATTCGCGGACGCACATATTAATTGCTTTTACGTAACGATGCGAATGAGGTGTGCATCCCTGGTACGCAGAGTACGGGCCAGTTCCAACAATATCGCTAGCAGTCTGGATTGCATGTACATCAATCACTGCAGTGCCATCTCCCATGGGGTGAAATAAATTTAAACTAGATTACGTGGGGCACTCAGAAAGTTTTGTGATACTAGAAAAAAATATACTACAGGTTATATTTTTTTTTATTATATCTTTTGAAAGAACTCTCCATTGGCGTCTATACACAGTTTTATACGTCTAAACAAATTTTCATAACACATTTTCCAGTCCGCATCAGACACCTCTCCAATCTCCTTGTCAAATGCACCCAGTGCATCTTCAGGTGATGAAAACTGTTTTCCTTTGAGTTGATTTTTTATTTTGGGGAACAAGAAAAAGTCGCACGGAGCCAAATCGGAACGGTAAGGAGGATGACCTATAAATTTGACCGGTGTGCTGTCCAGAAAGTCCCTTGTTTTGAGCGCCGAGTGAGCCAGCGCGTTGTCGTGGTGAAGCAGTAGCCCACGGAGGCCAGTGTTCGGTCGCTTGCTGCTTGCAGTAGTAAAAACTTCTGGCAAACATTTGGTAACATACCATTCAGTATTGATGCTTCTTTGATCTCGTCAGGGTACTGACACCAGATAACCTGGTAGAAAAAAAAAAAACTTGTGGTCAACATTTTGCCTGCACTTCTGGCTCACTTCACTTTGGTAGGCGTTGGTTCATTTTGGTTCAACAGCCACACGGTCGACTGACGCTTCATTTCTGGATCATATTGAAAAATCTAAGATTCATCACCCGTAATGATATCTTAAACGCGCCGAGACGAGCTTGCTACCAATTTTGCTATCATGTCTCGGCACCATTCTACCCGAACCTCCTTCTGACCCTGCGTTAGATTTTACGGTACCAGCGTGAAACTATCTTTCATAACCGAAGATGCCTGTGTAGAATTTCATGCAGTGTGCACACTTCCCGATCCAATCGGCAGTATACATCTATTTATCTTGACATTTTAAACTTTGCTTTTTTTGTGTTTTTTCAAAAACTAATTAAGTTTTTTTTTATTGGATGCTGTAGAATGGTAGTAGACCATGGTCTGAACAACGTTTGTTCTAGCAAAACTGTGATTCAAATTTCACGGTGTATGCTGAACCTCTTCATATGTAATTCGCCTATTCTCTTGAATTACATTTTTCACAGCCAGCACTTTTTGTTATGTAACAACCGTCATAGGGCGGCCACTTCTTTCTTTGTCTGCCAAAATTACTAGACCACCCATAAATTCGTTGAACCAGCGAAAAACAGTCGCTTTAGAAGGGCTTTTTTCTATGAACACCATTCGAAGTCTTTCAAACGATTCTTCTGGTTTTAGTCGACATTTGAAATCGTACAAAATCATCGCGCGAAAATGTTCTCGTTATAAATCCAGTTTTCAGTAAGACAGAGTATTTTGATTTTGCTCGTAAAAAAATGTGGAGGGAATTTCGAATTTGGAATGTTATGTTTTTTTGTAATAAGTAGTCATCGTTTTAATTGACATCAAAACCAGCCAATATTCTACAAGTAGACAAAAACTGTTAGTCGCAAAACTTTCTAAGTGACCTCGTAAAATAAGTTAACATAGTTCATAAGTTTACTAACACAATGAGTCCTTGTTACTTGAATAAAGAAAAATATCTGGATGATATTTTTTTTTTGAACGACGTTTTCTAAAAATGAAAAAAAAATCAAAAACCAAATCAAATCAAACTTTATTTGTGAATATAGGGGTACAGAAAGGTCTTAAAAATATACATTTTAGCGTGATCTCACCTAGCTAGATCGATTTATCGCTCCTGAAACCCCCCTGCATACTAAATTTAATAAAAATTCTTGGAGCCGTTTCCGAGATTCAGATTATATATACATAGGTATATACAAGAATTGCTGGTTTAAAGGTATTATTATTATATTAATACCGCGAATGTGATTTTTTTTACGAAAATCTGATTTTTGTTTTATGTCATTCTATACGTTCAAATAAGTGACACTGCAATTTTTTTTTTTTTTTAATGTCACATTCGCGGTATTGGATGCCGAGCGACGATTTGCAGTTGGAATGTATGGGAGAACATGTTTTTCAACTACAATGTTAAGTTTGTTCTTGGGATAAATAAATTCATCTCAACTACGGAACCCTTCATTGTGCGTAGTCCGACACGCACTTGGCCGGTTTTTTATATTACGTTACGGATCAATGTTCTATACAAACATTTTTACTTTAAAGGATTTGGAAGTATTTTTTTTTAATTGTTCAAGTTCTCACTTCTGTTGGCACTCCCGGTGTGCCATTTTTTTAAGTTTGCACTCAATATCATAGAATTTCAAGTCATTCCTGGAAAGATTGCCGAAGTTTAACATTAGTTTTCCAATCCCAACTATAATCCTAATCCTAACTAAATTATAAATGCCAAAGTGAGTATGTTTGTTTGTTGCGCTTTCACGCTAAAACGGCTGAACGAATTTGGATGAAATTTGGCACAGGGGTAGACCATGACCTGGATTAAAAATAAAATGAAATTAATATTCTGTAAATAGGATATCGGAATCACTTTTACACGTGATATTAAGAAAAAAAAATATATAAGCTAGATGAGTTCGGCGTTTCCATCTGACTATTCTCTGTTAAAGTCCAGACATAATCGTGGTCAGGCCATATGAAGACCATGTAGATTAGTGTCTGAAATGGTCTATTGAGGAAAGAACCACACAGATTTGAGTGGACCTGTCCAGTCAGTGCAAGCATTTGTCAGTAATCGTGGAGCTCAACTTACAACTTAAGAAGCTCAACTGTTAGAACATAGGACTAGATAAAAATTAAAGGACCCCCCCCCCCTTTAATTTTTAAATTGATTTAAATAAATCGAATACATTTTATCCCGATATTCCCAAGGGATCTAGAGATATGCGGGTGAAACCGCGGGGCGCAGCTAGTAATAATAATTAACACACAGTTTTGAGTGGACCTGTCCAGTCAGTGCAAGCATTTGTCAGTAATCGTGGAGCTCAACTTACAACTTAAGGAGCTCAACTGTTAGAACATAGGACTAGATAAAAATTAAAGGGGGGACAAAATTTTACACATGAGTGGAGTATCTGGGTTACGACATACTACTGGGATACTTTTTATCCCGGCTGTACGTTCCCGTGGAATAATTTCCGACCTCCACGCGGGCGAAGCCGCGGGCAAAAGCTAAAAGTATCTATAATTAATTTTTGGGGTTGCCAAGATACTGTAGTGCGTCTGGCATGTGTATGGAAGCTCGGATTGATGGGCGGCCTCCATATTGCACCGTATCCGAGCAAGCTCCAACAGCATACTGAAAGTAATAGTGGACAGGTAAGACGGTCCGTTTCTGAGGCACTGGTTCGCATTCCACGTGTCAATTTAATTTAATTTGTTTTTTATTTTTATGGTTTACTAACATAGTTCTTACACACACACATAGTTCACAAATATGGATATAGATATTTCTGTAATGAATTTATGGTCTGAAATAAAGTTATTATTATTATAAGTCAAAGCACAGAAAGGAAATACTTTCCTCCTACGTATACATGCGATCTTCCGCTTCGGACGCCTTTAAAATCGAGCTATACCCCATAGATTCGGGGCGTACCTATTTCAGGGCGATTTTCGTTTTTAAATAAAAAATCTACGGTTGAAGATAGGTACAAATATATTTATAAACCAAACATCTACCTGACCACCATTTTACTTTACTTTTGATTTCCCAGAAAACTGAGAAAACTACTAATATTCTCGCGACGCCATCTTGAAATTGAACTGTCAGTGAAACAAAAAATGGCGGTCTCTAAAAGGAAATAATAATATCAATTCACTTAGAAGACACATGATTCATCACTCGGGGTTTATGATCTTTTTATTTGGGGTCATAAAATGAATGTTACGACCTTAGAAGGGTACCGTTTCCTTTATACTTCGTACTTTTATGTGATGATGATGAAAATTGCAAGATTCTTGGGACAAAAATGTGCCAAGCCTAATTAAAAAATGTAAAGTGATATTTTCTTGGGACTTAGATGTTTTACCTACCAATTTCAATATCTCTGCCGTGACACTTGGCTCGACTTAATCCTTAAATCCACTCCCTCCCTTGTTTCCTCTCATGGTCAGGGTCCCGCTCCTGGATTTTCCCATCATAACCTCATTTTTCTCTCGTATGTCCTAAAACTGCTTAAACCTATCCTAAAAGTTCTGCATATGCGGTGTATTGCGCGCATGGACGTTGAGAAGCTTCGTCAGGATGCGTCGGACCGCAGTTTGGAACACCTGGCAGCAACGACAGCTGTAGACGAAAAACTCCGCATTTTCGGTCGGACGGTCCCAAGCTCTCTACGACAAACACGCTCCTGTTAGGATGATTAAACTTCGGCATCTTCCTGCTCTTTGGATGACAACAGGGCTTTGAATGGCGATGAGGCGCAGAGATCGAGCCTTTCGTAAAAAAAAGAGTCACAGTGAAGATAATAGGAACTTTTCAAAGCTGCTAGAAACCGGTGTAGGTAATCAGATGATACGTAACGCTAAACGCCGCCATATTCTGAAAAACAAATCTTCTTCACCTGCTGATATTTTTTAAGTTCCTTGGTACTCTTGGTATCGGCAGACCACGTCAAGTGGATTGTCCTAATACAATTGGCCTTGATGATATCAACCGGCATTTCACAACTACTTGTCATTTGGATTTCCAAATGTTGTCCCAGACGGTCGATTTCTTTACTGGCCTAGCCAGTCCCATCATAGAACCATTTCACTTCTCTCCAGTCACCTCGGACGAAATTAAAAAGATCATCCTGTCCATAAAATCCAAGGCCGTGGGCTATGACGGTATCAGTCGTAGTATGGTCCATTGGATCCTTGATATTCTTCTCCGTCCGATTACCCACATCATTAAACTTTTCTTTTGATTTCGGACAATTCCCATTCCTGTGGCGTATGGCCTATATACGCCCACTCCCTAAAATTTCAAGTCCTTCCCTATACAGTCACTTTCGACCTATTTCCATTCTGCCATTCCTGTCGAAAGTGCTTGAACCCTGCGTACACAAGCAGTTTACGGGGTTTGTTCACCGAAACAACCTTATTAGCTCTTTTCAGTCTGGATTCAGGCCTGGGCACAGTACAGCCTCTACTCTCCTTAAAGTGACTGGTGAGGTAAGAGAAGCAATGGAGGATATCAAGGTTACCATTTTGGTATTAATTGATTTCTCCAATGCCTTTAACGCCGTCAGCCACGATTTTCTCCTTTCTGTCCTCTCTCATCTTATTGTTTCTTCCGAGGCTCTGGAATGGTTCTCTTCTTTTCTTGAGGAACGTCAGCAGTTGCTTCGCGTTGATGAAAGCTCATCGAGTTAGCGTGACCTGGATGCTGGTGTTCCACAAGGCGGTATTCTTTCTCCGTTGTTGCTCTCCATCTTCATTAATTTAATAACTCACTGACTTCGGTGTTCGTATCATCTTTATGCTGATGATCTTCAATACAGCTGAGCGGGTAGAAAGTTTATGAGACGCTATAGCAGATATAAACTGAGACTTAGATGCCATCAAAAAGTGGTCTGATAGTTATACTAATAAAATTAAGTTGAAGAGTTTGTTTGTTTGAACGGGCTAATCTCTGGAACTGCCAGTCGGATTTGAAAAAATATTTTTGTTGCATTTCATAGCCTAATTCTTGAGGCAGGTTAAGATGGTGATGACATTGAATGGGAGCGAAGGGCGTTGTCGGTTAGAGCGAACATTCTGGCTCGCAGGTTTTCACGATGCTCACTTCCTGTAAAAATCACGCTCTTTCGAGCCTACTGTACTAGTTTTTACACATGCAGCCTGTGGGCTAAATATACGCAAAGATTATATAGCGCTCTCCGCGTTCAATATAACAATACTTTTAGCATACTGGTGGGGCTGCCCCGTTTCTGTAGTGCGTCAGGGATGTTCGCAGATGCGCATGTAGATTGCTTTTACGCAACAATGCGTAAAAGGTGCGCTTCCCTGGTGCGCAGGGTGTGGGGCAGCTCCAACAGTGTCTTAAGCATGGTTGCGAGTCGCCTGAACTGCGAACACGTAGGTCACTGTTGTGCTGTCTCTCATGGGATGTCACAACGGTGACCAATCGTTATTTATTGTATTGTTTTTCTTGTTTTTGTTTAGTGTATGTGTTTACCAACATAGTCGTAAGTTTTACTGACAATCTTGAAGAGTCTTGGTTACTCCAATAAAGAAAAATTATATTCTATAGGCTATTTAACATCACGCTACGATCCTTAGGAACCGACCAAAAAGGAAAAAGTCAGAACGCAAAAACGAGTAATAGCGCGGGCGGGAAATATGTGGCTGTTATTTTAGTATATTTTGGTGTCTGACGACTTACACGCGAACGAAGTCGCGGACCGAAGCTAGTTACGAATAAACGTACCAACATTATCATAACACTTAAGATTTTAACGGTTTTTAGAGTGCCTGAAAATTTGCCGTAATTACTTAGTAGTAATAAACGTAGCAACTGCGCAATTCAGGACAAAGAACTCATTAAAATCACTTTTGCCCATCATACAGAGGTGATTACTGTGAGTGAATTGTAAGTTGTTAATAGTACCAATCAACGCAAGTCGTTCACTATAAGATATGCTTGCGTCGGGTAATTCCGATTTCCACCCGAAAAAATCCACCCTAAGGTGGATACTCGAAAACAAATGTCCGAGAATCCACCCTAGGCCTAGTTTGATAAACGGAATTTATAGGCTTAAAATCCACCCTAGGGTGGATTCCCTAGGGTGGATTTTTTGGGGTGGTTAAACGGAATAACCCCTTACGGTAAACCTGATTATATAACAAAAATAATGCCAGCCTATTATTGTCCCATAGCAAATGTCCTCTTCTCATACAGAGAAGGCACAAGCATTGATCACCATGCTTGCTCAAGACGGGTTGGCGATTTCAATATTATTATGACTACTAGCTTTTGCCCGCGGCTTCGCCCGCATGGATGTCGGAAAATATCTCACAGGAACGTGCTACCAGGATTCTGAGTATCCTATGTCCTAACCTAGATCATGGCCTATCCGTATGTATAATACCTTTCACCTAAATCCGTTCAGTCGTTACGGCATGAAAGGTAACGGCTGATAATAAATTTGTTTTTCTGTTTTACGGTTCCATACCTCAAAACGAAACATTGAAACCCTTAAAGGATGACTTCGTTGTCTGTCAAGACCCTTTTTCTGAGGAACGCATGAAGGCATCAAGTTGAAATTGATATAAAAAACTTAGATCTACGGTCTCTTGGAACTGTAACAAAAATCAAACTTCCAAGTCAACGCAATAATAGGCACATCACAATTGCAGCGATAAGTCCTCTCTTTGAGGAGTTGCTAGAGAGGCGCCACGACGTCTTCACCTTCCGCCTGACGCAGGTTCTCACCGGACACGGTTGCTTCGGGAGGTTCCTGTTCCGGATAAGGTGGGAGGAAACGCCCGGGTGTCACCATTGTGTAGATCGCCCGGAGGACACGGTGGAGCATACGGTGGAGGTACGCCCGGCTTGAGTGGGGCACCGCCGTATCCTCGCGGAGGCAATCGGTGGCGGTGATTTCTTGTCACGTCCGGCCATGGTCCAGGCCATGGTATGGAGCGAGATGGCATGGGAAGCCGTCACCTACTTCTGCGAAGCATTAATGCTCGCGAAGGAGGAAGCGAAACGCGTGAGGGAGAGGCAAATTTCGCGCCCTCACGCCTCTAGTCGCCACAAGAGACGCCCTGGTCGTCGGGAATCCCAGGCTTATTCCCAGCCACAGTAGGCGTGGGCTTGCGGATGGTGAGCAATGGGTAGCTCGCCGTCCGATAAGGACCAGGCCCGGGTTGACGGCGCGTTGTGTTCCACGCGCTCCTCAAAGAGATGTCAGCACAACTAACGGGGCCCGCTAGGGCTGATGCCTGCCAGGGTCCCGGGAAAGTCTGAAAGGTTTACCGTGGCCCCTGGCAACACACAGGCAACTGAAGAAATACAGGTGGGTTTTAGTCAGTATAAGTCTGACACGACCTCTCGCTCCGCCCAGAGCGAGAGAAGTTATTTGACAATTTCACACCCTAAAAAAAACAGCCACTTATGCCGCATATTTTGACTCTCGCAAATAAACCAGTCTATTTGGTACTTCCCGCTGGCCCAGCAGCATGAAGTAAGGTCAAGTAATGAGGAATAACCGAAAATTGGTAATTTATATTATACACCTGTTTTTTTTATATCCCTTATCTCTAGGGTATGATTGAAACCATTTCAAAGAATCAACTGGCATATGAATTATGTTTCAATTATCCTTTATTTTTTATTTTTCATACAAAATAATTCGGCAAAGTCACGATTATTAATGTATATACACCGTGAAATTTGAATCACAGTTTTGCTAGAACAAACGTTGTTCAGACCATGGTCTACTACCATACTACAGCATCCAATTTAAAAAAAAACGTAATTGGTTTTTGAAAAAACACAAAAAAAAACAAAGTTTAAAATGTCAAGATTATCGTTACTCCCTACAACACAGACACCACGCATGGGACACAGCATTGTTTATAGGGAAATGTTCCTCCATAAACGAAATTTAGTAAGCAGTAGATAATCTTGACATTTTAAACTTTGTCTTTTTGTGATTTTTCAAAAACCAATTTATGTTTTTTTTTAAATTGAATGCTGTAGAATGGCAGTAGACCATGGTCTGAATAACGTTTGTTCTAGCAAAACTGTGATTCAAATTTCACGGTGTATATTCAGCCGTCCAGCTATTTTGCAAATAAGAGTACTCATTCATGCACTGCCATCTTCTCATAACAATTAAACAAAAGCCGCATGAGCGATCGCCCTGAAAATTTTATGGCTTACTTATGATATATTGAGGTAACTTGAGCTAAAGTTTTGTTAAGCTAAAGTGATTATTAATAACTTTAAAAAATTCGAGAAATTTCTTGCATATCTTCGATTTTTTTTATAAAAAATTGCCGTTTTAACATGGTTAATTGAAAAAACGGGGTATTAACACCCACACATCTTGTGTATTTTTTTATTGAAAACAACTTTTGTCAAACAAATTTTGGCCTAAAACCCTCAGATTCCAAGTTATTCGTGCAATCGTAAAAAAAAATACGCATTTTTCTTATAAAAATCATATTTTGTTGATTTGAACAATGAAACGGGTAGCTTCGCGCAACCCACGGATCTATATTCTCTATCGTACAAAGAATCCAAGAAAAAATTTTTAGCGTTACGTCACGTGCATCCAGTTTACACTGAGCTTTTACAGCATCCAACTGGTCTAAGGGCTCGCTGTTCGACGCGTGACGCCACAGCCCGGCTCCTTCACACTCCCTGTCTGCCTGCCTGCCTACCTGTCTCCCTGCCTGCTTACCCGTCTGTCAACCTGACCCTTGAAGCCGGCCCTTAATCTTATTTAAACTTAACTTAATTTTAGGTAATTATTTTATTACATATTTTAATTTTTAACCGACTTCCAAAAGGAGGAGGTTCTCAATTCGTCTGTATGTTTTTTTTTAAATGTTTGTTACGCGATTACTCCGCCAATTATGAATAGATTTTGATGATTATTTTTTTGTTTGGTAGATCATACTTCAGAGGTGGTCCCATATAAATTTTATTAACTTTGCTTGGGTAGTTTTTGAGTTAGCTTCAATACGTATTTTTTCCCACTTAGTATGTAGATGATATGATAACTTCTTGTCACTGTTATTTACATAGCGTTTTTATTCGAATTTGTGTGGGGTAGGTACTTACCACAACTAAAAAGTGAAAAATAAAAAGTTTTTACAAAAAAAAAACAACCGACTTCAAGTCGCAGTTTTGAAGTCGGTTGTTTTTTTTTTTTTTGTAAAAAGTTTTTAATTTGTGACTTACATTTACCTCCAAAGAGGTAAACGTTACGTTACACCGCGTCGCTGTCGACTGGTTGATCATTACCAACCAGTCTCTTGGGTACATTTACCCAAGAGACTGCTAGCCTTGCCACGCCACGATGTGTTGCAAATTAATTTTTGAACGCCATATTTTAACTTTAATAGTTGTAGTTATGTTAGGATATAATATTTTTATTTATTAATTAGGTTTAAGATGTTATTTATGTGCATTTCAATTTAATTTAGAAAATATTTTTACGTACAGTACCTACTGATCAGACTTATTTTATTTTGTTATTTTGTTGTTATTATGAACCACATCACAAAACGCACCAAATCACTGAACCTGACTTGATTGCTTTATGTTTTTTTTTTGGTAACCACTGAAAATCAGCACTGTGCTGTGGGTCCCCCATAGCACAGCATCATGCTGAGTGGAAGCCTTCTTGTCACAGTCATGACGTGCAACTCCCGACTATTTCTGTTTTATGCTCGTGATTTCATAATTAGATTGATTACTCTTGTCTTTTTGAATGCACGTGTTTCTGTGACTAATAAACCTATTTTTCTTTCTTTCCTTCTTTCTTAAAAATAGCAAGTCAGGTTTCTGAGCTGAATATAGGACATAGGCACCCACTAAAACTATTACCACATGATGGTTTATTAACCATTTACCCAGCTAGTTGATGAAGCACTATCCAAACTGCTAAATAAAACCGTTCCCTAGGAAGTTATGTTAGTAAAGTGTGTTAGAGTTAGTTGAGACTAGCCGCTGAGCTCGCTAATAAATTATTTAACTGAGTTGCCCTTAGTTCGATGTTAGAAGTTTTTAGTCATTAATCAGTATGTTGGTGTTGCTAGTGTGTAAGCGAATTAAAATAGTGTTTAGGGAACTCAAGCTTGGGTTTGCTACGACAGCGGTGGCTGCCACGATCGCAACGACCGTCATGAAAATAATGGCACCGAAGTTTTACTATACGGCTTTCTTTCATAAAACGTTTCAGTGACATCATTCGACGGTAAATAGCGGACGCTTTTCGTTTCAGTGACATCATTCGACCGTAAATTGCCGACGCTTTTCGTTTCAATGATATCATTCGATGGTAAATTGCGGGTGCTTTAATTGACTTGATTTTTAAAACGTTTCAGTGACATCATTCGACGGTAAATTGCGGACGCTTTTTGGCGGCCATCGCAGTCTTAGGAAACTCTTGCTTTCCAGATTATTTTAGAGAAAGTGTGAAAGATTTTTAATTATAATCTTTCCCTTCTAGGTATTTGTCGTGTCGTGTTTGTGCCACCAAATGTTTTTCGCAATCCTTGATTTATAAATCTGACTTCGAAATAACATAAACTTACGCCTGCTTCCCATGTTGGCAGGCAGAAACGACAGAATGCCATCTGCTACGATCCTTACATACTCCTTTTGCTTCTTTTGCGTGCCTACATCTGGTCATACACGCGCGCCGGTTATGAGTACTACGCACCTGACCTTTTTGAAGAACTTCGCAAAGATTTAAATCGTGAGACTCGCCCTACTGCTTTAAAAGATGGTCGGATTTCTGCTACGTTCATACACAACTTCTGACACTTCTGACACACACAATAACACAGTGAGTTGACTTGCTTATGATGGAAACGCCATTATTATTGTGTGTTTTTTTTTTTTTTAGTTAGTACATCTCCGGGCTTTCCTGTGGGTGCCTTAAGCTACTACACTTAAAACCTCCAGCCAGGGGTTATTCAACCATGCTAATTAAAACTAGGTGAACGCTCGCTAAGGGCATCTCCTGTAGGGCACGAACCTCGGCTTAGAGCGTCAACCGGAGGAATCACATCAAGGATGGGACGGGCTGGATTATTGTGTGAGCACACTCTTCTCAGTATGGACACTTTTTTGAGCGACTAAGTACGGTGAGGACAAATCTGTCGATTTATATCTTTGGTTCTCACCTCGTACCATGAAACTCCTAGTCTACGAGGCGTAGCAAAATAAAGTTTATGCTGAACCATGCTCTGAAATGTACTGATTACGAGCATGAAAATGTGTTTATTGGCATTACTGCAGAGAAAATACACCTTATAATTATAAAAAACAGAAAACAATGATTATAATGCTAAAAGGGCCTCAGTTCGGCATATTGTCAGATGACAACACAAAGTGTACCACCTGACGCTGGTTTTCAGCTGCAACCCACGAGTGCCATACGCCAGAATAATAAACAGGGAAGATTGTGTCCATTTTAATAAATTAGGTATCTATCAGAATAAATAATGTAATAAAAGATAGGATAATATAAAAAATAGCTCACAAAATCAAATATGCTGTAGTGACATACATGTGTGTGTTGTGTTGTGAATAAATAACCAATATCTGTGTCATAATAACTACTTAATAAAATAAAAAATCTATCATCTTTTATAAGTAAAAGTAGGTAGGTAGGTCCTTCAAAGGCAAAATTGTGTGACTGCGTTGTTCTTCTAAAACTACGAAACGGAACGGATTTTGATGCGGTTCTTATTATCATATTAAGTATATGACAATAATAAATGACTAGTAAGAAAACAGATTAAATGAACAAAAAATAGAAATTGATAAAATTGATAAAATTGGCAAAATTGATAAAAATTATCAAATCAGTTGACAAATCTTATTGTGGCTTGGCTACGTGGTCGCTCACAATCTGCCTCATTAAAAGACTGAAAGTCACCCAAAGGGCAGGGAGAGTTTCTAAGCACTATCAAGGTAAACAACAAAGGTAAACTAAAACCGAAAAATTAAATTGGCAGTCATGGGAACTGCCGACAGAAGTAAAAACATTAAAACACAATATAAACAATGCACAGTTCACACAAATAATTTTTTTCACGTGTTCAATTAAGACCAGGCACTCCAAAGTCAATTTTCACGCAAACTCCGCCCCATTGCACCCCACTAGAAAGAAAGAAAGAAAAATATTTTATTTGGGACACGCACAGGAAATACAGACAGTACCTAATAAAAAATAAAATAAAAATAAGAAAGGAGCATTTTAAACTAACAAAAAAATAGTAACGACCTGTGCGAGGCCAAAAAGGCCCATATCTCAGCATAATGCTGCGTTATTAAAATAAATACCGCGGCGCTGGTATTCTGATAGGGCTCGCTGTGATGCCACGGACATACCTACGAACATACATAAATCCCTCTAAGGGATTACAAAATAAATAAAACAATAAAAAATTATAATATAAACAAATAATAAAAATCCACTACTCCACTATGTGCTAAACGCTAACACATCAGTAATAAAGTTGAATATCGTGTGCGCTCTTTGGTCGTGTTGAAGCACGGAAAATAAATGTCGTAAGTCTCAATTCTTATTTCGTTTATAACTAAAGTAATTATTGATCTAGAGAAAAACAATCTTATTTTTGAATAATTAACTATATTTCCTTACTGTCAAAAAATATTTTAGACATAAAAGCCGAGTAATCTTGTTTTTGTTTCAAATAATATTTAAAAAAGACATGATTTTCGAATAAAAAATGGATCGAGCGAAAATGTTTTCTTAAATTTGGAAAGAAACAGATCCAATAAATGATATACTAAAGTTCCATTTGATTGTATGCGTGACTTTTTCAGAATATTAATGCAAATTAATATACAATTTAGGGAGCCTCCTCTTAACTTCACTACCAGAGCATGCTAGCGCGGGCATGTCGTTGACGCGAAACCTTAAGTTTTTGCCCTACCAAATTAGCTCAACGCGCCTAAAGAATTTTTTACTTCAATTATGTTTAACCCTTTTCGTGAACACCTAAAATGTAACCCCTATAAACGATAGGTATAGATATAGATACCCTATACCCCTGGATATACAAAGTTCTCGTGGTAGGGAGGTTTTGTTACGAGTTCATTATTAAGTGCACACAACAAAAACCACTTCTGGGCGTGTTATTATAAAAAAAAAACAGTGAAGGGTGCAATTAGCCCCTGAAATTGGTATTTCGTCTATGCGTTAATTATTGAAGGGTTTTCACTGATGTTTTTTCAAGTCGGGAAGGGGATACTTGTGGTTATGTAACATTTTTGTTGAAAAAAGTGTAATTAAAATCACTTTTTAACCGAGTTCAAAAAAAAGGAGGAGGTTCTCAATTCGTCGGGATTTGGGTATTTTTGATGAGCAGTTGACGTAAGGCTATTTATTGTAACTTAGATAAATTACAAACCAACCCACTAAAAAGTTCTCCTCTTACCTTCAGGAACGTCAGCAGTCTATTCATGTTGGGGATTCTTCTTCATGCTGGTGTGATTTGGAAACTGGCGTTCCTCAAGGCGGTATACTTTCTCCTCTATTGTTTTCTATTTTTATTAATCTTATAACTTCCGAACTTCAGTGTGCGTATCATCTGTATGCCGATGACTTGCAGTTGTACTGTCGGGGAACGGTTGATGAATTACCTGACGCTATCGACAAATTAAATAGGGACTTGATAGCCATAAAAACCTGGGCTGATAGATTTGGTGTAGCCGTAAACCCTACGAAGTGTCAGGCGATCATCATTGGCAGTCCTCGCGGTATTAGCAAGGTGGATGGTTCAACCTTGCCAGCAGTGCTCTTCAATGGTTCGATAGTTCCTTTTAGCACTGACGTGAAGGACTTGGGCTTGCACATCGATAGTACCCTGAACTGGCGTGCTCAAGTTACTAAGGTAAGCCAGAAGGTTACTGGAACGCTGCGTGCTCTGTACCGTTTGAAAAATGTATTACCATCGAGTACGAAGACAATGCTTGTGCAGACCTTAATTTTCCCTATCATCGATTATGGTGATGTGTGCTACTATGACCTGAATGCAGATCTGCTCGACAAACTTGACCGTCTTCTCAATAACTGCATTCGATTCGTTTTCAATCTACGTAAATATGATCATGTCTCTGCGCGTCGATCGCTTCTAAAGTGGTTACCCATACGCCAGCGCAGAGAACAAAGGGCGCTGACCACCTTGTTTTCATTTCTTGATTCTCCCTCTGCACCTAGTTATCTAGCCCCGCACTTTCAGTACATTTGCGACAACCACAATAGAAATCTACGTTCATCTCACAATCGTCTTCTTCAATGTCCCACCCACCGCACAGACTTCATTCACTCTTCCTTCTTCGTTCAGTCTATCTCTCTGTGGAACGCGCTCCCCCAGGAAATTAGGATGGCGACCAACCGATTATCTTTTAAAGTCAAAGTTCGCGAGCACATTCGCAAGAAGCTGGCAGTATCATCACAGCGGTAATGATTTCCCATTGTTTGTCTTGTTTGCTTTAGTAGTATTTTATGTGTATTTATTTTTGTTTATATTTATATATAATTGGAAATATATATTTATGTATATCTTTATATTTAAATAAATATCTATTCCTCAATTCTCGCTATTGCACCTACCACTGTTTGTCTCTGCATCACCCAAAGGTTGACTGGTAGAAAATGCCTTTGGCATTAAGTCCGCCTCTGTACATTTGTGTGCTTGAAGTATTAAATAAATAAATAAATAAATAAAAAGTGAAAAAAAGCCTTTTAAATAAAATACAACCGACTTCCAAACTACAAAGCGAAAAATAACTTTAATTTCGGAAGTCGGTGTCAAAAAACTAAAATACTGATCCAAAGACACCGACTTCCGAAATTAAAGTAATTTTTCGCTTTGTAAATTGGAAGTCGGTTGTATTTTATTTAAATAAATAGGGGGCGAGCTTATTTCCATCAACCGGGCACAAACCCAGACTCCTCACTGCTACTGAGAAATTCCAGATGGGAAAACCCAATAACACTGCTCGACCCGGGATTTCACTATACCTACTGATATTAGGTACACCTTTTTTTTTTTGGGTGGCAAATTATCAAATAACTTCTCCCGCTCTGGGTGGAGCAGGGGGGCGTGTCAGACTCTTACTGACTAAAACCTACCCGTGCTCCTTCAGTTGCCATGTTGCCGGGGGCCACGATTTCCCTTTCGGCCTTATTCGCAATCCCGGCAGGCATCGGCCCTAGCGGACCGTCAATTCTGCTGACATCTCTTTGAGGGTCGCGTGGAACACAACGTGCCGTCGACCTGGGCCTGGTCCTTATCGGGCGGCGAGCTACCCATTGCTCACCGTCCGCAAGCCCGCGCCTACGGTGGCCGGAAATCGGCTCGCGATTCCCGACGCCCAGGGCGTCTCCTCCTGCGGTGGTTAGGGGCATGAGGGCGTGAATTTTGCCTGCCGTGGTTAGGAGCATGACATGGCGATGCTCCGCCCAAGCCGGGCAAACCTCCACCGTATAGTTTGTGGGGGACGTGGTGAGCGCTCTGTTCCCTTCAAGAAGGAATAGAGCGCCCACCACGTCCCCCACAAGCTGGGGCCGGAGAATCTGTGTCAGCAGGGGAGCCTATGGGCGGAGTTTCTCCCGCACCATCTTGTATGGGCGTCCCCACGGGTCTCTGTTCAGAGTCTCCAGCAACTCCTCGCGGGCCAGTGCTCTGACCTGCAGGATCTCTGCTTGGAGGGCGGTCTTCGCCGCTCTGTACAGGGGTACAGCTCCGCCTAAATGGCTTCCGTATCCACCCTCCGGATACGGAGCCTGCGGTGCCTGGCGTACCGGCGTCGCGCAGCAACGCACGCCCTGTGCAGAGCTTCCAGCTCTTGCGACCACCAGTACACCTGGCGCGAAGCACGTCCAGGGTGGACCCGGGGCATTGCCACGTCACATATATTGGACATGGCCTCCCGGAACCACTCCGCCTCCCGAGCCCCCTGTGAGGTCACTGCCGCGGCGGCAACGGCGGTGACGACGACGGTGGAGGCGGCAGTGGCGGCGGCAGTAGTGGCGGTGGCTGCGACGGTGACGGCGGTGGCGGAGGGCTAGCCCCTACCTCTGGCCTTGGCGGGTGGAGCGCAGTCCTTGCTCCCAGCCCGGTGGCCTTGATCCCAGCCCGGTGGCCTTGCTCCCAGCCCGGTGACCTTGCTCCCAGCCCGGTGACCTTGCTCCCAGCCTGGTGATATTAGGTATACATAAGGGAAGATTTTTGCTACATAATGCGGGTTTTACGAAGTTAGATCAGGAATTCAAAAGAAAACTTAAGTCATTTTTATATCGGTAGGAATTCGTTTACAGATCGATAGTTATTCATGCTCGCACAGACCAGGGAAGCATAGCACAAAAGGGAGGTGGCCATTACTCAGCTGGGTAGCAACAAGGCTGCTGATAATGATGATAATAAAAAGTAAATTTAAAAAAAACAGTGGCACTCCGGGAGTGCCGACAGAAGTGAAAACTTGAACAATTTTGTTGTGCAGGAAATAATGTATCGCGCGTTGATGTCTTTTTAATGGTCAAAAGCTGATGTCGTAACAGTGTCGCGAAATTAATTGTTTAGTCTCATCTCAAAAATGCCCAACGCGCCTAAAGAAGTTATCACTTCAAAATTAATTTATTTCAGGTCCTTAACCCATATTAAATACAAAACCAATACACAATTTTGTCAATTTTATAAGTTACACTATTTGTACAATTAAATAAGTGATAATTAATAAATAAAGTTAATTAAATGACGTATGAGTTTTGAAATATGAGTAACAGATAAATGTCAGATCAAATCAATTAATCAGAAAAATCAGAAGATCAGAAAAATTTAATTAAGTAAGTGAAGTTATATCAGAGCAAAAATTAAAATTATAATATTAACATTATATGAAATGACAAATCAGTACCAGCAATATGTCTGCTACAACAATGCCCAACGTAGGGGCAATCCAGTCGCTGAGCAATCATCATAATGATGAATGCTAATAATTGACTGGAGAAAAGTTACAGTTAAATTAGATAGCTAAAAAAAACACTACAAAGTGAAAAATAACTTTAATTTCGGAAGTCGGTGTCTTTGGTTTTGAATAATTTTTTTTTGCCACCGACTGCCGAAATTAAAGTTATTTTTAACCGACTTCCAAAAGGAGGAGGTTCTCAATTCGTCTGTGTGTTTTTTTTTTTTTTTTTGTATGTTTGTTACGCGATTATTCCGCCAATTATGAATAGATTTTGATGATTCTTTTTTTGTTTGGTAGATCATACTTCAGAGGTGGTCCCATATAAATTTTATTAACTTTGCTTGGGTAGTTTTTGAGTTAGCTTCAATTATACGTATTTTTTCCCACTTAGTATGTAGATGATATGTTAACTTCTTGTCACTGTTATTTACATAGCAGGAAGTGGTATTCGAATTTGTGTGGGGTAGGTACCACAACTTGTTGCTTTTTTTTGTAAAAAGTTTTTATTTTTCACTTTTTAGTTGTGGTACCTACCCCACACAAATTCGAAAACCACTACCTTAAAGAATCATCAAAATCTATTCATAATTGGTGGAGTAATCGCGTAACGAACATACAAAAAAAAAAAAAACATACAGACGAATTGAGAAACTCCTCCTTTTGGAAGTCGGTTAAAAATAGTGACAATCCCAAAGATTCAGGATTTACTCACCCCAATCACTGTGCAATAATAAATCTATGGTGTTATACCATATTTTTAGCCATATAATGCCACCATCTGCTGATATCATGTGCGTAACAAATGAGGGAAAAAGACCTCTGAACGATATATCTTTTGGTAAGACCCGCCGACAAACCGAAAGATTTACGTTATTTTACGTGTGTTACGGTAAATAAGAAGGCAACTTTCAGGACAAACTCAAACACAAAGCATTTATCTATATCTATACTGTAATATAATAATATATTTGATATATAATAATAATATTATAAAGAGGAAAGAATGGTATTTTTGTATGTAACGAATAAACTTAAAAACCACTGGACCGATTTGAATTTTTTTTTCAGCAATGGATAGCTACATTATCAGCGAGTAACATAAGCTATATTTTATCCCCGTACTCCCGTGGGAACGGAAACTACGTGGGTGACGTCCGCTAGTTTCAAAAAAACTAATTACAGGCACTTTTGAATTGTCAAGGGGTGGGTCAGTCAGAAAGATGAAGCTAGTTGCCCATTCCAAAGCGTAGTAAATACCTATGGAGAAGAACGGGCAAGAAACTCCACGGACACTCTTTTAAATCAAAATATGGTTACAAAATATTGGTTACATCATTCATGTTGAAGTTATACATGTGAGAAAGATGCAGAACGTTAAAAGCGTCCGTAGTAAAAAATAAAACAATTCAAAAATTTAATTAAAATAAGTCGTGGCAGCTAAGAGATGACCAGTCCCTACTGACAGCGCCCGTTGACGAACATGACGCATGGATTAGCACCATTCAACTCAACCATTTTGAAGGGAGTTAAATGATCCAACACACACGCCACCGTCAGCGAGACATTAGAGTGAGCATGACATACTCTCAGCCGCCAGGGCACATTCAAGTCAATGAAAGACGTACTCGTACCTAGTAAATGCTAGCTTTATAGTAGTACATAGTTTTTGTGTCCATAATTCGAAAACTTAATGGATCGACCTGAAACCTCGTACTCGGGGGTTTTTGGGGTCGCTGATCACGAATCCGACGTCAGAATTACGGAATTCAAAAAGGGCGGTTCCAATATGGCGTCGTTTTTGTGTTCATAATTCGAAAACTTATTAGATTGACCTGAAACCTCGTACTCGGGGGTTTTTGGGGTCACTGATCACGAATCCTTTCGGAATCACGAAATTGGTTAAATCACCTTCGGTCTTATTATCGTTAAATTACGTTGATAAATTAATTAAACAAAAATTAATATCTAGAATAAATTCAACAAAAAATCATATTTTCAGATACAGTTTTGATTGTCATACTATGTACCTATTTTACTGAAAAATTCTATTCCACAATTAAAATGTGTCAAAATGAATTTGTATATTCTTTCATTAATTGTATCAGACATTTTATATATAACATGCAAAATTTGATATAACTCGTGTCCATTCAAGTAAGAAGAAGAAATAAGTACGTTGTTACTTTTATTTTAGTGTTATAAATAAATATCAGCGTTTGAATTTCCCGCTTAACGAATTAAAGTACGTCTAGTAACATATGGAATGTCTGTCTAGTGCCTAGTGCGCGCGTATACACACAGGTAGGGGTCCGATCCTACTCATGGCAACTCTACACGCCCATGTTAACTACTGTATATAGATATACAAAAAGCATTGTGTGTAGAGTTGCCATGTGTAGGATCAGACCATTACTATTACCACACACACACACACAAGTATACATCGAAATTCTACAGAAAAGTACGTTCCTACTATAAATAGATCCCCTGTTAACTGTATAGGCTCCCCTTTTCTCTCCCTTTCTCTCTTTATCTCATTTTCCTTCTTTCTAGTTTTATACACATGCAGTTCCCTCTTTCTCTTTCGATGCTTTTTTCTATTAATTTTAGTATTTTCATGCTTGCTTTCTTGAACTTTTTATTAATTACGTTATATCTGCGTTATCGAGTATTCAATTACTTTTATACAAAAAGTTGCATAAAAACTAAAGTAGCAGAAAGTAGCAGCTAAATGTTGTTTTATTCAGTAACTAATACTTTTCTGAGTAACCTCTAATAGGTTTTAAGGCAGCATACGATGGCGTTTTATTACTATATGATTTAAAAACTCAAATTTTATATTAAAAAAAAATTGTGAACTGCAACGAACCATTTACAATGTAACGCATTATTTTTCGCTAGTTTTATAATCTTTCCAGGGGAAACCGACAAATTGTGAACTGGTATCAAACTTGCTTGCGACGTAACGCACCTTGCGCTAATACTAAATAGCCAGCCTAGCTACGAACAACTTGGAAGTAGCGCTCGCCGCTGCCGCGGCACTGCTCGCTCCGCTCGCTCGGCTCGCGCGCGTTTGGTCACAGTTCTAACTTAACCTAACCCATTTCACCCAGTTCACAATTTTTTGACAGTTTATAATCTAACGGAAATAATACCGATAGATTATAAACTAACGGTTCTCACAATCTTACCGTGATATATATATAGATACCATTAAATGAGCATTCTCTATTTTCACCAGAGCAGAGCTCGGTCGCCCAGGTTACATTTCAACGGTTACGTTTACATTCGTAAAGCCCGTATCCTTTTGTACTTAAGTGACAAATGTCAGCAGCGCATTCTCTCATCGGCCGTACCTCTTAAATATACTGAACAAGTTAGTTCTTGCCATCTGTCCGTAACCCCTCAATTGTTAGCAGACCTAGGTTTACACAGACATTTAATATAGGTTGTCTGCGCAATATAGTCCTTTCGTCCCCTTGAACAGCACATTCCGGTCAAATAGGTTAAATACATTTGAACTTTAGGAGCTTCCATAAACATTAAAAGTAAATAAAAACAAATAAAGAAGGAAATAAATTAAGGAAACAAAACAAAATAAGCTTTTTTACATTCGTTACACTGTTCTCTTTATTCGAGAAATAATTCTGTACCTTCAGTGAAAAGTGATGTAACTGGAAAATCATGATTTTGAGAAAATTAATGTTAAAGTTTTAAAAAAATCTGACACTTTGTCTACTTCACTAAAATGAGTACTGATTACTGACATTGGTAAACAATATCTTAGAGCACGATTTAGTGTAAGAAGAAACAGATTAATTTGTATAGTTTTTTTATAATTTAAAAAGAAATCCAGTTGTATCACGTTTCTCAACTATATTTTAGTCGTTTTATGTGTAAATTAATTTAAAATGACTTGAACCATTTTACACATTATTTATTTATTGGTTGGTGTTGGATGATTATGTGTAAATTATATCATGCAGTTTGTACTAATTCACATAGATCGTGTAATAAGAGTCACATACATTTGTATTAATATACATTAAGGTACTTGAAATATTTGTTCAATTCACATTGATATTATTTAAAATGTATTTTGTTCAAGTCCATATGAACATAATACTAATTTTATAGTGTTATACTTAGTAAATTTAATAACCATAGCCCATATTCCTTTTTTTATGTTACATCCCTAGTTTGATAAACTGGCAACATTTTTTAGTACTTCCACACCTGAGAAAATTTGTCTTGGAATGGCGCACGTTGTGCCCTGTTAAATTATGAAAATAAAAAGATTTTATCTTTAAAATTCACGCATTTCATTTCGAACATGCGTAGTGGTCCTTCGAATTAGTGAAACAGTAAATTCAGTGCCTTTGGAGGTGTTTATTCGTCTTGCACCGTGTGCCTGGCGAGTTTGTTCGAGAGACGTTGCCCGGTTTTCCCGGCGGCGGAACCTCACCCTGCTCATAGTTTGGGTGAAAATCCCGACTTTGCATCAGTTCCAGCCTTACATCAACGTGAAATTGCTAATTGTGAGCGATTTTCATCATCAAGGTGGTACATTCCAGATACCTACATTCTCGGAAAAGTTTTGACATCCCGCCAACGACTTGTCAAATTGACATTGTCATTTTGACACTACGTCGTAAACAAATATCAAACAGAGAAGTTTTTAACAACGAAAAGTTGCAGTTAATAGTTCAAAAGTGCATTAAAAGTGATACCTAGTGTTAAAATATACAGTGAATTAGTGTTGCATTACAATGGCCGACCTAAAGAAATTAAAAATTACGCGTTCGCAGTACAAAGGAACATTAACACGCATGGAAAACTTTGCCAGTGATCAAACTCTTATAAGTTCAGCAACAATTGATGTGTTAGAAGCCCGTAAGGACAAATTAACTGCTGTTTTTAATCAATACGAAAGTGTACAATTAGATATTTTGAGCTTGGATGCTGAGGACTCTGAAGATGTTGGTGCATTTGAGGAAAAGTTTTACAACACTCTTGCCATTCTAAACGAAAATATAAAGTCGCGTTCCAAATCAGATTCAGAGCCCTCCCAGACTGGCTATGTCGCTTCCTCAAAATTACCAAATATTGACATACCTACTTTTGATGGGAAAGACTACACTAAATTTAAACCATTTTATGAGTTGTTTATTGCGGTCATTGATAACAATACAACATTGTCGGATGTCCAGAAGCTATTTTATTTAAGAAAATATTTATTAGATGAGGCCTTGTCTGTAATTGTGAACCTGCCGCTCACAAATAAGTCCTATTCAGAAGCTTTAGAATTATTAAATAAACGATATGATAATAAGTCAAGATTGATTTGCAATCACATAAACCTGCTTCTGGACATCCCATCAATGCCTAAGGGTACAGCTGCATCTATTAGGACATTTGTTTCCTACATTCAGCAACAATTACACGCGTTGAAAAATTTAAATGAACCAGTCAATGAGTGGGATCGACTTTTGATTTGTGTGCTTTGTAGAAAAATGGATTCATATACATATCGCGCTTTTCAACTAGACCGTAATCCAGAAACATTACCAACAATGACAGATTTTTTATCCTTTCTTGAAAAACGTGCTACAGCATTGGAAGAAAGTAACCCTCATAAAGTTAATATTGAAAATAAAGGTAAGTCTGTGACACGTGTATCTAATTTATCTGTCCCTTCAGGTTTAGTGTGCACTTTTTGCGATAAAAAAGAACATGCAATCTTTAATTGCCCGCAATTTAAAATGATCCCTACAGATGCTCGACTGACTTTTGTTAAAGATAAAAAACTATGTTCTCTCTGTCTGAAAAGTCATGCTGACAAAGTTTGTAAATATAAATTTAAATGCAGAGTTTGTAAAAAATCACACAATACACTCTTACATTGTGATGATCAGCCAGAGACTCCAGTCTCACTTTGTTCAAATTCTCAAGTTACAACCTGTAATATTATGCTGCCTACTGTAATAGTGAAAATTACTGACAAATACGGTCGTGATTTTAAAGTTAGAGCATTGCTTGACAGTGGCAGTCAAGGTTCTTTTGTAACTAAATCGCTTGTTGAAAAGTTAAATATGAGTCCAACTCAGCAGGTTACCAATATTATTGGGATCGGCAATCATTCTTCAAAAATTAATCAAACTGTTAATTTTAGCATAAATTCATGTCAATTAGATGATGTTAAATTCAATTTAACTTGTTATGTTGTTGATTCCATCACCACACCTTTGCCTCAACAGTTTGTTGATGTTTCCAAATTAGAGATTCCTAAAAACATTCAATTGTCAGATAGTGACTTTAATATTCCTTCAGAAATCTCAATCTTGTTGGGTGCTGATATATATTTTAACTCATTGTTAAATGGTTGTATAAAAATTTCAAATGGTCCTGTACTCCAAAACACTGTATTTGGATATGTTATTGCTGGCACAATTGCGGAATGCAACCAACAAATGGTATGTAATAACCTTGTATCAAATTTTGTTATAGCTGATAATGTAAAATTAGAAGAGGTGATGGAAAATTTTTGGCTTACTGAAAAGCTACCTGAACCTGTTGCTAAATATTCAGATGAGTGTCAAAAATCAGAAACTATCTTTCAGCAGTCTGTGCGTCTTGAAAATAATACATTTCATGTTGACATGCCACTCATCTGTTCCAAAGAAAGATTAGAGCTTGGAAACTCTTTCTCTATTGCCCTTCAAAGATTTTGGTATTTAGAACGTAAATTTAAACAAAATCCTATGTTATTGAAGAGATATAAAGAATTTATAGATCAGTATGTTGCGATGGGACATGCCATTGAAATTGATATAAGTTCATATGATATTGACTGTGGCTCTGTTTACTTTTTAGCCCACCATGCTGTCTTCAATGAGGAGAGCAAGACCACTAAGTTACGAGTGGTTTTTGATGGAAGTATGAAGACTAAAAACAATACTTCATTAAATGATGTAATGCTGAATGGGCCTGTGGTACAGGGTGAGCTCTTCGATATACTTCTTCTGTTCCGAACATATTCTTTCACTTTGATTTGTGACATAGAGAAGATGTTCAGGTGTGTTTTTATTAATGAACACTATACCAGCCTGCAGAACATTCTCTGGAGGGATCATCCCAGCAAACCCATCAGGTGCTTGCAGTTGCAGACTATTACATATGGGCTAAAGTCATCTACCTTTTTGGCCACTCGTTGCTTAATAGAGCTTGCCAATAGATATAGGGAACAATACCCTCTAGCTGCTAATGTTATTATTTCTAATACTTATGTAGATGATGTTATTGCTGGTTGTGATAATGTAGAGGAACTACACCAGCTAAAAAGTCAATTGATTGAGTTACTTAAATTGGGCAACTTCAATTTACATAAATGGTGTTCCAACGATTCTTCAGTACTCAAAGACATTCCAGTTGAACGTCAATATTTTGATGAAGTTAATCTTAATTCAGACAAGGTAGTTAAAACACTTGGTCTAAAATATGATGTCCTTTTGGATAATTTTACTTTTCAATACCCACAGTGTGAGGAAGAAACTTTAAATACTAAGAGAAAGGTGCTTAGTTACATTGGTAAAATATTTGACCCTTTGGGTCTTATTGGGCCTATTATAGTAGTGGCCAAATTAATAATGCAGGAATTATGGCTTCTAAAGATAGAGTGGGACTCTACTTTGCCTCCTAAACAACTATTATTATGGAGAAAGTTTCTTGCCAATTTAAAACTTATGGTTAAAATTTCAGTCCCCAGGTCTATCAAAAATCATAATTTTGTATCGGTTCAGTTAATTGGTTATGCTGACGCTTCACAGAAAGCCTTTGGCTGCTGTATTTATTTGAGAATTTTATATGAAAATGGGAGAGTTGAGACTAATTTACTATGCTCAAAATCGCGTGTTGCTCCCATAGCTAAAAAATTAACAATACCTCAGTTGGAGCTAAATAGTGCATTATTGCTATCACAGTTAGCAAGTAGAGTCAGTAGAGTACTTGCATCTAGATTGAATCTCTCAGTTTATCTCTACAGTGATTCCCAAATTGTATTAGCCTGGATACAGGCTGAAAAATTAAAATGTAATATTTATGTTCAAAACAGAGTACGACAAATTGTCGAGCTCACACAAAAATCTTCTTGGTTCCATGTAAGGTCTGCTGATAATCCAGCTGACATACTCTCAAGGGGGATAGAGCCGCAAAAATTGCAAGATCACGCTCTATGGTGGCATGGTCCACAATATTTGTCAAAGGCAGACTTCGGTCACGAAAAGCCAATATTAAATGATATAAATAGTACAGAGATTGTTGATGAGGAAATTACTTGTTTCTTACAAAAGGTAGAGCAGTCCTCAATGCTGGATCATTTTGAAAAATTCTCTGATTTAAATAAAATTATAAATATTGTCTCATACATGTACAGATTTTATAATAATACTTTAAAAAATAAAAAAGAAGCTATTGACTCAAATCTATCTCCAAAAGAATTGCAAGATGCTCTTTTAATTATCATTCGTTGTGTACAGAAACAGCACTTTGCTGAAGAATTTAAATCGGATAAGAAAACAACTCTTGCAAGTTTACACCCTTTCATAGACGCACATGGATTGCTTCGCGTGGGTGGCAGGTTGCTAAATGCAGGCATACCACATGATAAAATGCACCCCCTCATTCTTCCAAAAAATTGCCATATAACTTCTTTATTAATTAAAAGAGAACATCTCAGATTATTGCACGCTGGTCCCAGACTAGTCCTTAGCTCCCTCTCGCAGAAGTATTGGATCATAAGTGGAATTAGAGAGGTCAAAAAGGTATTGCATAGATGTTTAATATGTGTGCGTTTGAAGGCTGAAACTGCAAAGCAGCTTATGGGTTCATTACCAGCTGAGAGAATCACCGCTACCAGACCCTTTCAACATGTGGGTATTGATTTTTGTGGCCCCTTTAATATGAAGGTTGGTAGAATCCGTAAACCACTCGTAACGAAGGGGTATATTGCTCTTTTTGTTTGCTTTGCCACTAAGGCTATCCATGTGGAGGTGGCATCAGACCTTACTACAGATAATTTCTTGGCATGTGTCAAACGCTTTATATCCAGAAGAGGCATGCCTACAAAGGTTTTTTGCGATAACGCAAAGACATTTAAGGGTGCACAAAATAAACTAAAAGATTTATATGAGTTACAAAACTCAAAGTCTCATAGAGACTCGGTGCACAATTTTTGTAAAACAAATTTTATTAGGTTTGTATTCATTCCCAGTTATTCACCGGAGTTTGGTGGATTGTGGGAAGCGGGGGTGAAGAGTGTAAAACACCACCTTAAAAGAGTAGTAGGCAACTTAACTTTGACCTATGAAGAATTTAACACGGTTGCAGTGCAAATAGAAGGTGTTTTGAATTCTCGACCTCTGCTCTCACTAAACCCAAATGAAGGCAAGTATTTGACCCCTGGTCATTTTCTGATTGGCACGGCTGTGTACAGCTATCCTGAGGTTGATTTAACAGAAGTCCCTATAAATCGTTTACGATTTTGGAAGGTGATAACCAAGCTTAAGCAAGACTTCTGGAAAACCTGGTCAAATGATTACCTGACTCAGCTGCAAAGTCGTCCCAAATGGAAACACGAATCACCAAATATGAAGGAAGGTGATATTGTCCTGGTAAGGCATTTGAATACATCACCATTAGTATGGCCTATTGCTAGAATAATAAAAGTTTATCCAGGAAATGATAAATGTGTAAGAGTGGCTGATGTAAAATTTAATGATAAGATTTATAGAAGGAGTGTGTCAAAGTTGTGTCCGCTACCTATTAATTAAAAACATGTCATGTTCTATCACTATGTTATGTCTGATTAATTATACCTATTTTGTTTGCTGTAGTTCTGTTTCTTGGCCTGGCCCAACTATGTTCAAGTCCATATGAACATAATACTAATTTTATAGTGTTATACTTAGTAAATTTAATAACCATAGCCCATATTCCTTTTTTTATGTTACATCCCTAGTTTGATAAACTGGCAACATTTTTTAGTACTTCCACACCTGAGAAAATTTGTCTTGGAATGGCGCACGTTGTGCCCTGTTAAATTATGAAAATAAAAAGATTTTATCTTTAAAATTCACGCATTTCATTTCGAACATATTTTATTACACATTCATATATGTAAAAAATGCTTAGTTAGAGCACTTTACACCAAAATAAGCTTGCTCAATTTTAATCTTAGAGGGGTACCAATTAGACCAAAAAATTGCATTTTTTTTCTGTTAAACTTAGTGTAAGAATATTAAAACTGATATAAGTCAAGATATATCACTTTCACTGAAGGTACAGAATTGTAATGGTATAGAATAGACGATGAATCGTGAGTCGATAGTAATCTTTCGGAATGGGTTACGTTACGAAATAATTGATCGCTGAAAAAGGATAAAATTAATTACTCTTCCAGACATTCAATTTTCTGATATAATCCATTTGGTATAGGGTTGTCGAAAGTTTCAAATATTATGCAGATAGAACTGTGTTCGTGAATTTTTCAGCTAACAGTACCATCATTAAAACTTACAGTACTGTTCAGACTAGGGACTTAGGGTCTATGCAGACTGGTGGACGGGATGGCAGAGGATTTTAAATTTGTCAATTGAAATTCATACTTATTCAATCGAAATAAGGTACATATTTCAATGCTTGGTGATCGACCTTGAAGCATCGCAGCGCAGTTTTATCTGAAGCATCGACCGCGGCGGGAGGCGGCGGAAGGCGACGGTATGCGGCGATATGCGCCGGTATGCGCTGGAGTCTGCCACACTCTTTCAAAAGCAACTTGTCGGCTGCGTAGTCGCTAGAGCAGGGGTGTCCAACATAATCTTCTGGAGGGCCAGGTTTGATATTTTTGTAACCATAGCGGGCCAAAAAAAATGTCCAATGCCAAAGTGAGATTTAAATATAAACAAAACGATATTTTTCATAAAGCTGATTTATTAAAAATACCCACAAACATGTACATTTTACTCAAAGTCGATAGATAGATCATCGAATAACTGACATTGGGAGAATTTAATACTGTTCGCGTTATATCTATTGATGTGTTATAAAGTTTTAACTAGGTCGCGGGCCGGATGGAGGACTTACGCGGGCTGTATGTTGGACGGGCCTGCGCTAGAGGAATAATTAATCAAATCCCGGCGAGCACTGGTTGCTCGGTGGATGCCGCGACATACGATGCTCCGGTAAGCTGGCGGACGCTCGCTGTATCGCAGAGGGTTTTTCTTGTCAGTTTGCGCTGGCGGATAGAGGAATCCTCCTCGATTCTCTCCCCTACCGTCCGCAAGTGTGCGCTGGCCCTTATTGCATAATAATATGTTTATATATTTACTTTAGGAAAAAAGAGTTCTCGTATCCGCGAACCAGCATGTAAAGGACAGGATGAGTAAAAATGTGGACTGTGGCAACTAGGTAGTCAAGTGGATTATGAAGCTGAGACTGCTATTAAAAGCATCCTTTGAATGAAAAGCTAGCAATTCTATACAGAAGTATAAAGAAAATCATTATTTTGAAGTGTGACGATTGCACACACACGGAGGACACTAATGCTGCGGTCCCGCAGCTCGCTTTCTCACAGGCCAGATCGTGCAAGGCCAAGCCGACAGGCCGTGAGAACCGTCGATCCGATAAGGCCTGTGGTGGCAATGCTCGGCACGGGCCGCGACAGTCCTCGACGGGCGTGGCCGCGCGCCAGGCCGTAACAGGCCTCAACAGACCGTGGGACCGCGGCTTTACTCGCACATGCGCGCGGCATGGAGAACTATTACACAATTACCTATGTTTGCAAATTTATAAATGATTTGATTCGTTTTTTACAGTGTTCTGGTGTTATATTACGTCCATTTATGTAATCGAAAATGCAAGAATTTTGTTCAACAAACGTCTAGTTATTGTTATATTACTTTATGGTTATCTTTTCCTGGCAATATTACCACTTTTCCAATCAGTGTTGTATGTGTGCTCAGCGACGATACAGACCTTTGCAATCTCCAAATGAAATGCTTTATGTTTGTATATAATTTATCTATTGTCTATATGTAAATGGTACACCTGCAGTAAGTATTGTATTTAGCATAATATCACTTGAAATTACGTTCACATGATACACTTTTCATATGCTGTAAAAAAAATAACCTAATTTACATACATACATACATAAACTCACGCCTTCGTCCCATGACGGTAGGCAGAAACTACAGAACGCCACCTGCTACGATCCTTACGTACTCCTTTTGCCTCGTTTACGTTCATACATCTGGTATACACGCACGCCGGTTGCGAGTACTACGCACCTGGCCTTTCTGAAGAACCTCACCAATAAGGTCAGTATATGTCCTCCTAGGGCGTCCCCGCCCGGCCTTTCCCTTCACATCAGCCTCGTAAATACATTTTGTTAGTCGCCTTTCATTCATCCTCTCAACATGACCAAACCATCTCAGCATACCCTTTTCAATTTTTGTAACTACATCTTCTTTTAAATCACACCGCTGTCTTATCACATCATTCCTCAGCCTATCATCAACCTAATTTGATGTGATCTAATGCTATTTATTTTATATAAGTAACTTTCTTTTGCTCTAATAACATTTAGTGTACTTAACGTTCATTTCATATAATTGTCAATTTGTATGATGCTCTTTTTATTTAACGTTCAGTTGATCTAATTTTCGTATTTACTCATTTTCTGCCAAAATTCTGTAATGAGTAGGTATGTAAATATCAGGAAACATCATACTGTTATAATAACCTCATCTAACCCGAATCACTCTCTGTATTTCATATTTTTCTGTGTACCTAAATACTTCGTAATTGGCGTAATGTTTAGAATAATAATAATGTTATACTTACTGTCAGCTGTGAAGCTACCTTATAATAAATAAATAAATGATTCACTGTTCACGTACAATAGAGGGGATCTGGCGCTCGGCGGCCGCTACCATTAATGGTCACTGTTCTAACCTAACCCAAATGATTCAATAATAGTAGATGGTATCTATTGCATATAAGGCGAAGAAAAAAACACAAAAAATAATATTAATACGTATTAATTATTTATGACAGTAGGAAAAATAAAAATATTCAATCATGGTAGATTGAATATTTTTATTTTTCCTCCCGCAAGCAAACTTTATTAACAAGCAATATTTATGTGGTGCGTTTTTGCTAGCTTAAAAAGGGCAGGCGTTTAAAATCTTATCAGTTTTTGCAAAAATATACAAAACAAAGTAGACGTTTCTAAATTATATTAAACGTTACTTTTAGATTTTGAATATTATAATAACTGAATATTAAACTAATTGAATATTAATTCAAATGCGCATTATAGAAAATGTTCAATATTATACCTACCGTATAAAAATAGGTAAAATGAAATTATATCAATAATTCATTATATAATTTCATCGTTATATTAAAAAAGGTATATTAAATGAAATTAGGTCCTATGATCATTAGAATTTTTGTTGTTATTTCAAACGTCACACACCCGTTAAACTACATTTATGTCTTGAATCTATATGGTGCACATAATAAAAATAATAATATTCTATAGAACTGCCTTGTTGGTCTAGTAGTCACAAGTGCTACTACTGAGCATGAGGTCTCAGGTTCGATTCCCGGGTCAAGCAAAGTGTTATTGCATTTTCCATCTGGAATTTCTCAGTAGCAGCCCGGAATCTGGGTTTGTACCCAGTTGCTGGCAATAGGCTCCCCCCTTATTACATGGGACTTAAACATAACTGGCGAAATGTGGGTGTACTACGGGTAGGTACCTCTGCCTAATCTTTCGGGGGATACAGGTGTGATGTTATGTCTATTCTATTTTATGCCATGCTTCAATCTACTTGAACCAGTCACCAGCAAAAAAAAACGAAATCAATTTCGATGAAAAATCCTGTACAAAGTTATTGACACCCCTAATTTACTTTAACAGAGAGCCTATTACACTTGATCGCGGATAGCGGCCAAATTAAAAATGTTTGCTTTTGGCATATTTATTCGAAACCCATTTACAGAAACAGGGACTCGATACTGACAGGTGAATGAGAGAAAAAAACAGAGGAATGATAAATAACTCCCCTTGAGAGAAGTGAAACGAAGTGCGCTGGATTTGCTCTTGATTTTAATTTATTAAAATGGTGAACCAGTGGATTTCAGTTGATTTATAGTTTGGGCTTATTAATGAGTTTATTTTAAAGGGTACTTGCAATGATAAATTGGCGATTAATTTTTGAATACAGTTCAATCGTTTTTATTTTATTTGGATCTACAAGAAATAGGCGATCATATTATAAGGATTTTTGTTATGTCTAACATGCTATCTGGTGGACAGTCGGTTCAATTCAAATTGACCAGATCAGTTTGAAGGTCTTTCTGGATAATCTTAAAAAGTTGAATGTTTTATCTGGGTTTTTTAAGACTTAGTGGTAGTACATACGATGCACTAGCGATACTACAACTCATGATAAAAATTATTATATTGTGTGGATCGCTCGGAGGACACGGTGGAGCATACGGTGGAGGTCTGCTCGGCTTGGGCGGGAATCGCCGTGTCCTCGTGGAGGCGATCGGCGGCGGCGGTGATCTCTCGCGTCCGGCCCTGGTTCAGGCTATGGTACGGAGCGAGAGGAAATGGCAGGCAGTCACCTCCTTCTGCGAAGCGGTAATGTTCGCGAAGGAGGAGGCGGAACGCGTGAGGGAAAGGCAAATTTCGTACCCTCACGCATCTAACCGCTACAGGAGGAGACGCCCTGGGCGTCGGGAATCGCTAGCCGATTTCCGGCCACCGTAAACGCGGGCTTGCGGACGGTGAGCAATGGGTAACTCGCCGTCCGATAAGGACCAAGCCCCGGTCGACGGCGCGTTGTATTCCACGCGCGCCTCAACAAAGAGATGTTAGCAGAATTGACGGGGTCCGCTAGGGCCAATGCCTGCCGGGGCTGCGAATAAGGGCTGAAAGGGACATCGTGGCCCCCGGCAACAGGGCAACCGAAGGAACACGGGTGGGTTTTAGTCAGTAAGAGTCTGACACGCCCTCCCGCTCCACCCAGAGCGGGAGAACTTATTTGATAATGTCCCACCCAAAAAATAAAAAGGCTCGCGCTCTAACGCGCGCTAAGTACGCGTTCTAGTTCTATTTGGCGATATGAGAGATGACCTTTAGAGATATTTAAAGTTAAAACTTCAATATTGTTTAAATTATTTGTTTCATTGAATTATTACATTATCCTAACTAATATTATAACTGCGAAAGTGAGTTTGTTTGTTTAGTTTGACGCAAATCATTAATGCAATAATCATAAAATGCAATCATTTACATGCATGTTTCCTTTTAGAGAGTTGGAATTCAGTCCATTGTCTATCCGTGTGTTATGGTAAGAAACGTTATCAACGACCACAACAGTATTAGGTCGTAGATTCGGAATGAGATGTTGTTTTAACCATTTTTCGTAATTATCTTTATTCATCTCGTGGTGATAATCGCCAGTAGGTACCTACTTTGAGGCGATTTATGAACTAAGAGAGCGTAAGGTACAACACCTCTTGAGCTTGGATAATAATTCTGTACCTTCAGTGAAAAGTGATGTAACTGGAAAATCAAGATTTTGAGAAAATTTATGTTAAAGTTTAAAAAAAATCTGGCTCTTTGTCTACTTCACTAAAATGAGTACTGATTACTGACATTGGTAAACAATATCTTAGAGCACGATTCAGATGAATTTGTATAGTTTTTTATAATTTAAAAATAAATCCAGTTATATCACCTAACACAACATATATTAAAGTCGTTTTATGTGTAAATTAACTTAAAATTACTTGAACCATTTTACACATTATTTATTGGTTGGTGTTGGATGATTATGTGTACCTAAATATTATATCAGTTTGTACTAATTCACATAGATCGCGTAATAAGAGTCATATACATTTGTATTAATATACCTACATTAAGGTACTTGAAATATTTGTTTAGTTCACATTGATATTATTTCAAATGTATTTTTTTACACATTAATAAATGTAAAAAATGTTTAGTTAGAGCACTTTCACCAAAATAAGCTTGCTCAATTTTAATCTTAGAGGGGTACCGATTAGACCAAAAAATTGCATTTTTTTTCTGTTTAGTGTAAGAATATTAAAACTGATATAAGTCAAGATATATCACTTTTCACTGAAGGTACAGAATTAATCTTCCACCTTTTGGTATCGGTTTTTTAAGCCTTTCTTAGAACTATCCGTCCAACTACTTTCTTTTGTATGTGTGGCGTGTATATAAGTCTCGTCAGTATAAACTATATCACGACCCTCACTCCTAAACTTTCGTATCTGTCGAAGTCACTTAATTCGCTGAAGTCTTATTTCATCTTTCTCGGCCAGTAAAGATCTACAATTTTTCATTTACTTGAATTTGAAACCCAGTTCATGCAATATTCTTCGCAAAGTTTCTCAACTGCCTGTGAAGTTTATGTCTTCCTTTAATTTGTATAGCAATAAGTTTATTGTAGGCAACGTTTTTTCGGAGACACGAAAGTCATAAGTCTTCCTTCTTATGACTTCATAATCAAAATCGTCTAAATTTGCTCGAAGGTCTTTCTTTTTTCTGGACTTCTAAGGCGAACTAAAAGTTGCAAGAACGGAACCACGAGTTGTACCTACTAGTCGAAGCCGAGGCATTGTCACGAGCAGAATCATCATCGGTTGAGCTAGTCGAAGTCGAGGCATTTTCATGCTCTTTCAAAACAGCACTTATCTACGTGACACACCAGTTGCTTTCGCAGTTTGCTCTTGAAGGTTTTGAAAGTGATCTTTCCCAAAACCTATATTTTAAGACAGTCAGTAGCAGCCCGGAGTCTGAATTTGTGCCCGGTTGATGGCAATAGGCTCGCCCCCTATTACATGGGACTTAAACATAACTAGCGAAATGTGGGTGTACTATAGTACACCTCTGCCTAATCCTTCGGAGATTACAGGCATGATGTTATGTTATATTTTTAGACACCGTGGCCTCTTGACTCATAAATCGATAAACATTAAAAATTATTTCACGACTTTGGCTATTATACGGCTTATCACGTTTCAACTAAGTCACACTGAAAAAAAAAATACCAACAAAAAAAATCCCTTTCACATTAAATTGTCACGAAGTGTACGGAATGATTCGCCCACGTGCATTCACAACGCTGCACTGTATCGGGTTGTATTTTTTTTTTCTGTTGGTCATCTCATAGCTGACCTCTGAGGCCATAACTATTTAACCGGTCAATCCTGTGGATGCCTTAAACTGCTACACTTAAAACCTCCAGCCAGGGGTTATTCAACTAAGCTAATTAAAACTAGATGAATGCTCGCTAAGGGCACCCTCTGTGGGGTACGAAACTCGGCTTAGGGCGTTTACCGGAGGGAGGACATCAAAGATGGGACGGGCTGGATCAAAGTTTTGATCATGATTATTAATCGGGGAATTTAAAGCTACGTGCTCAGCTGCAACGACTGCTGGCACCTCGTTTTCGAGCAAGGGTCGGGGGGAGTATCATTTACTCGGGGACGCGGCGGTCGCGATCGCAAAGGACCTCGGCGGCGGGGTCGGAATGACGGGAGGCGTTTGTGTTTGTACACTGTGCTTGTTTCCCTATTGCTCTCCTGGAGGAGGGTTATAGTATAGGGTCATCAGGGTCGGTGAGAATGTGCCCTGGACGGCGGGTATGACTAATCCTCCTTGGGACTTAACAAGCGGATGATCGAGAACAACACCGAGATATTTAGCTAGCTTCTCCCAAGGGATCGGCTTGCCAAACATGGTGATTGGTCGGGGGAGGGGGTCTTTAAGCCTAGTGCGCGGTTTCGAAAAGAGAACCGCTTGGCTTTTATCGGGATTTACTTCTATGCGCCACTTTCTAAACCAGGCAACAAGTCTATTGACTGAGCCTTGGAGAGTGCGGGCGATAATATCGGGGATCTAGATCTAAAGTAGATGGCCGTATCGTCTGCGAACAGAGCCAACTGCGCCTTTCTACCATCCTTAGGGATATCGCTGGTGGATAGCGTGAAAATGAGGGGAGAGATCACAGAGCCCTGAGGGACACCTGCTCGGATAGGGCGGGGGGAGGATAGCGCTCCTTCGATGCGATAGCGGAAGACGTGGTTCGATAAAAAGTCTTACAAGATGAGCACTAGACGATCTGGCACACCGAGTTGGTCCAGCTTATATAATAAGCCATTGTACCAGAGTTTATCGAACGCTTTTGCTATATCGAAGAATACTGCACCCGTCATAGAACCGCGTTGGAAACCAGCGCTTATGAATTCTATGATGCGGTGGGCCTGATGCACGCTAGAGTGCTCAGTTCGAAAGCCGAACTGTTCGTTGGGAATGAGGCCCTTGGTCTCGGCGAAGTCTCTGAGACGCTTATAAATAAGCCTCTCATAGATTTTTCCGAGAACCTTCAGCAGACAAATGGGACGGTAACTCCCAGGCCTGGTTTTGGGCTTGCCGGGCTTCGGGATACCGATGACGGTGGCTTCTTTCCACGACTGGGGAAAGATGTTGTTGCTTAAGGCACCATTGAAGATGGTAGTCAAAAGCATTATTAGGTGGGCAGGGAAAAGTTGAATCACGCTATTGGTGAGACCATCTGATCCGGGGGCTTTACGGGCTTTAATACCTTTAATGATTTCATGCACTTCGTCTGGAAGGAAGGCAGGCAGCGGACGATCAGGGTCATCAACGGGAGGAAGAGAGGCTCTACGTTCAACTTCAGCGTCAACCTTTAACAGGTGAGCTTGGTCTACTGGTAGGGAACTGGGAGAGCATTGAGCCTCGAGGCTGTCTGCTAGGCATTCAGCCTTTTCGACGTCCTAGAAGGCTATGGTCTTCTCGGGACGGGTCAGGGGGGGCATGGAGGAGGATTGGGGGGACCTGAGTTTCCTCTGTAGTTTGCAGAATGCCAGATGGGTAGGCTCTAAATCACTGAGTATCTTATCCCAGCCCGCGTCACGCAGCTCCGCTACACGTGTCTTTACAGATCTCTGCAAATAGCGCATATGGGCTTTGTTGGCGGGACAGGGGAAGTTGGTATAAGCACGAATGGCCGCGTTCTTCTCAGTCAGTAATGCACGCACATCACCAGGTAAGTTCCAGCGATGGTTATCCGTCGCTGGAACTTCCCTTGAACATTCTTTCAGGACGGTTTGTACGTGATCACTGTGATCAGTGAGTCGATCGCGGACGTCGTGTCAGCGATAGAGTCCAAATGGGGGTACGTGTTGAATTTCAGCCGAGTGCTTACTTTCTTCCAGTCCGTGACCCTCTTGGTGATAGGGGGAGTCTTGGGTTGAACTGAGGCGGGAATATATAGCGCGAATAGCATTGAATGGCGCGATAGTCAGCTATTTCTATTGGTTGTGTAAATTGGATTTACGGATTTTGCCGATGTTACACCTAAGTTGTGTCGACCTGTACCTATTTAAGTCAATAGATGTTTTTTCAAACTTTCAGGAAAATCCTTCGTACATAGTGATTAAAAGAGGAATGAGGAGGGAATGATATGAATGATACAGGCTAACACCGGAAGATGATTGACAAAATGGAGGTACAGACGCCAGCACATCAGGCTACTACAATCTGCCAAATTTATTTAATAGATTTTCAACTTTATCGCTGAATCATAAGGTTCAAAGTTGATTGGGAAAATTTGACAGTTTCGGGTAGCTTGATGTGCCACCCCAAAATAAAACAAACAGAAAAGATAAAGTGCTTTTTATTCAATACAGAATTTTATACATACTCCGCCAAATACAAAAACATCAACAATTACAGAAGAAATTAAAATCACGAGGTACCTATGAGCATAGACTAGCCTACAGTAATCAAGCCAAACATTAGGTACTTAATTGACGTACTCATGACAACAGAGGCAGTGAAAGTGTGCGACAGAAACAAAAAATAATCTAATAGAGTATTTATAACAATATCAGTCCTTACTTAATACCTAAAAGGGTCCTAAGAAAGATTAAACTTGGACTATTTCGCGATCTATTTGTGTCCAACAAATAAGTAAGGTAACTTAAGATAGGCTGCCAACAGACCGGCGCGGCGGCAGAACAGCCGTACCGCTGGATCACAAAATAAATGGACACAGAAGCACAGCTCCATGCCACAAGCGAAAAGGCACGCACGCATAGACACGTATGTACAGCGGTCTCAAACAAATGCCAGTCGCGAGTAAGCTGTATTTGTTTTCAGTCCCTCGGGAATTATCGCATTTCCGAATACAAACGAATGCTAATTTCATTGTCCATCAATTATTAGATGTATCATGTGTAATACTTTGAATTTAGAACTAAGTACTGTATTGCTGTTTTGTTTTGATTTCCGTGTGAACTATATAGAGCTGTAAAACTATTTTCTTATCTATCGTGCCTGCAACTTTAGCAGCTTTCCTCCCATTTTTAAATAAATTACAATAAGTTAAGCGAGTATTAAAAACTATATACTTCCAAGTCGATTGAAAGCGTCCGGTCTGTACCAAGAGCAAAAAGCAACTTATAGAAATCCGACGACTGACGAAACACGAAATTTTCCAAGGGAAATTAAGAAAATAGAAATACTGTACGTGAAGCGTGTTTATGACTGCGTGCTTATTTCGCCCATTGCATGGAACCAGCCTTCAGTACCCATCTATTCTATGGCTGGACTGTCAGTAACCTCACATTCTTTAATGTTCAAATCAATTAAGGACGCTGCACGCCGACGACAATTAACGTCTTTAAGTGACGCTGCTTGATTTATAATTAGTTTTCCAAAGTGTTGCACGAAGATAATTTTTTACCCCTAGAGTAATTAAGGCGAAAGCGTCAGGGTAGCCCGCGAAAATCAAATTTTCTTACGTTTTTTGCAATTTACAGGTCAGTATTATGTTGTATGTTGATCTAAATATGATTCGCGGCCGTAACAAGGCTTTACTCAATTATAATCATTACCTACAATCAGCAATACAACTTCATAAGTTAGCGAAGGTGTCAAATGTCATGATTTCGCGGGCTACCCTGACGATTTCGCGGGCTACCCTGACGCTTCCCCTTAAGTAAAGACAATAGAACTTGTATCTTTCTTGTTACATTTTTTTTAATGCATTATCATACTCGCTTTGATATTGATAGCTAGACTTTGGGACAAGATATTCTGAAGGTTAATAATCTTAGAAGTATAATTTATTACTGTAAATTACACTTTAAAAGTGTGTTAATAAATAAAATTAAGTAGAACTCGTTGTGGTAACTTATGGTTAAATTGTGAAGTTTTAGTTTTCATTCGACATTCTTATCTTTACACCATTTAACTATTTTAATGACAGATCGTATGAAATCTAAAACTACACATAATTACAACAAACAGCTCGCTGTTGTAATGATTGTAAACTTAGACAAAATCTGTGAGAAGTGTCACCATAACACATGTAAGTCGAAGTCTCGCAAGTCACATTTAAACTTAAAAAAATATTGTACACTTCGTGTAGTAAAAGAAAATAATAATTTAAAGGTTGAGTGTCAAAATAAACAATAATCTTGTCATGTTAGTCTTTGTTAAGCCGCCTTTACACTCTACAAGAGCGCACGCAAGTAAAAACCACTTGCGTTATGGAAAGATTACTTGCAAGTTGTAGTTTTATTACTTGCAGTGTAGAAAGTTGACTTGCAGAGTGGAAAGTTGCTTTAGTCGGCGGCGTGCAGCCGTCCTAAGTTGAAAGATGGCTAAACTGCGTTGCCCGCACTATGAACGTTGCCGTTCACACTTAGTGGAATGGTGTTAAACTCGTCCTCGACCTCATCGCCTTCTTTCCTGTGGAAGAAAGAAATAAATTAGTATTGTGGAAAGTTATTAGTGGGCGCTATACAGTTTTACAGCTGGATAACTGGATAAATTGGTATCTGTACCAATTTTGAAGATGTATTTAATGAAGTCAGCTTTTGGCGTCTGGAATACCAAGATCCAAAAGGCGTTAGGGACATAAATGATTATTATCGATAGATAAAGACTTCTTACGAACACCATGAGGGGAAATAAAATGAAAAAAAAAAAAACAATGAAATACAAAATTAAAGACGATAAAAACAAACGCAGCTCAAAAAATATAAGTAAGTAGAAAATAATTAATCAAATTATTTCGTTTCTCTACAAGACAATTCAAAATACTAAAATACTTCTCTAGAAGACAATATCGACGGTACAAAGGAAGTATATGGGCATAAGCGACATTAAAAAAAAAAAAAAAAAAAAAGTTTATTTTGGAACAAAAATAATAAACGATGTAAAACGATGATAGCTGCAAAAGTATAAACTGTAGCGCAGCTATCAACGCCCTTCTCCAGCTACAGACTGGAATGATGTTCCATGCAAAAAGGTAATTAAGTTAAATTAAATTAGATTTAGTTAATTAATAATAAAAACAAAAAATAGATAAAAATAAACAATACAGGATATTTGATTTGGGATGTATTTAGACGTTGAGTTAATGTGGTGAGTGTAGGGTGAATGGGTGTGTGTGAATGATTGTTAATGAGGTGTGCGAGGGGTGTTTGTAGTGTTTGTGGTATGTGTGTTGTGTGTGGTTTTGTTGGGGTGTGTGAGGGAGTGATGAGTATTTTACACTTCCACGAGTTTCTCTGTTTCATCAAAATGAGTTATATATGCCATCCTACGTAAAATTTTCCGCTCTTTCGAATGCGCTTACTCCCATGGCTCTACGATGACTTTTTTGGCGTTTATGCCTGTAAAAATACGTCAGTTTTTCAAAAATTTTAAACTTTGAACGGCTCTCCTGAACATTTTAGTTTTTGTCGCTTATACCCTATTGCTTTTTAACCGTCGATATATTAGTAATAACCTGTTGCTTAACATCACCTATACAAAATATGAAGCTCGATTGTAAAAATGTTGTTTTTGCTGAAAATTTTCGTATAAGTATTTGTAAATCATATTGCATGTTGTATCTACTTGTTATGGCTGTATGTAACAGACTCAATTAAACAAGGTTTTAAAAATAATATTAGATTGTATTGATTAAAATTTTCAGTGTTTTCTTTGCGGTTTTAGAAATGTAGTAGTATTATGTAATACTGCGTGAAGAATTCATGGTGTTATATTACTTGAAAATATTCTGATTCAAATATTTGATTGGATTTGTAAACATATTCATAACCTGAAAATAGGTATAATTTATACCCGAAAAAAACCTGCTACTGAAATTCTAAAGGCTCCTACAAAGGCACCGCTCGTCGCGCGACGAGCAGTGCCTTGGTGTCGCGCCTGTTTGTAGGAGCCTTCAATCTTTGAGATAATTATTATTAATTCACTAGCGACCCGCCCATGTTTCGTACGGTTTTTACGACTTCTTAATTTTATAGACGGAAAAAATATTTAAAAATATCTAAATACATATTTTTTATGGAATTTTTAAACAAAACGGTGTAACTTTTAAACTAAATGTGTGAAAAAAACTACCCTCAATTTTTCAATTGAGTGTAGTTTTTTTAGCAAAAATCTGTTTCTTTTTTCATCAGTAAAGAAAACAAAAAAAAAAAGATTTTCTTAAATATTTTTCCGTCGATAACATTAAACATAGATTCCTTCATTTCGATATGTGCACAAGACTAACACTGTATCTAATGAAGGCGTGAGTTTACGAATGCATAATATAATATTAATAATGAAAAAAAAAAAAAAAAAATTTCTTTTTTTTTATTAATGTAAAATTGTAGCGGTTACACCGCCACATACGAACTACACATCATAGACATGACGTCATACAAATCCTGCATCGCGCAGTTAGAGTTTACCGAGCGATCGACATGCATACAAGATTTCAACTTCAAACCGAAGGGCAGTTGCCCGCCAGACACAACACCCGTCTGGTCGGAGGATCCTCCCTTTTCTATGGTGGATGAGTGAACTTTACACCCTGTTCCTCATACACCTAAATAATAAATACATAAAACTTTCCTTAAATTCTCTAAATGATGTTGAAAACCACATCAAAATCCGTTGCGTAGTTTCCAAGAACAACGCGGTCACACGAAAAGCGACTTTAATATTTATAAAATGTTTAGATTAGGCTAATTATTTTAGCTAAATGTAATGTAAATTACCCAAGCCTTTACCCTTGAATTAAGCTCCCTTTTATAAGAAAAGGGTCTAAAACTTGTATTATCTTAAATCAAGATAAACAGACAGCTAGGTATTTGTAGATTAGATCACTGACAGAACTTTGTGAATGCTGAATTTCAATTCTTAGAAGTTTATGTTACTGATTACCGAGTTTCAGGGTTTAAGTAGGCTGGGTCATTGTTAGTATTCTTTATATTTAAGTTTGAATAAAGGTATTTAAACTTTTCGGCTGAAAAAACAAATATAAGATATTCGTGAAATAAACCAGCCTTTTGTTTTGTTTTGATTAAAATACAGGATGTTATTTTTTCAACTAAAGACAGTCAAAACGAAGTTTCTCTTCATACTCTTCTAAACATAATTTTACTTTACATTTTCAAAATTGTTGCCAAAATATTTATTTTTATTTATGGAAAAGAGATAAAATTACTTTTCCTTTATCGTTTGGAGCTCACGTGGCTTAAGACCAGACACTCTAAACACAATTTCCACGCAAGCTCCGCCCCTATGCACCTCGCCACTCCACTATGTCCTAAACGCTAACACATCACTAATAAAGTTGAATATCGCGTGCGCTCTTTGATCGTTTTCGAGCACGGAACTAAATGGCGTAACTTTCAATTCTTATTTCGTTTATAACTAAAGTAATAATTTTATTGATCTTTGGAAAATAATCTTGTGGCTGGATAATAAACTATATTTTCTTACTGTGAATGCTTATTTTAGACATAAAAGCCGAGAAATCATATTTTTCATATATGTCACCCAAATAAAAAAGGGGGGGTTCAGAATCATGTACTAAAGCCATGGTAACAGTTTTCGTGTCGATGTCCCTGCCATCCTGTATAACGTTTCAGTGAGGTCATTCGACTGTAAATTGCGGACGCTATGTAGCGGCCACCGCACTCTTATGGGCCTACCACACGCTCATGCTTCACCACAGTTTTGCCTGCGCAGGCCGGCTTGTACACGGAACACTGAGCGTGTGGTTGGTAAAACTGTACGACGCGCAAACCCCACGGCGCGGCCTGCGCACTTTTCGACTTGTTTGAAATTTTGCCTGCGCAAGCCCGGCCTGCGCGTACTTGCCTGTGCGTGTGGTTGGGCGTTCAGTGTTCAAGCCGCAGTCTAGGTTAGTCGTTCGGTGATTACGTGGTCTTCCGTCACTCAAAAACCGGCTAAGTGCGTATCGGACCACGCACAATGAAGGGTTCCGTAGTTAGGATGAATTTATTCCAAATACAAACTTAACATTGTAGTTGAAAAACATGTTCTCCCATACATTCCAACTGCAAATGTAAGTTTGCAGTCACAATATTGAGAGATTTACCATGTTATTTTAAGACCATAGACTTTTTTATAGGTTTTCCTGTAATCTATGACTAAAGAACCATTCTCTGTATTTTCTTCAAAATTTTAGACAAGGTAGTTTCGAAGATGGTAAATTTTCATCTATTTTCTTAAATAACTTTAAATGTATATGTTGTTTATAAAAATTAATTATTTTGAGATCCTCGCAATAAGCCCTTTCATTTGATATGTCACACGATACAGTTTGTAATTTTTAATTTTCCACCAAAAGTGACCGCCATATTCAAAATTCATTTATTTACGTTACACATTCGTATTTGGGTCACAGAAATACATAATGTGTACCAAATTTCAACTTAATCGATCCATTAGATTCGGAGCAAATTGGCTGTGACAGACGGACAGACAGATAGACACACGAGAGATCGTATACTTAAGGGTTCCATAGAACCCTAAAAATGGCCGATTTGCGTACGCACAATCGCGAGTTCATGTCTGAATTAATAAGTCTAGGTATACAAATCTCTGCCTGCACTCTGGAAAATTAAATCGAAGGATTATTCCGATCGAAATAAAAAGAATTAGGCATGTCTACGAAAAAAATGATAAATAAAATGAAAGAGGAACATAGTTTATTAAGGGAGAAAGAAGAAATAGTTCTTCATTATGAAACATGTTTCTACGCCGACGATTTCGACAAGACTGTGGCTTGCGCGTACTTAACTGTGCCGTGTGGTAACGCCGTCCGTGTACAGTTTTTTCATGCGAGAAGCCTGCGCAGGCAGAACTGTGGGGAAGCTTGTGCGTGTGGTAGGCCCATTAGGGAGCCCTAGCTTTAGTAGGGTAGTTTACTTAGTCACAAAAGTAAGTTATCATTCGTCTACTAACTTTTGTGACTAAGTATGTTTAGGGGACTCTCCCGTCACCAAAGTAACTAAAGGATACCTATAGAGTAACAAACTACTTAAATTATTATAGTCGTAAGCTGATTAGCAAAATTATATTTTACGACTTTTGAAAATACTAAACGAAGCTACCAAATTTATAAACAAAATGGTCTACGTGTCGGAAATTAATGTTGGTCCTAAGGGCCATATCACACTGGCGATTCGCGAGCGTGTTTCCAGCGAGGAGATTGTTTAATAATGAGCTCGCTGAGTGTGCGTAGTGAGCACGCCACGTGTGCACAACGAGTTCGCTGCGTTTGCGGAACGAGAGCGATAGACCTGAGTGCACAAGAGAGAGCGAAACAAGCGAGTGTAAAATATGGTGAAAACGCGGCCAACAAGTCGCGTGGTCGCGGCTAGCTCGCTTCGCACCCGTGGAAAGAACGTCTACAAATCGCTTCAGTGGAAACACGCTGGCAAATCGTCAGTGTGATAACGCTCTAATATATATTGATACGTACGTATACTACATAATAATGATACGTTAGTGTAATCTTGCCTTTAGTTTTCGCTTTAGTAGGCGCATTTATACATTCTTCGGATTATTTCTGTGATAAAGATTGCCAAGAAAGGTCCGACACATACGGCCAATTTTAATCGAACTCCGATTTGTCGGTCCAATAATGAGTAGCCGGTCAAACAAAAATTCATGGATTCATCGCCTTTCTCTTGGCTCGTTTTAAACGCATGCTGTTAGACTGATAAGTTAAAATATTCAGTAACATCGATGAGGTACTATTGGTCGTGCCTGCACGAATCCACTTTTCTCCACATCCACCATATACAGGGAAATAATCCTGTGTCAGACATATCATGTTCTGGATCCAGACTAAACAAAAGTAAAAGAAAATAGTGAAAAAAAATGACTGTCCTCCGAGGTACTCGTGTAAAGAGGTGCTTATCTAACTAATAAAAATCTTAAATTCATTTATTCACTGACAGACAACGCACAACCTAAAGGAAATGGCACACGGAAAGGGATCGTCACAGTATCAACTCAAGCCATTCAGTATTCTTTGTATGAAACTCCCTACTGCAAAGCACACTAATCGAAATCGAAACGTAGTCATAGTATAAAGAGAGGTAGTAAGTATCTTCATAGAAACGCACCGCGCGCGGCTTGTATGTGTGCGCGGCTTGTATCTATGCGTCGCCGCACGCACACTTAACAAAATCTCGCCCGTTTCTCGTGAGAAACCAGCCGAGATTTTGTTAAGTGTGCGTTTCTATGAATATAGCTTACTACCTCTCTTTATACTATGACGTAGTCGCCTCGCCTCGGAACAAACTCACGAACCGCGGCGATACGGTGACGATCCCTTTCCGAGTTGATATGTGTACTTATTACCTTTAACCGCTATCTCTAGAAACATTACATTTTGCACAAGAGTTCCTTTCATAAAAAAAGATAGCACTTAGGTAGGATTTTTTGAAAATTCATCCCCTACGGAGATAAATAGGAGATGAAAGTTCGTATGGATTTTTTTAAATTTTTGCCTATCATATTCCCATCGAGCGGGTGCAAGGTTAAAGGGCCGACTCCATTGGTGCTTAAAGTAAGCAATTTACTGCATTTCAAGGAGCTCATCACGCTGAAGATCCTCATCAGATCTTCACCAAATTTTTACGAGACCAACTTAAAGTTACTACCTTTCAAATAAAAAAAGAGCCATTGAAATCGGATCTCATAAGGCAGAGATATCCAGTAACCCCCCTTTTTGGTGGAAGTACCCCTCGCATAAAAATCCCCGACGACAAAAAAATCTATAAAGTCGTAAAACCTGTATACCAAGTTTCGTCCAGAGGCCCTAGTGTGAGTTTCTTTTAACCATCTCGACTTTACGTATCGACCGCGTTCGGCGCTCCGATTGGCTCTTTACCAGTGAAGGCCAGTGAAGGGCCAATCGGAACGCCGAACGCGGTCGATACGTAAAGTCGAGATGGTTAAAAGAAACTCACACTAGGGCCCCAGATCAGTTGTAAAATACGACCTGTAGAAGAGTACCAACAAACTGACACACGAAAGCAAATTTTGTCAGACTTGAAGCGGAGGTGCTTCACTCGCTTCGCTCGCTTGGTCAATAAAAAAATTTAAACTTAACTTTATATGTGGGTTCTAAAATTGTTTTTCCAAAAAACACATGTTAGCTAACATGTTTGGAAACTAAAACGCGAACACAGTTTAGGTCTGCGGGGCTAATCCGCATGCGTGACGAAATCCGCATGAAAGTTAAATCGCCCTTATACACTGTGAAATTTGAATCACAGTTTTGCTAGAACAAACGTTGTTCAGACCATGGTCTACTACCATAATACAGCATTCAATTAAAAAATAATAATAATTGGTTTTTGAAAAAACACTAAAAAAAAAAAAGTTTAAAATGTCAAGATTATCGTTACTCCCTACAACACAGACACCACGCATGGGACACAGCATTGTTTACAGGGAAAGGTACATTTCCATAAACGAAATTTTGTAAGCAGTAGATAATCTTGACATTTTAAACTTGTCTTTTTGTGTTTTTTCAAAAACCAATTTATGTTTTTTTTTTATTGGATTCTGTAGAATGGTAGTAGACTATGGTCTGAATAACGTTTGTTCTAGCAAAACTGTGATTCAAATTTCACGGTGTATAATTAGAAAACTTAAGGTTTATTCTTGTTCAACCAATGTAAGTTTGCCCTAAACGTTTGGATGATGGGCCGTCGGTTGTCAAATCAACGCTAATGGAGCGACTTCCTGTCGCTCGCATGCTAACTAGTGCGCATGAGTGGACAGTGTAACGCTTCACGTGTGCCCGCGGCAAAGGAATCAATGAGACAGAATACTTGAAGGGACTGGATACAAAATGTCGTTTAGAGATGATAAAAATATTCAAAGAAAAAACAGTTTTTCTGAATTCTTTGGATTCTTCTAAATTTTTTGGAAAGTTGTCAAAAATAGGTGTATTTACTTTTTAGAGCTGATTACAAACGAGACTAAATTTTAACGTCGGAGAATTGGCCATGTGGTCAACGGTCCATCGAATGGTTAGTGACTAACTGGTTACAACCACTTATAGACACCTGCATTACCAAGGGGATTGCCAAAACATTGCCCATCATATAGGTAGAATAGTTGAAACCTCTCCCTGATCGTGTAATTTCACTGACACCCCAACTCCTCTAATTGGAACTCAGCAACGCAAGTAACACTCCTATATTCCAGTTTGAGGAATCTGGCTGAGGCAGAAATAGGTGACCCTGTATGAGGTCTTCTACAAGGACTTCTTCTACCCATTCTGCTAGAATTTACAGGAATCATCTGCCAAGCCTTTTCCCAACTATTTTGGGGTCAGCTTCCAGTCTAACCGGATGCAGCTGAATGCGAGCGACTGGTTATCTGACCTTCACAACCTAGTTACTGGGTAACAGGATACCCCTTGGTAAGACTGGTTGTCAGACTCGGGATTCTTGACTGGCGTAATGACAGAGCTTGCAAAGAATATTAGTAAGGATAAGAAGAGATAAGAATATTAGGTAACTCACCGTTTCCTGTATTTGTATATGATGAGGACGATTAAAGCGTTGCCGACGAACAGCGCTGCTATGAGGAGCGATGGTATGACTATGTCTGAAAAGAAAAGAGGGGTTAGATGCATAGACTAATAATATAAATGAGGTTAGATGTCTTAAAAAAACAAAATGGTTGTCAAAGTCAAATAATTGATTTCAATTAGGCACATAAAAGACACTTTTAAACGTCAAACTGTACAAAAAAGTAGAATTGATTCTAGTGGCCCCTTCCATAAGGTAGTTTTCGTATGGAGAAGAATGGGCAAGAAACTCCACCGTTACTCTTTTAAAATATTTTGTATACATTAATTAACCGACTTCCAAAAGGAGGTGGTTCTCAATTCGACTGTAAGTTTTTTTTTTTTTGTATGTTTGTTACGCGATTACTCCGCCAATTATGAATAGATTTTTTCTTTTTTTGTTTGATAGATCATACTTCAGAGGTGGTCCCATATAAATTTTATTAACTTTGCTTGGGTAGTTTTTGAGCTTCAATAATACGTATTTTTTCCCACTTAGTATGTAGATGGTATGATAACTTCCTGTCACTGTTATTTACATAGCAGGTAGTGGTATTCGAATTTGTGTGGGGTAGGTACCACAACAAAAAAGTGAAAAATAAAAACTTTTTACAAAAAGAACAACCGACTTGTTTTTTTTGTAAAAAGTTTTTATTTTAATATAATTATATATGAAGACGATGCACCTGGAATAAGATTACTAAACCACAAAAGCAAAAAAAATAAATTAAAAATGAAGCAATGACAGATAAATTAACTATGTGATAGATACATATTTACAAACATTGCAAAAGTATATCTACGAACGTTGTCTAAAATAACCGCTATACCAACATGTTTTCGACATAAAAACATACCTACAGCATGTATCGGAAAGGGTACATATTTGAACGTCGAATACTTACGGGTAAAATGTCACTGTTCAAAACATCGAAAATTTTAATATGGATTGTATCGAAATATCGAAAATTGTTATACCTAAGCTTAAAATGACTAAGATTAAAATGCCGAGTGATTAAAAATGTCGATAGTCAACATACCTAAGTTCAAAATGTCAACATTTAATACACCTAAGTTCATTATATTTACTACGTTAAAAATACCTACTGATTAAAATATCGAAAAAAAATTGATTATGAGTGGAAAAAATGCAGGTAGATTTGAAATTGCAAAATGACGAATATTTTTCAAACATGCATACACCATGCATGCAGCATGCAAGCGAGCATGCAATATGCAGCAGGCATGTTTTCTGTCACGGTTCCGGCGGTCCCACGCGAGCTTATCATCGCAGATGGTTTTAACGCTCGCCGCCCGCGGCTGAGGCTGGTCGGCCAAGCCGAAGCTGCGGTGGAGAGCGTAAAACCACCTGCTCCTCAGCTCGCGGGCCGCCTCGCCCCTCCGCGCCGACGTGATTTTAAATTACATTCTAGGGGTAGGGCAGACAAGACTGCGTGGATTCGGTTTTGCAGCGATTCGTTTCCGTCACTAACTTTTGTAGCACAACATATTGACTTTTCGGAAACTTTGTAATTTTTTTGGAAATTTAGTATTACAGTCAACCACAGATTTTCGGAAGTTATTTATTTTTTCGGAAGCTTTTTAATTTCCTACAAATAAATATCGATATTTAGAACATTCGATACTCTGTACTTTCGATATTTAGGTATTTCGATGCCACTTTTGTAAATAATTAGATTTTAGATATATTGGACGTAGGTTATCTAACCATTCGACATTATAAACTGACGTTATTTTAATTTTCGGTTATACGGTCATTCGATATTTAAGTTTTAAATTTTTTGAACAATGAAATTTTACCCGTAGTTATTTCAATTTTCGACGTTCAAATATGTACCCATCGGAAAGTGTAGTCATATCTAAAGGGGATCAGACATTTTTCCTTTGCCAATAAACTTTTTTGTATTTGTATTTGTAAGTAATGTCATTACTACTGACAGTGTGGTGGTTGGAATGATGATGTGATCATAATATTTTAATAGTTTTACGTCAATATTGGAAGGAATGACAATAATATTAATGTCATTATTATTGATAGTGTCTAAACCCCGTAAGGGTGTGGTACACACCAAATTATCAGCCGTCCCATAAATTTGGGTCGAGTAGGTATTAAAGATTTGTATGGGATAATTTTTACGTTAAAAGTGGTACACTACACAAATATGAAAAAAAAAATCCGTCAGTCACAAATACGAATTTCAAAATACCGATTTCAATAATTCCGAATGGTTCAAAATTCATAATATAACAACTCCGATTTAACATTCATCCTATTTTTATAATTCCAAAATTTCAATACTCCTAACGTTTAAAATTAATATTCTCAGAATACCGAGTTTCAATAGATCGAATAACAAAAAGTCCGACTTAATGATAATTCGAAACATCAAAAATACGAATTCCGATATTAAAGTAAGAAAAACTTTTGTAAAAACACTCGAGAAACTTCCGAATTTGGATCAAATTGCTGCAGCATTTAAAGAAGAAAACTGCCCGCACGGTTCAATCATTATTTGAGAATGGAGTGCGAACCTTGTTGGCAATCTATAATAGTAGCCAGGTCATGGTAGACTTTAGAACGGACTGTATTAATTAAATGCGTATATTCAATTTTGTGTCTGTGCTGTTGACCGCTGAGAAGTTCCCTCTTCTGGAACCAATCCTGGGTGCAGCAGCCAGGTCATGGTGAAGTTTAGAACGGACTATCATAATTCAATTCGTATATTAAATTTCTTGTATGTACTGTTTACTATTGAGGAGTTCCCTCTTCTGGAGCCAACCCTGGGTGCAGCAGTCAGGTCATGATGAAATTTAAAACGGACTATCATCATAATTGAATGCATATATAAAATGTTGTGTCCTTGCTGTTGACCGCTGAGAAGTTCCCTCTTCTGGAGCCAACCCTGGGTGCAGCAGCCAGATCATGATGAACTTTAGAACGGGCTATCGTAATTGAATGCGTATATAACATTGAGGATATCAGTTTGTTGATCGCTGAGGAGTTTCCTCGTGTGGAGCCAATCCTGGATGCTGTAGCCAGGTCGTGGTAGACTTTAGAATGGACTATCATAATTGAATGCGTATATTAAATTCCGTGTCTGTACCGTTGACTGTTGTGGAGTTCCTTCGTCTGGAGCCAATCCTAGCTGCTGTAGCCAGGTCATAGTAGACTAGAACGGACTGTCATAATTAAATGCGTATATTAAATTTCGTGTCTGTTCCGTAAACTGTTGTGGAGTTCCTTCGTCTAGAGACAATCCTGGTTGTCAAATCAGTTCACGCATCATAAAAAAATGCATTGTCTTGGAAACTGAACCAACTTGTAAAATTTCAACTCCGTAGGATAAAAGGAAGTGGTTTTAATTCAGCTTGCAAGATTTGCTAACTAACTAACACACTAACAAAGCAAGTTAATATAGAGCTTGTAATAAAAAGAAATAGTAATAGTGTGCAGTTGTAGTAATGGTTGGCTTCTAGTCTAACCGGATGCAATTGAATACCAGTATTTTACATAGAGCAACTGCCTGCCTGACCTCCACAACCCTGGGTAAAACGGGTAATACGATATCCCTTGGTAAGACCGGTTGTCAGAAGTTTGGGCTGCTGACGACCCGTAACGACTGTCAAAGATCTACGAATGACAGCTGGTACCACCAGCTTACCGTGCTTTCCGAGGTACGAAGCGATCTCGATATTTAATGGATGTTCACCTATCCATGAATCGACCGCGGCAAGCGTAGCTTAACCTTCGATCGACCCGTGGGCTGTTATCATTTGGCCACGAGCCCCTCTATAATATTCTATCGAACATCATTAAACATTTATAACATGAACCACTTTTCCTGTATGTATTTATTATTCAAAGAAGATTAACCCATATTCGTAATGACTGTGTTAATGGAAATAAAAGTAAAATCCTTCATGAGCTTCATAAGTCATGTCCAGCACGCTTAGCATGACTACAATTGAAACGGGTTTTGTAGACGGAAGAATAGACAAAATGACAGATTTTCATTGTTTATGTACAAAAGAGTACTTACTCATGTACAGACGCCAGCACATCAAGCTACCCGAAACTGTCAAATTTTCCCAATCAACTTTAAACCTTATTCTTCAGCGATCATCATCTACCCAGCCTTTTTCCCAACTATGTTGGGGTCGGCTTCCAGTCTAACCGGATGCAGCTGAATACCAGTATTTTACATGGAGCGACTGCCTATCTGACCTCCACAACCTAGTTACTAGGTAACACGATACCCCTTGGTAAGACTGTTTGTCAGACTTTTTGGGCTTCTAACTACCCGTAACGACTGTCAAAGATCTACAAATGACAGCCGGGACCAACGGCTTAGCGTGCTTTCCGAGGCACGGAGGGGTCTTGGTGTGTAAAGATGGTCACCCATCCACAGACCAACCGCGGCAAGCGTAGCTTAACCTGATCGATCAACCCGTGCAGCTGTTGTTACTTAACCACAAGCATAAATCAATCA